>JAUIMM010000092.1:18952500-20195000 GCA_031769625.1 Taudactylus pleione
TACAAATGTCTTCAGTTCCTGCTTGTTCTTTGGGCATTTTCCCTTCAGTTTTGTCTTCATCAAGTGAAATGCATGCTCAATCGGATTCAAGTCAGGGGATTGACTTGGCCATTGCATAACATTCCACTTTTTAGCCTTAAAAAACTCTTTGTTTGCTTTTGCAGTATGCTTCGGGTCATTGTCCATCTGCACTGTGAAGCGCCGTCCAATGAGTTCTGAAGCATTTGACTGAATATGAGCATATAATTTTGCCCGAAACACTTCAGAATTCATTCTGCTGCTTTTGTCAGCAGTCACATCATCAGTTCTATTGGCAGCCATACATGCCCACGCCATGACACTACCACCACCATGCTTCACTGATGAGGTGGTATGTTTTGGATCATGAGCAGTTCCTTTCCTTCTCTTCTCTTCTCTTCCCATCACTCTGGTACCAGTTGACCTTTGTCTCATCTGTCCATAGGATGTTGTTCCAGAACTGTAATGGCTTTTTAGATGTTGTTTGGCAAAATCTAATCTGGTCTTCCTGTTTTTGTGGCTCACCAATGGTTTGCATCTTGTGGTGAACCCTCTATATTCACTCTTGTGAAGTCTTCTATTTATTGTTGACTTTGACACATATACATCTACCTCCTAGAGAGTGTTTTTGATTTGGCCAACTGTTGTGAAGGGGTTTTTCTTCACCAGGGAAATAATTCTTTTGTCATCCACCACAGTTGTTTTCTGTGGTCTTCCGGGTCTTTTGGTGTTGCTGAGCTCTCCGGTGCATTCCTTCTTTTTAAGAATGTTCCAAACAGTTGATTTTGCCACACCTAATGTTTTTGCTATCTCTCTGATGGGTTTGTTTTGATTTTTCAGCCTAATGATGGCTTGCTTCACTTGTAGTGACAGCTCTTTGGATCTCACATTGAGAGTTGACAGCAACTGATTCCAAATGCAAATGTCACACCTAGAATCAACTCCTGACCATTTACCTGCTTAATTGATAATGAAATAAAGAGGGACTAGCCCACACCTGTCCATGAAATAGCTTTTGAGTTGATAGTCCCATTACTTTTGGCCGCTTAAAAAGTGGGAGGCACATATTGAAACTGTTGTAATTCCTACACCGTTCACCCGATTAGGATGTAATTACCCTCAAATTAAATCTGAAAGTCTGCAGTTAAAGCACATCTTGTTTGTTTCATTTCAAAGCCATTGTGGTGGTGAATAGAGGCCAAAATCTGAAAATTCTGTCAATGTCCCTATATTTATGGACCTGACTGTATATATATATATATATATATATAATGTGATCTAGGAAGACTGTAGTAACTGTGCATATAGTACAGTGGGTGTCACTGGAGCAAGATAAGGAAAACTTGGCCCTCCCTGTGTGGAATAGAACAGGCAGCATTCTTTTGTCTTCAAAAAAACGTGTATTGATCACCGATGGATTAAATACATAGTCAACGTTTCAATTTCCTAAGACCTTTTCGTCAGGATACAAGGGTGCTGCCTATTTCTTTCCACAGATTGGACAGGTTTCCTTTGGAGAAAAAAAACTGTATATATTGATGCGTGTATATAATATGATGTGTGCGTCTTGCTCAAGTGACACCTACTGTAATATATGCACAGGATTGTTTGAAGGAGGGGGCCCCTAAACAATGTCGTGCCTAGTGCCCCATGAGATCTAAATCTGGTTCTGGTAGTAGCCAATAAAGGTGTAATTGTATTCTTGTGAATATATATAGGAGTGAACACACACATTTTCCCATTAGTGTCTTTATTATTGTTTTTGAGCATGAAATCATGTTTACACTGGTTAGAAACTGTGGTTATGGTAGAATGGAATTCTGCACCACATTTTCTGTGAGAAAGTAAATGGAACCAGTCTAATTTGGCATTTGAGACAAAGCAATGTGGAACTGCTGATATTATAGGATAGCACACTATGTATTTTCAACTGTGGATGGTACCTGCACTTGAAGCAAGTAAAATTACCAGCCTGTCACAGGTTGCCATTAAAAACTTAGCCACAAACATGATAAATAAGTGACGTTAGTATAGCTAGAAGACTTCCTGATGAAAACCTGAGGAGTTTAGTGATGAAATTTATGGACATCTGATTCCATAGCCTCGGTAGGGCCTCTGTGGAATGGGCATTGATATCAAGAGCCCAGAAGACAGAGTTTATTGAAATTTGGCATGTGTTCAGATAATGTAGGATTGGATAAAAGAGGCAACATCTTTCAAAACAGTCATTCCCCAAAATGCCTGGATTACCAAATCAACTGCTTTCCTAAAGCCAATGTGAACTGTCAATCATGAGCCATACCACTGTTCCAGGTTCCATTCCTAGCAGCCTATAATAATAAAACACTTGCCACTGGGTGCATTGGACACCTTTTTGAGTGCTGCTGTTTTGAATTAGATCTCATCCATCAACTCTGAAGAGATGAGTGATCCCAGAAAAGCATGGAGGTATAATGGTTTTGCCTTCCTTGATGGATCAATCAGGAGACCACTGTAAAGTGAGTTGTTGAATCCAAACTGTTATGGTAGTGGGACATTTCACAAAATTAGAAATAGTGTGCCAAGGTTTAACCTCTTTGTCCCATGAAAATGCTGTACTGATGGTTCTTGTAGTTGGTTAGGATACCTTTAATGGTACATTTTGGTGGACTATGGACTAAATATCCTCTCAAAGAAGTGAGATATTAGAAGGAAAGGGTACTGTATCGTGATAGTTCTTTTGATGAGTCACCTCAATGTTGATACAGGGTATTAGGGAACCATCTTTCTTCATCACAAAAATACAACCCAAGACCAGCCAGTGAGGAGGACTATGTGGTGAATCTTTTGAATGAAGTTATCCTGCTTGTAGGTGATATGTACTGCCAATGGGAAGCATAGTTGTACATTTCAGGTCTACTAATCTGCCCAATGCTGTGAGGAGTGGTAGTAGTGTCTGCCTGCTATTTATCAAAGATGCTGCTGAAATCTTAACACTTCACTGGTATTCTTTCTGGTATGAGATTAGTCTCTGTTTTTAGCCAAAAGGACTAGCAGAACTCGTCAACCTCCAGTTAGTCACTGGGTTGTGCATATAGAACCAGCGGTAACCCAGGATGACTGGGCTCTTGAAGTTATATACACAGTAGTGCTGAATGTGACAAGCTCTTAGTGTCTGGAATGAACATATATCCACACCTGGATAGTCTTGCAGGTTTCTTATGCTAGTCTCATGGATCATTTATCTACAGCTTCTATGTCCATTGCTCATTGGCCTGATCTTCACTGCCAAAGGTTTTTTTTGCAGGTAATGTTCCAATATTAAAATTCTGCATGACTACAGAATCTAAGAAGGCCTCGGTGAAAACATCAACCTGGAAAAAGGAAATTACATTTTAAATTGGACCAGGAAAGTGGGGTTAGAATTGCCCCAATGTAGTATGTCTTTAATGGAGTCTGCCAATCCTCTCTGAATTCTGGTGAGCAGTAACTCATCATACCATCCAGTCTCTGCTAAGATAGTCATAGGATAAGAATTCAATAGCATAATGGGCAAAGGAGTAAACATGTTGCTTATCTGGGTTGGTCTTGTGGAGGTAATGGTGCTGCAACCAAGAGAGTCAGATCAACCTCAGTAGAGACAAAAACTCCTTGCTGTTTCCCATAAACAGATCTGGGCCACATCACTTCGTATTGAGTGATGTTTTTTGGGACAGCAGGGAAAGTACATGTCCCACTTTAATCTATTTTATGGAGAACAATGCTGCTTGTTATTTTGAAAAGCAGGATAATCTAAGTTGCAATCACCTGTCTCATTCAAAAAAATGAGTGTGCCAATTCCTGACAACAATTGTTGATTTTGTCATCAAATAATAGAGCTGGCTAACTTACAAAATAAAGAAGGCATGAGCATCAAAAACTGGTTGCTTCAAATTGCCCACCTCCACTCTATGTATCTGAGTCACGTTATAAAGAATCACACCTAAGCTCTATAGGAGCATGGTCCATTTTGAAACACAAGCAAAATATCACATTGTCTGTTGCGCCCAGGAGAGAAACACTTGATTGGAGTAGCTATCAGAGACAAATCACACCTGCTTAGTATTGAGAAGATGGTTTGTTAGGGACATAGCTATAGTTAATGGTTTTGAAATGGTAGAATCATGAGGGATAAAGATAAAGTCGATGAGTTGGAGAATGTTGATTTGAGGGGCATGAAGCCAATATCGATAAACAAAATATAAATGTTCTAATTAACTTTACCTGATTGTAGTACTGTAAGTGAAAAAGAATGTGCTGTTGTCTGTGTTGATAGTGCAGTTACACCAGTCATCTGTAGCTGGTATTGCAGAATTTACTTACAACTTGCTTCTCATCACTGCCTATTATAAATAGCATCACTGAAACTTGTCTAATAAACAGCTTCTGTGATAGGTAGCAGTTATCAATGGTGAGGGGTGATGTTGTAGCAGTCAAATCTGCCATTCAGTAAGAGAACACCATAAAGAATTACTAAAAAATACATTGATTTTAAATGGATATACCCAATATTACACCTAAAATTACATGGTTGTAATGAGTATGACCTTCAATTCAGTGAGTGGCCACCTAAACTCTACTAAAATTGCTTTAACTTCCATTTCTATCCATTCAATTTTCTTTTATCGCCTGCACAATAATAATTCTAGGAACTTTTCTTCCTAATGGTCACAGTTGTGGAATGATAATGTATCTCAAGAAATCTATTTTGGAAAAAATGCCTCCAAGCTAAATAGCAGAAAACCAGGAGGCATTTATAACAATAAAACATTTCAGTATTTCCCACCTCATTTTCAAAAGGTTGCAAAAAAGCATCTATATTTACAGACTCCATACCATTATTCTCATAGGATTCTCTAAAAATAAAAATAAATTACTTCTAGAAGGAAAGGCATGAATTTCTTTGTTTTGACAATGGTTTGTTAAATGTGTAGTTACAGTAGGTTAGGTAGTGATAATTTAATGCATAATGGTAAAGCCAGAAAATTAAATGTTTAAATACACTTTTAAATAAATTCAATGCATTTTACAGATCATAATAATTGCTACACTAAGTTTATTTCAATATAATTACCTTGGGGTGCCTGCTGGAGATACTATTTTAAGATATATTTATTTGATTACATCAAATCTAGTTTATCATTTTAATAAATTATTTTTAAAAAGATACAGTCACAGCCATCTGCAAATTAATTTTCCCGGTCTGTTCTGTGTATTTCACTGCATTTGGTACATGACCGCAAAAAGTCTTCATAATTACTTGTGTAAACTTCTGCACTCCTGTAAATACTCCCATCCTGTTTCTTAAACCTCGGCCAATAAATGATTGATGGGTAAAGAAACCTATCAGGCACTGTATTTTGATATTACTGTAACTGTTTTCTGTAATGAACATAGATACTGGTGACGATGCTTAAAAACAAGAAATAAAAGAAAAACAATTTTATAAGCACTTGTAGAGTTGTCTAATGTGGGAATGATAATGAAAAAATAGTCATCTATCTACATGCAGTTTCAATCATTATAGCTTTAAAATTTATACCTTTAATATTTATTGAATCTAGATTATTTTGGGAATTGGTGGCTTGTTCATAACCAATAGAGTAAGTACTTACTGTAGTACTGTTTTGATTGTAAACTGCTATTATACCTATATTGTTACAAACATGCAGGGCCTGACTCATAGTTGAATGCAAAGCGGCCGCAAGTGTATAAATGGATTCCTTTGTCTGTATTTAGAGTTAACTGCATCTATGCAGCTGCGCCACCTCTATTCTTCCACTTGTGACAGCAGTCATCATAATTATCAGCCTAATAACTGGGACAAGACATTTGTGTGAAATCAAACAGTGCGGCATACACACAACTCTGCATAACCCTCAATCCCACCTAGATGTCCTCAACATGCCCTCAGAGCACTTAACTTAACTGTGAATGCCCAGATGCTACTGTATAACACTCATTAAGTTATAAACAGAGATTCAGCTATGACTCTGAATCACCTGTAGTTGCTTAAAGCTGCATATGTTTGGGTCTTAAATATGCGCATAATGTAGAAATGTAAAGATCCGCCTGCAAAATGGACCACCCTGTAACTTTAAACTAGGCCCAAAGTTCAATCAAATTCTATTGAAAAAAAAGACCTGAAGTTGAGTTTTTATGACCATGGTCAGCACATTGGCATCCACCTCTTTCTGGGTAATTCAAATAAAATTGACCAAGAAAAGGTCAGATATGTTTCATTACAAACATCATCATTATCTTCAAAACCATTACTTTCACACTAACAATAAGGTGAGATAAGGAGTTTTCACCCTAATTTATGTTTTTAATATTGGACCAGAATTATATACAACAAATAAAATCATGTTTGCATAAGTTATCGGCATAGCTATAGTGGGTGCCATTGCTATGGGGCTCAGAGGCCTAGGGTTCCCAGTACATTTGCACTCAAGTTATAATGTTGTCTACCAATATGAACTGAGGCACTACAGTGTGGCATAATATGTGCTGGGGGCACAGTGTGAAATAATGTGAACTAAGGCACTACAATTGGGCATAAGAGTAACTAGAGCACTATTATGGGGCATAAAATGAACTAGGACACAAATATGGGGTTTAATATTAACTAGGGCACAATTAAGGTTCATAAAATGTACAGTGGCTTCAGAGATAGGTGTCTCCCTAAAAGTATTGAGGCAGGGGCCCCTTCAAAATGATGCTATTGGATCCCCAAAGTTCTAGGTACACTCCTGGCACAAGTCATGAAATAGAAAACTAGTTGGCCTCAACCCCATCAATGACTGCTGCTGTATGTTACAATGTAAATTTGAGAAATGATTGTATGGCTAGCAAATTTTCCCATTAGTAAAATCATTGAGTTATGTAGCAATATATTAATGCTGCTGACCAGATAGATATTGATGGCAGTCAGGAATTGACCAAGATGTAAGAAGGAAACATTGTTTTTTGTTTTAGATAGTGATAAGATAGCAGTCATGGGTCCTGATTCAGGTTGGATTTCAACTGAGATCGTGGCTGCGATTACGCATGCAGTCTCACCGCAAAGATATGCTAATCCACTGCGACCGCTATGCTGTCGCAGCACAACAAGGATGCCCACTTTTCCTTACACACATCCATAATACTTTGCAAGACTGCAAAAACATCGGTGTCGTTGAATACCATAGGAGCCTCATGCACACTTGCACAAGGTCAGACCTTACTCAGAAATTGCTAATCTACCGGTACACAGTGAGAGCTCAAGCTGCGTATGCCATTGCAGTGTATAATTTATGCAGGCCCCTGCAATGGCGTTCAAATGCACTGTCACACCTGCATTTCTCAAACAGCCCTCCGTCATCACCCCCAGTCAATTACTCTGCAATGGGTCTGCGTAGTCACTGCAATCTCAGTCCTGATCACAGTGACTGTTTCACACACGTGCACTGCTTTGCATATACATGCTCAATACGCAACAATCGGCCATCTGCGTACATTGTTGCAGTTGTGATCCAACCTGAATCAGGCCCATGGTCCACAAAATGCTATTAAGTGTGCAAAATAACAAGTATGTTGAAAATATTCAGAAAAGAGAAATTAATTGAAATGTAACCCTGCTGGATCTATACTACAAGTGGAAAATGAGCACATTTTTGACACATCTGAAAAGGATTCTGTGCTTGCAGAAACCATTCAATCATTCATACAGCAAGAAAAGGAAATATGTCAGAGGAAAAAAATCTGTCAATGTGCTCAATGTCACCTCATGTCAGAGACAATGAACATAATAAAGAAATTCAGCAAACTGTCACTGAAAATCCCTCCCAGGGAAATACATAATCTATTAACACCGATTCAAAAACAAATCTATTTTGATGCAGATATTTTTTGAAAAAGAAAGTGAAAAGCCACCCAATTTCACAAACATGGTTTAAGCATAACTGAATAATTAAAATAAAACCATGCTCAAACCAGGCAGAAGCTTGAACAGTGGGTACAATTTTCTAAAAATGCCAAGTGTCTGAACGTGTGGTGTCTAAAGAAATTCATCTGGACATATGATGAAGGAATTGTGAGAGGAAGAAGGGCCAAGAAAATGTGTAAATTTTGACATTTTTAATAAAACTCAATGATGGACAACTTCTACATCTGCTGTACCCAGTGGAGCATTCTGATGGACTGATTACTACTCAGATTGATCCACTTTGCAACACTAATATCACTAGTTTTCAAATTCCAACTATACACACAGAAGACATATGAGTTATGTGCATGTGATAGATAACACCAGAATGAGGAGAGAAGACCTCCATGCATACTAGTTAGAGATGTGCAGTAGGTCTGTCTGTCTTCCCTTATTTGTGTGGACTTCAAGTACCCAAATCTGCTCCCAAATCTGTGTGGACTTCAAGTACCACTTCAAGGGTGGATCAACAGAAAGTTACCTCCAAAAAGAGCATTAACAATGAATAACAATTGCTGCAGTGTCATGATAAACACTTACACTGATTCAATAAAACACATTTATCACAAACATGGATGTTGCACAATGTTTCCCAAAGTTGATCCTCAAGCCCCCTAAACAGTTCTGGTGTTAAGGATACCCATATATCCATACTTGAGCACAGGTGAGTTTTTATAAGTGGAGTTGTTGCCCATAGCAACCAATCATATTCCAGCTATTATCTTCTATAATAAGGGTGGGCAATAAGCAGTCCTCTACATATTGTGGGACTACACATCCCAATATGCCCTCCCACAGTTTTGCTATCAGAGCATGCTAAAACTGTTGCTGGGCATGCTGGGATGCAGAGGCATCACCAATTGTTGTGATACCTGGTGCGCACTCTGTAGCCCCCCTTACGTGGCTTTGCCATGTGTGCCTGAAAAGGGGCTATGCCCTAACAAAGGGGATGTGGCTTGTCAGGAAATCCCAATAGCATCACTCTGGGGGTGTGCCCAACATCGCCAGTGATGCTAGGCTTCCCCTGGAGACCTGTGCCAGCACTGTCAGCTCCTCCTGCATGATAGGAGACTTGGCTCTTGTCCCTGCAGAGGAACCGGAATTTTGGTGTCACCTCTTCGGAGGTTGACACCCTGGTGTGGCCCGCACCCCCATTGTGATGCCACTGCTGGGATGTGTAGTTCAACAGCAGCTGGAGAGCCACTTATTTCTCTCCCCTGTTCTAGGAGGTGCTAGATAAATGATAAATAGAATCCGATCAGTTGCTTTGGGCAACAACTCCACTTCTATAATCCCACACTTCAGTAAATATACTCCTAAGAGGGCTATGAGGACAGAGTTTAGGGACTACTGATGTAGCACTTACTGTACCATGACCCTGTTGATAAGCCACATGATAATAGCACCTACAAAGGGTCATATAGTTACTGTATGTATTTCTAAATTTAAAGAAAAAATTCCTTGAGGCATCCCAAGGTCCTCCAATATTGCACTGCAAGGATCAGCATATTATTATTAATTATTAATATATATTATTAATCATGCAGGATTTACAATACTGTGCTAAAGTTTTAGGCAGGTTTGGAAAAAATGCTGTGAAGTAAGAATGTTTTAAAAAATAGAAATGTTAATAGTTTATTTTTATCAATTAACAAAATGTAAAGTGAATGAACAGAAGAAAAATCTAAATCAAATCAATATTTGGTGTGACCACCCTTTGCCTTCAAACCAGCACCAATTCTTCTAGGTACACTCACACAAATAGGGATTTTGTAGGATTATAGTCAGGTGTATGATTAACCAATCATACCAAACAAGTGATAACGATCATCATTTTTATATGTAGGTTGAAACACAGGGCCTGATTCAGCAAGGAACGCACAGTAGAGAATGCACGCACTCAGCCCATGAATTTGCAATTCGCAAACTGTTCGTGTGTGAACTAGCCAGTGTGATTTGGTTAGAATATGCAGACTACACAAAGTGTGTATGCAGACCCCTCCGATATTGATTGACAGGTAGTGCCATTTGTGGGTGGTGACGGTGGGTGATCAGGTGAACGCAGGCATTATAATGCCACTATAGGGGTGTGCATAATTAAGGCAGTGTGGCGGCATACACAGCCATGCTGTAAGCTGTACACAGGGAGCGGCCAAAATCCTGTGGCAGGTCAGGTCAACCAATATTATGCTAATGGATGCCGATGGTTCTCAATGTTCCCGATGTTTACGCTATCTTGCGTGCTGATCAGGCTGTGAGTAAAGGGAGATGGGCGGCATTAACTTCAATTGTTCATCAACTGTGGAACTATAATGCACGGTGTGGAAACAATCCATATCTACAGTTATATTATTCTGTACTATATTAAATTGGACTAAATAGTTGATTATTGGAATTTCTACATCTGGTCTACTTGATAGACTGCAACAAAATGTTTTTCTAAAATGTTCTTCTAATTATATTACTTTGGGTATTCAGTAGCTCAGAGATACATCTTTTTAAAGGAATATATTATAGTTATAACTTATACTGTAAGTGTTTTATTATTGTAGTGAAGGGACCGCAAGAATACACTTAAGTGATAGCATTAAATTTTGTATATGCATTGATATAGATTGCTAGATATGTTTTTTATATGTGATTAAATTATAAATCGACTCTCAACACTTGAAACCCTGACTGATGTGTTTATTTCTGCCATTTCATAGTATAAAAGGTTTAAACTAAACAGCGCAGTACTAATTTGTTGTATTTTTAGCCCTTGGTTAATAATAGAAAGTATAGTTGTCTACCGATCTTCTGGCAGTTAGAGCTTGCTGGTGCTTTTAGGTCTACAATTGTATTTTATTTATTTTTCACAATTATTCTTGGACTCCTGGTGCCTCCTTTCATGGCATTCTGGTGCAGTGGTGCCACGGTAATAAGGAAAAGTGAAAAAGAGATTACATTCTATGCTACCAACTATACTGTTCTAGGCTGGTTTGCTTCTTCTGGTTTGTTTTGTGGTCTACTGAAGTATGTTACCCTGAGTCTTGGGTTAATGACTGATTACTGCAACTTGGGTTCTACAGTAAAAGGCTTCCTTGATTTTTTCACACTTAGCTGAGTTTTGGCCAGTGTTTCCACAGTTTCTTTTGGCAAACTTCTGCCACCACATATGACACAAACATAGTGCAGAATGTGCATTTTCCGGAAAAGCAGAAGCACAACTCAAAGAACTTATACTGTTCCATTTGAAAATATGATATGGAAGAATGTCCATCTATATTTGGCAGCTTTAATTTATTTTCATAATGAAATATGGAATTTACTCACCAAGATTATCAATAAATATAAAGATTCTCATTGACCCTGCTGTTTTAAAGACTTTCCAAACTTGATTGTGATATTTCTTGCAGCTCATTTCATGGGCATACAGTATCTACATTGGGTGGATGATGTCTGGTACACATGGCCCATGGGTTCATGGGTGCCCACACTGCACATCTTCCACCAGTAAACTATACTTACCTGTCCATCTGTACCACAGAAATTACTTGGCAAATGGCCCATGTGCCCATTTCTCCAAGATCTGTCTACGCACAATTGAGAAATCTTTGGGAAAATGGTGGTGATGCATGCATATGTAATGATTTCTAAAAGAATGTGCCTGGAACAGCCCAAGGCTCATTCTAAAAACAACACATACTACAGTAACCACTCGACCACTCAGCTAGCATCCCAACACACCAGTGGAGATTTTCCCAATGTGTTTGGGCACCCCCTCAGAGACTTGCTACCCATTGTATAGGAAGCACACTGGCAGCAAATGAGGATCTGTGCCAGGATATTGACTAGAGGCTTGATCATTCCTGCTAGAGCTGCTATTGGGAGCCATATTGGCTGATGTACAGTATCTGGCTGATGGTGTCTGCCCTTTCTGGGACCATGTATGTGGGGATGCTGCAGGATATCTGGGGGGACAGGGCCTGTGCTGCATATCACAAAACCAAGGCCAGGTCCTTCATGCTTCTCAAACCCAGGTCCTCCAAGCAGCTCACTCTACTGGGTTTCCCTAAGATTTCTAAAACCCTCAAAAAGTGCCTTGTGGAAGACCAAAAAAACACGGAGACTCAGGAGCCATGAGCCTGAGGATCCAAAATGTGATTCCAAGCCAGTCATCATACCAATGGACTTCACTCCAGCATTCACTTTAACCTGCTGCTGCTTAGCTTCAATGAATAGCCACAGGGGAACAAATCTATAGATGGTGACAGATTACTGGGTAAGAAACTGACTTATAGAGGTTGGGGAACATTTGGTTCAGGGATATTTCCAACAAATGAAAAGCTGCAGTTCTACTGGAGGAGGAAAGAACAAGTAATTAAATTACATCCACGTGTGCATACTTGCTGCAGCAGCTTGCTGCAACTAAACAGTCACTACAACTAATCCAGGTGAGTGTCCTTGACAAAAGGGGTTAGAGGAAGACAGACAGGGGAGCAAAATGTGGAAAAACTGGGGGGGGGGAGAGACAGAAAAAAACATGAAAATAGGGGGGGAGGAATGGGAGAAAGGAGTTGGGAAGGGGGAGATGATAAGGTGAAGGTGAGACAAGGAGTGTGGGTAGGGAAAAGAGACTGCACAGAGGCCAGTGAAGGACGGATCCAAAACACTAGTGTAAATACTTTTCAATACTGAAGCAGTACTAGCAATGACTAATTCTCATTTTTTCGTTAGATATATTAATTTTAATGATTTTCTTCTACTTTAATATCTTACTGTAACTTTATTTTGTAAAAAGTATTTCATTGTATGAATACTTTAAGCTTTTGAAAGTTAACTACATTGGCCTTGGAAAATAACATTTTGTCATATAACTGAATTAGGTCTTTTCCTTTGTAATTTTAACAGCAAGGTTAATTAAATTATCCTTTGTATAATTATATGATAAAGACCAAAGCATAACTAACATAAAAATACTGAAAGTTTAGAAACCCAATATAATTTTGAAAAATATGCATTAGTGCACATTTTGTGTAATTTCAACTCCTACAAAGGAATAGCATAACCACAAATCACAGATTTTAGCTGTAGGGATTAGTTATCTTATTCCAACATAATTAGACCTTGAAACAAATTAAACAAAGGAGACAAAGGAGTAAATCCAAGTTTGTTTTTTGTATTATTTTATAGCAAAATAAGAACAATAATAATTCATATGCTAGAACCTCAAATAAGACACATGTATTGAAATATTTAAAAGTGATACATAGATATTAATAGATTGAATCTGTGCTGAAATCTCTGCCTTTACTAATGAAGTTCAAGGAATAGATATATTGCATTATGGGAAATGTTCCTTGTTAACAAGGGTGGCTGCTGGTTATAGTATGTCTTCTAAGGTAGCAATGACTGGGCATTGAAAAATACATTATATGGATCATATCTAAATGCAGTTTATATGGATCCACATGTATATATACACTTAGACCAATATAATCAGAACATTAAAAAGGAATAATGGTTTCTGCATACCTCCCAACTTTTAAGTTTCCTAAAGAGGGACAGTTTGCATGCACAGCCAAAAAGGGGTAGGGCTTTATGCAAAAGGGGTGGAGCATTGGGAAAACCAGTTTGAGTCTCATGGCACCCCAAGTTTACATCATTGTGGGGGTGTGTCCAGCAATCTCCGAGATGCTGGGCAGCCCCCAGGCTCTCCCTCGCATGGCATCTGTTTACCTCTTCTTACCCACTTCTCTGCTATGAAAAGCACTGGATTGTACTCCACCCAACTTCCCCCCCACCGCAGGACACTACAGCCCTTGGGGGGACATATGGATAGTCACAGAAAAATGGGACTGTCCCGCTGAATGTGGGACAGTTGGGAAGTATGGTTTCTGGCCTGATATGCCTTTATACTCATAACTTAAGATATAGGGGCATATTTATAAATATAAATATTTGCTTCCACAAAAACAGCCGTGTTCAAATATTAAGTAACACCTGGATGCATGTATTGGGGACCACAGAAGATATCGCAGCTATTACCTCTTTTCATTGGCAAAAGCAGTCCCCTTTTGGGGGGCTGCTAAAATGCCAAATCTTCCAAGCTCTGGAATGTAAAGCATTACAGAGCTTTGCTGTGGTAGTGAATACCATCTTCAGATGGTGTTAGCTAGTGCCGTAACAAGCTGGAACTGTGCCCTTCAGATGGTGTTAGCTAGTGCCGTATCAAACTGGAACTGCGATCTTCAGATGGTGTTAGTTAGTGCCGTAACAAGCTGGAACTGCACCCTTCATGGCAGCTAGTGTTAGCTACTGCCTTAACAAGCTGACACTTCGCCCTTTCCAGCTGCTGACCTCACAGCTGGATAAGGGACATCGCCAACTCTGGTACATAGAGCACTGCATGCAGCAATCTAAGGACACTGCGTCAGCTCTGTAGTAGCACTAGTGGCTGCAGGGTGCAGTTCAAGGTGGCACCGCTTGCACAACCCTATATATGGCCATGGTGTTAGCCATTGTTGCCTATGAGGATTTCAAAGTGATATTTTTAATTTGCTAGTATAGTATGTATATTGTTACAACATATTGTGACACCAAAAATGTTGTACAAAACTACATCAACAACTAGAATGGTGGGACATGAACAAGTGTTTGCACATTATGAATAGATACTGTAGGTGAGATGTGTCAAAAAGTAGCAGTACACCTCCTGACCCCTTTAGGCCATTTAATGTATTGTAGTTCAAATCCATAATCTCTTTGCAGGGAATTTCCAGATATGGGTAAAAACTGATAGCAGTAAAAGTTGGTCTTAAACATGGTACAGTATATTGTGCTCGAAAATACACTATTGTGATTTATTATTATTATTATTATTATTATTATTATTAGTTTGGGTGCATGATTTTTAATATTAATTATGATAATTTTATTACAAATTAAACCTGTCTCCTGAGTATGGCCATACTAATATAGATTGTTGAGATAACTACTCCCATTTCCAAACTAATATAATTATGTCATGTGATTTCAGGATATAAATATATTTCCATGGACATATATGTATGAACTCTATTCTCAGCTTAATTATAGGAGTATCTGCATGGTAGAATCGTTTCTTTGTCACTCAGTTAATGTTCAAGATGCTATCTGCTTCGGTAATTATTGACAACATGACAAATAATGTAGATTTGCACTATCCATGATACATGCATATATAGTATCATCAGGGCCAGCCCAAACCTAATTTTTTTGGTAAGGGGATATAGATTTTGGCGCCCCTTGTTGAAATAAAACCTCATATTTCGGTGTGTGAAATATCGGGAGTGCATGTAATAATGTAACAATGACAAAATGGAATCTGTAGATCAAAATACCAGCTTTATATATAAACATAAACAATAGATAGACGGCGCTAATCTAACATAGCAGATAGACAATATGCGATTAAAATTATTGTCAGTAGTGTACGGCATCCGTAATCATGGCGGCTTCCTTGAGCGGTGAATGAGGCAGGGACTGACCTCTCCTGGGTACTGGTCCCGTGATACAGATCACCTGTGTTGCTCAGTGTAACTCGGCAAGCCGCTATGGATTAGCCAGCATGTGAACCGTTGGAGGGGGAATGAAGGACAGGCAGAGATCTCACACTGCAGCATGCAGTACAGGATGGAGTCACACCACCGGATAACACAACTGTGTCCTCAACGCGTTTCTTCACACCTGGCAGCTTTCTCAAGAGGTGGATGTACATGGCGGATGTACATGGCGGATGTACATGGTGTTTCTCCGCACCTGGCGGCTTTCTCAAGAGGCGGATGTACATCCGCCTCTTGAGAAAGTCGCCAGGTGTGGAGAAACGCGTTGAGGACACAGTTGTGTTATCCGGTGGTGTGACTCCATCCTGTACTGCATGCTGCAGTGTGAGATCTCTGCCTGTCCTTCCTTCCCCCTCCAACGGTTCACACGCTGGCTAATCCATAGCAGCTTGCTGAGTTACACTGAGCAACACAGGTGATCTGCATCACGGGACCAGTACCCAGGAGAGGTCAGTCCCTACCTCATTCACTGCTCAAGGAAGCCGCCACGATTACGGACGCCGTACACTACTGACCGCTGGAGTGGTTCAGAGAGAGGGCTATCCTGTTGGATATTTATTCTGTTACCTAGGACATAGGTGGTGATTACGGAGGCTGCTCTTTATTTACCATATTGGAGGGGCCTGTTTATTGGAGGACAGTTAGTACTGCTGAGCCCCTATATTTACATTTATTACAGATCAAGCACTGCTCGCTCATCAGCATATGCTCCACTTTGAAGTATAGCGCACTTGTATTGCGCTTTTGATATCAATGTTGCCATAAATATCAGTCCATGGCTTGTTACACAGTATTACAATTACTGGGAATACATCTTCTATTACTGGATGTGGAGTCTACACTGTGCACAGTTTATTATCTGATCCGCAAAGGAACTTTTTGGCATCCTTTATTACAGGGTATTGGAGGTTATTACCCACCGGTTGATATATTTACATTTTTATTTTAACATATTTCTTTGTATATTTGTGAACAATACATGTCTAATATATGTTTGACATATGTCTTTTAAGGTTGATTCTATTTAGGGATTATTCCCATATTACATGTGCTTATGAATAAACAAAAATTTTTATCGCATATTGTCTATCTGCTATGTTAGATTAGCGCCGTCTATCTATTGTTTATGTTTAGATTGTTGGGAGTGTGGCAGACCCCCGATAGGTGTGCTGCTTTTTGACAAAGCAGTATAGCACACAGTGCACTTTCACTGGCGCCCTAGCTATTTATTATATATAAACATGGTTATAATCTAATACTATACTCAGTGGCACCACTAGGGTTGGTGTAACCGAGTGCAGTAACTAATAGTGTTAGCCCACATGGACCTTCTCCTGCATCAGACCAAATAGAATACTTAGTAATAATATACAATGGACCTAACAGGGGTAAAAACATACACATTAACCCCCACTGTGGGGAGCCCAACATGATAAATTAAAAACACATACATAGGCCACAACATGAAAAAAACAACACGTAGGTTTTCATGAAAAAGAAACACATACATAGGGCCCCACATGAAAATAATAAAGCACATAGGCTCCGAAATTTAAAAAAATCAAAACACCTTCTCCCCCACGTAAAAATAAAACACATAGCGCAGGGGTTCCCAACCACGGTCCTCAAGGCACACTAACAGTCCAGGTTTTGGGGATAGCCATACTTCAGCACAAGTGACTTAATTAGTACCACAGTTATATTGATTTATCCTTCTGTGCACAATCATGGATATCACTAAAACCAGGACTGTTAGTGTGCCTTGAGGACCGAGGTTGGGAATCACTGACATAGCGCTTTGCAGAAAAAAACGCACATAAATTCCCACAAGAGAAAAAACATATAAGTAATAAAACATATAGGATTTGCATGAAAAAAACACAAACATAGGCCCCTACATGAAAATAATGAAACACACACATAGATCGCCACATAAAAATATATGAAGTGTTATATGGCCTCTATACAGCAGGACCACGCTGGGTGCTAAGCTACAATTACACCCTAAGATACATATTCATGGAGAGGGAGACAGCAAGTTGGTGACAGGTAGAGGATGACAGGGAGAGGGTTACAATAGAGTGAGTGCAACTGCACTAGGTAACAGGAAGAGAGTGATGACAGGGAGACAGTGACAGCACTTGGTGACAGAGGGTGACGACAGGGAGAGGGTGACAGTACTAGGTGATGGGAAAGGTAATGACAGGGAGAGGGTGACAGCACTAGGTGATGGGGAGGGTGATGACATAGAAAGAGTAATGGCATGGAGAGGGTGACAGCACTAGGTGACAGAGAGAGGGTGACAGCAGTGGGTGACTAGAAGAGGGTGACAGGGAAAGAGTGATGACAGGGAGAGGGTGATGACAGGGAAAGAGTGATGACAAGGAAAGATTGACAGCACTGGGTGACGGAGAGAGGGTGACAGAGGGTAACAGGGAGAGGGTGACAGCAGTGGGTGATGCCAGGAGACAGTAAAAGCAGTGGGTGACACGAAGAGAATGACCAGTGGGTGAAAAGGACAGGGTGACAACAGCCAGAGGGAGACAACCAGTGGGAGACAGCCAGTGGGTGACAGGGAGAGGGTGGTAGCCAATGGGTGACAAGGAGAGGGAGACAGCCAGTGGGTGACAGGGAGAGGGAGACAGCCAGTGGGTGACAGGGAGAGGGTGACGACAGAGTGAGGGCAACAGCACTAGGTGACAGGGAAAGAGTAATGACAGGGAGAGGGTGACAGCACTAGGTGACAGAGGGTGACAACAAGGAGAGGGTGACATCACTAGGTGACAAGGAGAGGGTGTCAGTACTAAGTGACAGGGAGAGGGTGACACCAGGAGACAGTGAAAGCTGTGGGTGATGGGGAAAGAATGACCAATGGGTGACAGTGACAGGGTGACGACAGGGAGAGGGTGACAGCCAGTGCATGATAAATGCAAAGTAATTGCATTTTCTTACCTGGGACTGCAGCGCGTGGATGGCTCCTCCTAACGTTGGACTTAACACCGGGGATGGTCACCAGTTTGTGACTTCAGATCCCCGGCATCCAAGCAGCAGCACAGCCAGAGAAAGCTGGGGTTTGAGGGGAGGAGCTGAGAGGGGATAGCGTGGCCCCTCCTCCCCCTCCAGCCGGGCACAGACTCCTGTAAGCTGTGTCACTCTGAGAGGGAGGAGCTCAGGAGAGGGGAGGAGAAGAGAGCGGTCACTCCTCTTCCTCCGGCTGTGTCCGGCCTGCTGTCATTCAACAATGTATGGGCCGGTGTTCAGGCAGTGGTTGTGGCTGGCTGCAGTGCAGCATATAATGAGTCACTGTGACTCATTGTAACTCCGGCAGCTGTGGGGGACAGCGGCAGGACAATTGACGCACTTACAACTTGGCGCCATACGTGACTGCGTACCTGGCGTAATAGGCCGGCTGGCCCTGATTATCGTAGGTCTGTGCAACATTATTGTAGAGTAGTAATCAGAATAAGATTCAAGGCTAAAAGTAAAAATCCATACCCATAAGATCCAGCCTATAAAGTTATAATTTTCTTTTCTTCATTTATGTTGTGATTATTTATAAAATGTATGGGGGCAATTGTACTGTATTATGTGTTCATTTTGTGTTTTTAAAAGAATTCCTTACATTTGTTGAAGTGCACTTAGAAATGTGCTTGTGGTGTGCCAAAGTGTAACAGGACTTGGGCAGGATGTATCTAAGTGGAAAATGCAGTAAAAAAAAAAAAACTACCAAAGGATTTTTATGTGGAACTTTCTAAACTTAATAAAAGCACACAAATATTAGTTCTGTTGTTTGTCCCATTCCAAACAGCTTTATTGGCTATATATAATTGAATACTCAAATTAAATATTCTTGCAAGTGTGTCACTTTAATGATACACTAGTGTAGCAGTATTGCTAGTTCCACTTATTATATCATATGTGTTCATTGGTAACATTTTACTCATTTGTCCACTTAAACCTTTGCCTTGTTCCACTCATCAAAATTATTCTATGCAATCTGCATATCATATATAACATATTAACTTCAGGAACACATGCAAGGCATGATATTCCTACAGAGGCATTGCAGAAGATGTCACATGAGGGTTGTATAATGATATTTATCTTGCTTGTACTTTGTCAAAGTTAAAAACAATTCGGTTGAGAGAAAGTTATATAACTTCAAAGTGGTATTGACAGTTGTTTTTGATATACATACCTATTATGCAATTTGTTAATCTTTATTTTTTTTAGCTGCCACGAAATTATTTTAATCACGTTTCAAATTGCTAAAACTATTTTCAGTGTAACAGTCACAAACTAATTTAGTTATCATAAATAACTCATATTTTAATATCAATCTGTATCAAATGTTTTGCTGGATTTCTTGAAAAGATTGTATCTTAAAATGAACTACTGTATATACATTTACAAAAGAGAAAAAAAAACAGCTTTGTGTTTTTGAGGGGTCATATGGAGAGTTAAAGTTCTCGCCATTCCAGATTTTCAAACACAATTTGGATATCTGATGTACTGTACTGAAACCTCAAAATGAGACAAGATTTAATAGTTCAAGAGTTCAGAAGAGAACACTATTTTATAATAAGTAGACCAAAAACAATGTTCTGTCCATAATTTTATCTATCTATAATATAACTTATAATCAAAGATTTTAAGATGACAGAGCTACATCTCTCCAGAAATACAGCCTAATAGCAGGTAACAAAGCTGCTTTGAGGACATAAATTGCTTCCTTATACAGCTATAGAAGCAGCTGAGTTTTACCATGTAATTGAAACGGAATACTCTCCTTTTCAGACCTTTTGCAGAAATGGCTTCACCAATGCAATTCCATAACTATACTGAGAACAACTTTTACATTGTATTACAGCCCTACATGTTTTTATTGTTGTTTCTTACCATCTAATACAGTTCTCGGTGCTCTTTGTAATACATATTATATGGAAAGCAGGAAAGTAAAGACTTAAAGCATACATTACAAATAAATAAAAGCTGTAAGTATAAAAAAAATTTCAAAAGCCTTTTCCACTAATATGGCATAAAATTAAATGTAAGTTGAACTAATATAGAAAATAATTTTTTTTGCCATCAATATTACAATGAAATAAAATAATTCTATGCAATATCTAGTTATGTTTCATTCATTTTTAGATCTAGATTATCTATAATTTTTGTATCTATAATGGGTGCAGGGTATGCAGTAAACATGGGCCCCTGGGTTAATGGGGGTCCATATTTCATGCTCTGCCCCCATAGTCTATACTTCCTTTTCTGCTGAAGACTGCAGAAAACTCTAGGGAAATGGCCCCGGTGGAATTTCCTGAAGATCTGCGCGTGCACAGTAGATAAATCCCTGGGGAAATGGCACCAGTCCCATTTTCTAAAATATTTGCAAATGGCCAGTCAACACATGCATTGGTGAGCGGTGGGGAACCCACATGAAGGCTGACCATGGGATCTCTACTCTCTTGAATTGCCATATCTATCTAGCTGTCTATCTTTCTATCTATAACACCTGCCCAAAGATGAAACCAAACTGTTACACTTCCCACCAACAGGGGATGGAGGAATCAGAGAAAAGTAAATTTTTCTTATTTAAATAATTTTATTAGTTTTGGGGAAATTTTCCTTTCATTCATACAATCTTCATTTATTCAGAGTGTGAAGTATGGAAGACTGTTGGCAAAACAAGCACAGCAGAAATCAATAGCCTGACATGACTGCTTTAGTAATTTAGAGGACACCTGGCAAAAATGAGGGAAGTGAGTCCTTTAAGTCTTCTAGCTTATAGTTTCCAAAACAGTGCCTGCTACAGAGATGAAGGTCATCTTTATATTGTAGTGGAGCCATTTTGTTTGTAGATCTAGAAGACAATGACTACAGAAGGCATTTAATATGCGAGATATATTTTAAACCCAGAGGCAGGGTCAGTTTGGGAGTATTAGTTGCAAAGCAGTACAGAGTTACTGTTTAGTTGTTATGTAAGGGTGATAGCCAATAGGGGGCCCTTTTAGTTTACTAAGGGTGGTACTAGGTCTTGTTTGTGATTGTTCAGGGAGGGATTTACCTTTTGTGCTGTTTGTTCCCCTCCCGCCATTCCCCCATTTTATTCCTGTGGTGGCTTTTTATGGATGAGGAAAGTACAGCAGTCCAGTGGCCATCTGGCTGCATGATTTAGGTGTGCTCCCCTTCAATATACAGGGAAGGCTAATTTTACCCCACTGGAGTCAGCTGTTCCTTCTTTCCTGCGGGCCTGGAAGTCTATTGGTATGGGAGTCAGAAAAAACAATTTTGCTTGACATTGTGAAAGGAAAGTACGGTAGGACCTTGCAAGCTGTGGTAACATCTAAATCTGCAAAAGTCCCATGGTGATGATTAACTGGCCATCCTTTCTTTCACCACCATACTGTACTTTGTTACTTTTTTAAAAAAACTTACCGTTTTTTGAACACCATATATGATTGTCCATGTTTTCATTTTAGATAAGTTTAAATTATGCTATTTTGGTTGAACTTCACTACAAAGGTTTCAGGCTGACATCTTTGGCTAGGGTGATAATTCACAAATATTTTAGTTACCTAAAAAGAGATTACTACACCAGTATAATTATGTGAGAGGATGCCTTTAAATTATAAACTCTCATGAGCAGGGCCCTGTCTTCTTGTGTTTAATCTACATAGTTATGCAATTTTCATCTTGTAATTACAGTATGTCATTATATAATTATGTATGAATCTTGTTCTTCTTGTACTTATGTAATCTTGTTGTATGTTCTATGCCTATGTATGGTGCTATGGACTAGAGATGGATGGTTCAGTTTTCCTATTCTGAGTCAGGGTTTTGGGGTTCTGAGTAGAACCAAGTCTCAACTCTGGTCTGCTGTAAGTTGGGAACTTGGATTTAAGAACCAAATCTCAGGTTTTGGATTGCATGTAAAGAGGTCCAAATAACAATGTTTTAATTTTTTTTTCAGTTTTAAATAAATCATAAACCAAAACTAGAATCTGAACAAAAACACTTGAGGGTGGTTTTTCCAAAACCTAAACCATAACATTTGAGAGTGGTTTTGCCAAGACCAAAACCAAAGCACGGAGGTCCGCGCACATCTCTTATATCAGCTAATAATACAGTAATATCAAGAGAAGATAGATTTCTGTCTAGATAAGAAAGCAATAGTAAAATCTTGTAAGACACAGTTCAGTCAGATTCTGTCCAATGATAGTCTATCATATCACACAAGAGTACTGTCAACTTTGTGTGTGTTTTCTAATTCAAAACTGGCACTTAGTTGGACATAAATGGACTTCATCGAGGATAGAACACTACACCACAGGGTTCCTAAGACAAGTTTGGAGTGAGATTTGGTGATGCAGTCCATTCTCTTGAGCCCTTGCAGTGAAGCCTGATATCATGCATTGATAAAGACCTGCAGGAGACAGGTCAAAATGTGTTGGTTGTTGGTGTGAATTTAAAATAAATTGCAACAGAAGGACTAATTCACTTGGATCCTTTCCACTCCTTGGAGATTTCTGAAGATCAAGAGGATTTGGTGTCTAAGAGCCCTTTTAAAACTGATTTCTGATACCAATACATAGATTTTGTCTATTTTCACTTTGATTCTTCTAAATATGTTTGACTGTTTAATAGGTTAGTCTTGGACTCAGGATTCATACAAGTTACCTTGAGTAATGGCACAACCACAGGGAACCTGTTTGATGTTAATCTCAATTTATCTGTGTATTTGGTGGCATTGTACTACACTGTGGTTGTTCATTTGATTGCATTACATGATACATGAGAGGAGGTATTACATCTGTCTCAAACAAAAACTTGTATATCAAGACTCATAAAAGATGAGATACCTTTATTTTCTCTACTTGTGCTGCCATTAATTTTAGATGTTATGCGCCCACAGAGTCATCCCCTTTCCTTTGTATCACTGCTTTTCTGCTGAAAAGATGGTGGGTGCAAGTAGGAAGATTTTGCTTTTAATAAAAGTGCCCTGTTAAACTATGCAGAAAAAAAATCAGCAAGTTTTATCCAAATTATCTTAAATATTCTAGGAAATTTAGTCAACTGAGAGAGTTTAATCCATTTGTTAGACACCATTTATATATTTTACACAATGGGGCATATTCAATTGGGTGAGAGAATTGCAAAAAATCCATACCTGCGAGGTTTCTCCTGCAGGTGCATGTTTTTTGCTATTCAATTAGGTGCCCCTTTTTCCTTTTTTTATGCGCCGGGAGGTTTTTTTTCTCGCACCTCCTGAGCAAGTGTCATTTTTCCTAAAATCGTTAATTTCAGGAAAAATCATGGGGACTTGCTCTGGCACCTTGGCAGTACCCTCCCTGAGGACTAATTAAGCAATTGGAAGTTTCCAATTAGCTTAATTAGTCCTTAATTACTTACCTTCTGCAGCACTGTCTTCCTCATCCAGCGTCGAAAGCCAGGTCTTTTGCAGCAGGGTGAGTATGGCAGTGTATGTGAGTGTTTGTTACTGTTTGTAAGTGTGTATGAGTGAGTGTGTATGCATGTGTGTGTGTGTGATCCCTGGTTTGTGTGGCACCCCAAGTGTCTGTGTGCCCCCCCTGGAATGGGTTCTTGGAGAACTACATCTCCCAGCACCCCTTGCCCCTCCCACCAGCCCCTGGAGCCTTCCAGCAGCCCCCTCTCCAGTGAGAAGATAGAGAGGAGGCCAACAGGAGCAACGGAGAACACCAGAGATCCCCGGGCAGGATTTTTATTTGTATTTTTTTTATGCGGCGCAGGGTTTTCAGAGCTAAAAACTCCGCAACCACTTTTTAAAAATTGGATACCATGGGTATCGGGAGCGCGCTTACCCGTGGTAATCTAAAATTGGGTGTGGTGGGGTGCGAGGTTTTCCCTCGCTAAACCTCGCTCCCAATTAAATATGCCCCTATGTGTCTGCTAATTGGTTCAATAGCAGTTACCCATTCTACCTGTTAAGCAACCTAAATAGAACTGATAAATTATTATTGCTAAAAAAAAAATTTGTACCTGCTATTAGATCCATGAATTCCACATTTGAGTTTGTACATCCCTTTGAAACTAATTTTGGATTACAATCTATCATTTTTCTTTGCCAAATTTCCCCATGTTTGAATCCTACTTTTAAAATCCTTGACACCTAATTGCTGCCTGTGCTGAACTCCAGCTCGTGTTTATTGATTGGCCATGCAGGCTGATACACTGATCTCTTTCTTGTTTATAGTATGTCTTTTAATATTATCAATACTGAACTTTGGCAGTCAGCTTTCTTGATTTTGGTGAAACTTTGCAAGTGCATTGATTCACGTTATTAGCACCTTTTGATGGTATTTTCCTATGTAATTTGCAAATTGCTTTGTAGACTTGTTGTTAAGAACATTTACTGCACTATGTGCCTCATTCACTATGGATTGCTACTACGATCTTGACTGGGATTATGCACGCAGTTCTGCAGCGAAAATATGCCAATGAATGCAATCGCAAAACCGTCACACATCCAATATAGAGACGCCCACTACCGCTATCTCACATACCTTGCAGTCCTGCGTATACATCGGGAACATCGAGCCCCTCACGCACAATTACAACATTGCTATCCTTGTCACTCGCAGTGAGATCACAAGCTGTGTATGCCAATGCAGTGACTAATATATGCATGCCCAAGCAACAGGGTTCAATGGACAGGCATGCCTGAGTTTCTCCAACCACTCCCCCATCACCACCCCCAAATGCTGACATCCCGTCCCTCAGCCTGCGATGGCTTTGTATCTGTGTAGGTGATCCCACTGCGATCACAATTCTATCTCAGGCACATGCACTGTGAAGCATATGCATGCACAGTACCCACCATTGGCCGATCTGTGTACTCTGCTGCAGTTGTGATCCGTGATGAATCAGGCCCAATGAACATTGTTGTTACTCACTTTTAGGGTCTTACATCAAGTACATTTGCATTTCCTGTTATATGCTAGCATCCTGGTGCCAATTCAATCTGGACACATGCCTGCTGTGTGCATCCTAAATATAATAATTCTGCATAAATATATACATATATATATAAATATATATTTTTTTCTAGATTTATGTGTATGCACGTATACAGTATGCACTTTGTAATCTACTGGCCCATGGTGACCACCACACTGCCGCTGCTTGGCTGAAATGGTCCTGGAGCTGGCCCTGCCTGCAGATAGACTATAAGTTTTTGTACTTTGTAAAAAGGCCACTAAGTTCAGAGTATCTGGGGAAATTGCTCTTGCAAGTACATAGCTGCATCTCTACATAGCAATAAGTGGAGCAGATCTAGGACTCCTGCAGCTAATGTTTTGGATGCCTTTATTTTCTTTAAAGTACTTGTTATTAAAAGTCAATAAAAAAAAGTTCAACTGAATGTCCAAGTTGTAGTTTGGTGTTATGAAAAGTGTTCAATCAGATAAATATATATATCCCTCTATGCAAACCTATTTGACATGCTGTGTTCAATAAAATTGTAAAATGCAGGTTGCAAAATGATATTCAAACTTGTTATTTCATGAACACATCTCACTATATAGAAAGAATAATATCCAATCTTTCTCTAAATAAACCTAAGTGGATAAGATTGTTCTTTTATACATGGTACTGAAAGCAGCATTAAAATAATGTATCTTCAAACTAGCATTTTAAAAAGGTTTCTAAGAGGATTCGGTATTATGAACATGGGAACAATTTTATGGGAAATAACTCCTTCCATATCTAAGTAATCGGCAGATGCAATCCAAAACTGCCAGGTTGGAAAAAAATTGGTATATTGAAGGGGCTTTTTGGAGAATTAGCTATGCTTTCTAAAAAGTAAGCGTCTTTTATTTCAAACCACTGCAGCTGCAAGGAGAAGAATTCACTCTGTAAAATCAATGCACACTTGTCTTGTTTAGTTTGTTGTCTGAGGGGCTGAAACAAAAGTATAGGAAGAGATGGGAGTTTTCACATGCATCTTAATGGGATGCCTTTTCTCAGATGGTTTGATGTGAATATTGAATTGCAATACAGAAACTTACTCATTTAGATATATTTTATTTCTTAACTACCGCTGTTTCTTCTGCGTTGACTGCTAAGCTGATTTGCATAATACATTTAGAGACTGTAATAGGTATGCATACATGTCTATTAACATAATGTATATAACAACATAAGTATGAATGCATTTGCCATGTTTTTTAAAATATTAAATTGAGAAAATCTAATTTGAGAAATAATCTTTAGGTTCTAAAAACTAATGCCCTGGAGTGCAGTGGTTATTTTTGTCCTTCATTGATCATGGCAATTGAAAATAAAATTGTGTAGTCAGAGCCCAGAATTCAGCTACATGAAAATAAGTGTAGTTATGATTAACATTTTATTTTTTAACAACTGTAACAAATTAACTTCACAAACAACATATTGCAGATCTAATTGCCATGGACATTTATATTAAAACAGATTTTGCTTGAGCTTCAAATACTGCACAACTAGGTGTAAACAGTTGACCTGAGAGTTTGCATTGCTATGTATGTTTTGCACAATGTCAAAACTTTTATCTTGTCATTGTGTTTTATTTAGATGACAAAAGTAAATTATTTATTTTATGACAACCCACAGCTTGATATAACAAGTGAGCGAAGAAATTGTTTTACAAATCCAGTTTATTTTTTAGGAACAATGGGGCATATTCAATTACCTGCGGGACTTCTCCTGCGAGTAATTGAGGGGTGAAAGTCCCGCTGCGCGGGATTAAGCTATTCAATAGAATAGCTTTATCCCCGCATCAAAAAACAGGACTTCCACGCGAGAACACACTGATTCCGCGAGAACTGCGGAATCAGTGTGTTATTCATGCTCGCGTGAAGCCAAATAGGGCGGCCTCACGCTGATTTTACCTCACACCTACATGAGGTGCGAGGTAAAATCAAACAGCAGGGGACTCGCACGCGGGGACACCCGCTCTCAGGGACACCCGCTCTCAGGGACACCCACGCGTGGAATCCCCGCTAAATGAATCCCGTCCAGCGCGCCAATTAGCCGCGTGGTAAACCCCGCGGCTAATTGAATATGCCCCAATGTATGCAATGTTACTGAAAAATCATCATACAGTAGTTGTAGACATTTGTCTTTATTAATTGGCATTGGGTCCACCCTACAGTACATACTTCTGAACTTGTTGGCATTGGCAGTTATGATCTCGGTTTCCATCAGATAATCATGCAAGGTGACTGCCACCGAGGACCTGGGCCCAAAATAAGTCTCATCAGTAAGATACTGACTCTTGCCACAAATCCGGTGCAATTAGCAGTAATGATGCCAAAAATAGGCCATGGTTGAGGCACTGTAGGTAGATATCAAAAATTATACTACTCAACAAAATGTAAAAAATTCTCTAATTTTGGGATAAAACTAATAATGATAGAGCGCTTGTAAGTGTCTAGTTAAAAAGGGAAAAAAAACAAAAATAAATTAATGTGTAGTGCAGTACCTGTGGAATAAAAGGATTAATTAGCATAAATGTTTAAATAGGTGCTTTTTAGCAAATTTTGAATGTCCATACAAGGGTGCTAGGGGTTCCGATGCTGCCGGTAATAAGCTGCAGTGAGATGGTAGCAGGCAACACTATCTATATATCCCTATGTCTGCCTACCTTTTACACTGTGTTTCGCTCTCGCTAGCTGGTTCCCTTTGTGTGCATCCTGGTCATCCGCTCAGTGGCGCGATACTGTGACGATGCTCCCAGTTTCAGTAGTATGGTGATTTGCTTCCAACACGTTTCAGGCTGTCGCCCTTTGTCAAAGATAGCGTCTTTTGTTTGAGGTCTCCTTTTTTATTAGGGAAAAACTTGACTGATTTAATTAAAAATGGAAATCCATCTGGGTCTTTCTGTTAAAAGCAGTAACCATGTGGTCCATTTTCCTCTCATGGTTTCGCTGTAAAAAAAGATAGGTAATGCACTTCTATGTGTTTAAAAGATATAAAAATTATTGTATAATCATAAAATTATGTGTGCAAAGTATTCAATAGAAATGTATGGAACATATGCCTCCAGGTTATTTCGTATATAAATTTGGTGGAATTGGTACTTAAAAGGTTCTATAATATCTAGAAAAAGGCATTGATTTCTATATCTATATTAAACCCTGTGGGCTGTAGGGTCTGCATGAAATATATCCATTTTGTTTCTTTTTTATTCAATTCCTGAGATATGTCTCCTCCTCTCCAGTTTTTTTATACTTTTTGGATTCCCATAAATTTCTTATCTGTAGGATTTTTTCCATGAAAATGCATAAAGCGTTTGGAGATGCTGGGTGTTTGCAGCCCCTTCTTAATGTTAAATATGTGCTGGAGAGGATGTGGTTTTTAGTTTTTGTTTTTTTTCGTTTGTCCTATATACTGGTAACCACATTTACACTCTAATTTAGGGATGCTGAATTCAGTGAAAAGAAAATCATTTTTTTTCAATCACATTTATTAGATACACACAAATAAAAGGGGTAATAACTATTTCGGAAAAAAGTAAGATAGAGATCATTTCAATTAATCTCTATATAATTTAAATGTTCTTATCATATTCATTTCTAAAATACTAATAAAACTGCAGAAATGCTTAAAAATGACAACTAATCTTCAGAAACTCAACAATTTAAATTAACCATAATGTAATTGTTCATAAAAGATAAAATGTAAAGTCACTTTTATCAAAGGAAATGGGATGTTGACACTTTCCACTCAGTGTCCTTGGTAGCAATGCTCCATTGTCAGAATGTCTTAGTGAAAATGTTCCTCCTGTTCATTGCTTAGACTACCCAGGCTCTCAGGGAAAAAGTCTACATGTGAGTTTTTTTAAATTAAATTTGAAGTGACATTCTACAACATATATTTTTGTAGTTGTCCAATAGTTCATTCATGATGGACACGTAGTTGGTATTTTTTCTGTTTCCTAAGAATCTACGCACAGCAGCCTTGAAAGAGGACCATGCAGCAGACTCAATTTCTCTCAATTTAAATATTTAATCCTTAAGCAGTTTCCTTAGTTGGGGGCCAATGAATATGCCTTCAATTAGCTTTGCTTCATTTAACTTTGGAAATGTTTTCTTTAGATAACTGAAAGCCTGGCCTTCTTTATCCAGTGCTTTCACAAAATTATTCATTAGGCCCAACTTTACTGCAGCATAGGTAAAATGATTTTATGCAGCTCAACGTATGGAGTGTACAGGATGTTTTTCTCTTCAGGAGCATAGATTTCATTCTCTGGCCACAACTTTGTGATACAGTGATATTTAGTGTCTCTTCTGTCCCGTAAAAACAAAAAAAGGAGTAATCTGTGAATCCATCTTGCAAACCTAACAGCAGTGCAACTACATTTAAGTCACAACAAAGATTCCATCCTTGCTTCTTATACTTGATTCCCTCCAACAACACAGCCGTACTTTCACAAGTTTCTTTCATGTCCACAGCATAGGCCAGAGGCACTGAAGGGAGTTTGTTCCCAATATGGAGTAACACTCACTAGTATTGTGCTGAATACCAAACTCAATCATTAAACTGTTAATTTCAGTACAAACAGACATTTAATTTTTCTTTTCAAAAACTGTGGGCAAAGAAAAGTTTGTTGCTCTAAAACTTGAAATTGTCATACCTTGATCCAGAAGGTTCCATGGTTGCAGCCTAGAACCTAAAAGTTTGGCTTGTTGTCTTGATAGTTTTAAGTCACAAACTAAATTTATCTAATTAATCCTGTTATATGTTGTGAAATTATTTGTCTGTGTTTTTGGTTTATACTACACTGTAATTATGTATTTTTTGACTCACTTTCTGCTGATGTCCCCACTGGTACACACACGAGGTACAGAAACAGACAGTCCTTCACCATAAAGCACAGGTGTTAGTGCTGAAGGCACTATAGTTTGCTTAGTTTTACTGGAATGCTCAGCAATAGTTAGACAAAAATAATAGTCAGTACAGTGGTCCATAGGCTCACTCCATACCATTGGGACAATGAGCAGCATCATACAGCAATTTCCTTTCAACTATTCTGTTGGATTAGTTGTGTAGGTTATGCAAGAAATATGGGGTGCCCAGATTTTATCCTAGTCACCAAGAGCACAGACAAAGTACATTTTTCATAACCCTTTTCATCAAGGCATTAATAGGTTTTGTTTGACCTTTTGTAGTGAACTTACCGCATACATAACAAAATTTATCAGGATGATTTACACAAATCTTAGCAGATGCCATCACTTTATATGTACTTACAAACAGTGCAAAAATTGACTCATGAAGATACGAAATAACGAACACAAGAAAAGAATACCACTGATTTAAAATGGAGAAATTAATTCAAAGGTAAAATTGCCATTTGCACTGGTCACTGCCAGTCATGTTGAGGGACACATATCTCCTTATGTGATTAGCCATCATCCAGTGTGCTAGGACACAGAGACAGAGGCTCTGCAATGAAGCAGCCCACTGTGAGAACACCCCCCCAATCCTGCTTACTTCTCCTCTGCATGTTGGCTGGGAGCTGGTACGGAAGCCTTTAAGCAATGGCATCCAGCACTAAGAGGAGAAGTCTGCTCCAGGGCCAGCACATGGAGGTGAAGGAGGAATATGAGGAGGTGGAGGAGTAGGAGTCTGGGTAAGATGCGTACCCCAAAGTGCAAGCAAAAGGAGTCTTGTCGAAGACTTACTGTGATAAAATACTTAAATAATCAAATTAAAATTTTTCTAAATACCTAAAAAACCTTATGGGATATCAAATTTTTGATGGCATATTTGCATCTACAGTATGCACAAAATTACATGGAAATTGATATGTATCAAGTCAAATGCAAATTCGCTGTTGAGTAGTGTTATTAAGATAGTTAGCTGGAGTACTGTATAACTAAAAAGAACTAATATTCCCAAATACATTCCACAGATATTTTGTATATATATTATATTATTGACCCTTTTTGCACAATGTACAGTATTCAATGGGTCAGATAAAATATAATCAAATATATTATAAAGTAATAAAAACAATTATTTATTAACCACTAAGTATATCAATAAAATGCTATGAAATTTCACAAAAACATATCACTTTAGGGGAATCTGAGTTAAAATTACACAAAATGGCATGCATGTTTGCTTAGCATTATTTTTATAGTTATTGAATGGCAGGCGGTGAGTCTGAACAACGAGTTCATCTATAATGTGCCAAGAAAGTAGAAAAGACTAACTTGAATGTTTCAGCTGAGCACATTGTATAACTTGTCTTTATCTTACTAAGCACAAAGTTTCAGATGTTAATTTGTGTACATTAATTAAAGTCTGTATAAGGTAATGTAACAACATCACTCAAAACTGCGCTGCTATGTCTTACTGAGACAATACATTCTATAGTAAATTATTTAAAATGTACTCAATTATAGAAATGAAAATAAAAATCTATTTAAAAATATCTTACATGAACATATAACATCACAGCTGTAATAAATAGAAATTCATGTACCAATATAAACTAATTAACAATTAGGGATAATATTTCTTCCAGCCACAGTGTTCACAATAAAAAATTCTGTAAAAAACTGTTCATTTGCAAATGATTACATGTATATACCACTTGTAATTATAGGGGCAGTCTCTCTAAAGTATTAATTTATTAATATCATACTGTACCGTATCACGCACAGTCTTTCTTAGACTCCAGTATATCCTGCAAAAGGGAACTCATTTTAAAGCCTGCACACACAGGCTTGCCTGCCACAGTAGCCTGCATTTTAAGCATGTCATCTGAAGCATGGAGTTAGAACCGGAGTTCGAACTGGATTTGGACTATTGACTACTTTCTAACCAAAATTGAAACAATCTCACAAACACACAGGAATGCTGCCACTCCACCTTCATTTACACTCCCCTAAGACTGAGTTGGGCTGCTGTCTCAAGCTGCAGCCAAATCGAACTCCACAAACTGCTGGATGCGACAAACCCACACACACAAGCGAAGTATACGCTGTGGCTTTTTGCAGATCACCCTATCATTTTTTAATTTCTGATTAAGTTTAGCATGGTTTTAACATAAAATGTGGTCACCATTTATTCTTTTTATTTTTTCTCCACCTGGACATTATACTTCCACTACTTGCACACCCTGCCAGATGTAACCTATGCAGTGCGCCCCAGATGGCTGCCTCGGATGGTTCATTCTTGGGCAGGACGAACAAACACGTGGATGTATTCATTCAGTGCATTTCATATTTCAAATGTTTCAGTCACACGTAAATCTCATGCCCGAACTGCAGCACTGTTTGCTATATTTACTGTTCCCTGTTTTGTAAAATGTACTTCCACCCTACTGTATGATATACTAGTGTGCTATACCTCCACTGTATGATATACTGGTGTGCTATACATCCACTGTATGCTATACTGGTGTGCTATACATCCACTGAAGTGCATCCTCCATGTACTTCATGTGGATCTATTCACAAAGAGTATATCATACTGCCACACATGTGTCAGTTTTCCCATATATGCCTTGTGTCCTTGTATGGTTTATCACCCACAGTGCAACCTTCGTAGTGCGCCCATCATGGCTGCCTCACCTGGTACACTCATGGATGGGATGAAAAATACATGGACCTGATTATTATGTTGGGACCCTACTCCTAGCATCAGGATTTTGCAACCACCCATTTTGTGTCATCTCTTCTAAGCGTAACCTATTCCTCCAAGGGTAATCCTACATAGTGCGCCCAAGTCGGCTGCCTCATGTGGTACCTTTGTGGGTGGAATATATAACCCATGGAAGTTATTTCCCAAAATGTCTGCACCAACCCCGCAATACAGTATGCTTATTGTGCTCTCTAGGTTTCGTTTGATTTTAATTATCTCGGTGTGGTTTTCTATTTTTTTGCAACACCAAATCCTTGTACAATGTACCATGTTTTCTGATGTCTGTAAAGCGACTTTGAGTCCTATGGGAGAAAAGTGCTATATAAATAAAATTATTATTATTATTATTATTATTATTATTATAAAACAAATGTATATTAATACAGAAAACCCACTTGTCGGGCTCCAATTATCTTTCCAGCCACATGAATACCCCTTAAACACTAATGTCCTATGTTTGACCCAGGATTTTGAACACATTTTTAATTCATGTTAGACCCAGGACATACCCATTTTACACTGCCGTGTCTATCCAGGTTATTCCCAGATCGGCACCATTCATACTGCACTTGATTGCAGTGCTGGTGTTTGGAGATGATATCATCTTTTTGCGTTGGAATACAGCTCTCCCCTTGCTGTAAATGGGTCCTAGGTTGGATTACCTTGGTTACCCATTTACACTTACAACTTTTTCAAGCTGGATTGTTCCCTTCTGTTCCTGTCCAGATTAAATTGGACGCACTCCACTCTATGGGAGAATGTTTCTCACACACCCGCCACTACACACATCCAGATGTTTTGCCATTGTGAGCATACAACTCGGGCAATGTAAAAGAGTGTGATTGATCACACACTATTACTTTTGAAAACTCATAAAAAAAACAGACCTGCTTCAGGATAGCGAGTCTAGCCTAAGAAGGTCCGAATTACACAGAAAGATAAATAGAACCATGAGATCTGTGCATGTTTCTGTGTGTTTAAAATAAGGAAAAAGTAATTTTTTAAAAAAAATTACATGCGCCTCCCCCAAGCATAATCATCCCCAGGCTCTAATGAGCCTATCCTGGTTCTTAAAATACATGGAAAAAATGCATAGGGGTCCCATGTTTTTATTTAACCAACACTGTGCTCTGATGAGCCTTTCCTGGTTCTTAAATACAGGGGAAAAATGTGTAGGGTTCCCATGTGTTTTATGAACCAGCACAAGGCTCTGTTGATGTGGTCCTGGTTATGGAAATACAGGAGACAAAATTATTAGGGGTACCCTTGGAATCGGTATGCAAGTGCCTAACCCTAACCGCCCCTTCCCCGCTGCCTAAACCTAAGTCCCCCGGGGGGTGTCTTACCCTAAGTCCCCCCCGGGGGTGCTTAACCCTAACCCTCCCTCCCCCTAGCCTAACCCTAACCTTCCCAGGGGTGTGTCTAACCCTAAGTCCCCCCGGGTGCCCAAAACCTAACCCGTCTGCTTGCGGCACCCGGCATCCCTTCGATCGGGATGCCGGGCGCCTGTCTTCCGGCGTCGGGAAAATGTCAGGCGTCTACATCTAGACACCCGGTATTTCACCCTCACCGGTATATGACAGTCAGGAAGCCAGCTGTCGGTATTAAGGCAACCGGCTTCCGGATTGTATACCATACCCTTTATATTCCATAACCAGCACCAGACTCTTTATAGCCAGTGACCCCTTTCACTGTGTCCCCTGAACAAAGAATTAAACCTGACCACTAGTCAGTTCAAGCTGAAGATCCCTGGGGAGGTTGGGACCCCCAATAAAGGGGTGCCCCTCTCCAGGGCATTGGCTCAACCCTATACATTTTCACCCTGTATTTTAAGAAACAGGGCAGGCTTTACAAAGCCCAGTGCTGGTTCTTAAAACACAGGGGACCCCTACGCATTTTTCCCCTGTATTTTAAGAACCAGGACAAACTCATCAGATCCTGGGGCTGGTAATTTTTGGGAGGGTGCATGTCGTTTTTTTCTTTATTGTTTACTTTTTTAAAACACAGAAGCCTTCATGGTTCTCACTGATTTGTAAAGGTTTCTGTAGAACTTCTGTAGAAGGTCCAAGTTTTCATAGGAGAAAACTCAATCATACTCGTATAGTGTAATAGCCTCAAACTCACAATTTTGCAGGGTAATACATTCGGTGAGTTGTGAGACTAACTCAGACCTTTAAATGTTTGAGAAGGTCAGAGTTTATCTTTTACAAAAACCTCGGACCCTATTACATCTTGACTGAGAAGGCAGTTTAATAAATTATATGACCCGAGAGAAAGAATCCAAGACTATTTTCATTGATCATGAGGCCTGAGGGAGAGAGAGTATGTTTGTAGTTGAAAGCAGGGAATGGGAGGAAGGATTGATCAGTTTGTAAATTTAATTCCATTTTTTTATTCTAGAAAATGTTTTGAGGAAGGAGGGGGATATGAGCCCTGGCAGGCTTGGATTCAAAATTGAGGCAAAACATCATCATCCCAGCAATGGAGTTCACAGGGTTTGGATTATTGGTGATTTCAGTGCTATTTCACACAGGACCACCAGAAGGAGAGCTCACACTAGACTGCCAGGGCAGAAATTAATTAATAATTACAACTGGGTAAATATGTCCCATATTTTGCCCACCCAATAAATGTGGTGGTTCAGAATTAAAAAAATAAATAAAAGGGGCATGCAGGAGATGCTGCCTCTGGCCATGAAAACTTCTGTACTTTTCTTGCATTCAACAACAGCATGTAGAAGATTTCAGCAGCTGTGGCAGTTCAACTTCCAACATGGCACATCTAGGAATCAAGCACATCTAGAAAACAAGAGTGGCACTGCAGTGGCAGACATAATGGCAGTTTAATAAATACAGTAGAGTCACAGTATTACTTGTACATTATGGATAAACAGTGGGGTATAGCCTGCATTGTCACAGTACTTGTACATTATAGATACATGGTGCTACTTGTACATTATGTATACACAGTGGGGTACGGCCTGCATTGTCACAGTATTACTTGTATGTTATGGATACACAGTTGGGTATGGCCTGCATAAACACAGTACTACTTGTACTTTATGGATACACAGTGGGGGGGTACAGCACAAAAAAATTAAGCTTTTTTACCTTTTCTATAAATTTTTATTGACTTCAAAGTTTTTTTTTACTTTTTTTATACTGGATATTATGGGCACTGGAAAGGTGCCTCATCCGCACTGGTGCGGATGGGCACTGGACAATTGTGTTGGCAGAACTGGAGTGGATGGACGCTTGGCTCAGGTAGACTTGGACCCAAAGGTTCGGGCACGTTCGGATTGTCTAAAATCCAAAATGCTCATCTCTAATTAATATACACGTGTATTGATATACTGGAGTCTTCCAAATACTGTGCATGATATTGTACCATATGATATCAATAAATTAATGCTTTGGAGAGGCTGCCCCTACAATAACAGCTGGTATATACATGTGAGCATTTGCAAATTAACATATTTTTACAGTTTCTTATTGTGAACATCGTGGCTGTTAGAGATATTATACCTAATTATTAATTAGTTTATATTGGTACATGAAATTCTATTTATTACTGCTGTGTTGTTACAGTATATATGCATATAAGATATTTTTAAATATTTTTTTAATTTCTATGTATGAAATACATTTTAAATACATTTACTATTGGATTTATTGTCTCAGCAAGACACATCAGCGCAGTTTTTGGGGATTTCGTTACATTACCTTATACAGACTTTTAGTCATGTACACAAATTAACATCAGAAAGTTTGTGCTTAGTAAGATAAAGACAAGTTGTATAATGTGCTCAGCTGAAACATGCAGGTTAGATTTTCTTTGTGGCACATTATAGAAGAGCTCATTGTTCAGACTCACCTCCTGCCATTCAATGACTTAGCAAAAATAATTCTAAGCAAACACTTTTACCCCTTCAGCCATTTTGTGTCATTTTAACTCAGACTTAATTAGTTTATATTGGTAAAGTTCTATTTATTACTGATGGGATGTTATATGTGCATAAATAAGATCTTTTTTAAATATTTTTTATTTTCTATGTATGAATACATTTTATATACACGTACTGTTGGATTTATTGTCTTGGCAAGACACAGCAATGTGTTTTTGGGGTTTTGTAATTAGTAGTGAGGTGGGCGATTGACTCTTAATCTACCACTGCAGCTGTGTTGTTACTCCTTTATATCATCAGGTGCTGGGTGTATCCCGCACATAAGGTAATGTTACAAACAAATTTCTTATCTTTTGTCACTTGCATGTGTATCTGAGATGCACGACATCTCAATTAAAGAAATCATCAATTTGGCATTTACTGTAGCTCTCCTATTGCCTGATCAATGTGCAACTGTGTTTAGCAGATTCTATAACTGCTAACAAGCAGTGTACTATCACTTATTTTAACAATTTCAGAGCAGCACAAGTATTTGTTTTTAATATTACTGTACATACATTCTAAAATTAATAATGTCATATATTCCATTGCAAATAAATGCCATAAGAAAGGAAATTAAGGACAAAAATTTAAATTGCACAATTGAGATGTAAATTGTTCATATATTACTATGTGATTGAAATATAAAAATTAGAAGACATTGCTTCAAACCCAATTATCTTATGGGTTTGTGCAAGGAAAATGAGCACAGTTATTATTTTTATTATTCTGTTGTGTACTATTGATTGCTTTTTTTTTGTAATGTTGAACTCGCCAGTAGTTACTTTAGTGCACAAATTGGAAGACAGTTATTTGTTGTTCTCTTTCTCTAGAGACAAATTATTTTAGGCCTCTAAAAAATTGATCATAATTATTAGTAAATAATATACCACACTTTCCTCTGTAACACTTTAGTGTTCAATATCTTTGATCATTCAACGGGATGATGGGAATACTAGATTCATTATAGGAATTGTTTCTCTTTATATTTCTTTGGTGATACTCTGTTTACTCTCTCTATATACAGTATTTTATCATACTTGAGTGTATTTATTAATGAGTGTTTTTTTACTATGGACACTGATCAAATGTAGAAAGGAAAGCATACAGAAAAGTCATTTATTCTATAGAAAAAATTCTGTAACACACTTTTACCAACAAGCTATTTTATTAGCACACATGCCACACAATTTTATTGATTGCTGTTTACTACACAATGCATATATTGCTGGTCATTGAAAAAATGTTGACACAGTCAAACTGTTGACAAGAAAAATGATAACACAGTAAAAATATCAACAAGTTAAATGTTAATACAGTCAATATGTCATTATGGTTAGGATCAAGGTCAGGATTAGAGTTTATTAGGGTTAGGCTAAAGGTTTGTAGTTTGGGTCAGGGTTAGACTGGTGATGACCTTTTCACTGTCAACATTTGTATCAGCCACAACGCTCTAAGGATAGTTTGCTAAACGTTTCACCATTTGGGGATGTGCGCTGAGATTTTTCTGTAGAGCGATAGTTTACGTTGTGATAAATAGCAATAAAAAATGTTTCTAAGGAGAAACCACTGCAGGCACATAGTGACAGAGGTACAGTAGCTTTGTTAGAATCTTCTCGTCAAAGGACTGGGAACCACACTGTGGATTTTGCAATTCTGGAAACTGCAACGTGAGTGAAATTGCTTTGTACCATTAGGTCAGTGATCAACATTGACCTTGTTTGTAAAGAAAATGCTTCACTCAAATCACTTAAGCAAAATATACCCCACACCATTATGGAAACAAGCTCTCTGGGCTGTAGAGTTCTTTAGACTGATGACACACTCTTTGCTGAATACATATTAAAGGGTATCTCTCACCATACTTATATATGTGAATTTTTATGTTATTGTTTTTATGAGATTGTCTTTTAAAGTGCCATATGTGTTTAAATAGAGAAACCTCTATAACACTGTTCATTTCATGTGTTTTTGCTAGAATTCAAACATATGTTTTTAATGAGCTAATTGAGTTGGTATAAATCATGATATAGTGTTGACTTTTTAACACACCCCTCTAAAGAAATCCCTAGCCAGGGAAGAAACACTTTAGGGAAATTACTTTAATATTTGACTTTGTCTTCAGTTTTTTTTGTCCATGTCTTTCACCACTGGAATTGAAAAGATGACCCCCGGAACAGTGCCTGCCACTTACCATATGCCACCCAAGAACTTATAGATCAGCGCCATCAGCACTGCAAGCCACTGCTCCCTGCACATCACCCAAACTGGAATATACACAACATTGGGTGAGTGCTTCAGTGCTTCTGAATCTGATATCAGGGGCATGGATCACTGGGATCCTAAACTACTGAATGTTTGTGCATTCAGTAGTTTAGAATACAGAGATACACATAGTGAGAAGAGATGGCACTCTTTCCAATCACATACTAAATTGCATGTTATATATAGCATTCATGCACAGTGATGTCCAGTAAAGGAGTAGAGATCCTACCGCAAAAGGTGAAGAGGTGCTGCAGGTGTTGGTAGAAAAGACATGTAGAGTAACCAGTATACCGTGCACGTGGCTCCTGAGGCTTAATCAGATGCTAATGGTCAGATTACATGGAAGGAAATCTGGATAGCACATGGAGTACACCAACACATTTCAAGATGCTGCTGGTTTCTTCTTCAAGGTATGTACTCACCTGTGCCTACATTGTCTTTTTATGCCACTGAGGTAATCTGATTATCTGATTGAGGTTTCGGTTGATGTGTATTTCTGGGTTCGGTTACCCATGGTGACATTAACTGTGTGTGGGAGGGTTTGCTGCTTTACACAGATTGTGGATTGGTGGAAAAAACAGTACTGATATGATGTTTTCATCTAGTGCAGCCAGAAATGTATTCATTGGCCATTTTACAGTAGTCTCTTTAGAATACCACTAACAAAGGTATTAGCCTTTATTACTGTAACATGTTTAACTTAAGGAATAAAAGACTGGTGTCCAATTAATTTGTGTTTGATGTGAACATAAAGAAGATGATTCTTCAGCTAATGGATAAGGAAATATGATATATATATATATATATATGATATATAAAATATAAATATATATAAAAAAAATATAACTATATATAAAAAAGATACATACATCAGAATGTGCCACAGTCCTTAAAAGTTCAGATATAGCAGTCTTTTCCAACAGACAAAGATGTACTGCAGCCCCTCCAATTGACACCTTACCACAGGTGTAACATGATCATATAAAAAAGAAAAAAGCAGGAGGGCGCACTGGTGAGTATATATACAAAGTTTTAATAAAACAACGTGTAGCTCACTTACATCAAAAAAAGTGACAGCAGGTAAGGTTGAAAAATCCCAGGGGATCCATTCCGATACTTCCATATAGTGAAGCGGTCCGTCTCCCGTCACTGGACACACATCCGTGCCTGCACCAAATAGTCATGCCGGAACACAGTCTCGGGTGCTGGAAAAAAAGCATTTGATGTCACCACGTCTACGTCCTAGAGGCCACTCCCAACGCATTTCATCATCAATCGGACTTCATCAAGGGGTGTGTCACAACCATTCATCAAAACCTCTTTATAGTACCGGTTGGCTCATTAGCATATACTCTCTAAATGAGCCTTATTAATCAACCTGGATATAATGTAAACTATTGCACAACATAATATATAAAGAAGATTATATCAACAAATCATCAACACATATACATATATATATTACAATAATAAAATGAATTTTTTAATATTAAAATCCTTCAATACCTTTTAATTAAAAAAAGAATCAATCAATTAGTGTTTTCAATGCAGCCTACATTTGAACATCACACACTTTTAGAGAATGAGACCGGGATCCGCAATCCAACTACAGCCTCATCCCAAGTATATGACATTCACAATGGGGTGCACATACAAAACACCCAATATAAATAAATTAATTTAAAAATGGAACTATATCATAATTTTCATTTAATCCAAAAGAGGCCAATGTGTTCAGAGTATATATCCAAAAAGTATCTCTTCTGGTGAGTTGTTTCAATAAATCGCCACCCCTGTCATCCATTACTATGCCTTAAGTGAAAAATGACCTAAGTCAGATCCACAACATTCCAAAAAATGTCGCGGTACACTATGATTTTTCAATTTATTCTGAATATTCCTAGTATGCTCTAAAATCCTCAATTTCAGCATTTGCTTAGTTCTCCCTATGTAGCGCTTACTGCATTTACATTCAAGCATATAGATCACGCAACATGTTTGACAGGTCATAAAGCTTTTTATATCCAAAGATTTTGTGTTTTTAATATCCTGATTAAACCACTTGTGGTTTAATCGGGAGTATATCCTTTAGGTTAGATCCCTTTCTAAAGGATATACTCCCAATTAAACCACAAGTGGTCTTAAGGCGAGCAAAAACTCTTAAAAATATGCTAGCGCTGAGTCATTTGTCAATATTAAGAGTACAGAAATGGTTAAACAAGGGAAAGGGGTTTTTTTTCCTGTAATAAATGTAAAGTTTGTAAATACTCCAGTAAAGAGAGATTGAAATTCTGGGATATTAAAAACACAAAATCTTGAGATATAAAAAACTTTATGACCTGTCAAACATGTTGTGTGATCTATATGCTTAAATGTAAATGCGGTAAGCGCTACATAGGGAGAACTAAGCGAATGCTGAAATTTAGAGCATACTAGGAATATTCAGAATAAATTGAAAAATCATAGTGTACCGCAACATTTTTTGGAATGTTGTGATTCTGACTTTAGTCATTTTTCATTTATTTATATTGGCGTTTTGTATGTGCGCCCCATTGTGAATGTCATATACTTGGGATGAGGCTGTAGTTGGATTGCGGATCCCGGTCTCATTCTCTAAAAGTGTGTGATGTTCAAATGTAGGCTGCATTGAAAACACTAATTGATTGATTCTTTTTTAAATTAAAAGGAATTGAAGGATTTTAATATAAAAAATTCATTTTATTATTATAATATATATATATGTATATGTGTTGATGATTTGTTGATATAATCTTCTTTATATATTATGTTGTGCAATATAATAACGAGTGCAATAGAGTCTAGTTTACATTATATCCTGGTTGATTAATAAGGCTCGTTTAGAGACTATATGCTAATGAGCCAACCGGTACTATAAAGAGGTTTTGATGAATGGTTGTGACACACCCGTTGATGAAGTCCGATAGATGACGAAACACGTTTGGCGTGGCCTCTAGGACATAGACGTGGTGACGTCAAATGCTGTCTTTCCAGCACCTGAGACTGTGTTCCGGCATGACTATTTGGTGCAGGCACAGATGTGTCCAGTGATGGGAGACGGACCGTTTCACTTTCCGGAAGTATCAGAACGGATCCACGGGATTTATCAACCTTACCTGCTGTCACTTTTTTTGATGTAAGTGAGCTACACGTTGTTTTATTAAAACTTTGTATATATACTCACCAGTGCGCCCTCCTGCTTTTTTCTTTTTTATATATAAAAAACAGTCTGCATGCCGAGGGGTGAATATTGTAGACTTTCGTGAAACCATCCAAAAATTAATTTAATAGCAGATTCCTTAATTACAGTGTCGGGATTCTGAGATGGCGGTTTTCCGTTTCATATTTTCTTGAATTAATGAGTTTATAATCCAGTGGTGGAATCAGCTTTTTGTAAGGAGGTACCAGAGATGTAATATTAGAGATGTAATATTTTAGGTGCTCTCCGTGACATGAGTTGCAGTGGTATCAAAAGATGGAGGAGTTGTGACCATCCAAGACATAAAAAAAGAAGAACGGATAATTAGGAATAAAGTAATAAGGATATAGTAATACAAAATGAGCTGTTAATAAGACTACCTCAGTGGTGTATTAAAATGGTGTGATGTATTTACAAGAACAATTCAATTTTGAAATCTTGGTTCAGACCTACAGGTGATAGGGTTTGAAGTTTGAAAATAGTCTTCATTTCTGTTCAGGCTAAATTGCCCTCAGTATTCCTATCACTCCATGTGGACCTGACTAGCTGGAGTCCAATAAAATATTTGATGGAATCAGAGGAATATTGGTGGTCATTTCTAAAATGTTCTGTGAGTTGTGAGGCTTTTTCTAAATGTTTCTCAGACGTTCGCTGAGCCAGGTTTTGAGAGATCTAGATGTTTTTCCTATATATGCCTTCTCACAGGAACAAACTATCAATCATACCACATTGGTGGTAGTATGGTATGTGTTCGGCATCCTGGCAGTCGGGATGCTGATGCTTACATTACTGGTGCCGTAATACCGATGCTGGTCAAATTCCTGGTGCGGGCATCCCGACTGCCGGGATGCTGAAGGTAAGCAATGGGGTTGGGTGGAGGGTTAGGGTTTGCACTAATGGTTAGGTTTAGGATGTGGCGAGGGATAGGTTAGGTTCAGGCACTAGGAAGGGAGGGTTAGGGTAGGGAGAGGGTGAGGGTTAGCATAATGACCAACAAGTGTTCGTATGTTAACCCTGTCAGGATCCTAGCATCTGGATTCTGATCGCCAGGATCCCGATTGTCGGTATTTCATTTAATACCATTCAGAAGTGTGTCTGTGTATTTAGCGGTGCCATTTTTTATCTGTTTGCAGGCTAGGCAGTTGCCGCTTCTGTGAAACCCATTTGTTCTAATGAGATTTGGTAGTTTAGTTGACAAAGCACTTCTTACTAGATGATATTTTTAGATTGGCTGCCCTTCTATAGATGAAACTGGGGTCTGTAGGGATTATTTCTGTTGAAATGGGATCTTTGCAGAGGATGTGCCAGTGTTACCATATATATATATATATATATATATATATATAGGCAGCAGTGGCAGCGGCACTTCTCAGTAAAGAATATGAGACTGGTTACAAAGAACCTAATTTACTTCTTCAACGTTTCAATCACAATAATGATTTTCATCAGGAAGACCAGGTCTTCCTGATGAAAATCATTATTGTGATTGAAACATTGAAGAAGTAAATTAGGTTCTTTGTAACCAGTCTCATATTTTTTACTGAGGAGTGCCGCTGCCACTGCTGCCTGTTTTGTGATTATCTGCAGAGGGCACCCATTTATACATAAGAGGAAGAGTGCCAAGCCATTGTTGCATATATATATATATATATATATATATTTCCTGATAATATATTCTTTAACTGCAGCTGGGTAGTATATAGGAAAGCAAAATTGATAGATTATTGTATTCACTTATTTATGTATTTACAATTTTTTTAAATATAAATATTATTATTATCCTGTGGAAGACCTTCTATTTATCTGTACAAATTGAGGTCCCTTCCAAGCGCCATCATGCTTATTTTCTCTTTTCTTTTTGTATTACATATACCCCTTGGAGTTCCTAGGGGCCTATGCAAAACGGAATACTTATTGACATCACTATTCATATCTGTGCACATTGACAATCTTGGAATAGGTCAAAAGTGTTCTTCCAACATGCAGGTAAGTTGGGGAGCTGACGAGGGAACATATGGTGTGGTATATTTTGTCTACATTCATCATGCTGATATTTATAATATCAACATAGATATAATGTTTACATTCAGCATGTCGATATTGTACAGTAATATATAAAAAAACAGAATAACTTGATGGTTAATATAGGGTATGTATAGTTGTGCTACATAATAATAATCTCAATGCAATATTTTATATTTGTCTGATGCCTTCAGTTCATTCTGCTACAGTATTACATAATATTCCTGATTGCAGTATGCTCTTCATGTTAAATAAGCTTGTGTCATGCAGTGTAATATTACTTTAAAATGAGATAAAATAAATTACACCAAAGAGTGTAATAGCATATTTAATTATTTTGAAGATAAAAAAAGTATTTTAAGCTTTCATCTATTTCTGCAGTGATACAGAGAATGAATGCATAGCATATCTCAGATAGGCAGCTTTTGTAAAAATATAGAAAAATTATAATTTTGCAGTACACTGTATGTGTATTTTGAAAAAAGACTAACATCTGTTAACTGGCCCAGTCTGCATCTCATTCTGTTTTGTACCAAGAAGGCTAAAATATAAAAAATCATCAGTAGCAATTAGAAGAGTATTGGAAATATATTGCTATTTATTTTCAGTTTAAGAATTGATAAATATTTATTAGGTATACACAAAGAACCTCTATACTTTGTACTTATTAGCATTTACAGCTGTGGTAAAAATATTAACATAATGTACACTGCAATAAAACTGTGCCATCCTGATTTTGCCTTTTAAATGATTGCCCCTTTAAAACTTGATACAGTCTCACCAGAAAGTCTGCAATGCCTCATGCAGGCTATTCAATTTACACCATTATATCTTTTGATTAAAACATCTGACATGTATGACACTTACAGTATATCATCTTACTTCTAAGGTAATTTGATTGAACATTTTTAATATCCTTTCAAGTACAGAATGCCAATATATAGTCATTTGTTTGTGGGTTTTATATGTGGCATGGCTACTCCTCACACACTCTGGCTCCTCTCTCTTTTAGCAGCATGATGTCACATGTGTGCCAGTGTCATGGCTGCCGACACTTGAAACTCCAGGAGGGAGGCATGCCTACTAGGCACAATAAACTGGGGAGGTCTTAGGAATGACCTTTCCATGAAACTCAGTAGAACAGGGTAAAAGTAAAATAGAATTTATTCATAAAAGAATTATAATCAGCAAGGTCTCATATAAAGTCTCAAACAGCACAGAGATTCATATATGCAACAATAAGTATAGGAGAGAATCCACAAATATATATAATCAGTCTTTAGCATATAAGAACTAATGTGGTAGGGGAACCCGAGTCCAGAATGAGGCTAACACCTCAGGATGGCATTAAGGACCTTTGCCAGGGTAGAACCCTGTAGTAATGGAAATCTGGGGTGGACTCTGCAGAATAGTATAGTTCTGGGACAGGGCTGAGCCCTATAGTGCAGTGAGAGATGAAGCAAACTTGAGCCTTGTGGTATAGTGAAGATGGAGCAGGGTTAAGCCCTGTAAGGTGATGAGATTCCAGAACAGGGTTGAGCCCTGCGGCGTGGCTAGAGTTCGTAGTGAGGTTGAGCCCCATAATGCAGAGAAGACTGAAGCAGGGTTGAACCCTGTGATGCAGTAGGATTCCAGAACAGGGTTGAGCCCTGCAATGTAGCTAGAGTACAGAGCGGGGTCGAGCCCCGTGATACGGAGAAGATTGTAGCAGGGTTGAGCCCTGTGGTGTGGCTAGAGTATGGAGCGGGGTTAAGCCCCGTGATATGGAGAAGATTGTAGCAGGGTTGAGCCCTGTTTTGTGGCTAGGGTTTGGAGTGGGGTTGTGCCATGTGATGCGGAGAAGATTGTAGCAGGGTTGAACCCAGTGGTGTGGCTAGAGTACAGAGCAGGGTTTAGCCCTGCGATGTGGAGATGACACTGTAACAGTGCAGTTGACAACAGTACCACACATGAGTTCAATATCCACAGGAACAAAAACACAACAGGTAAAGTGCAGCAAAATGATGAAAGTACAATGATGGAGCAAAAGCAATACTTAGACTGTAGGAATGATGGGCTCTGTAGTGCAGCAGATAACTGGCATCAGAAGTTCATCTGGAATATAACAAAGTCCACAGCAATCCACAGGCACAGCGGGGATCTGGCAGTAGTCTAAGAAAAGACCTGAAAGCAACATTGCACAGATACTGAGACACAGTTAGTAACAGGCTTTATACTAGAGGTCTGTGATCCATAGGAAGTTTCAGAACATGTGACCCAAATGGAATCAGGTTTGAAATAATGAGCAATCTAGGAATACCACAACATGATGACACCTAGGAAACAAATGATCACTTTAACACTCTATCCCCTGAATGAGAAGCATGCCAGCAAGCAGGATAGCTCCTCCAATGACCACAATGGAACTTTGGCAAAAGTAGTCTATCTTTATGTACTGAAATAGTCGCAGTCCTATTGCCAGATTGCAAAGAATAACTTTATTGCATAGCTGTGCTGTTAGTAGCTGGCCCCCTGTCAATGTATTGCATGGGGGTAGTAGCTAGCATGTGGGTGGGCGAGAGAATGGGTGGTAGGAATGGACAGGCCCTCCTTCTGACTTTGTTGCACAGTAGATGATCGAAACAGGCAGGCCCATCCTCTCTGTTTGAGTGTCTGGGCCCAGGACTCCCCCCCGATGATGGTCCTCCACACAATAGTACTCCTTATATACATTATGCCATGCAGTAGTACTGCCCATTATAACACATTATGCCATGCAGTAGTAGTGCTCCATCTACATTATGCCACTCAGTAAGCCCCCTTACACATTATGCCACACACAGTGATGCCCCTTATAACACATTATGACACACACTAATGCCTCTCATAACACCTTATGCCACACAGTAATACTTGTTACAACACATTATGCCACAAGAATAATGCCCCTTATTTTATGTTATACTCACAATAATGCCTTGGCATTGGCATGATCATGTCTGCCAATGCCCAGGCCTGATGCTGCCCACACACCATGAAAGCTGTAAGATTCAATGACTGAACTGTGTCCTTGGCTCCTCGCATCAGTGTTCAGCCACTTCATGACATCATTATGTGGTTGCAAAATAAACTGCACCTGCTGAGCACAGTGTAACCCAGGAGGTGCGCTGCCAGGCACAACTGAATGCCAGGTCACAGGAGGTGTCTGAACTTGAAGATAGCATTCAGCTGTATGCTCAGATTCCCCCTGACATGCTTTTTATACCTTGCCCGGCCACATCATAGAGTCACTACATCGCCCTGTCATGATGTCACTATGCAATAATGTTGCCATACGTGAAACTTGCTGAGCATAGTGCCATCTGGGTGGTGGTGATACCGGGTGGAACTTTGAATAGCCAGACTAGCTTATCTGGAATTTTCCAGAGGTGCCAGATGACCAGTTCAGCACTACCTGGAGGCTGCTTATAAATATTTAATCTGCTCTGATATAATATTAGAACTGCAAAAATCCAGGAAGCTTTGAACAAGTTGTTGAATGATCAAATTACTTGAACATTTCAATATTGTCAGAATAAATATTATCAAAGGGATCAACAAGCCAGACAGATTTGGCCAATAGTCTTTATATCTCAAAGATCACTTACTTATCTTTAATGTATTAAATATGAGAATCGGGATGTGAAGCACAAATATTTGGGGTGCTCCATAATCAAATCAATTAACAGAGCTGTCAACTATGCATACAACTCAGTTACTGTAGTAACTATTTTAGTGAATTACCCTCTTAAACCCCATACTCTTCTACATGATTAGCACCTGTCTAAACCTTTGAAACACAACAAACATTTATTTTCTTTCCATACACAACCAACCTACTAACTCCCAAACCAGCATTGCTGTGTGACAGGATCATATAACCCCACTTAGCACTTTTAACATTGCAATATATATGCAATCAGTGTTATTTAATATCATCAAATTTTCCAATATATTGTAAGCTTATGAGCAGGGCCTTCTTACCTGTGTCTGTTTTGTCTTATTGCTGTATTTGTTTCCAGTTTAAAAATGCCAGAAAGTATTCTGGAACTACATAAAGTGATATTCATAATAATTGTATTGTTCGAAAGTTTAATTTTCCACAAGTTCTTATCCAACAACATTGTTTGATTAGGTTTGCATAAAAAAGTTTAGGGATTACTAATTTTTTTGTTTATATTTTTAAATATGTACTTAGTTAATAAACAATACAATGACCAAAGTCTATGCACAGTAAAACTCTGTTACTTCTAAACTTTATCAAATAAATATGCCTTAAGCAAACCTTTACAGAGAACTCCTTCTATATGCTATTGATTTTTGTTGTTCCAGTCTATAACTTATTAAACATGTAGTGCGCTTTCATAAGATGAACTGTCTATCTTTTTCCCTTTTGATGCAGGAGCTGTGCTGGCCTGGAGATAAATGCAACATTATGATGATCTGTAAAATGATTGCACTACAGCACCATTGGAAAACACTTTTATACAGTAGACTAGGAAATTTATATTTTAGGTTTTCAAATTTATCTGCCCTGCATTTAATTATGGAAAAATGACTGAATCTCTAGATATGTCCTATAAAATTGCAATCCACATGGAAATGATTGCAAAATAACTGTTTTTCATCAAATAATCTAAACATTGCTAGCGCTGAATGCACAAAAAAGTACTGACAATTCTATTTGTACATTCCCCACTGACAATGTACGCATTACAACAGCAATTTTTAATGGGGTGTCGTCTCCATACCATATCTGTAGGCATATATATATATATATATATATAATATGAACAAAGGCGGTGCACTCACCAGTCTTCTAAAATGAGTTTTTATTTCATCTTTTTTAAAAAAAAAAATTTTACAGCATCATAGTAAAGCTGTACATTTTTTTTTTAAAAAGATGAAATAAAAACTAATTTTAGAAGACTGGTGAGTGCACCCCCTTTGTTCATTTTTTGTATGCAGGGATACAGGTGATCCCATTTGGGTGGCTACCCCAGCAATTGGATTTTCAGATGTGAGTGTGGACTAATACTGGACTTTATATATATATATATATATACACACATACACAGCATATGTATGTATATATACACGAGAGCTGATAAAAAAAAGTAATGAGACTGCCTATGTTTTTCTGTCCCATAGGTAGATGCTATGCTGGTTATTGTGACGTTCATACATCGATGTGTCTGAATCTGCAGTTGGACTTTTTTGTTTGGTCACAGCGAATGGAAGATCTTCATATGTTTCATCATGGCGGTTGAGGAAGATGTGTCTGTGAGATTACATCAGAGATGTGTGATTGAATTTTGTGTTAAACCTGGAAAAAGTGGAAAGGAAACTCATGAAATGTTGCGGCAAGCATATGTTGGAGAAACAATTAGCTGTGCTGCAGTATTTTGGTGGTGGAAGCACTTCAAAGAGGGTAATACGTGACTGACAAAGCACATTCTGGAAGACCATCCACCATGGTTATAGATATCAACATTGCCAAAGTTGCTGAGATGTTGCAAAATGACAGAAGCCCCAGCCCCTAGTTGGGAGAAGTTGGGAGGTATGCTAACAGTTGGATAATATCTGAACCCTGTAAATAAACAAATGACATCCACAAGGTTGTGAGGTGCATGTAGTGATTTCAGATACATGCCCGATTCTGTTTTGAAACCGATTCGTCAACACATGTACAGAGGAAGATTTCCAGTGTTCGCCTTGTATTGTGATACTGTGAAAACTTGTGAAAACCTTTGAAGTGTATTCATAATGACTCCCAGGAGAGAGTTATCAATAGAAAAGTGATCTGCCACAGTCACTGTGAGAAATGCAGTGTACAGTTTCCATGAAATTGTTCACCCGGAGAAGGTTTCTCTTGGTGGAATGCAGTGTATCCTCAAGATATATGCTGTATAACAACAGTGTACATGATTTCCCACAACCTGGACAACATCAAGTGACCACAAAACAGGAGGACAAATTTATCATGGTGTGCTCCAAATGGGATAGATTCCAAACAACTTGTCAGATCTGTGCTGCCCTGATGGAAACAAGGAAGAAAAGCATGTCAGTTGTGACCATCACATGCTGCCTTGTAACCGGTTGCTTGAAGGGATGTGTTGCAACCTGAAAACCATTGCTTAGGCCAGAGGTTCCCAAACATGGTCCTCAAGGCACCACAACAGTACAGGTTTTAGAAATGTCTATGGTTGAGCACATGTAGTTAAATCAAATTGACTGAGGTACTAATGAAGTCAACTGTGGTCAAGCATGGATATCCTTAAAACTGGGACTGTTAAGGTGCCTTGAGGATCGAGTTTGGGAACCTCTGGTTTAGGCCGAAGTTTGAGGTGTTTGGGTCGAAGAGACGCAAGTGTGTTTATTGCATGACAGACGAGCGCATGCTTTCTGCTTGCATGCAGCCCAAAGTCAAGCATGGAGGAGGTTTCATTATGGTCTGGGGATGTTTCAGAGGTGGTGCAATTAGTGACTTCATAAATATCGAAGGAAACGTGGACTCCAAACTCTTCCACAAAATCCTGGTGCACCAGGCCATCCCTTCCGGCACCCACATTTTTGATCGTGGATCTGGTTTCACACTACAGCAAGATAATGACCCAAAACATACCTTTTTCTTTAGTCAAAACAATGACATCAGTTGCTGAAGAACATGGTTTGGCCAGCCCAGATTCCTGGTTGCCATCCAATTGAACTCCTTTGGGATCACCTGGACAGGTGTATTTGAGATGTGCAAATAACAAGCCAAAATTACCTTTGGGAGTTGTTACAATACAAGTGGGCTGAAATTGGAGCTGAAACTTTACACAAGTTGACTGACACTTTGCATTTGCACTGCTGAGATCACCACTAAGGGTGGATACTTTGATGAGAGAAAATGTAAGGAAATCAAAACTCAATTCATTTATAAACAATGTGTACAGTATGAGGACAAAACATGTTTATTTTCCAAAATAAATATATATTCATCACTAACTAGCTTCTTTTGTCATTAATTTCTGAAAAAATTACAATTTGGGTGGTGTATTGAAATAATTGAGCTGTATTATGCAAGATACACTCTTGTGTGTAGAGAAAGTGATTTTAATTGCTCACAGTATGGTTACTTTCTACACAATTTCCTCTCTCTCTTCTTTTGGAGGTTTTTAAGCTATCAAGGAAGGATTTAGAAATTCCTACTACACTGTGGACTGAGACTGATTACAGTGTTTTCACCATAATTAGGGAGCACTTGCTCATTTGTTTATTGTATAAAACGAATATAAATGTTTAAGTAGAAAGAAATGCATTAAACAAAAGAAACTTAAATCTCAAATAAACAAGTATGCAAATATAACAAAGAACAAAACACCTATAATAAGAACAAATAGTTAAAGAACTAAAAGTAATTAATAGTTAATTAATGCAAAATATAAAGAAGAAGACATAAAAATTAAAGAAAACCAGTTAGACTAAGATTCATTGAAGCAAGTGTGTCTAAAAGATGCAACTATTTTGAATTCAGCTGTAAAAGTGCTTTGAGTGATCCCCTCTGGACTGTATAGAAACAAGATCTGTTATATGATATGGGAGCACTACTAATCCCTATCAGGTTGAAGAATAAAGCCATGAAGTTGAAGGGCTCTGTGAGCACTATAAAATCATCACAGTGTCCAATTTGTCTGTAGATATAGTTTTTTTTTCTAATTTTAAGGATAAAAGTTTGCTGTCCAACAGGTGATTCCATACTCTTCAATGTCAAATCAGATATAGAGACATTAATTTAGATCTAAGTCTACCAAGGGGAGAATTTATTAAAATTAGTAATGAGGCACTGCTGTGATGGGATCAACCTACAAAAATATGTGGATATAAACATTTTTCCACATTGTTTAAGATTTTTAAAACCATATCGTTTAGCAGTGATGTTGAACTGTTTAAGCATGGAATCAAACTTTAGATCGTTGCTCCATCAGTCTTGGGAAGCTACAGGGAGTTACTAAACATGTAAAAATGAAAAACTCAAAGAACATAAAGTACCACTTTAAAATATAGAGATTCACAAATAAAAAGGAAAGTAGAGGCATTTGAGAGAGATAAATAGTAGACCAGAAATATGCTATATGTAAAACAGTTTAAGTTGAGTATGATATAGGGATATAATATGTTAACAATAACTTTAATCAGAATACACATAGAAAACAATGAGAAAGATATAGGGATCATCTACAATGTAGAAGAAAAACATAAAAAAAGGTCTGGCTATAAGAAGAGATTGGGTCCCCGATCCTTCAGAAATAGAAACAGATCTGATAGTTCTCAGAGTACTTTATATAAGATACCCATTAGTGTAAATGATATAACACCACAATGGTTTAGGGGTCATATCCAAATCATCATTTTTTTAGAGCACAGAACAACGATATATTGCCCTCTTCCTCTTCTTTGTTTTAGAGAAAAAACCGGGGAGAATTTCAATCACAATCCCTACAGAGGGTATGCATTTGGCATCAGGGTGGTCTGGATGCTGACGCTTACAATACTGACGCCAGAATAGCGATTCCGGTCTGAATCACAGTACCGGCATCCCAACCACCGGGTTGCCAAAGGTAAGTAACAGGGTTGGGGGGAGGGTTAGGTTTAGGGGTTAGGGTTAGGGATTAGGGGGAGGGTTAGGGTTAGGCTCTAAGGGGGAAGAGTTAGGGTTAGGCACTAAGGGGGAAGGGTTAGATTTAGGGTGTGGGAAGGGGAGGTTAGGTTTAGGCAGTAGGATGGGAGGTTAAGTTCAGGCACCAGGAAGTGAGAGTTAGGGTAAGGAGAAGTGTAGGGTTAACATACCTACCACCAAGTGTCAGAATGTTAACCCTGTCCGGATCCAGGCGTCAATATTCTGACTGCCTGGATCTTGACTGTCAGGATTACATACCAATTCCCTACAGAGCCATATCACAAGGCCAATTAAAATGCTCAAGAGAAGGTTCCAAGAAAAAAGGGAAGGGCAGAAACTAAAGATGGAAAAAATGGAGGTGAACTCCAATGGGATATTTTATTTATCTAAAAAAAAATCCCTAACAGTTTCCCATATAACAATTTTAAACAAAGGACTTAGCTGTAGCTAATACTATATATTTGAATTATTTGTAAAACTTAAAAAGTTCATGAGAACTTTATGCTGTAACAGGTATTATCTTAATAAGAAATTTAAAAAACTAGATGATACTGTTGAACTTGTATTCCAGGATGATGATTTGGCTATGGTGGAACTGGAAGAAATTTTAGAGGAGAATAAATTAGATAAGCCAATAGGGAGCAACATCATACCTGTGTATAATATTAATGAAATGGGTTATAGTAAATTTAAATTTAGCTCATGGTTGTTATCCACTTTCTGAGAAATGCAGAATGACTGTTTCTACAGCCCCAGCCTCAAAGGATTCATGAACTTGTTTAAAAAGGAATTTAACCTCTGACCACCATTCCAACCTCACATGTGCAGAGAAAAATACTTTAAAATAACAAATCTGATAAAGAAATTATAAAATCAGAGGATAAGGGAGATGGATTTGTTGTATGGGATATACAGTACAGAATTACAAAAAAAGAGGCCTATTGGCAAGTGGACAATACTAAATTCTACCCTAAATTGACACACAATGACGTAAATAGATTAGAAGGCCATTAAAGATATCTTGGATAAGGCATTTGCTGCTGAAGTACTGATTGTACTGATTGAAGTACTGAGAGGAGTGGATATTCTTGTTTGTTCCTTTCCTCATTACACTCATTTATTACCACCTTCCAAAAATTCATAAGTCACTTTTTTTTCCCACTTGGGCAGTGTAATATTTCTGGTTTGGGTTTCCTCAAAAGCAACTTATCTCACCATATTGATTCTTTCTTTTACAATCTTTGATACATTAACTACTCTCAGGTCATACATTTATGACTCAACACACTACTAAAAGATATTATTTGGTAAGACCACAATGGGTTTCTCACACAAGACATGGAATCCATACATACTAATATTCCAAATAAGAAGGGTCTTGAAAGTATAGAGAAAGCTTTGAGTCACATTGGGAGTACAGAATCTAAAAATTTAATCAAAAGATTCTTTCAGATTCCATATGGTTTCTACTAACATTTAATAACTTATGTTTGATGTTGCCCATTTTTTACATGTGTCCAATTTGTAATAATCATAGAGACCAGGTTTGCACCAGGTTGTGGTAATCTATAAGTGAGTGACTTTGAGAGTAGCCAATCTTAAAGTCATCTACGTGTGGGATAGTGGCGAATCTGGTCCTGTATGGCTGTTACATAGATGATTTGTTTATTACTTGAATTGAAGTGAAAGAACACTAATCACAGATCTTACAATCCTTTTTTGATCTCAGTCTATCAGTCGAGGGTACTAGTTTTGTTTCATTCACCTTGCACAAGCAGGATGATGCTTTTTTGCACTTCGCGAGTGTTCAAACTTTTCCAAACTAATATACCCAAGGACATGAGATAAAATGTAACAGTACTCTTAATTCTGTATTTTTGTAACAGACACAAGAGATAATCTCTAATTTCTCATAACATGGCTGAATTCCTATACAAGGCATTCCAAAAGGTTTGTGCTATGGGGAGAGATAGCCATTTGAAACCAATGACCTTAGATATAAAAAACTATACATTTGCATAGATTTGAAAATTTAATAAATCCACTTTTCACATTAAAAACATAATAAGAATAATTGAATCTGTTGCAAAATATTATCATCTTCTTAAGAACAGCCTTCCGGATGTGCCTAGAAATATTTTTAGCAAAGACAACATTTTGAAAAACAAGTTTTTCTGATAACAGCCATCAAAAGAAAGAATGTCCTGTTTCTCTCTTGGACTCAAGTTAATTGGCTACCTCAGAAAGCCAATGTATTTTTTTAAATATAGGTGTACAAGATATATTATGTGTCAACATGCTAGAAATAGTACAGAAATTGATATAGCTTCTTTGGGTATTAAGGCCCTGATTCAGAGCCGGACGCTCTGAATGAGAGCGCTCGCTCTGAATCAGGGCCATCCTTCTTGTTTTTCAGAGTGGCCTCCTGGCCACTCGCATAGCTGTGGGTGACCACCCACAGCTATAGCGAGCGGCCAGGAAGATGGTCGCGATGGTCAAGACCATTGCGACCATCGGGCTTGCGATGAGACCCTGGTGGTAGGGTCTTGTTGCCACAAGCCCCAGAGTGCTTTTGGCTCTTACAGAGCCAAAAGGACTCCCACTGACATCACTTGTGATGTCAGTGGGGCCGGCCCCAGATGGTAGGTGTTCCCATGGGAACGCCTCCATCTGGGCAGCCACTCCCCTGGCCCGCCCACCAAAGGGGGCGTGCTGTCACTCAACATTGACAGCACGCCCCCTTTGGTACGAGACCCGGAGCAACGGATTGCCCGTCACTATCCGGGTCTCGCTCATGCGCACGACGGAGACAGCTCCATTGTGCACATGCGCACTGGGCCACCATCAACCCGCTTACGAGCGCACAGCGCTCGCGAGCGGGTCTGAATCCGGCCCTCAGTATATAATCAAGCAATGTATTAATTGCATGAAAATATTTTATTTATTGAGTTGTGGTTGTGACCTATGTTATAGGAAGAACTACGAAAACTGTAAAAAAATTGCTTCAGAGGACACAGAAGAAACATAATAAATAAATTAGTCACACAGTGTAAACAAACATTTTATAGTGGAATATATGATAATTATATATATATATATATTTTTTTTTTGTATTTATTAATTCTCATTTTAGTAATGTGAATTATGTTATTTTACATTATTTGGTAGTAACGAATAGCTTTCCAGATGTAATTACATGCAAACTTTATTTATTATTCAGGTGTAAGTTAACTGATGAGATACTGCTATTTAAACCCGTTGCAAGTGCTATTGCACATTTATGTATTCATTCCCAGAGCTGTAACTAGACAGTTTGGTGCCCTGTGCGAGAGAGAGCATTGGCGCCCCCCCCATCCTCAACTGACTACCTTGAAAAAAAATCACTAACAAAAACTCCATCTACTTTTTCTTCTGGGATACCTTCTCATGAGAATTAACCTCTGCTTCCCTCTCCCCCCCTACACCTCTGACTACCTACATCCTTATCCCACCCACCCCTGCACTTCACAGCTTACTTTTCTCTAACACCCAATGGACCTGACACTACCTTCTCCCCTGACCCCCTGCAACTCACACTACCTCACCCCCAGTACCTCTCAGTTCATTTTTGTTGTCCACACTGACAGGCTGCTTCTCCCCTTCCCAGTCCTCCTGGCTGGCAGTGGACTCTCCTTGGGCAGATGAACACAAAGCAGGGGCACATCTTGCCAAGACCAGCTGCTTCTCCTCCTCCACTTCCCGCTGGCATTGGGCTCTATGCGGTGGCTCGGCATCACCAAGAAGGGATACATCTTTCATCATCGCTGGGACAAAGTATTGGGTCCCAGCGCCAGGGGATGAGGGCAGATGTGGCAGCAGTTTAAACCAATCACAGTGTGGACTGGCACCCAATCAGAAGCAGCTGCGTGGCTGCATCTGATTGCCTGCCGGTCCACAAGCCATGATTGGCTAGCAGCTGGTACCAAATTTGAAAGGCCACTGCTTGTTTTTGATTGGCCACCAGTTGCGATTGTTTTGTGGCCGGCAACATGTATGTACTGTGGCTCCTGACCCAATACTCTTGAGGGGGCAGAATGAATTGCAGTGGCAAGGCTCCTGGCATGTGTCATGTGAGATTGTGGTCAGTGACGGGCTGGGCCGGGGGGCAGGGTGCCATGTGCCCTCCGGGCCACTCTATCGCCAAGTGTCATGGGTCACCTTCTCAGAAAGGAAAGGGCCCTGGTGGTCCAGTGTGCATGCACCCCAGCCGTGGCTGCATTGCAACTTTCACTGTCGGGCCGGCAGCAGCCGTGGTCACATGTTCTTACTGAGTGTCCTGCAGGGCTACGGAAGCCCTGTAGGTACACAATTAACAAAAAGGCAATCTGTGATATGGCATAGGCGGACGTATCACACTGGGGATGGCCCGGGAATGTATGTGTTGTGTGCATGGCAAGCGCGTGGGAAGGGGGACAGGCGGACAGTGGCAGCTGCAACTGCCAGTAAGTTACTCACTATATGTGACACGGCCACCCTGCTACTAGTGATGTGTCACCTAGGACCCCCCCTCACAGATTTGTTTTGGACATTACCCCTGCTGGTCCTACATTGTTTATTTTACTTGAATACAACAGTGGCAGGGATTGCAGTAAATCACAAAGTAGAAAACCTGAAAATCTGCTGTGTGGTTAAAAACATGCAATGAGGTAATTTACTTATTTATTTATTTTCAAATGGAACAAACAGAACAGTACAATGTTATAAAACCACCTGGGGTATTTGGGGGTACATTTTAGTCAACCTTAATTTAAAGGAGTATTATATTTATTTTACTTAATTGTATTTTGGATGTGTCAGTAAATATTTTTGGCAGATTAACAAGAGATAGCAGTGTGGGGGATGGGGGTGGGAGAAGGGAACCGCAGTGTGTGGGATGGGGATAGCAGAAGGGAAGCGCAGTGTGTGGGATGGGGATGGGAGAAGGGGAGCGCAATGTGTGGGATGGGAGAAGGGGAGCGCAGTGTGTGGGATGGGGATGGGAGAAGGGGAGCGCAGTGTGTGGGATGGGAGAAGGGGAGCACAGTGTGTGGGATGGGGATGGGAGAAGGGGAGCGCAGTTTGTGGGATGGGAGAAGGGGAGCGCAGTGTGTGGAATGGGGATGGGAAAAGGGGAGTGCAGTGTGTGGGATGGGAGAAGGGGAGCGCAGTGTGTGGGAAGGGGATGGGAGAAGGGGAGTGCAGTTTCTGGGATGGGAGAAGGGGAGCGCAGTGTGTGGAATGGGGATGGGAGAAGGGGAGTGCAGTGTGTGGGATGGGGATGGGAGAAGTGGAGCACAATGTGTGGGATGGGGATGGGAGAAGGGGAGCGCAGTGTGTGGGATGGGGATGGGAGAAGGGGAGTGCAGTGTGTGGGATGGGGATGGGAGAAGGGGAGCCAAGTGTGTGGGATGGGGATGGGAGAAGGGGAGCACAGTGTGTGGGATGGGGATGGGAGAAGGGGAGCGCAGTGTGTGGAATGGGGATGGGAAAAGGGGAGCGTAGTGTGTGGGATGGGGATGGGAGAAGGGGAGCTGGGAGAAGGTGAGCGCAGTGTGTGGGATGGGGATGGGAGAAGGAGAGTGCAGTGTGTGGGATGGGGATGGGAGAAGGGGAGTGCAGTGTGTGGGATGGGGATGGGAGAAGGGGAGCACAGTGTGTGGGATGGGGATGGGAGAAGGGGAGCGCAATGTGTGGGATGGGGATGGGAGAAGGGGAGCGCAGTGTGTGTGATGAGGATGGCAGAAGGGGAGAGCAGTGTGTGGGATGGGGATGGGAGAAGGGGAGCGCAGTGTGTGGGATGGGGATGGGAGAAGGGGAGCGCAGTGTGTGGGATGGGGATGGGAGAAGGGGAGCGCAGTGTATGGGATGGGGATGGGAGAAGGAGAATGCAGTGTGTGGGATGGGGATAAGAGAAGTGGACAGCAGTATGGGATGTAGATGTGGGAGAGGGAGCACAGTGTGGGATGTAGATAGGGGAGAGGGAGTGGAGTATGGGATTTGGGGAGTGGGAGCGCAATGTGGGATGTAGATTATTATTAATATATACATGTGTATGTATATATATATATATATATACACGCACGTACATATACTGTATACACACTAATATATCTATATATAAAGTAAATGTATATAACATTTATACTGTATCTATCTATAGTCACAATTTTTTTTTCGTTGAAAAGCCGGGGCCACTTGTTAGTGTTTGCCCCCCAGCCTGAAATTTGCCAGCCAGCCCCTGATTGTGGTGGGGTGGCCGGCTCCACCCTCGGGACAGTGGCGCTCTGTGTTGTGGCACCGGCCGCACCACCCTAGCTACGGCCCTGTTCATTCCCCTGTGGCAAATTTCATGACCTCATTCTTGTATCAATTTCCTATTTTTCCCCAGCAGAGATGTAGTGGTGCAAATGGAGTTACTGTAGAATTATGTCAATACATGAGCGCAAGGAGCATGAGGAGCAATGCAAGTGTACCATAACCATCCACTTTAACCCTAACTTAGAGATTCATCACTTACAAATGATTTGTGATAATTTGTAATTAATTGGTTTCATGATTTACTGTTACATATGGTACTACATTATGGGATGCATTTAGTTGTTATATATACAAGTTTTTTCCTTAGCTCTGGTGTGGCATAGACAGGTGAGGGGAGCAGCTGAATGGGAAGCAACCCAGAAATAGTATTTTTACGGAACTGTTAAGTTAGGAGCTCTGGAGATAATCATCCAGTTTTCGGAATTGTAAGATGAAAAAGCAGACATTATTGTATTAATGCTCAAATTAACTTAAAGACACTTGACAGAGGAAACCTGAGTGGGCACATGAAAAACATTTTCCACTATTTGTGCTACTTTATGTTAGTAATATTGATGACATTTTTATGCTGTTCATCACCATATGAATAATTCAGCATTATGAAAAGAAAGCTTTGATTCTATACGTAGAGCAATGTTACAGCAATGAGGCTATGGGCCATATGTAATAGGATGAGAGTTTAGAACATTTTATAATTTAGCAGTAAACTTTCACATTGGTTGAGTTTTATCTTCAAAATGAGAAAAAATCTGGATGAGATTTTAAATTGTGAGAGTTTTCTGAGCCTAAATACAAGTGAGTTTGCAGGTTCTCAGATTTTATTACACTAGCCGAGTTTAAAAAGTTTCAGAGATTACTGCTAAACTCTCACATTTTCTAAACTCTCAGCCTATTACATTTGGCCCAATATATACTTTAATGCTTAAATGCCCTAAACATATAGATCATAGAACAAAAAAAAATATTTAGACTCACCTAATAGGCACTCCTATTCACCTTGCCTCTCTGATAATTCTTTCCATATTGTTAAAGGGAACACCCAGTAAATTTGGCAATCGGGCTATGGATGATGTAAAACACATCATATATAGCCTGTACATTGATGGAATGATAATGTTTCTGGTTACAAACTAGATGGTACAAGATATTAATGTGTTGATTGACTCAACTTCACCTATGACATGCATAAATAAAGTTATGCTGTAAAATTGTTGTTTTATTGCAAAAAAGGTGTCCTCATTAATGGCCAATTAATATATTTCCCAAGGTGTGTCAGAAATGCCTTATAACTTGATTTAGTACACAACTAACAAACTATTCCTGTTGCCACTGCTACTGGACCACGATTCACAGAAAGTAGGCACAGCCAATAATGTATTCAGCTGTGATTTGGCTGTTTGCATCCTTATCAGAGAATAAATGTCCGTCTTTACAGTCTTCAGAATTTCTACAATAACCTGAAATGGGAACCTAAACCTCTGAGTTAGGCAACTCATAAATGATTACGCATGACCTGTAGACATGCTCCCTGTGCCCTCACAGTTGCTGCGGCCGCAGGCATTGGCACTGTCACAAATACATAGCAAGGGTCAAAGTAGAATTATTGATGATAGAGGAACACAAACAAGAGAAAAGATGCTGCAGTATGTGTCTGAATTCTGCTAAACAATTTATATAAATTTATAAATGTGTTTTTAAAACCAAAAGTATGTAAACAAATATCCCTACAACACATACAGTATGATTCAAGCAGTTACAAGAAAACTTAAGGTTTACTTTATAACTAGACATAAACATAACTTTTTAATAAAAACAAATCTTTGATACTGTGTCAACAGTTGTGCTGTAATAAACTGAGTATAAATATAATACATGCCATAGTGAAAAAGTGTTATCAAGGAGAAGAAATAAGAAGACTTTTTTCAGGGCACTCATATTATTCAGCTATTAGTAATTAATTAAAATATTAATAAGTAAGAAAAAATTCACATCTTTAGCAGACTATGGACAAGATGAAATAGGGTCAGAGTATGGAAATGTGCAAAATGTGAGTAATAGGGTGCGAGAACATGAAAATGCAGATGTTTTTCACACTCCCGCAACTTCCACTGCCAAAACTCACATCGAGTTGTTTTCCCACGGTTAAACGTACAACTCAGCCAATGTAACAAGAGTGTGAGTTTTAACTTGCACAATATTACTTACCTAATACTTGCTAAATAATAGACATGCTTTAGGCTAACAGGTTACACAAAAACATGCGCAGATCAGTGAGGTCTGAGCATGCTTTTGTATAAATAAAAGCAATGAAAGTGTAACAATAAAAAATAAAAAATGACATGCCCCCCCCTAACAGCACAACCAGCACTGAGAATTCTGAGCTGGTCCTGGTTGTGAAAATTTGGTGGAAAAAATATGTAGGTCCCCTGTATTTTCAGCAACCAGCTCAAGGCTCAGTGAGCAAGTCCAGGTTGTGGAAATAGTGGGGACAAAATGAGTAGGTGTCCCCTGTATTAGCCACAACCAGCACTGGACTCATTCTAGTAGGGATGTAATGCTACAGCAATTATACCAACTTCACGGGGTCCGCCAGACAAAGCATTAGCACCCACACTATTCAGTCCAGGCTGGAGATCCCTGGGGAGGTGGGAACCCTACAAAAAGATCTATTCCCTATCCAGGGCACCACAGGCTTTGACTGATAGCCTGGGGCTATCACTAGCAGAGCTGGCCCTAGCCAATTTGGTGCCCTAGGCAAAATTTTTGCAGGTGCCCCTTAGCAGATAATCGCACCACCAATTTTAAAGTGGGTACATAGCTGAAAGATATATCTGCAGATTATGGTTCTTCATGCACAGTGAACAACCATCTTCTCCAGTCCCCCTGGCGAGGGGTCGCATCGCAACCCTCTACCTGCCGGCTTTTACAGCAAGTGTACAGGTCGGTGGTAGACCACCCGTAGACACCACACGATGAGCAGATATATCTGTCATCAGCTGTGCAGCAATATTTCTGTGAATTGAATTCAAGTGAATGGCCGATGTTACGATGTTATATGCTATTATATATATTATATAATATATTAAAATATATATTATAATATATATATTGTTAAATGTGTACCCAGCGTAAGACCAGACACAAGGAAGTGTGTTTGTGTGTGTGTATATATATGTATATATATATATATATATATATAGGAAAAACTGAGGGCACTCCACAAGTCTCAGCAGCAACAGTAAAACAAACCAGACAGAGCCGGTAGTATATGCCAAAGTTTCAGCGCACATTGGCATATGCTACCTGCTCTGTCTGGTTTGTTTTACTGTTGCTGCTGAGACCTGTGGAGTGCCCTAGATTTTTCCCATATACATGTGCACTTTTGTTGGACTGGCACCCAGGCACATTGCGTTTCCCATTGGCGAGTGCTGGACTATTCTGTACATATATATATATATATATATATTCAAACACATATATATATATATATATATATATATTATAAATAGACACACATTAATATATAGATCACATATATATATATATATATATATATATATATACACACACACACACATTAAAATTTATATCACATATATATATATATATATATATATATATATATACATAAATACACATACTATATGAATATATATATATATATATATATATATATTATGTATATATATACACACATATAATATATACACACATATACATAAATATACAGTATATATATATATATATATATATATATATATAAAGTCATGAGGGAGCGGCGGCACTCAGCAATAACAAGTACAATAAAGAAGGGTTACATAAACCTCTGTATTCACTTCAACGTTTCAATCGTCAAGATTTTCATCAGGAAAATATATATATATATTCATATAGTATATATATATATATATATATATATATATATATTCATATAGTATGTGTATATAATATAATATATACACACATATACATAAATATACAGTATATATATATATATATATATATATATATATTATATACATATGTACAGTAGGCATATGTGAGTGCCCCAGTGCTGCCCCTCTCCCAGCCTGAGCTAACTAACTGAGACTCTTCTTGTTGTTTGTCTCTGGTCAGCCAGGCTGGAGTGGGAGTCGACAGGGCCATCCTGAAGTCCTGGGCTGTGCGGTTACTGCCTGCAGTGCCAGGTGAAGTGGTGCCTGCCTGGTCCGATGGCGCTGTGCAGCGGGCTGGGAAAATGGAGGCGGAGCCATCAGAGCCATGAGTTGTAATGGCTCCGCTCCGTAAAGGATGATGGGAGGAGTGACCGCGGCCGGGTATGCACAGCATTCCCAGCATCTAGCAGCAGCGGCCATCTTCCTTGTCCTTTGTAGTCAGAATGAGCTTCTATGCAGAAGCTCATTCTGACCTGGCTCCCACCTGACCACTGCGCTGCCAGATTGGAGCTGAGCTCCGATCGCGGTGGTGGCGGGGGGGCAGCTGCAGAACCGTGGAATGTCCGTAGGCATTCCAGATGCCCTAGGCATTAGCTTAGAATGCCTATGCCTAGGGCCGGCTCTGATCACTGGCACCCCAGGGCAGTGGGTGCTGGGTTGTTTGTGAGAAAAATAGAATAAATAATATTGTCCTTTACAGGAGAACTAGAGGTCCCAGCAAGCCTCCCATGCATGCTGGTACATGGAGAACCACAAGAACCAGCATGCAGAACATTAAGGGCCTGCTGGTACCTCTAGTTCAACTGTAAAATAAATATTAATAGAAAGACTAGACACACACTGAATGTTTTAAGATTTTTTTTACACATGCACTCACTCATTCACTCACACTCACCTGCACTCACACTACATACTTACCTTGTCTGTATCACCAGTATTTCCTCTTTTTCAGTAGAATCCTGATGGGGACTTATAAAAAAAAGCCTTACTCACCTATCCTTAGTTCCAGTCCACATCGCTCACTGTAGGCATCCACCATCTTCTTAAAAAAAATGGCATGCCCAGAACCACTGTACAGTTTTTAATTACACAACAGCTGCATTTCCCATAGATTTGCATTGGCTGAGCATTAATTGGCTAAGAGACATGAGCCTCCGCCTCTCTCAGCCATTGAGCGGTTCCCACCATTGATTTCAATGGTGGGAACCACTAGGTTACTAAAATATTTATTTTGTAGGTAAACTAGAGGTACCAGCGGACCCTTAATGACCTTCATGCTGGTACCTGTGTTTCTCCAAGTACCAGCATGAAGGGCAGGACTGATCTATACTTCTATACTATACTGTAAAAGACAATATTATTTATTCTATTTTTCACACAATCAATCCTGCACCCACTGCCCAGGGGAGCTCAGGACTGGGATGCCCATTTATTGTGGGGTCTGGGCTGAATAGCTTGGTGTGCTAATGCTCTTGGCTCACTGAACCTGGTGATGGTTGTTGAAAATACACATATACGTCCCCCTACGTCTTTTGTCCCCTGTATTTTTACAACCAGCAGCAGCTTAGAAAAGCCCAGTGTTGGTTGTGCTTTTATAGGGGGATCTCACATAATATTTTTACACTTGTATAGCTTTTTCATATAGAAGCATGCATGGATCTCACTGATCTGTGCATTCTTCTGTGTAATACACATCTAGTAATGAAAGTCACATTACCAGGTGAAAGTTTACCCACAGTTTAACTTACAGTACATACACTTGCATGCAAGTCAAACTGGGACCCTTATACTCATACCCGATTATAGTTACGAGTTTAGGGACAAACAAGGTGTGAGTTTGTCCCGCACTAAAAACTCGCACTCTATTACATTACATCCGAAAAGTTAACCAACTAATCATACATGATAGTAAGAATTTTTTTTTATTTTAATTAGTGTTGGTGGTGCTCCCAGGAGTCTCTTGTGATAAAGTGTTATCAAGGAGAAGAAAAAAAAGACTCTTATATTGTTCAACTAATAGTAACATAACTTTTAATTTTGTTTAAAAATATGGAGAAGATTAGATGAATATACAGGCTGTATTTAAAAGAAAATATTATTGGTCAATAACAAACTTGATTTTTAATCTTTTGTTGGAGAACTCAGAAATATTGGTATTACATACTGTATATCACAATTTAAAGTGTTATAATCTGTTAAAAGACAGAATTCTTCAGTGAAATATCAGTCTCAGTACAATATTACCATCGGTGTAATTTCATTATGTTAAATGTATCTTTACTGAAATTTTTACAGACACAGCAAAAAAGGTTACAATAACTTTATTAAGAATTCACTCAATTCTATAAAAAACCATGCTTTGTATCTAATAAGTTTTGGGCACATATTTATATAACCTGGTTTCAAAGTTATGTGTGCACAGATCCCTGAATGTGGAATCAGATGCTTGTGGGAGCTTTATCGTTAATTATGTTTTAAATACAGCCTGTATGATTATGTTAGTATAAAACCAAAAGAGACTGTAGATAAGTACTGTTATCACATACAGCAGCATATTGAATGACCATATTTTATATATATATATATATATATATATATATATATAGTGAAATCCTGCTTTAAATCTCTCTATGGCTGTTGATGCTATGTGGATGCACCTACCGTATGGCGATACACAAATGTAAATGCACAGTGTATGCAACATGTGATGCATACGCAATACCTTCCTATACTGTAACACTAACAGTATGCATAATAATTGCTAAAAATACAATGTGAATTACAGTGCAATATATATCACAGCATAGTAACCTTATGTGAAAGCAAATGAACATACACACACAGTTCCTGTGGTCCAAAGCACAAAAGTAAATATTGTATTGAAAGTATATATATATATATATATATATATATATATATATATATATATACACTTGGTTGTGTTCACCCTCCAGGGATGAAGAGCACTGCAGGGCACTACAGGTCTTAAGAAATAATATTTATTACCAGAACGTTTCGGGGTCCGTAACCCCGTCCTCAGGTGAATATACAAACAAAGAAAAAACAAATAATTCCTACCTTATATCCCCCACCGCGATGCGTGATTTGTTCCAACTCACCGACCAGGTTCCGGACTCCAGCGTGCTTCTGGCAGGCAGCAACTGGTGATGTCATCACCCGTCCTCAGGAAGATAGTTGCTAAGCAACACCAAGCTAGATACTGGAACCCAGCGGCTGTAGGATAAATATACAAAACACTGTAAAAACACTGTACTCCAAATAGTAAAGCCCTAGATAATCTATTAATCATAATAGTTAAAATAAATATTAGCTCTGTATCATATAAGTTAAAGCCATTATGAAACATAGTTTATATAACAATTAAGTGGCCTGAACAGGGAGTGCCTGAAAAAATGGCTATGCATGAAAAGAGACATACAGGGAGATCCAGCAATATAAAACATAAATAATGCCATTAATCATAATAAAGTGTTCCAAGAAATCCGTTCATTAAGCCTTCTAGGGGCAACTGTGTCCAGTTTGTGAATCCAAGATGCCTCTCTTCTCAAAAGTGCTTTTGATCGATCTTCTCCCCTGGAATGTGATCCAGAATGTGATCTATGATCTTATATCTTAATGATGTAAGTTGATGGCCATTCTCCTTAAAGTGTACTGCTACTGGCTGCTCCATATTTTTGCCCGCTAGTGCTGCTTTTATAGCGGACCTGTAGAGTGCCATTCTTTCATTAAATGTACGGGTAGTCATACTCACATAATATTTCCCACAGGGACAAATAATAAAAAATAATAATATAAATGACAAAACGAGTGTCACATGTAAGTATGTGTTGGATATGGAAAATTTTCCCTGTGTGTGGTTTCTCCGTTAATAAGATATTTGCAAGTTACACAATTGAGGCATTTATAACACCCAGGAGATTTTCTACTAACCCCAGGTGTACACGCTATGTCCATGCCAGAGATATCAGTTTTGACCAATAAATCCCTTAAATTTCTTCCACGTCTATAGGTCTCACTGAACGGAGACTGGGTAAGTCCTTATCAGAAACTGTTATCGGCCATAAAGCTCTACTGGCCTTTAGTATTATTGAACTTGATGTATTAAACGTGGCGATCCAAGGAAATGTTTGCTCCGTTTTGTTCTTAGAAGAGTTATCAGACTTCAATAATTAATCTCTATTCTTCTTAAGGACTGTTTCCTTTGTTTCCAATAAAGATGTCAATTTATAGCCTCATTGGTGAAATTTTGAGACGATGTAATCCAGTTGTGTTGGTAAATCTTCTTTGATGCTGCATATTCTTGCAGCTCTAAGCATTTGCGAAAGTGGCAAGCCTTTTATCAAAGACAGTGAATGATGACTATTAGATTGAAGCAAAGTATTCCTATCTGTCTCCTTATAATAAATGGTGGTAGAAATTTGTTTGTTCACTAGTAATACCTTAACATCCAAAAAGTTTATGCTAGAATTACTCCACACATAAGAAAATTTAATAGGAGAAGGTAACATGTTAATTTAATTCATCATAGTTTCAAACGCTTGACTGCCTCCATTCCACAACAAAAAAAGATCGTCTATAAAGCAGCAAAATAAAGTAATATGCTGATGATACATATGTGAAAAAAATAATTGTTGCTCCTGCTTAAACATAAAAATATTTGCGTAAGAAGGTGCCACCGCTGACCCCATTGCGCAACCGGATAACTGTAAATAAAATGTCCCATCAAATAAAAAATAATTCTGTGTCAAAACCAATTTGAGTAATTGTAGATATAGATCCTTGTTGAATTCAAAGTCTTCTGAAAGATTACTTAAAAATTCTTGCATAGCTTCCAATCCTAATTCGTCTGGGATGGATGTGTATAGGCTTGAGACGTCCATAGTACACATGATGGTTTGGTCTTGTATTTGTGTGATACTCTGTATCCAATTTAAAAAATCTGTAGTATTTTTAAGATACGTTGCTTTAGTCACTATATGTGGTTGGATTAGAGCATCCAACAATTGTGATATGGGCTGGTATAAACTGCCTCCGGCAGAGATTATAGGCCGTCCAGTTGGATGGGTACGGTTCTTATGGTCCTTTGGCACTGTATATAAAACAGGTTCTATAGGTGTTTTCTGGATTAAAGCCTCAAAGGTTTTACTCTCAATAGTTCGAGAATCTAATGCTTGTTGTAAAATTTCCTTAAGTTCCTGTTGGAACCTTGTAGTGGGATCAGATGGTAATTTAGCATAGACATTTTGATCAGCTTATTGTCTTAGTATTTCAGTTCTATAGTCACTTAAGTTCTGAAGGACTACAGCTCCTCCCTTATCTGCAGGTCTGATGACCACAGTACGGTCTTCTCGTAATGATTTTAATGCTTTACATTCCTGTTTAGACAAATTGGAGGGTGGTATAGGAACTGCACATGTATATTTATTAATAGACTCATCAAGTAACCTAGTATAAGTTTTAATAGCTGCATTTTGAGAGGGAGGGTCAAACGTAGATTGTGATCAACTCTGTAAAAATTTTGACAAGGAACTTTTTTCACACTCTATATTGTGATGTTGAAAATGTTCTTTTAAATGAAATTTTCGGTTCATGCGATGGAGATCAAATTGCCAAAGGATTGTGTAATGTGGTAATGACAAATGATAAGCCCTTGTTGAGAACTTGTATTTCCTCTTTACTTAATATTTTATTGGATAAGTTGAAAATTAATTCTTCTTTTTGGCAGGAGCTCTTGTATTGCCTTTCATTTTGGCCCCCCTATGGGTTCTTTGTCTTTTGTATCTATGCCACATCTGGTAGTCATGCCCAAAGGGGGCCTGGCTAAACCCGATGGCTCATCTGAATCAACTACCGCAAAGTCACTATCGCTGAATGTCGACTGGTTAGTAGGTTTTTTAGAGGTCCTGGATGATGTCCTGGATGATGTATTACGCCGAGTTTGTTGGTATCATGGGCGGAATCCTGGTTTAGTAGGCTCATTGCCCGTGAGCCACCTGTACACCTTATTATCATCATAGTCTTGTTGAACTATGCTGCATTTAGATTTTTTGAATTTCAAGAGATCTCGCCTATATGTGTCACATTGTGTGGACAATTTAGTCCACCATCTTTCATATTCAGGATCTGACAGTAATTGTTTATATGTAACTTTAGCCTTGTCCAGTTTTTCTTTGGTAATTTTTAACTCTTTGCCTGCCTCTTCTATAACTAACAACATTAAATCAAAGCTGCACTTGTTTAGTACAGCTATCCATTCTGAGTTTGTTCTCCCTATAGTAGGGACATTTCGGACTTGAAAAACCCCTTTGGATATGTTTCCTTTGGAAATAATCTGATAATGATTGTCCATGCATTTGGAAATCAATCTCTCTTCAATGTAATTTGTACAGTTGGTAATAGATGTCCTCAACGATCATGTCATCTGCCATGGATTTTTCTGAAAAGAGGATTTTAGATGCTTCATCCTCCGAGAAGCTAAGAGTCTCTCCAACTGGTACATTAATAATGCCAAAGTCACAAGTAATATCCTTATTACTGCTGTTGTCAATGGGATCCATAATATTTAGCCAAAGCAGTAAAATCAGTGGGATAAAAAATGGAATGAATTCTATTCACCTGAGGACAGGGTTACAGACCCCGAAACATTGTGGTAATAAATATTATTTCTTAAGACCTGTAGTGCCATGCAGTGCTCTTCATCCCTGGAGGGAGAACACATCCAAGTGTATACTATTCTGAGCAAAGGCACACAGGCAGCATCATACGTGGATTGGAGTGCCGGTCTGACAGCACTATATATATATATATATATATATATATATAAAACAATATTATCACAGTGGTACAATATAGTTCAAGAACAGAGATCAGTGTTACAAACCAGTATACATATGTTCGCATGTGCTCCCTGGACCCAGAGAACAGTCGTCACCAGGTGACTGGAAGTATACAGCTGCTGGACTCTGGATCCAGGGTAGCCCTATTTTATACAGTTAAATTATGGGTGTGTGACTTCCGGCTCCGGTTTGATGGAGTGAGGAAGCCGCCGATTCGGGCTCTGTCTCCAGCCACCGAGATATACCTGCTAAAGGCAGTTATCTGCCTCCACCTGCCGCCCGTATCGCTCTCTGTCTCCCGTTACACGGAATGGACTTCTTCGTCCTCTCCGCCTCCCAGACGTTGCAGCAGCAGAACCACCAGGAGAAGAGATGCTCATCTGGCAATATGGCGCCGGCCTGAGGTCCCGATCCTGCCTCTCCCAGCTCCAAAAAAGCAATGGTGGAGTCTGACATTTCAACAGCGTCCCAGGTAAGCTGCCCAACGGACTCCCCTGTCACATATGGGGATGTTGTGTAGGCTATACAAATGGCCATGGCCCCGCTGTTAACACAAGCCATGCACGATATATCACAGTAGCTGCAGCACTTAACAAAAAGAGTCACATATGCAGAGAATCAGATGGGAGTAACAGTTCATGAGGTTGAGATACTGAAACAATCTGTAAAGAAGCTCACCTCGGAAAATCACCAAATCCATAATAAATTAGATGATATGGAAAACTGTGCCTGCAGAAATAATATACATCTAGTGGGACTTCCTGAATCCAGAAAAAAGGGGCCTTCCTGGCACACTTTGTACGTAACACATTACCATCCTTACTGGGGATCACTCAAGAATGCAGTGACTTAGTCATTGAAAGAGTTCATAGGGTGGGTCCCCCTCCTTTTCTAAGCAAGCCAAACCCCAGAGTCACCCTCTTCAAGTGCCTTAACTACCTGCATAAGGTAGCATTCTGGTCAGCTTCTCGGTGTATAAAAGAACTGACATTGGAAGGCCACAAATTATACATTTACCAAGATTATTCTGTGGAACTAACTAAGGCTAGGAGAGCATTCTCACCTACATGCTTGAAGCTAAACTCAGAAGGCTGCAAATTCAGTTTATTGTATCCAGCTCACCTTCAAATATATGACGGATCTTCACATGTCGATTTTAACACCCCGGCTGATGCATCAGAATATTTAAAGGAATTATCCCAAGCTGCAGATGCTGATATCAGTAACTCTCCTATGGGCTAAGGCTCATCATATCATTTATTTCACAGGTTTCTTCCATAATATTGTCTATAACCTCACTTTAATACCAATCGCGGTATTATAATATGTTTGTTCTTTTTCTTGGAATGCCAAATGCACAATTTATCACATTTTAGTACTTATAATAACAGATGCCTTAATATTATATGTTTAATAATTTATAATAATGTCACACCAGACTTATGACAGATCTATTCATAAGCTGATACTAAAATCTATACTTATGACTCCTCAACTCACGTTTAAACACGGGCTGACGCTACATGTTTAATGTTTTATGTTAAAATTCTGGTGGTTGAGACGGAACCAGAGCTCACACACACTGGTATTTGTACTGAAGTCACTATTTGTTAACTATTGCTATACAGTCTCGCTTCCCAGAAGTACAGGGTCATACACATATAACAATGTCAATTCTTTATTCATTTTTTATATGTTTTTGCTCTTTTTGTCTTGTCTCCCTATTGACCTCCCTCTTTACCCTCCCCTCTTGACATTCCTTTTTCCCCTTTATTGGTGTGATACTTTCTTTCTGAATGTTGATTGGCCTATGACATTTTTTATTTTCATTACTATACTTTGTCTGACCTAAAGATTGGTACTTTAAATGTAGGGAGCTTTAATTCCCTGGCAAAACAGAGGAAAATCCTCCTTTATCTGTATAAACAAAATGTAGATTTGGTCTTTTATACAGGAGACATTACACGGAATGGACTTCCGAAGGAAATCATTTCCCCAAAGGAAATCATGAAACTGAATATACTTAATTGGAAGGTCCTAGGGTCCAGCTCCTTTAATTCCAAAGTTCGAGGAGTGGCTATCTTAATAAAATGCCATATCCCTGTGGAAGTTCTACAAACTCACATAGAACCACAAGGCAGATGTGTGACCCTATCTATTAAGATCAAAGGCTGTGCATATATTCTCTCTAGTGTCTATGCCCCAAACCAATACTCCAAAGTCTTTTTCCAAAAGCTATTAGCTCACTTAACTCCTTTCCTCCAGATCCATCTAATCATATATAATTTCCTCAGAAATTTTGGATAAATCCCAACATGTACATTGCCCCCCTCTCTTACCTAAACTGGGCATTACCTCTATAACCCAACACCTCCAAAATATAGATGTCTGGAGAGTTCTACACCCTATAGATAGGGAATACACTTGCTTATCTTCTGCACATCATACTCTATCTAGGATAGACTACATCTTCATATCATAGGTATTGTTTCCTAATATCACAGACTCCCAGATAGAAACCATTTCAGTTTATGACCATGCTCTGATAACTGCCACCCTGCATATCCTTGAGCTGTCTGGGTCCTCAAGATCCTGGAAATTTCAATCCTACCTCACAAAATCTATTAGATTCCGACAGAGGCTGGAGAAAATGTGGGAGGAATACAAAAGTGATAATATCTTACACCTTGAGAATGACCCACTTTTGTTTTGGATGATGGCGAAAGCTGTCATAAGAGGTGCAATAATCTCATATGTCGCAGACACAAACAAAAAGTATGCCACGCAATATTTGAATTACCAGTCAGCTCTAACAACAACATTCCAACAATACAAGTCCAACCCCTCCCCTCATACTAAACAACTTAATGTCTTGGCCAAGACACACTTTGATGAATTTTTAGGAGGAATGGGGGAAAAATATCTCTTCTCTGTAAATCACAGATACTATAAATTTGTCAACAAGATGGGAAAACTCCTTACCAACCTACTCAAAGGATCCCGTCCTCCTGCTGTGGTCCGATCACTTAAAAACAATCAAGGCTCTCTCACAACATCCAACAAAGAAATAGTTGAAATACTACACACCTTTTATACCAATCACTACTCTACCACCACATCCAGTAATCATACAACTCCCTCAGATGGTCCAACCCCTCCTGACTGGGACTTCCTGCCTTGTCCTCAAATCACTACAGACATGTCACAATCTCTTATGGCTCCAATCACATTGGAGGAAATACAACACACTGTCCAACACCTCAAAAGTGAAAAATCCCCAGGTCCAGATGGGTACAGCGGAGGCTTTTATAAAATATTGTTGCCCCGCATAGGCGATTCACTAGTACTAAACTACCTGCTCAAATTAACACCTTACCCCACAATTTAATTCCGCTATCCTTAAGGTCCTCCCAAAGCCTGAAAAAGATCTTTCTCTCCCAGGCTCTTACCATCCCATCTCCCTACTAAACTTGAATTATAAGTTATTAACGAAATTCTTGCAGACCAAGTTACAGTCATCCTCCCACACATAATTCATACGGACCAAACTGACTTTATATGGGGAAGACACTCAGAAGTTAATATCCAGAGAATAATCTCAGCCATATATGTCTCCACCTTGGGCCAACATGCACAAACAAATGCAATTCTATCCCTAGATGCTGAAAAGGCATTTGACCTAATCGAATGGAAGCACTTGTTTAGGATACTTTCCACCTTCTCAACCAACCCAACGACACAATTCTTCTCCACTCCCCTCTATCCATATTTAAAATTGCTCCTAACAAAATGATTTACCTGGGGGTTAAGATCAAAGCCAATCTCTCTAAACTTTATGAGGAGAATTTTTCTCCCATTATTTCCAGGGTACTCGGGATGTTGGATAATTGGAGATTACTTACTCTCTCACTCCTAGGCTGGGTTGCAGTGCTCAAAAGCATTATCTTTCCAAAAATCTTTTACCTAATGAGGATGTTACCAATTTATCTGACAAAACGAGGCATTTCACGCTTACGCTCTGCTATGACTAAGTTTATGTGGCAGGGGAGAAAACCAAAAATTGCTATGACTAAACTTATAACCCCAAGAAGGAAAGGGGGAATGGGAGTCCCAGATTTTGCTGCCTGTTCTCTTTCCGTGTTAGCTAGATATGCGATAGACTGGATTTTGGAAAAAAATACATTTACTGATACCCAGTTAGATGAGGCTCTTTTTTACCCACTCTCCCCAGGAGCCTTACTCCACTCAAAACCCTCCCTAATTCCCTCTAACATTCTCCAAAATGTATTATTTCATGACATTTATTATACATGGATCTCTCTAAACAAGAGACTTAAATGAGATCCACTCTACTCTGCATATATTTCTCTATGGGGCAACCCAGCCTTCCCTCCCTCCCTGTCCAATAACAACTTCTCACTCTGGAGAGAAAAAGGCCTAACAAATTCATCTAAAGTATTTGATCCAAGAGGACAAATCTACCAATATTCAGATATTAGAGAGAAATACAGCATACCCCAGTCACACTTCTAAATGTACCTACAGGTGAGACATTACCTTTTATCGGTACATTATAAATAAATACAGATTTTTCACGAATCCTGACTTGTTACAATCCACCATAAATCTATGCAAAAAACTCTCCTACCATATTAAATTGATCTACCTCCCTCTAGTGAACAGTTTTGCCAGTTCTGGTGGGGACAGAGCGGTACAACAATGGCAGAGAGATCTTCCATGTTTATAATGTTTATTGTCTTTAGACCAATTGTTTAATCACTATGACTTGACAATGAAAATTCTTAGCTCTTCGTACCTACAAGAAGTACATTTGCATATTATACAAAGGGCTTATATTTCACCTGCACAACACTCTCACTTCTCCCCACACCTTACAGGGGAATTCCCTAAATGTCAATGTATGTCCATGTCTTTCTTCCACTGCTTCTGGTCAATGCTTGAAAATCAAACATTTTTCTGGAATAAAGTTGTAGCCTATATTAATGAGTTATTATCCACATTGTTCTCACATGACCCTCTGGCCTGTCTATGTGTAAACCTCTCTATCTGGAACATGACCCCCCCATCACCCCTTATATCCCCTTATATCCTCATTATCACTATGATAGTGACAATATAAAACAAAAAATGATAAATTGGATCAATCTACCCAAACCCAAGTCTACAACATTTTTGAGACAACAGAATGGTTTATTCACTGGCAAATATCATTAGCCCCCTAACATTTTCTAGAGTACTTTATGTGTAATTATTCTTCATTTTATGGTCACAATTGTGGAAATTCTTAGACCATATATCAAACAATTTTTGCTAATATAATCTCAATCCCCTACCTTCCCTCCATATTTTTTTTCCTACAACTTCCTGTATTTGTCTATGTATTGTTTTATCACTCTGGGTATTCTAAACAATTACTTCAGAATATAGTCACTCATTTAACAATTGTTCTTTTTTCTTTTTCTGTATTTTGGAATGAGAAATGACACATGTTGATAGAGAATCCAAATAATACCTGTCTTAACTTACACCCTTTATTCCTTTGTCACTCTATGTTTATTATAGACAGATGTTCAGTAACAATTTTTTATACTGTTTAGTATTATTCTTATTATGTCTTCCTAAACAATATCTCAATCAGATATGCAGATCCCATATTGATTATAACTTGTTATTTGTTTTATGCTGTATATCTTATATCTTTGAAAAAACTCAAATAAAAAGATTAAAAAAAAAAAAAATATGGGTGTGTATATTGGCAAGTTGTGTTGTATTCCATTGGTCCAGGGGCAGGATGTTTCCAGTTCACTGGGAGGCCATTGGCTGGCTCAAACAGTGGGTGATGCCTAGGCTTTAGGATGCTGTTACAGGAACTTTCCTCTGGGGTCCCTCCGAAAACTAGCTCAAATCTACCTTTGTTATATGCTATTATTAAACATAAATCTGATGTTGCTAATATCTGCTTGCCGCAATGTGCGACAATTTATTTGCAATCACCGGATTACTGCTAACACAATTCTGCACAATATGATCCTAAACACAATATTAATATGTGATCCCATTCCTGGACTATATGTATTGTGTGAGCAACAAATGCTGGGATGTATATAATACATTGGACATGTAATATAAATGTCTAATTCTTCCTATATACATATATACTGAAATTACAAAGAGTAAGATAAAGTTAAGTTTGGTTTGGAGAAATGTCTCAAAGAAGATTAATGTTTAATCAAACCAATCTCCCAAGGCCACAAAGGAGAGCATTGTTACTGCAGCTAGCAATCAACTGCAAAACTAAATATACTTGAATAACTCTAGGATTAAAAGGGAAATTGTTTAAATTAATATACCATAATGATTAAAAGTGGTTTTCACCAAGTTTATATAAATTTTGTAGCAAGAAGTTTAGTAGATGTGTTACATTAGTTTATACGAATATGTATACATGTATAAAATACTGTAGGGAATGATTTAAATAATCAAGTTTATATGTCTGATATACACCAAATGTAGCACTGTTGTTAGGAGAGTTTGAACAGGTTTTCCTGCTTATGTCATAAAACAATGGACTGGCCACTTGTATGCACAGGTGTGTGTAGGCAATATGTATAATTAAGATCAAATCTCAGTGCAGCAGAACTGGGGAGGTCATTAAACCAGTTCATCCATTGTCAGAAAAGGAGTCATATATATGTATTGGTGCCAAGAGACCTCAGGCATCACATGCTTGTTTGTACAACAAACACAGGGAAATGTTGATGAATAGAAATTCTACATTTTATGACACCATGCTTGTTTGAGCAGACCTGTTCAACCTGGGCTAGCAAACATGATTTACATCTCCTTGGAGGTTACTAGCTAACCTATAATTATCTATTGCATTTGGAATCTGTGAGACTATGCCAGTTATAAGATTTGGGATATAAGTCATTATTATTTTTTTAATTTAATATATATCTGACTTTGACTATATATATATATATATATATATATATATATATATATATATATATATATATTTCAGTCATCTCTTTATTTGTTTGCTTGTCTGTCCAGTTACGGATTCAGACAGCTGCACCAATTGGGATGAAACCAATGTGAGGTGGTCCAGTTGGATCCTGGCCAGGTTTTAGGGTGGTTGCATTCCCGGTTGGACCTCCAGTTGGTGTACAGTGGCCAGACCTTTGACACAGGGAGCCTTTTCTAAGCTGGATGCATTTGGATGAAAACTTCACAGAGTGGTAACATTGGATCCCATAAGACTTACTAGGAGGTCAAGGTCCAGGTTGGACCTCCCATTGGTGTATGATGGGCAGATCTATGACCTGGGGATGATGGGCAGAACTTTGACCCAGGGAGCCATTTTTGGGACTTCCACTGAATGGATTTTGACAAAAACTTCACAGAGGGGTGGAAAATGGTCTGGGATGTCTAGCATGGTGGTTGGAGTTATGGTCAGAACTGACAGAAAAGTATGCCGGGCAGAACTTTGACCCAGGGAGCATGTTCTGGGCCTTCCACTGGATGGATAAGGACAACATCACATTATTTGGATGAAAACTTCACAGAATGGTAACATTGGATCCAAAAAGACATACTCAGGTGTTGTCTTTTTGGATCCAATGTTACCACTCTGTGAAGTTTTAGAACTTTGGCCCGGGGTGCCATTTCTGGGCCTTCCTGGATTTGGATGAAAACTTCACAGAGGGGTGTCAATTGGTCTGGAATGTCTAATGGAGTGGTTGTGGTCCTGGTCGAACCTCATGGCAGAGTGCATCGGGCAAAATTTTGACATAGGGAGCCTGTTCTGGGCCTTCCTCTGGATGGATTTGGACTTAATAACTTGAAGATATAAACCCAGGCAATACCAGGTACTTCAGCTAGTAGACAATAATTTTAATGTGGCACTATTTATTATTAGTTATTTATATAGTGCACATATATTCCGTAGCACTTTACAGAGAATATTTGTCCATTCATATCAGTCCCTGCCCCAGTGGAGCTTACAATCTGTATTCCCTACAACATCTGCACACACATACACACTAGGGTTAATTTTGTGTTGGGAGCCAATTAACCTACCAGTATATTTTTGGAGTGTGGGAGGAAACCGGAGTACCCGGAGGAAACCCATGCAAGCACAGGGAAAATATACAAACTCCACACAGGTAGGGCCATGTGGGAATCGAACCCATGACCTCAGTGCTGTGAGGCAGTAAATGCTAACCATTATACCATCTGTGCTGCTCACTACTGCAGCACTAGCTTCACAAACAATTTTATGTTATGGTTTACATTCCTTTGCACAAAAAACATAGTTCCAAATCTTGGTTTGTGCACCCTGAACTGGATTTTGCCAGTAATGATTCAATCATATTTGTACCTTTCTCCATGCAATTAAGTGGTTATGTAACACATATACAGTACAGAGCCAAAAGAGGATGTTAACTTGATGACGTATTGCAGACAAAACACTAAAGTCAAAGTTTACTCAAAATGTGTATAATTGATATGCGTAGGAACACCCCAAGATTATATATATCCAAAAAGTAGATTCATTTGTTCCTTAGTTTATGATATATGGGTGGATATACCCTAGTGTGTGGTATATCCAACTGTTGGATCTAATTTGACAGTTATATGCACATTCTGATAGGTATTGTTAATAAGAGAAATGTCGTACTCTATGTGTTGCAGATATATATCACAGCAAAATTAGAAGAGTGGGAGGGCAGTGACAAAAATTGTGCACCTGTTATAGAGGGTTAGAAATAAAATACACATATAAGTCTAGGCTACACATAATTCATACATGTTGATATTTATGGTGTATCCTTCAGGATAATTGCTTCCTTATATGAAGTACTTATTTGTAGTTACCTTAGGTAAATATTGTTTAAATACCTCCTAATAAAACATATTAATGTAAAAAACACAACGGTTTTATAATGTTGCTCAAATGTGATTAGTTGTCAACTAACATATATAATATATATATAAATCACCACAAAACAAGTAAGCAAAAACTGCACTGGAGTAAGATGTATTATATATCAAGAGGACCCAATGTATAAATGCCCCTTAAAATACTGGCTTAATTAAGCATCAGTCTGTGACTACGAACAAGCTCCCATAAGGGTGAAATGTGTGTTAGCAACTTCCAGGTCACGTGGTGTGCACATGTGACCCGGTCACTCTGGCTGCCTGCAGCAGCAAGCACCAGCACTATATACTACACAGCAGCATAACTAGGTAATTGAAGGCCCCATAGCAAAAGTTTTAAAGGGCCCCTGTGTACCACCCAATGGTGAAAAATTTATATAACACATGTAACTTTAACAAGGAAGATGGGAACCCTATGCTCTGGGCCCCATAGCAGCTGCTCCCCTTGCACCTATAGTAGGTATGCCAATTATACTACATCTCTCCCTCTCTCCTTTCGGGACTGTAAGGCTGTACCAGGTTAGTGGCACATACCCCCTGCATTGCCCAGCATATCAGGGCAGATGGGAAAAATTGCACAATAGGCACCATATATATTTCTTTTATGTCTATAATATGTTTTGTACTGTTTTAATGATATTACTGACTACAGTATTTATGTATGCTCATGACAAATAATACAGATGCCTTTGAATGTTTATAAGAGTGAATTCAAGCATTATCTACCCTTGATTATTACCTGTATATACAACTGTTCATATTAGTGGATAGCCTACAAGCAGCTGTATAATATAATTTATCACTTGATACATTCATAATTTTGATAGGTTAATGTAAGTGGCTATGGTGTCTATTTATCAAGCGGCAAAAAATATGGAGAAGTGGACCAGTGGAGAAGTTGCCCATAGCAACCAATCAGCTCCTACCTAGCCTACCTACTTAGACTGTACTTGATAAATGCTTCTTCAAAGCAGATTGGTTGTCATGGGCAACTTCTCCACTGGTCCACTTCTCCACACTTTTCACTGCTTGATAAATAGACCCCTTTGTGCCAGTGTATAATTTTTGGATAACCAACAAGCAGCTGTACTATATAAGAATGTGGTACCTATTTTTTTTGTAATTGTGATTTTGAATAACTGTTGAATGATGGCATTATGCACCTCTGATAATTAACTGTATAGGATTTTGCCTATTCTAGTGGATAACTTACAAGCAGCTGCGCAGTATATAAATTTATACAGCTACCTACCTGATTTATAAAAAAAATTGGCTATTTGCCAGTATATTTTTCAGACAGAAGGGCAACCAATTAGCAACTGTATAGAATAATATAAGATTGTGGTGTCCATTCTTTTGTTATTGTGAATTTGCTAAACAACTTATATATTGTTGTTAGGAGAAAAGATTGTGCTACACCTTTTTACAACCTAACTCTGTCATAAGACACGCTATGTATTTGGAATAGATATATTTTTTTGCCTACAATGTTTGCCGGCATCTAACTTATATAGATAAGTGGTACAACGTTTAATCAAAAATTTTCATTGTATTGTACGTTTTTCCATGTATACACATATATATCTTTGTATGTTTTCTTAATTGCTAATTTTTAAGAAAACAGATTAAAAGTTATATTTTAGATTAAACAACACATCTCATCTGAAAGTGTGCCCCCAAAAAGAGTCCTTTCTTTTCCTTCTATTGTTGAATGAATATATATGATATATAAACAGCATTTATATGCAACATCTTTAATGTTTTCACTGAATATAAATAATGCATGATATAATTTCAATAAGAAAGATATCCGTGCAACAATATGTTCCAAATGTTTCTATGAGTCATCTACATAGTGTCACTATTGTTGTATATAGGTGTTTACAGAAACCGTAGGTTGAAACATAGCTCACATGAGTATAGTAACATCTCAGGTTTCTGAGAAGTTAATCCTAATGAGGTGCCGAGTTGATATCTCTAATTGGGTCATATCAAGATGCCCAAAAGTACATGGTGGTGGTATGAACGGTAATATTAAACCAGCACCATAATATATAGGACAGTCACTATGTTACATGGTCTATGTGCACTAAGAATTTTCTGATGTTCAAGAAATCTCAATTTATTGAGACTCTACCAAAGTCACAGTAACTTCAGTACATTCTCACTGTAGTTGGACTATTACATTTGTTATTGCTACTTTGAAAAACAATACATTGGAGACCTAAAACAGTGTAATGATATGAAGGAAAGCCGAACAATTATATACAGGGAGGAAAACCAAAATGACTTTTTTAAGGAGTACTGTAAATATTTTGTCTAAAGACTGACTGACAAGGAAGAACCAGATCTCACCAGAGGAAACCGAACCATTCAGGTAAAGGGGCTGAGAGAAAATGATTTTAAAAACAGTTTGTTAGAGCTCTAATTAAAATTTAAGATAATGATTTTTTTTGTATTATAAAGTTACATTCTTTTCTTATGCATGCCCAGTTTCCTGTCAGTAAGGAAAGAGTTTTAATCAACCCTTAAGCAAAAAATACTAAAAACAATTATTACAGTTAGCTAACAATAAGACATATTAAGCAGCTACAATTATATTTTTGGGATTGTGATTTGTTAAAACTCATAGCATACCATATTAAAACAGAACATAGGATTTGGACAACTGGATCACAGTGTACTATTGTTTTATTCCTAAAAGCTTTGAAATTGCAGTAAAAATAATTTTTGCTAATTTGGTAAGTATAATTGTATGATCTCGACATTACTACTTTGTTTTATCTATCATTTATTGGAAATTAGTAAGACTTACACCAATTGCTATTTATAAACAGTTTTGTTTCTAACGTTTTACGCATCATAGAAAATATGTATTACTATGAAATGAAAACATTTTAATGTAATTCTGATAATGCAGAAAGTTTTAAACACTACAATATAGTAGAGAGCTATAAATTACACATTTTACTTATAATTCTTGAAACATGCAATAACGTAGAAATTCAAGCTGCAGGGTTATCAAACATGTCACACTTCCTTTTGTGAATTATTTGCTTCATGACCTCAACATTCACTGGCCAATGTTGGTCTGCAATCTGAGTGCATTAAATATATTTTTTGCAGTTATTAGCATTTTTAATTATAGATTACATTGTTCTGTTCTTTCCTGGAATACTTATTTATAATTAATGCAATTTCCCTGTCAAGAAGCCATAGTCATGTCAACTGTTTGTCCAGACATAGGTGTGACCACACAACATATCATCGTCAGTAGTGGTTTAACTAAAAGGCTGCCATTAGGCACTTCAGTCTTTAGGCTTGCATACCCTACAATTTTGGCTATAAATTAAAATCATTTCACATTACATTAGTCTTACATTCTCAGAATTGCATCAATATGGAATTAGACCACCAAAGACTTAAGTGGCTATTGCAACCATTTTTAATATAATTAACTGTATAATTTATGTAGCAAATCTGGAACAGATGTAGCCAGGGCTGTTAATTCTCATTTTGCTGCATGAGACAACAACGTCAGCACCTTGCCCAAAAGGATCTCTTCTTCCACTCATTTGATTGTCACCATACTCATTGATTTACAGGAGAGAGATCAGAATGACTGCAATCATCTACACTATGTCCCATAGTCATTTTACTAGTAGTTCTATGACTGACAGTGTGGATATTGGAGAGACTGCAATGCTCACATTAGTGCTTACTTGACTAAGGTGTGTGTAATTCACATTAAGGTTTCTTTTATCCTAGAGTGCCCATACACTTTCTGGAGTCCTCATAGATTCAATTTCAGTGTGAATCTGTGAGGGCTCCAGCAGGTGTATGGGCACTCTTATGTAAAATAAACTTTGATGTGAATTACACATACCTTAGTCAAATAAGAACTAATGTGAGCATTCCAGTTATATCTTCACACTAAGCGGTTATTGTGTTCTTGTCTGGACTAGGAAATGATCTTCTGACTCATATAGAAGCCTTATGTATCTCAACAGCATGAGATCTGCATGATAAATCTATCTGTTTTGTCTGTTGTGTGCATTCCCCACTGATGATTAATGACTGTGGGAGAAGTAATTTTGAATATTTTACTCAGATGTGAACTGTTGGGACAAGATTAGCACAATAATTCCTAGTGTTTTATAAGGCCCAAATTGTTCCCCACCTAAAAATATTATTTTTTCAAATTTATTTCTGTACATAAAATATTAGTAATTATCCAGGAAAGCACCCTTATCAACAAATTTGATATGAAACTGGAAAATCTAGTTTAATACTTGTTGCCTAAAGAGGTAATTTAAATACATTTATTATAATTAATTTCAGTGTAGCAGTGCAGAGGTAATTAAGTTTATCTCAAAAATAATAAATATAATTATGTCTGGGTATCTGTTTATTTATGTGTACAGGGCACTATTACTGGGGGCACTGTATAAGGGGCACTACTGGGGCACTGCATATGGGGCACTATTGGGGGCACTGCATAAGGGGCATTACCTGGGGCTCTGTATAAGGGGAACTTCTGTGGCCACTGTATAATGGGCACAACTGGGGGCACTGCACTAGGGGTACTACTGGGGGCACTGCATAAGGGGAACCACTGAGGGCACTGTAAAAGGGGCACAACTGTGGGCACTGCATAAGGGGCACTGCTACTGGGAGCATTACATAAGGGGCACTGCTACTGGGGACATTGCATAAGGGGCACTGCTACAGTGGGCATTGCATCAGGGACACTACTACTAGGGACACTGCATAAGGGGCACTACTACTGGGGCATTGAATAAGGGACACTACTACTGGGGGCTTTAAAGTGCATATGGAATGAAAAAGAATGTTTCCAGAGTGACGAGAAATGGAGTTGTGTCATGTTAACACTCCCCCATTTTTCATTGGCCACGCCCCCATTTTCCAGTGGCCATGCCCACTATTTCAACACGCTTGCATAGTGTGTGGGGAGAGCTCTGTTTTTCATCTTGCCCCGGACTCCAAATACCCTAGTTACGCTGCTAACAACAAGCTATAACAAAGAATGATTTCACATTATTATGGACACAAAATCCAAGAATACATGCTGTACCTGTACATTTTGCTAAAGATAACACAGAATGAAATACAATGGAAGATCTACAGATGTGTCTTCATACACTATTGCTGCAGTAGCACCAAACAGACCTTCTTGGCACTCCAGGTTCCGTACAACTCAGCTTGCATCAAAAAATGTTTTCATCTTTTTCACCCAAAAATTCTTCTTAGTTGCAAACAGATGCAACAAACTACTTCACAAAACTGCACTGATTAATTTGATTATGAGACTATTGATATGTGACATTTGTACATTTGTGCACGACTGAGTCAGAATCTGTATACAAAGTGCTGCGATGCAGCGGCCACTGATTTTTTTCACAGCAGGATTCATTGTGCTTATGCTTATGTATATATGTGTGCAGATATAGTAGAATTGAATCATTAATATATTTTCTGAATAATACATTCATCTTAAAATTACTGAAACTTATCATTGTTAAAAATTATATATTTTTTTACAAAATAAAACTCTTGTATATAAGTAAGAGTAATGATGATGAGCATGATTTAGTAAACTAAGTAAACTAACATTTGTAGATAACAAAGAGAGAAATAAAAAAAATGTCTATGACCTACTTAAACTATTTTGTTAAACATTATTCTCAGTGATTAAAACAATATACATTTTTAAATTTTTAACACATGACATTTATTTTAAGATTTAAATATAGTAATAAATCAACTGGTGGTTATAAATGAAATAAAAAAATAAAGGAAAAAATTAGAAACTATCATGTATAAAAATGTTTTAAGAAAACATGTGATAAATGTTCAGTACTCTATACCAGTATCCAATCTAGAAAGTATGTAGAATAGACAATTTGTGAGATTTATCTGTAATACCCATACTCTTTCTTTTGAATTAGATAATATCCTCAATTTTAGTTCTGTTAGAGGAATATGTGGGTTAGCCTGCTCAGTATATTTGCTTCTGATTTCACACTTATCAGATAAATGTGGTGTAATTGGGTATACCTGAAACATTTCACAACACTCCAGACAGAGGCCATCAGATTCAAATAATGCCCCTATTCTGTTAGCACATTCACAATGATATACTGTAGACTAGTATCTGTTGCAGAGGCCCCATAACTAATTAGGCTAATATTTACAAGGGGGGCTGGAGAAAGAATGTGTATTCAGTGAGTACAATAAATAGTATATGCAATATATTAAAATGTAGCTAAGATTTATAGATGACACACTGTTTAGATAGGTGGGTGAATAAAATGAATTGAGGAGATCATATACATATTACATATGAATGAATTTCATTCAATTTAAAGTTAACACATGAAATAATTCCAGTTGGAATTATTGCCACAAAAACAAACAGAGGATTATTAACTAATATCTTCTGGTATAAGATGGCCACCTTACATTTCAAAAGTTACCACTTACCTACAAGCAGAATTCCTCAGACTAAAACAAAATATTTGATAATTAAAAAATTTAAGAAATATCTAATGAGATCAAACAAAGATTAAGAGCAAAGGTCTACAGTAAAAAAATAGTACATAAAGTCCTTGGTGACAAAAAAGCAGCACAGATAACCTTTTTATTCAATTAAGCAATAAAAAGTTAGATGGACTGGTTAGATATTTTGGAATCTACTGTGATGTGTGGTTTGACATACAAAACCAAATATTGCAAGAATATTGAAATATATTGTACAGTATATGGATAAAGATCTTCTGTCAGACAAAAAAAATATTAAGTAATGTAAAATAAAAGACTTGCATTAGTGCCCGCAATCTTAAGGACATAAAAGTCTACAGTGAATATATAGTGCAGAAATATGAATATCAAGATACATTTGACAAAACAATGGTAATAAGAAATTGTATCTAAAATGCCCATGTAATTTAATATACAGGGGCATGACTGCAGTAGTTATTCTATTAACAATGATTATTTGAACAATTGAGGTAAATTTTTAATGTTAAATTAGATCAGAATCAGAATTCTCTTTATTGCCAAGTATATTTACACATACAAGGAAATTGACTTGGTGAAGTTGGTGCATAAACAAGACATAAATATAAAGTTTAAAAACTAATTACAAGAAATATAAATATAATAATTGCACTTATATAGGCAAGGATGAAAATGAAGTAGATCCCTTAGTCAACGAAAGGCTGGGGGATTGTTGCCCAATTGCAAAGGGGAAGAAACTGTTTATGTGATGTGAGTTTTTGGTGTTGATAGACCAAAACCTTTTTACAGATGGCAATCTCTGGAAGAGATGGTGACTGGGGTAGGAAGGGTTGGCAATGATCTTCTCTGCTCTCTTACTGATCCTGGAGTGGTATAGGTCCAAGAGAGATGGCAGTTCACAGCCGATAACCTCCTCAGCTGACCATATGAGCCACTGCAATCTGCCTTTGTTCTTGGTAGTGGATGCAGCAAACCAGATGGCGGTTGATGAGCTGAGGATGGACTTAATAATGGACTTGTAGAACTGAACCATCATTGTCTGTGGCAGGTTGAGTTTCTTCAGCTGACTCAGGAATAACATAATCTGATGGGCCTTCTTGATGAAGGAGGTGATGTTCTCCTCCCACCTGAGGTCCTTGGAGAGTATAGTGCCCAGGAATCTGAATAACTCTGCAGAGTTAACTGGAAAGTCACACATGATAAGGGGGACAGTTGACGCTGGGTACCAAGAAGCCAAGTAGTAAACTTCCATTCTGTATGCAGATACATCCCCATTGGGGATTATCCAATTAGGGTTTTGTTGTCTGCAAACTTCAGGAGTTTGACTGATGGGTGGCAAGAGATGCATCAAGTAGTGTAGAGAAAGAAGAGCAGGGGAGAGAGCACACAGCCTCAGTTTTGATGGTCCAAGGCTCCAAGACTAACTTAACCAACATCACTTATAGATTCCTGTCTGTCAGGAAATCAGTAATCCACCCACAGGTGGGCTCAGGCACAATTAATCTGGGATAGTCTGTCTTGGAGAAGTACCAGGGCAGATCCTGGCATAGGTGTTAGGAGAGTCTAAATGCTAGAATATAAAATTAAGTCCCACGTTGACTGCATCATCTACTGATCTGTTGGCTCTGTAGCAGAACTGCAGTGGGTCAAGAAGTTAGAGATGTCCTTAAGGTTTATCTGAATGAGACACTCAAAAGTCTTCATTACCAAAGAGATCAGGGTGACTGGTCTGTAGACATTAAGGCCTGTGATCCTTGTCTCTTTAGAAACTGGGATGATGGTAGATATTTTAAGCAGGCAGGTACCCTGCAATTAACTAGTGAAGTGTTGAATATGTCTGTGAACATTGGGGACAACTGGTCTACACAATGCTTTAGTGTAGAGGGTCCAGCCATCTTACATTGATTCTGTCTCTTAAAAAGTTTGTTAATGTCTCTCTCCTGGATGGAGAGAGATGAAACAGGGGGATGGGATGGCCATCTAGATCCATTATGTGGAAGGAGGTATTGGCTTTGTCCATGCTGGAAAGAAAAGATGTGATAGCTGTGGGGGTAGGCTGAGTGTGTGGGTCAGAGCCAGGACTGTTTCACTGTCTGTTGAATCTGCAGTAGAACTCATTCAGGTTGTTTGACAATTTTAGGTTATTCATAGAGTGAGCCATTTGGTTTTATAGTTTGCAATCTCCCTTAGTCTCTTCCAGACTGACAAGAAGTTGTTGTTGTTCCAACTCCACAGAGTACTGTCATTTTACTTCCTTGATCACCTTATGAAATGTGTGCCAATAAAAACCTGCCCGTCTCCATTCTTGAATGTTATCTCCTTCTCCAAACAATGTTGTCTGAGTGTTACTGTGAACCAGAGTTTTCCATTGTTGTAACTCAACCTGCTGCATGTTGGAATTCAAGCACCCTCACAAAAGCTGATGTATGAAGTCACAGCCTATGCATACCAATCCAGATTATTGGAAACAAAATTTCCCAGTCTGTGTTATCAAGGCAGTCACACAGTGTATCCACTGCTTCTCTGTTACTCCAATTCATGGATCTCCTCATTGCAGGTTTAGAAAGTTTTATATTTTGCCTGTATGCAGGGATCAATTGAATAAGTGCATGGTCAGTTAGTCCCAAAGCCACTCAAGGGAATGATCCAAAGTCTTCTCCTCCCTGGTCGGACATTGAATTAGCTGTTTATATTTGAGGAGATCATTTGTTAAATTTCCCTTGTTAAAGTTCCCAATGACAATAACCAGGTAGTCCGGGCTCCCTCTCTACTCCTAATCGGCTTGCAGGTTAATGTAGACTCTGGCCAATATGAAGGAAGCAAATTCACCAGGTCTACAAATAATGAAAAAAGATTCCAGGTAAGGAGAATAAGTTTGCCAAATCACTTTCACATAATTGCACCAGCCTTGATTTATATAGAAACAAATCCCTCCACCTTTTGCCTTGCGTGAGAGATTCGCTTTCATGTAGGAGCTGGAAGCTGGAAGTCAGATAGTTGCACAGCCAAGTCCGATGTAGATTCACAAATCCATGATTCCGTAAAACTCAAACCAAAGGAGAGAAAGTCTCTATTTGTCCTAAAAAGAAGACACAATTCATCCATTTTGTTGCACAGTGAGCAGACATTTGAGAGAATTCCAGTTAGAACTGTATGTAATCCTCTCATTCTGAAGCACACCAGAGCTCCTGCGCACTTTCCTCTACTTCTCCACCACACTGCTTGGCTGAGGATCAGAGCACCTTTTGCCAGAATGTCTAATAAATCCACAGATGAAGTGATAAAATTGGGACAAAAATCAGATGTTGTTGAGTCCCCAATGTTTAGCACCTCATCTCTTGTGAAAACAATCTTAGTTGAGTCTCCATTAATGGAATAAAATACTAAGAACAAACAAAGAAGTGTGCACCAACACACCAAGGTGGCCATCTGTGTCACAGGTAGTCTCTCTGTCCTGGCTGCCAGTCTTTACATGCACACAGTACCTGAATTAGATATGGCTAATTATAAAAATGTAACAACAATAATAAGACTTTTTTACAAAGTTAACAATGGAATTCCAACTATTTAATACAATATTTTGAGGTAGAAAAGATACAATTAGGAAACATAGGCCCTCATTCAGAGCCGTACGCTCTGAGCAGAGCGCACGCTCTGAATGAGGGCCGGGCTCCATTTTCATGGAGCGTCCTCCTGGACGCTCGTATAGCTGTGGGTCACCACCCACAGGCTATACGAGCGTGCTTTTTGTTGGCCGCGATGGTCGAGACCATCGCGACCATCGAAATTGCGAGCCGGAGCCTGCGGTTGAGGTTTTCAACCGCAAGCTCCGGAGTGATTTTGGCTCTAACAGAGCCAAAATCACTCCCACTGACATCACTAGTGATGTCAGTGGGCCGGCTTCTGACGGGAGGCGTTCCCGTGGGAACGCCCCCGTCAGGGAGGCACACCCCCGGCACGCCCACCAAAGGGGGGCGTGCTGTCAATCAACATTGACAGCACGCCCCCTTTGATCGGACACAACGAGCGAAGGAAAGTCCTTCGCTCGTCGTGTCTGGCGCATGCGCACGACGGAGCTCCCTCCCTCCCTCTAATGGGGAGCATATGCCAAAATTGTTTAAACCAGATCTATTATTTTGGAATAAGGAGTGTTTATCTTAAATATCCACATTTTAGAAAAGCAGTTTTAGTATTTTATTGGAACAAAGACACTTATACTGTATTTTATGTATGACAATGACTTTTTAAAGAAAAATATGTGAATATGAAAAATATAAATGTGATTTGATTTATAATAAATAATGAATGTGACAATAAGATGCAATTTTAAATAATAATTGATAATTGAATTTATTTCTAACATTTTATGGATCATTAATAATGTAATTGTCAAAAACTTATTTCCACATAACAACTAATACATAAGTATATGAAAAGAAGATTTATTAAAAATATCTACAAATGATACTTATTCATAGTAATCAAAACTTTCTATAACTACAAATTACACTTATTCACAGTAGACAAAACATTCTATCATTTAGACACTAAATAACTATAAAATTAACTTCAGTAAGAACTTTAAATTTAGCAGATGTTTCCAAAGCAGTTTGTTCTGATTAAAATGATATGCAGCATGCCTATGTTCTATCTGTGACTGCAGCTGTATCTGCATGCAGAATGCTACATTACAGTGTGAGCGGCTGTGACACCATAACATAGCATTTTGTATGAAGATAAACCCGCAGTTGCACATGGAAAATAGTTATGCTGCATTATAATCAGCAGAAACTGTTTGTGCATCGCATTCAAATCACTTTGCGAATAAGATGTACTTGAAGGTAAAAAATTGCACAAAAAGATGCTCAGTGCTACTGAGTTATGCCACGGCTTGGCACAACTAGAAAGGCATGCAAAGAAGTTAGATGTATGTGGACACATCTGTACATACTGTACACCTGCTCATCCAATAGAACTCAAGCAACAAACAAGACTGGTTGGAAAGGGCTAATAATGACATAACCATACTCCATGGAAGATTTCATAGAGCTTGGAGAGAGATAAAATTGTGAGAAATGAAGCACCAACCAATCAGCTCCTAACTGTCATTTTTCAAACACTGCCTGTAAACTGACAGTTAGGAGCTGATTGGTGTGTGATTTATCTCTCACAATGTTTTCCTTCTCCAAGCTTTATTAAATCTCCCCTTTCATCCTAAAAATAAATACTACCTGCAGCTTTAAAACCTATGAATGGTAGAAAAGACCTTTGGCAATTCAACAGATGTTTGACTTTAAAAGATTTTTTTTTCAAACACAGAAACAGAAATGTTAATAATATTAAATGTCAAATTTGCTCCAAAACCACTTTTGAGCCTCAAATGTACAATGCATTGAAAAAAAAGTTTCCAGATTACTAGGGGTATATTTACTATGATTCGTGTTGGTCCGAGATTGCAATCACGGGTGTAAATAGCCATTTTCACCAACACAAGAATTTACTAAAGTTCAAATTGGATGTGTTTATCATTTTTCGGTGCCCAATATGTCCATGTTTATTCTTCAAAATCGGACAAGTTTGCAAATAGAAATGAATACACCATCGACTTAACACGGAAGTACTTTTCATATACTGTACATCAGCAGTACATGGGAATTTACCATTACTCATATTGCACAAATCATCTGATTTTGGTGCAAAATCGGGGAATAAATAGAAGTTTCAAACAGACCACCTCTTGGCCAGAGTGTTGATCATTGAGAAGATGCTGAGGATGAATAGGGCATTAACTCTGTTTCCGTAATAAAATAAAATGTACTTTATGAAAAACTTTTAAGACGGAGTGGGGTAGGGACTGTTTCCAAAATTGGCTACTGACTCCATTGTTACTTCCAGAATCCCCTGCTGAGCACAAGAATAATGATGCATATAAGGCGACTAGAGCAGTGATAGAAAGATTTTTTGGGCTACTAAAAACTAGGTTCCACTGCACTTGTTATAGGCTACAATATACGACCACACATTGTAATGCTCATCCAATTTAATTTACACAAATATTATATTACTAACAATATTACAACACAAATTTAATTTAAATTAAAAAAACAAATATTTTACAGCATTGGCAAACAGAAAATGTAAAAAATACACCCACTAATACACCTCAATACTGGTTTGCGATGTAACAGTTCTCTTTTATGTTGGAAAAACTGATATGTTCCAAATGTCTAGATATTTTTGGATGTTTGTGCAGGCACAATTAAGGCACTTTTTGCAGCTTTGGTCAATGAGAAGTGATAAAAATATAAATGTGCATCGTATAAAGACCCAAATATTAGAATCTGAACCTGTCAGATTGGCACAACATATCACCTATGCATGTTGCAGTGTAAATAATTTGACATATTTCTGCCCACAGACTTACCACGAGGCTGCAGGGAATGGATTGGCTGATCTTCACTTTCTTGTGGCCTGGATGGTGTTGCTGATGTTGGATGTCGTGTTGCTGAGATTGCAGAAGAAGGGTCTGTAACACAAATATTGATTATTTTTGGAAGAAACAACACTATGTATGATACTGTATATAAAATTTTATTTTAGCACTCCTTTCCTGGTCTCTCCCCATCATCTACATTTTGGGGTCGAGCAGGCCTCTGTGCAGACTTCTTTTGTACTGTAATAAAATATTTTTGTTTGTTTCATTGTACAAATCTAATACTTAAGATCATTATTTGATTACAACTCGAAAATTGATGTTGTACAAAATAAGCCACAGAACATTGAGTATTGTGTGAAGTTTTATGATATTTTACATTTGGCACACAATAACGTGAATGCATTACATCTTTTTATGTTTAATTAATTTATGTTCTGTATTTATTCTGAAAATCTGCCTTAAAAAAAATAGGTAACAATTTATATAATGTTATCAATAATTTTAGGGCAAGAAATGTTGATTTGGGTTAGGTATCAGTACAACACAAAACATGTGCCCCAATAAAGGATTAGTTAAAATAAATCTTTAAACACACTAAAAAATATTTCACAACCCAGTCATTTTGCATGTTCACCATACATTTTTAATAAATGTAAAGTCCTAACTTCTTAAAAAGCACCTGTTCAGCTGTTGTGGAACAACAAATGGCAGCATTTCAGTAAATAATTATTGCTGTTTTATATGTTCAAAAAATGTTCACTTTGTCTGGCAATGCTGGACTGTTTTGGGTAGCAACACCTGAACTAACAATTATTGTCAAATGCCGATACTACACAATGCTAATGTCTACATGTAAATGCAGTGCTACCTTTCAGCAGGAACAAGCAGGAACTTAGTTCCTGGACCTCTCATTAACTGTCCTGGGCCAAAATTTATTTTCGGCAAGATAAGTTTTGTTTTAAAGGCCCTTTTGAGTGCCTTCTTTTTAAAATCTATACAGTACCAGTCAAAAGTTTGGACACAACTTCTCATTCAATGGTTTTTATTTATTTAAATAATTTTCAACATAGTAGATTAATACTGAAGACATCAAAATGATATATGGAATTATGTTGTAAACAAAAAAGTGTTAAACAAATCAAAATATGTTTTATATTTTAGATTCCTCAAAGTAGCCACCTTTTGATTCTCAATCTGCTTAATGAGGTAGTCTCCTGGAATGGTTTTGAATTAACAGGTGTGCCTTGTCAAGAGTCAATCTGTGGAATTACTTGCCTTCTTAATGTGTTTGAAACAATCAGTTGTGTTGTGCAGAGGTAGGATTAGTACACAGTGGACACCATTATTTGACTTCTGTTGTAATCCATATTATGGCACCAACCACTCAACACCGTAAAGAGAAACAACAGTCCATCATTACTTTAAGATATGAAGGTAAGTCTAAACGGAAAATTTCAATAACTTTGAATGTTCTCCTCAAGTGCAGTTGCAAAAACCATCAAATGCTATGATAAAACTGACTCTCTTGAGGACCACCCCTGTAAAGGAAGACCAAGAGTTACCTTTACTGCAGAGGATAAGTTCATTAGTTACCAGCCTCAGAAACTGCAACTTAACAGCACCTCAGATTAGAGATCACATAAAGTCTTCACAGAGTTCAAGTATCAGACAAATCTCAACATCAACTGTTCAGAGGAGACTGTGTGAATCATGGTCGTATTGCTGCAAAGAAGTCACTACTGATGATGAACAACAAGAAGAAGAGCATTGGTTGGGCCAAGAAACACAAGGAATGGACATTAGACCAGTGGAAATCTGTACTTTGTTCTGATGAGTCCATATGTGAGATATTTGGTTCCAATCGCCGTGTCTTTGTGAGACACAGAGAAGGTAAGCGGATGGTTTCTGCATGTGTGTTTCCCACTGTGAAGCATGGAGGAGGAGGTGTGATGGTGTGGGGGTGCTTTGCTGGTGACACTGTTGGTGATTTATTCAAAATTCAAGGCACACTTAACCAGCATGGCTACCACAGCATTCTGCAGCACCATGCCATCCCATCTGATTTGCGCTTACTGGTACCATCATTTGTTTTTCAACAAGACAATGACCCCAAACACACCTCCAGGCTATGGAAGGGCTACTTGACCAAGAAGGAAAGTGATGGAGTGCTGTGTCAGATGACCTGGCCTCCACAACCTAAACCCAATTGGGCTGGTTTGGGATGAGTTGGACTGCAGAGTGAAGGAAAAGCCACCAACAAGTGCTCAGCACCTCTGGGAACTCTTTAAAGACTGTTGGAAAACCATTCCAGGAGACTACCTCATGAAGCTGATTGAGAGAATGCCAAGAGTGTGCAAAGCTGTTATCCAAGCAAAATGGGGCTTCTTTGAGGAATCTAAAATACAAAACATATTTTGATTTGTTTAACACTTTTTTGTTTACAACATAATTCCATATGTGTTTTTTCCTAGTTTTGATGACTTCAGTATTAATCTACTATGTTGAAAATAATTTAAATAAACAAAAACCATTGAATGAGAAGGTGTGTCCAAACTTTTGACTGGTAATATATATGTATATATATATATATATACAGTATATATATATATATATATTAGACAGACTTCTCAATTACACCACAACAAAAGAGAAAAGACTACTTTCGAACACAATACAACACTCAGAATTCACCCAAAAAACTCCTACCAACTCACCAACTCCACAAACCACTGACCTCTCCCCACTTATTTCACTAAACCCACAAGTTTTGGATGGTTTGGGGTGTTTTCATTTGCCTCAGACATATCACTCCCACTGTGACACTTTCAACCAATCAAAAATTACTTATGTGCACGGCCGTGTTCGTTCTTATGCAGTCGCATTAGAACAACACAGACCGATAACAAAATTATTACAAATACAGGCATGTTGTTAAACTTGCTAGTACAATACAGTTCACAAGTACAATTACGTACACCATCAGAAAACACTGTCCCGTGAAACATGGGAGCTTAGTAAATTTCCATTTTTTAAATGAAGCAAAACTCTCATGTTTAATCGATTTGATCTGTGTTAATACTCAGATCAACATGGTGCCAAAATGAATCTTAGTAAATTTACCCCCTAGATAATGAAGTGGTGGCCGAAATGAGGCAAACACAGAAAATCCAACAGAATCTATCTAATGAAGAATTCAAAGAACTTCAAATATTTAGCCATGACAAGAATATAGTGGTTTGTTCTGCTGACAAGGGCAGTGCTATTGTCATTCAAGACTTGTCTGCATATAAAATGAAAGACAGGAATTGTATGGTACGTTGGATATTGATCTCACTATTAAGTACAAACAGGAACTAGACATGTTCCTGTTGGAAGCTGAACATACCAGTTGGATCTCAGAAAAGGCCAGATTGAGTTTACAAGTAGATAAGCCTATTTTTCCTCTAATATACACTTTTCCAAAGATCCACAAGTCCCTGGTGTGTGTCCTTTGAGAAGACCTATAAGATCGACACAGGGTTCCCTGTACAGTACAGTGTCCAAAATTTTGTACTAACACCTACAGCTACTTATCCTTTAAAAAGATTGGTTCTTTTTGGATGTCAACACACTGTTATGTAAATTACAAGGATTTGATAACCTTTCACAGAAGATCCTACTATGCACCATCAATATGCGTCTTTGTACTTGAGTATTCCACATAAAAAATGGTTGAAAGCAATGTCTTTGTATCTACATGACAACCCTCAATATCAGTGCCCCCCTATTCCATGTTTTTTTAAATCTTCTTGAGAAGACTCTCACCCGTAATTTAGTTTTCTTTGACAACCTCTTCTTCTTACAAAGGAGAGTTTGTGCCATGGGTTCCAAAGTGGCACCATCATTTGCATATATATTTTGCCTATTACAAGGCTAGTGTTCATGGATAACCCAGAATCTAATCAATGTATGTTATATATCAATAGATATATAGATTAAATCTTAGTTCTCTGACATGTATCACATAAACTCTATGCATGATTTAATCAAATTTGCTTATGAATATAATTTTCACAAGATCCAATTCCTGGATATATCCAGAGAATGGAAAATCATTAAATGCCAGTTTATGCAGAAAGCCTACTAATAGCAGCACATTGTAGCACACTGGGTCTTATCTTCAGAATTTGAAGGATCAAAAATAATGACAGCAAGGCAGAATTAGAAATTAATACAATGCTGCAAAAATTCCTATTCAACAGTTATGATTTTAAAGATCTGGAAATAGTGAAGTCCAATATAAATACCACCCCTCAAATAGACTATCTACTTTCACTCACCAAGACTGGAGCCATAGCCAAAAAGATGTTATTGATCATATATTACAGTAAAGACAGTAATTTCATTACCAAAACTTCAAAGATACTTTGGCCCATCATAAAAAAATGGATGATTCCACCAAATCTCTGCTAAATTGATGTTGGTTATAAAATAGGGAAAAATCTAAAACAGTGATTGGTCCATAATAGAGATGTGTGCCGACCCCCGAGTTTTGTTTTTTGTGTTGGATTCAGATTCACCCTCACATGTTTTGGTTTTGGGTCTGTATTTAAAAAATACAATAAAATAAAAATCAGCTAAAATGACATAATTTTAACCTATTAGCATGCAATCCAAAACCTGAGTTTGGTTATTAAATCTGAGTTCCAAACCACAGGAAGAGCTGAACTGGGACTTGGTTCAACTCAATACCCCAATGTGATTCGACTCAGAACCCCTAAATTCAGTTGTGGTTGGTTCTCTGAGAACCAGACCCACACATCTCTAGTCCATGATGATGTTTCCTAATCCACCACTGAATCTGACACCCACTTGTTATCCAGGAAACTTGAGTGCTGTGAATGTATAGGTTGTATTAAATGCCATTGTCTGGTGATTCCACTGACAAAATTAAATTAAATTATAGCCAAGAATTTCTGAATATGTGTTAATGAGAAAAGAGATTTAAGAAAAAAAAATTAAATACGGCTCTGGTAAGAAAAATTAAGATTTTTTTGTCTAAAAAAAGAGAAAATTTGTGAAATTATAAAATTAAACAATTTACAAAATGGTTTAGATTAGGGGTGTGCACCGGCCACTTTTCGTGTTTTGTGTTTTGGTTTTGGATCTGGATCTTTCTTCATGTTTTGGATCTGGATTGGTTTTGCCAAAACCACCCTTCCGTGTTTTGGGTTCTGGGTTTTGTGTTTTGGATCTGTATTTTTTTGAAAAAAAGCATAAAAACAGCTAAAATCACAGAATTTGTAGGTTTTTCTGCTCCTATGCTATTATTAACCTCAATAACCTTAATTTCCACTCATTTCCAGTCTATTCTGAACACCTCACAATAGTGTTTTTATGTCCAAAAGGTTGCACCGAGGTAGCTGGATGACTATGCTAAGCGACACGAGTGGGCGGCACAAACACGTGACCCATCTAGGCGTGATACTGCAGTGGCAGACAGGATGGCAGTTTGAAAAACTAGGCCCCAAACTGTACATAATGCAAAAAAAAAAAAGAGGTGCAAGATGGAATTGTCCTTGGGCCCTCCCACCCACCCTTATGTTGTATAAACAGGACATGCACACTTTAACAAACCAATCATTTCAGCGCCAGGGTCTGCCACACAACTGTGGCTGAAATGATTGGTTCGTTTAGGCCCCCACAAAACAAGCTGGCAATTAATCTGTCCCTGCACAAACTGGCTCTACGGAGGCAAGATGTCATCCTCATCCTCCTCATCCACCGATTCCTCACCCTCTTCAGTGTGTACATCCTCATCCTCACAAAGTATTAACTCGTCCCCACTTGAATCCACCACCACAGGTCCCTCTGTACGTTCTGGAGGCTGGTCTCCCTGGAAGAGCTGATAATTCATTTTGATGAACATCATCTTCTCCACATTCTGTGGAAGCAACCTCCTACGCCTTTCGCTGACAAGGTTCCCGGCTGCACTAAACACTCTTTTGGAGTACACACTGGAGGGGGGGGTAACTCAGGTAAAATAGAGCCAGTTTGTACAGGGGCCTCCAAATTGCCTCTTTTTCCTGCCAGTACAGGTATGGACTGTCTGACATGCCTACTTGGATGCTGTCACCGATGTAATCCTCCACCATTCTGTCAATGGTGACAGTATCATATGCAGTGACAGTAGACATGTCAGAAATTGTTGCCAGGTCCTTCAGTCCGGACCAGATGTCCAAACTTGGTCCTGCCTGCCCTGCATCACCACCAGCGGGTTGCTTAGGATACCTAAGTTTTTTCCTGGCAGCCCCAGTTGCGGGAGAAAATGAAGAAGGAGCTGTTGACGTGTCACGTTCCGCTTCAGCTGACAGTGTGTTCACCAGCAGGTCTATGCACCTCTGCAGGCTTGTGTTGGCCGGAAAGAGAGACACCACATAGGCTTTAAACCTAGGATCGAGCACGGTGGCCAAAATTTAGTGGTCTGATTTCAACAGATTGACCACCCTGGAATCCTGGCAAAGCGAATGAAGGGCTTCATCCACAAGTCCTACATGCCGAGCGGAATCGCTCCGTCTTAGCTCCTCCTTCACTTTCTCCAGCTGCTTCTGCAAAAGCCTGATGAGGGGAATGACCTGACTCAAGCTGGCAGTGTCTGAACTGACTTCACGTGTGGCAAGTTCGAAGGGCTGGAGAACCTTGCACAACACGGAAATCATTCTCCACTGCGCTTGAGTCAGGTGCATACCCCCTCCTTTGCTTATGTCATAGGTGGATGTATAGGCTTGAATGGCCTTTTGCTGCTCCTCCATCCTCTGAAGCATATAGAGGGTTGAGTTCCACCGCGTCACAACCTCTTGCTTCAGGTGATGGCGGGGCAGGTTCAAGAGTGTTTGCTGGCGCTCCAGTCTTTGGCACGCAGTCGCTGAATGGCAAAAGTGGCCTGAAATTTTTCAGGCCACCCAAAGCGTCTCCTGCACGCCCCTGTCGCTTTTCCGAAAATTCTGCACCACCAACTTTATTGTGTGAGCAAAACATGGGACGTGCTGGAATTTGCCCAGATGTAATGCCCGCACAATATTGGTGGTGTTGTCAGATATCACAAATCCCCAGGAGAGTCTAAGTGGGGTAAGCCACTGGGCGATGATTTCACTCAGTTTCTCTAAGAGGTTGTCGGCGGTGTGCCTCTTACTGAAACCGGTGATACACAGCGTAGCCTGCCTTGGAACGAGCTGGCGTTTCTGAGATGCTGCGACTGGCGACGCTGCTGCTGTTGCTGCATAAGGTGATACATCTACCCAGTGGGCTGTCACAGTCATATAGTCCTTAGTCTGCCCTGTTCCACTTGTCCACATGTCCGTGGTTAAGTGGACATTGGGTACAATGGCATTTTTCAGGACACTGAGGACACTTTTTCTGACGTTTCTGTACAGTCTCGGTATCACCTGCCTAGTGAAGTGGAATCTAGACGGGATTTGGAACCAGGGACACACTACCTCCATCAATTGTCTAAATCCCACTGCACTAATGGCGGATACCGGAAGCACGTCTAACACCAACATAGCAGTCAAGGCCTCAGTTATACATTTTGCTTCTGGATGACTGCTGTCGTACTTCATCCTCCTCGCTAAGGACTGTTGGAGGGTCAATTGTTTAGTAAAAGTAGTCGTGTTCCTACTTCCTCTCTGGGATGATGAACGACTCCCAGCAGCAGCAACAGCAGCAGCGGCAGCAAGAGGCGTAGCAATGCAGGATCCTCCAAAGGAATCCGGGATAGGAGAGTCAGTCATGCCAGTGACATGCCAGTGACTACTTCCGATCCTGACTAAGGAAGAAATTGATGAGGAGGGAGTTGATGGTGTGGTTTGCAGGCACTTGGATACAACAGGACAACGGGATTTAGGTGTCCCTGGACTGCTTACGGTCTTAGCCAAAGTTTCTGAACTTGACAGTAACTTATTATGAACGCACTGCAGGTGCCGTATAAGGGAGGATATTCCTAGGTGGTTAACGTCCCTACCCCTACTTATTCCACCTTTACATAAGGTACATATGGCAAGACAGTTGTTGTCCGGATTTGGCTAGAAATATTGCCAGACCAAAGAGGTGGAATGTTTGGTCTTCTGCCCAGGCATGACCGTGATGGGCTTTTTCATCCCACGGACAACAACTGTCTCCCCCGGAGCCTGATTTAAACAAACCACATCACCATCAGAATCCTCCTTGCCAACTTCCTCCTCAGCGCCAGGTACACCAGTATCCTCATCCTGCTGTACATCAACTGTGACATCTTCAATTTGCATATCAGCAAGTGGACTGTGGGTGCTCCTTTCAGCACTTGCAGAGGGTGTGCAAATGGTGGAAAGAGCCACCTCTTCCCGTCCAGTGCTGGGAAGGTCAGGCATCGCAACCACCACCAAACTTGGACTCTCCTTGGGGATTTGTGATTTCTTCTTAGAAAGCACAGTTCTTCGCTGTGCTTTTGCCAGCTTAACTCTTTAGATTTTTTTAGTGGGAGGAGGGCTTCCATCGTCATGTGAAGCTGAACCACTAGTCATGAACATACTAGGGATCGACCTTAGCCGTTCCTTGCCACTCCGTGTCGTAAATGGCATATTGGCAAGTTTACGTTTCTCTTCTGCTGATTTAAATGTTTTTTTCAAGGTCATTTTCCTGAACTTTGTCATTTGGGATTCTATGTGCCCTCTATTATAACATTGGGCATCGGCCTTGGCAGACGACGTTGATGGCATGTTATCGTCTATGTGATGACTAGTGGCAGCAGCTTCAGCACTAGGAGGAAGTGGTTCTTGATCTTTCTCTATTTTATTTTTATCGGAGAAAGTTTGGTCCTCCATTTATGTTATATCGATTTGATATATACGTGCGGCTAAACACAGAAAATATTTTTTCATTTTTGCTGGAGAGTAGTGCACTTTGTGGGTTACACCAGCCTTTAAGAAATGAGCCAGCCAGCTCTTTACTTAAGGGACACAGGCGCACGCTTGGCGCTGCTCCTTTGTTGATGCACGTGCGGCTACTGCGCACACAATTTACAAACACAGAAAATTATTTTTTTTTGGTTTGGACTGGAGTGTACTTTGGGGGTTACAGCACCCTTTAATGGTCAAGCCAGCCGGCCCTTTACTTATGACACAGGCACATGCTTGGCACTACTTTGTTGATGCACGTGCGGCTACTGCGCACACAATTCACAAACACAGAAAATCATATTTTTTTTGGTTTGGACTGGAGTGTACTTTGGGGGTTACAGCACCCTTTAACGGTCAAGCCAGCCGGCCCTTTACTTATGACACAGGCGCACGCTTGGCACTACTTTGTTGATGCACGTGCGGCTACTACGCACACAATTCACAAACACAGAAAATTTTTTTTTTTTTGGTTTGGACTGGAGTGTACTTTGAGGGTTACAGCACCCTTTAACGGTCAAGCCAGCCGTACCCTTTACTTATGACACAGGCGCACGCTTGGCACTACTTTGTTGATGCACGTGCGGCTACAGCGCACACAATTCACAAACACAGAAAATTATTTTTTTTTTGGTTTGGACTGGAGTGTACTTTGGGGGTTACAGCACCCTTTAATGGTCAAGCCAGCCGGCCCTTTACTTATGACACAGGCGCACGCTTGGCACTACTTTGTTGATGTACGTGCGGCTACTGCGCACACAATTCACAAACACAGAAAATAATTTTTTTTTTGGTTTGGACTGGAGTGCAATTTGGGGGTTACTGCACCCTTTAACGGTCAAGCCAGCCGGCCCTTTACTTATGACCCAGGCGCACGCTTGGCACTACTTTGTTGATGCACGTGCGGCTACTGCGCACACAATTCACAAACACAGAAAATATTTTTTTTTTTGGTTTGGACTGGAGTATACTTTGGGAGTTACAGCACCCTTAACTGTCAAGCCAGCCGGCCCTTTACTTATGACACAGGCGCACGCTTGGCACTACTTTGTTGATGTACGTGCGGCTACTGCGCACACAATTCACAAACACAGAAAATAATTTTTTTTTTGGTTTGGACTGGAGTGCAATTTGGGGGTTACTGCACCCTTTAACGGTCAAGCCAGCCGGCCCTTTACTTATGACACAGGCGCACGCTTGGCACTACTTTTTTGATGCACGTGCGGCTACTGCGCACACAATTCACAAACACAGAAAATAATTTTTTTTTTGGTTTGGACTGGAGTATACTTTGGGAGTTACAGCACCCTTAACTGTCAAGCCAGCCGGCCCTTTACTTATGACACAGGCGCACGCTTGGCACTAATTTGTTGATGCACGTGCGGCTTCTGCGCACACAATTCACAAACACAGAAAAAATATTTTGTTATTTGGTTTGGAGTGTACTTTGGGGGTTACAGCACCCTTTAACGGTCAAGCCAGCCGGCCCTTTACTTATGACACAGGCGCACGCTTGGCACTACTTTGTTGATGCACGTGTGGCTACTGCGCACACAATTCACAAACACAGAAAATATTTTTTTTTTTATTTGGACTGGAGTATACTTTGAGGGTTACAGCACCCTTTAACAGTCAAGCCAGCCGGCCCTTTACTTATGACACAGGCGCACGCTTGGCACTACTTTGTTGATGCACTTTCGGCTACTGCGCACACAATTCACAAACACAGAAAATAATTTTTTTTTTGGTTTGGACTGGAGTGTACTTTGGGGGTTACAGCACCCTTTAATGGTCAAGCCAGCTGGCCCTTTACTTATGACACAGGCGCACTCTTGGCACTACTTTGTTGATGCACGTGCTGCTACTGCGCACACAATTCACAAACAGAGAAAAATATTTTTTTTTTGGTTTGGACTGGAGTGTACTTTGGGGGTTACAGCACCCTTTAACGGTCAAGCCAGCTGGCCCTTTACTTATGACACAGGCGCACGCTTGGCACTACTTTGTTGATGCACGTACGGCTACTGCGCACACAATTCACAAACACAGAAAAAATATTTTTTTTGGTTTGGACTGGAGTTTACTTTGGGGGTTACAGCACCCTTTAACGGTCAAGCCAGCCGGCCCTTTACTTATGACACAGGCGCACGCTTGGCACTACTTTGTTGATGCACGTGCGGCTACTGCGCACACAATTCACAAACACAGAAAAAATTGTTTGTTATTTGGTTTGGAGTGTACTTTGGGGGTTACAGCACCCTTTAACGGTCAATCCAGCCGGCCCTTTACTTATGACACAGGCGCACGCTTGGCACTACTTTGTTGATGCACGTGCGGCTACTGCGCACACAATTCACTAACACAGAAAAAATATTATTTTTTTAGCACTTGGGGGGAGCACCCCTGATGGATAGAGCACCCCCTGGACAACACTACAGCACCCCTTTAGGACTGGGACACTGCACAGGACTTTGGAGTGGACACAGCCCCTATGGAGAACTGACTGCACAACACGGTCCAGCCAGCCCCTATGGACTTTGAAGTAGTGGACACAGCCCCTATTAACAACAGCAGCACAGCACAACACAGCCAGCCCCTATGGACTTTGAAGTAGTGGACAACAGCAGCACAGCGCAGCACAGCACAGCACAACACTACTATGCACTACACTACACTACACAGCCCAGCCAGCCCTAACTCCCACCCTCCCTCTTCACTGTCCACAGCCGAGTGAGAAAATGGCGCCGACGCGGGTACCTTATATAGGATCCAAAACCCGCGAGACTCGGAAGGCGGGATGATGACGTTTTGCCTCGATTTCAGATCCGAGTCAGGCGGGAAAAGTCGAGCCTGACTCGGATCGGCCTCGGATCGGGGGGGTTCGGGGGGGTTCGGATTTCAGAAATCCAAACCCGCTCACCCCTAGTTTAGATTAATTTAACTACAAAACGCACAATATGATTAGATAAGCAGCAAATAAAAACATATATATTCATATGACAAATGAGCAATCAAATAAAAAATAAACAGCAAAATAGAATGACATAATTTGATAAGCAATCAATTTAAAATATTAGTAAAATATTTAGAAAGAATACATGTTTGTGTTAGAATATAAAGGTTGAGTCTCCAACATCCAAATATTCCGAAATACAGAATATTCCGAAATACAACATTTTTTTAGCATGACTAAGAAAGTGAAACCTTTGCTTTCTGATGGTTCTATGTACACAAACTTTGATTAAAGCACAAATTATTAAAAATATAGTATAAAATAACCTTCAGGCTATGTGTGTAAGGTGTATATGAAACATAAATGAATTTCATGTATGTACACAAACTTTTTTTGATGCACAAAATGATTAAAATATTGTATAAAATTACTTGCAGGCTGTGTGTATAAGGTGTATATAAAATATAAATGCATCCTGTGTTTAGATTTGGGTCCTATTCCCAAGATATTTAATTATTTTAAGCACATATTCCAAAATACGAAATATTCTTATATCCAAAATACCCCTGGTCCCAAGTATTTTGCATATGGGAGACTCTACCATCAACCTGTATATATATATATATATATATATATATATATATATATATTCCTTTAACATCGGTTGTAAAAATATGTTCTTTTAGTAATTTTTTACTAAATAGATTAAGTATAATTATTTTAATTAATCTAGTTGATTATGCAACTTGCTTCATTGTGTAACCTGTTCACAGTTTTTCTTGTCATATTAAACTGTACTCATAGCAATTTGCTAGTTACTTGATTCAAATATCTTCCATTATTATATTGAAAGCCTAAAAATATTTTTATTTCAATGTGTGAAATTAAATGAATGTTAAATGAAAATTATTTTAGAGAATAAAATGTTTAAAAAGTTGAAAAGAGTGGTTGAAATGGCAATCTTAAATAAAAATATAAATACCAATAACATTTACAATATGTCATCTGTCTATCCCTTTTTATATTAAGGGTGACCTATTCTATGCAAATTGATTTTAGAACTGAAATGGCTATATGTTTTCAAAAAAGTATTTTACTAGGCTCTTATAAAATTAGGACACTGTGGTAACAGGCTTGGGCATAGATATAATGGTGGCAGGGGGTGCCATTGCTATGGGGCCAGAGGCTTAGGGGTCCTTGGACCCATGTCATATAAGTTACAGTAGCTCCCAAGATCCTGGAACTGACTGATAAGCAATTGGGTCCAGCCAGATACCTGGCCATTAAAAATGGGACTCACCAGGGCTCATACAGGTGGTATCTTTCTCTCCCTCTCTGTAAAGCTCCATACTGATAAAATCCATCTCCTGTGCTCCTATTCTACCCTCACAGAGTTGTGCTAATCCATGAGTCCAACAGTGTCATAAAGTAGGCTTTTCCTTAATCACAGCCTTTGTAAACTGAATGTGGGGGAAGGGGGGAGTCTAAGACTGTCCCAGTAAGGGATAGTATGCAGAAATTAAGAATACAGTGGTGTTCTTGCTCATCTAGCCTCACTACATTGTGTAACACAACATTCCTGGCATGAGAAAACTGTCAAGTCCCATGCAACTCTGCTGGCTTCAGGCATCCTAAATCAACTAGGAAGCACCAGGAGTCTGAGTTAATGTGAAAAAGAAAGCATTGTAGAACTTTGCATGTTTATTGAGAGACTCAGTCGCATTCAGATATACAAATGTTGCATATCAAATTATTCAGCACAGTCTCCTGGTGCATTCTAGATGTCACATTTTGCCTTAGATGAATTTTTGACAAAAAAGATGCCAGCACTAGCAGATTTTTAGGGGACTAGGCACACCAAGAGGGGATGTTAGGCATGACTGCAGCAAAGACAAGGGTGGATGCATCTCTATCTCCACTCACCATAGAATCTTCTATATTAAGAAGTATCTCCCTCAGATAGTAGCTGGTTCATGCCCACCACCTCCATCAATGTCTTTGCACTCACTAGAAACTTTAATCCTTTTAACCATGAAGACCCAGCAGATATGGGTCTGTCATGTAAGAGTCAAATGCTGCCAATAGAGATGGAGCACTTAAAGTGTTGCCATAAGCAAATAAGGTGAGATAAGAGAAGAAGTCAATAGGATAATATCTCTTACCAGACTCCTATATAGAATAAGGCTGCATAAAGGGGTACTATTCCATTTACATTGAATGGTGTGTGTAGTGGATGTTGTAATGTTAAGAGGTATGGGTGTAGTGGTTGATATACCGGTAAGGGGCGCTTGTGCAGTGGATGTTATAATGTATTGGGGATGTGCTGGGGTCATTATAATGTGGCAGAATCTGACCTGGAGGCATTGTAATGGGTTGGATATGGGATGCTGGTGCTCGGGATCCTGTTGGTAGGTTTCCTAACCCTCCCCTTTTCCTTACCCCTAACCCACCCTCCCTGGTGCCTAAATCTAACCTCCCTACTAGTGTATAAATCTAAATTCCCTCTCCCTGCACACTAAATCTAAGTCTCTCCCCATAGTTCTTAACCCTCCCCCTATTACCCAACCCCAATCCTAATACTAACATTCACCCTAATCCCACTACTTACCTTTGGCAGTCAGGATGTTGGCACCGGGTTTCAGTCAAGTGTCAGGAATATGGTGCCGGTATTCTAAGTGCCAGCATCTCCGTTGCCAATATATTGACCATATCCCATTGTAATATTCAGCAATCATTTTATATGCAAAACTAAGATGGTTTTGCTTTTAAAATGATCTGTGCTCTATAAATACAGTATTACACAAGCCTTTGAGATAGTCATCTTGTCACTTCCTCTTTTGTAACATTGAAGCAGTAAAACTGATTTACCTCTGCTCCACATCTGTTACACTGCTCTGAAAATATCTACACTGGCTCTTTAGTTGTACCTGAACTCAAATCAATCTACTTAATCTGACCTTAAAAGACCGTATGCACCCCTCATACATCATTGATTTTACGCCAGCCACCACTACCATCATCATTAGTATTTGCATTGCACCAGCCCCATGATTGGTGCAAAAACTACATCAGAAACAGCATTCCCTCCCATGTATGCATGACTCAAAATCACAAGGAGCTTTTGATACACATCCACAACACTACCATGCCACTCCAACAAGTCAGAGTGGTTACATGAGATTGCCTTGCCAGTTCACACTTTGAAACACTCTTTCATAGAAATGCAGATTTGGCCAAGTTCCAATCGACTTAGAATATGACGGACTTATACAAAAATGCATAAAGTTGCTTCTGTGCATGTGTTGTATGCAAAAACCTAACACTTTGTATCCATGAAGAGAGATCCGTGTGACTCAAAATCTGTCCTTCTGTATATTCAAAATCTGTCCCATGTCCACTTTAAGTCCCTCTAACTCCTATTGTCTCAGAATCTTCCTCTCTCGCTTGACTGTAAGTACACACAATCAGGGCCCTCTCTACCCTTTACTAAACATCTGTAATTCCAGCATCAATCTAGTATATACTTGTTCTGTTTTTATATGCTTTGTATTTTGTATAATTTGTTACTCTGACTGCGCTGGAAAGTTTTGTGGCACCTGACAAATAATTGATGATGTTGATAAACCCTAAATTACATTAAAAGTTACACATTTAATAAAAAGATATTACTAAACTAAATCCCCCAGCTGCTTCATTACACAAATGAACCATAATTGCTATACTTATTTTAAGAAATTGGTCCTTAATCCGACCAGGGCTGCCATCAGAAATTGTGGGGTCCGGGACTGAGCAGTCTGTGTGCCCTTCCTTATAATTTGTAGTACCTCACTCCACCCCTACTTATTGAATGTAGTCTGTGCGCAGCAGACCCTGCATTCACATCACCTCTCTCCCCCCCCAATGTTGAATGTAGTCTGTGTGCGGCAGGCCCTGCCTTTTTATTCTTATTACCTCACCCCCTTTAGTGAATGTAGTGTGCGTGGCAGGCCCTGCATTTTTATCACCTTGTCCCCCCAGTAGTGAAGTCTGTGCATGGCAGGACCTGCATTTTTATTACCTCACTCTTCCCCACTTACCTTAAGGGTCGGCAGCGGCTACTTCCTCCATGGTCCACCAGCAGTACAGACACACTCCTCTTCATCTGCAGCTCCTCCGACATTGACCATTGCGGCAGTGGGGACCGGGACGGCAGGAGATATCAGCGGCAGCTGGGCCCCCTTTCCTCTCTACAAGGGGGTAATTCAGCAGACTGCAGGCTCTGCTAAGGTGGTAGTTGCGGGCGGGCCCCCCCCATATGTTCAGCCAGAGGCCGGGCCCGGTACTCCAGTCCCGGCAGTCACCCCCTGATGGCAGCCCTGCCGATCACAGTATCTTGTAGGGGATATTTTAGTATTTATAATCCTGCAGATGAGGTGAGTGTAATTCAAATTAATATTGCAGTGCAACTAGTCCATTCACCTATCATTTGCATTCAAACTACATTTCAATAACAAAAATCAACATGGTTTAAAATGCCATTTTTAATTCATTTACTGTGTCTGTATTCCTGCATAATAAGAATGATTTTCATAAATACTAACTTTGACATTATTTCCTAGGCATACTGTATGCATAAGCATTTTTAATGTCAAATATACAAAAGGTCCTAATACTGGACTGTAGTTGTCACTTTTGACACTGAATCACAGAAGCACAGGAGGTACAATAAATTAATCGATATTATTATGTGTCTTTCAAAATATCATGAAAGATTATATTACCAGAGTTTGATTGGTCAATATGTTTTATATTGCCTGCATCACATCTATAGAACTACACAAAGCAAAATGTAACACACATTTAGCATATAATTGTTCAAAGGATATAATATTGATTCATAGATTATTTTATATATAAAGTCAGCAATCAGCACCATATTTTGAGACATCATTGTGCAAATCGCATGTTAAACACTATAGCAGGGGACAGGGAAATTTTTTACCTTTTACCCCAAAATATATTTAGATACGCCGACGTTACCCCCTTGATTTGAATGGAAGAAAATCATATAGTAGTGCCCCATATAATGCCCCTGTAGTAGTGCCCCCATAGTTATGCCCCTGTAGTAGTGCCCCCATAGTTATGCCCCCATATAAGCCCCCATATAAAGCCCCTGTAGAAGTGCCCCTGTAGTAGTGCCCCCATAGTTATGCCCCTGTAGTAGTGAGCCCATAGTTATGCCCCCATAGTTATGCCCCTGTAGTAGTGCCCCCATATAAGTCCCCTGTAGTAGTGCCCCCATATAAGGCCCCAGTAGTAGTGCCCCCATATAGGGTCCCTGTAGTAGTGGCCCCATATAGTGCCCCTGTAGTAGTGCCCTCATGTAGTACCCTCGTATAGGGCCCTAGTAGTAAAGCCCCCATATAATGCCCCTGTAGCAGTGCCCCATATAATGCCCCTGTAGTAGTGCCACCATATAGTGCCCCTGTAGTAGAGCCCCCATATAATGCCCCTGTAGCAGTGCCCACATATAGTGCCCCTGTAGTAGTGCCCCATATAGAGCCTCTGTAGTATAGCCCCCATATAGGGCTCCTGTAGTAGTGCCCTCATGTAGTGCCCTCATATAGGGCACCTGTAGTAGAGCCCCCATATGATGCCCCTGTAGCAGTGCCCCATATAGTGCCCCTGTAGTAGAGCCCCATATAGTGCCCCTGTAGTTGAGGCCCCATATAATGCCGCTGTAGCAGTGCCCCCATATAATGCCCTTTAGTAGTGCCCCCATATAGTGCCCCTATAGTGCTGCTTGAACAAATAAATAAAAAAAAACACTTACCTTAATCCCCGCTCCTGCATCTGCCACCATCCTGTCTGCCCGGCTGCTCCTCGGAACTATGGGAGAAACGTCATGATGTCTCTCCCATAGTGCACATGGGGAGAGACGGAAGCTGAAGTTCAGAAGAGAACTCCAGCCTCCAGCTAACGAGGCGCTGCATGGAAGGCGCCAGACACCCACTGATAATAACATCTCAGCGGGCGTCCGGCTTAGAGGCTCCCTGCAGCGTCAGGCTGGAGGACACTGGCACCGCACCCGGCGCCAGTGATCTCCATTCCTGGGGGTAATGGATGGACAGCCGGGCAAGCAATGATTAATATGCATGCCCGGCTGTCCGTCCATTACCCCCAGGAATTTCATGTTTACCCCATTTGGGGTAATTTACCCCTGTTCCCCGACCAGTGCACTATAGGGCTGAAGCAGAGATGAACTTGTATCTATCCTTTGTGACAAAAAGTGACAACCTTGCATCTCCAGTACACTATAAGCAACTTTGTATGCTGCTAGGATGCGACTAAGATGCAATATTTAGTAAAAAAGTACACTATGTACCCAGTGTTACTAATCCCTGTTTAGTGGGTGTCAAATCAGTTCTGTTCTTCTTTAAGTCAAAAATGTATTTTAATTGTTATTACATTTAAAAAAAAAATTGTCTTTTAAAATGTTGCATTGCCCAATGAAGCAATTGTAAATTTTTTATGACTTTTTATACAATCAAATCTTTATTCATGACTTTATTTGTCTGAAGCATTAATAAAAGATTTCTGAATCATTTATCTGAAAGCAGAATTACTTGCCTAACATATGAACTGAATACATTTTAAAAATATGACCCATTTTAGGATAAAAGTTATTTTACCTGCCCTTTAGAAACTTTTCTGAACAAACGACATAACATATTAAATGACATAACGTATTAATAGCAAATATAAATACTGTAATTGTCTCAAGGTTTATTGGATTAATCCCATGGAGCTATTATATATCTAGCCAATGTTCCCTATAGAGGCTTACTATCACAAATGATCTAAATTGCTCTTGTATTATAAAAAGTGAGAATAGTTTCTCCGTCTAGCTCACCTCCTGCTTTAAACATAAGAACCTTTATTGATTCTTGACATTTCTCCTGCAGCAGCACCAGTCTTTCATCTTCCAGCTGGCTCTGTAGTGGCTCAAATGTTTAATCAGATGTTGTACACTCCAACTGAAAAATTGCCTCTGGGAAGCAACAAAAATTTTATGACATGTAATACCTGGAAAGCTCAAGTGTAGCTTCACAACGAAACATAAATTACTCAAGTGATTAATAATATTACCTCAGTTATTTCTGTAAGCCTAATTTTTGCATTTGGTATGATTATTAGAATATGGGCATTGTACTGCAGTCCGTGAACTACAAAGACATGGACATTTTAGTCACCCTTGTGCAATATGAACATTACAGTTAATGCAATATAAATTATCTACAGCGTTTCATACAGCCTATTTGGAGTCTATGGGGTTTATGTAATAGGGTGTGAGCTTGTGCCGCTGCGGAAATACATTTGAGTGTCACCGGTTTTTTAAAGTGGCAATCATTTTAAAGGCTAAACCAGCTTGATTTTGCCTTTAAATTCATTACCGCTTTAAAAATTCAGGAGCATGTATACCAACAGTGGCACAAACTCACACTCTATTACATAAACCCCATATTTTTTTCTTGAGAAACAACTGAAATGAGTTGTTATTTACAGACAATATAATGTTGTGGTTGTTGAAAATTGTATTGAAATTACATTTTAAGGTAAATCAACACAAATACAGGATAATTGTATACCTTAGGTATTTTTTTTTAAATACATTAGCCAAGCACAAATCTGCATCTTTTCAGTCCACACATCTGCGACATTATGCTAATGCCCCATACCAAATTTCCTAGTGTAAAATTATGCATACGAATGTGCTAGGATTTAGAAACCCAGCTTCAGCATCTGTAGAATCTGAAATACTGCTTGGTGCATTTTTAGATGCCACCAACGGTCAAACCATAGAAATTTGCACCATCCCTATGGTAGGTGCAGTTTCACCATCTGAATATGGACCCCAAAGAGAACGACTGAGCATCTGCATATGCAAACAATTCAGCAACATGTCCATGACACTAATCATAACACGCCAAGGTGGATCATCTCTATGCTTCTGTTTACAGACCTCCCAGTCACCACCCAAGAATAGCACTTTTACAAGACATTTCTGAGACCATGTGTCTCTCATACTCCTCAATCCCAATGCCGACTCTGTGTGCACAATATCTGGATGCATGAGCTGTGAGATTTATAGGTTTCTTTTTATACAGTGCAGTAATCTAAATCAAAGATTTGAGTCACGGTTCTAGTCTCATGAGGAGATCTGGACAGATCTGAGTCGAGGTTTTGATCTTCCCATGGTGTGGAATTTAGATTTTAAATCAAAATTTCTGGTTTTGAATTGCAAAAATTACATGATTTTAGCTGTTTTTGAAAACTTTATCATTTAAAAAAAAAAAACAGATACAAAACTAAACCCAAAAGACTTGAGGGTGGTTTTGCAAAACCAAAATATGAAGATGAATCCAGATCCAAAATGAAAACCTGTATCAGTGCACATCTCTAAGGGCAGCCCGCATTCATGGAAATAAACCAGACACCTTTATTTAACGGTGTTCAGTTAGATTTTAGGCTACTGTCTATAAATAGTAGTCCCCTAAAATCATGTGTTGTCACTTCTAAACATGGTTTTTACATTAGCAGGTAAACAAGAGGTGACTTACAAACATTGTCTTTGTTGTAGGGATATGAAGGAAAGGAAGTCCAAGTAATTGTTAATGAAATGCAGGATCATAAGAACGAACACAGGTTGTTAAATACTATATATATATATATATATATATATATATATATTGTTCTTCACTATTTTACATTAAAAACTCCCTACTGTACATTTCATATCATAGTCAAAGCATTGCTTGTGTTTTAGTTTTTCCCCTTAAGAACTGAATATGCACTTATGAATCATATGAATAAATTGCTAGACACACAAATAGACATACCCAACTTCTGCGCACTGCAAAGGATAATGTGATGGTACCAAACTAAGGATGGGAGTCCTCAGTGGAAATGGAAAATATTAAATGTGATAAGTGATGTTAAAGTTCTCCTTATGTGGATTCTTGTCAGCAAAGAAAAAGAAGGAGAGAAAAAAACAAAATGGTGTAGTAGATCATGAAAAGTTCTTCATATATACGAATGAAACTTGACTTCTTCCCCTTAAATCCAAAATATATGAAGTATTCGTACTGTACTCACATTATAGTACTACGGTAACCTCTTATCAAAGTATCTGTAGCCAGGGAGTCTAGTCACCAGTGTGTGTTCTATCGTATAGTCATGCTCACCATCATGCAGTGTGAAAATATGGAACATGAGGAGATGGGCATACCACAACTCACACTTCAAAGTTGGTACATATGTACATAAAGGTTTCTTACAGATCTGACAGTCCCGTTCCTCTGTATTACCCGGATATTCCTTCCTTACATATCGATAGGGTAACATAAAGTGGAATGGAAACTCGCCATCACAAATAATCCAGCAATTTTATTTTATATATAGAACATACAGGCACTGGGTAATCAATGAACAAGGAATAAAGATGGAATAATAACAATAACCTGAAGTGGATGATAGGTCCATACTAGTCCACCGCAAGCCATTGTAATCCAAGGTCAAAGATAGCCCTATTCCCTGCTGCCACCAATGTGTTTCAACAATCAGTCTTTGTCAAGGTGTGTATAGCAGGGCAAGGAAACAGCTATTTATGCCCCCATAAAGCCCTCCTCCTTATAGGGGGTGTTGAAATGCATGTGAATGACATTCTTTAAATCACATATAAAACACATATACAACATCAAACACTAAACCAGGGTGTCATAAATCATGAGCTCAATGTCTATCTACATAAAAAAACCTTTAAAACAACAGGTATTATCCTAAAAATCCCTTTACATTCCATTTCATGGAGCACAAAATAACCGGAAGTCACGGAGAAAAGTGATAGAGTATCTCCGTCTATGGACCCCAGTGAACACATTAAGCCAATCTGGTAGTTGGAGGTCCATCTCCCTCTGCTACAAGCCCAACTAGTTCCTCACCTGATGTGGACCCACTGACGCGATCGGAGAAACTCCGAGGGTGTATCTCCGTCATGTCATGTCAAGGAGGCATGTGTCATCTAATGTAGGTCTACTACCATCATTGGGGAAACCCTATGGGAGTGATAGTGCTCTGTCCTATCACGGATGGGATAGGATTGACGGACCCACATGGTCACAACCAGCCAATCTGGGCAGTGTATGGTCCGTCTCCCTCTTGACACAGAGACAGCATATGTGTCTGCGGATGCTGGTGTATTTTTATAGTGCAGGGAATCCTGTAGATGGGGCTGCATCACCATACTATCATAAAGAGAATAGGGTCATGCATCACCCATCTAGGTATTCCAAGGAGCAAATAAAAATTATCCAGAGGTGTAAAAACAATCCTATTAGGACAGTGTAGTAATACTATACCCTATGACAGAAACATAACAACCTCACATACATCTCATGATGAATACATTAAAATAAATAAAGAATATATTAAACATGACTCAGTGAACACTTTAAGATGTACAGCAAGTACTCGGTAACTTCCTCCCATTCAGATCACAATAAATACATTGAAATATATAGCAGACATACAATAACATAAGTCAATGAATATCTTATAAGGTATCACAGGTTATAAATAACATGAGTTGAAAACTATTATAATAGGAGAATATTAAATAAGAAAGATATTTTCTACAAAATGTTATTGGGAAATATTGAAGGTGCAAATCTCATATGGTGCATACAGTTAAGTAAGTCAATACATAATAAGCAAAAAATATATGAAAATTTAAATAAAAAAATATATAAAAAACTGTATATACATTTGTCCTGCCATACTAAATAAGTTTTTTATATATTTTTTATATATCATTTTTATATATTTTTAATAAATTTATATTTTCATATATTTTTTTGCTTATTATGTATTGACTTACTTGTCTGTATGTGCCATATGAGATTTGCACCTTCAATATTTGTCAATAACATTTTGTAGAAAATATATTTTTTATTTAATAATCTCCTGTTATAATAGTTTTCGAATAATGTTATTTATAACCTGTGATATATTTTAAGATATTCATTCACTTATGTTATTGTTTATCTGCAATATATTTCAATGTATTTAGTATGATCTGAATGATAGGGAGTTAACGAGTACTTGTGTTACATTTTAAAGTGTCCACTGAGTCATGTTTTAATATATTCATGATTTATTTTAATGTATTCATCTTGAGATGTATGTGAGGTAGCTATGGTTCTGCCATAGGATATAGTTTTACTACACTGTCCAAATAGGATTGTTTTTACTCCTCTGGATAATTTTTTATTTGCTCCTTGGAATACCTAGATGAGTGATACATGATCCTATTCTCTCTATGATAGTATGGTGATGCAGCCTCATCTACAGGATTCCCTGCACTATAAAAATAAACCAGCATCCTCAGACACATATGCTGTGTCTGTGTCAAGAGGGAGACAGACCACACACTGCCCAGATTGGCTGGGCGTGACCACGTGGGTCCATCGATCCTATCCCATACATGATAGGACAGAGCACTATCACGCCCATAGGGTTTCCCCTATGATGGTAGTAGACCTATGTTAGATGACACATGCCTCCTTGACATGACATGACAGAGATACACCCTCAGAGTTTCTCCGATCACATCAGTGGGTCCATATCAGGTGAGGAACTAGTTGGGCATGTAGCAGAAGGAAGACAAACCTCCAACTACCAGATTGGCTTAATGTGTTCACAGGGGTCCATCGATGGAGATACTCTATCACTCCTCTCCGTGACTTCCGGTTATTTTGCGCTCCATGAAATGAAATGTAAAGGGATTTTTAGGATACTACCTGTTTTTTTAAAGGTTTTTTTTACGTAGATAGACATTGAGCTCATGATTTATGACACCCTGGTTAGGGTTTGATGTTGTATATGTGTTTTATATGTGATTTAAAGGATGTCATTCACATGCATTTCCTCGCCCCCTATAAGGAGGATGATTTTATGGGGGCATAAACAGCTGTTTCCGTACCCTGCTATACACACCTTGACAAAGACTGATTGTTGAAACACATTGGTGGCAGCAGGGAATAGGGCTATCTTTGACCTTGGATTACAATGGCTTGCGGTGGACTAGTATGGACCTATCATCCACTTCAGGTTATTGTTATTATTCCATCTTTATTCCTTGTTCATTGATTACCCAGTGCCTGTATGTTCTATATATAAAATAAAATTGCTGGATTATTTGTGATGGCGAGTTTCCATTCCACTTTATGTTACCATATCGATATGTAAGGAAAGAATATCCAGATAACACAGAGGAATGGGCCCATCTGATCTGAAAGAAACCTTTATGTACATATGTAATGCCCATTACCTCATGTTCCATTTCTTCACACTGCATGATGGTGAGCACGACTATACGATAGAACACACACTGGTGACTAGATTCCCCATCTAAAGATACCTTGATAAGAGGTTACCGTAGCACTATGATGTGAGTACAGTATGAATACTTCATATATTTTGGATTTAAGGGGAAGAAGTTTCATTAGTATGTATGAAGGACTTGTCATGATCTGCTACACCATTTTTTTTTTCTCTCCTTCAATTTCATTGCTGACAAGAATCCACATACAGAGAACTTTAACATCACTCATCGCATTGGATATTTTCCATTTCCACTTAATTCTCCCATCCTTAGTTTGGTACCACAACATTATTCTTTGGTGTGCACAGAAGTTGGGTTTGTCTATTCGTGTGTCTATGGGTATTTGATTTGGGGGTTGGTGATGCCCCTAATGGCAATTCCCTCATTTTCAGCCCCTTGTGCACAGTTATCCACTGTTATTTTTATTGGTTTTGTGTATGAACATATTGCCCTTTCTTGATCCAACATAATCAACATGAAAAGAAAAAGAAAACATTCTGCGTGTATTCATGGCAAAAAAAATGCACATGATATAGTGGTTTCTTGATTCATATCTCATGTATCCAAGTAATTGGAAACTCTTTAATCAGTTATTTTACCTAAAAAAATATTCTGTTCCCAACACTTTTTCATGTTTTGTAAATGCATATTCTGAATTTAAAATAAATTGCTATTGGTATTACGTTAGTTTACAAAGTAGTGAACACCATTACAAATAAAAATAAATATATAAAAACCACACAAATTTTAACATCTAAACAGTATTCATATCCTTTGTAATTACAAGCACACATTTTTACGTGTGCAATATATTACCTAAGAAGTCACTTCATTCTTTTATTAAATCCACTTGTGTTAGAAATTAGTGGATCACCTATTTTTTCTTTGTTATTATCATTTTCCCTAGCTTTTTAAAGTCCTGCAGCATGGAAAAAAATCATAAATTTAGATGGAAAATAAAGACAAAATTGCATTCTAATTCATGAAACAGTATAGTTATAGAGAAAGATAATTCTGGGGCAGTGTACAAGCAAATGCTCAGTGCACTACATAGTACTGAAGTGAAAGAAATATGAAACTACAGCCATACTGCCTAGATAAAGCCCTACCCTATCCACAAATTAGTTGAATAACAAGAAAGGCATTCACCAGAGAAGCCATAAGGTTATTTGTGACAGTGGTTGAGCTACAGAAGTCAGAGACTGTGATGTTAGAGAAAGTACAGTACATAGGTCTTGAGTATATCCCTTTGCTGCTGAAGATATTCTCACCCCTGTGCTGAGGCCAAATTTCAACATTAGCCTTAGTCATTCCACCATCAATACTACAGTTTTTTATGCAGTACCAACATAAATAATACCTTGTTTTTTTTAGAAGACTTATGCTGTATATACATGTTACAATCTGTACCACCAACAACTTGAAAGATATCTTTCAAAAATATTGTTCAAAGATATTGTTCAAAGATCTTTCAAATATCTTTCAAAGATATCTTTCAGTGAGTCATCTTGCCACATCTCTGAACAGGCAAAATTGACGATATCATCCAAGTTGGCCTGCATGCATGGACGATGAAAGATATCATTATTGTTCATGTGGGAATGCGCATCGTTGGTCATTGGTCAATCGTTCACTGCATTAAAACGAACAATATGAACGATTTATCATTGACCGATATCGTTATCGTTCATATCATTCAGGAAAATCATCCCATGTGTATGCAGCATTAGATTTTTCAATAATTACCATTTGTCTTTTTGCTTACTCTAACATGTCAAAATTTAAATCAAAGTGGGCAAAAAAGTGATTTTTGTTCATAGTAAACACCACAAATAAATACTTTATGGTTCTTGTTTTGACTTTAACCCACCTTTACCTTCCATGTAATCGTGGATAATAGCTGCTAAGCAGCAAAAGGGTTAATACCATTAAGTACCAAGTACTGTAGCTCAAACTAGCAGTCTATCACCACCACATCTACATATTCCAACCCTTGCAAATATAAAATAAAAATATAGCCATTTTTAATTATAATAATTATTTATCCAATAAAACTATTAGCTTTTAATAGACAGTTATCTTATGATCAAGGTGCATGAGAATTAAATTATTAAAATTCATTTTTGTTCCATTTTCTCTCTCTTTTGTACTTTTGTTGAGGAAGGGCACTGTGAAAATGAATGTGTGATTCACAAATACGGTTTGAATTACCATTAAAAAAATAAAATTTAGAGCAGTAAGAATGAAAAATTAATGTGGGCTAAATGAATAATACACTGTGGGGACAATTTAATTAGCAGCGATGGCTGTGAGGGGCTTATGGCCTGAAAGCTTCTTTGGCTCTTTATGGCCACTAACATTGCAGATTATTCCTTGCACTCCATAGAGGTGTTCAGAAATATCTGCAATGTCACTGCATCATAATGCTTGGAGATGACAGAAGCTGAACATCACAACTATTCATCTCTAGAAATCTAATACTGACCAATTTATTAAATGTAGGATTTCACACACATAGTTCATTGGTTGCACTGACTGATCAGAAAATGGGGAGATTTCAGAAAACTATTGTACAGGAAACCTAATTTTCTAAACTGCACTAGAAAAATGAAAGCTAGTATCTGATTGGGTGTTATGCAAAACATCATAGTTTTCATATCCACTAGTTTTTTTAAATTTCCCCAAGAGGGATGCACGTCAGACAAAATGGAATTACTAATAAGAATTATAATAATAAAAATAATGATTGTAAGCTTGCGAGCACGGCCCTCTTACCCTTATGTATGTCATGTATGTATGTCTTTTACAACCCAGTATAATGTTAATCTTGATTCAAATTGTAAAGCGCAATGGAATTTGCTGCGCTATATAAGAAACTGTTAATAAATAAATAAATAATAATAATAATAATAATAATAATAATAATATTGGAATATAAAAGGGTGTTACAATTTAAAACATACTGTAAATCGGTTAAGGGTAAAATTAGCATTTCATAGTGGGTTAAGGCTTTTGTCCATTTTTATAACTATTCTTTGGATGAATTTATAAATGAATAAGCTTCAGTTTATATAGAGAACACAATTTTCTGCAGCAATATGACAAGATCTTAACTTCACCAATCTGTGTTATGGGGATTATTCCATGGGCATATATATAATGGGAGTAGTGTGTGTAGTGCACACAGACTTCTTTTTCCAGGGGGGGGCAACACTGCACCCATTCACAAAACTTACCCCTCCATTGGCAATGCAAATATCACCAGAACATGGCACAAGTGCCACAGATATCAATGGTAACATGTTAACTGAGATCTGTGCATGCACACTACAGAAACCACAGGGAAAATTATGGCTGTGCTATTTTTCTAGAGTTCAGTGCATGCAAAGTAGGCTCTGGTATAATGCCAGAGTCAATGAGAACATGTGCCAGCAAAGGGGGGAAAGGGAGTGCATGCAGGCTACACAAAGGCCCTACACTCTCTGGATCCTCCCCCCTGAATGCTTAATTTTCTAACTTTTTGCATCATCAAATGCACCATTGGAGATTGCACAAATTTCACCCTCTGTACATAGCTGCTGGGGTCAATGCAATCTTTAGATGCAGTCATTGAGCCCAACACACCAATGACGTACCCACATCTGGCTAGCCACTCCCTTGTTACCTTCCTGAAATGCCAACCAAAATTGCATCTCTCTGTGTGAAATTTCAATCTGCATCTCCTGATGGGTTACCAAAAAGGTAAAAGGTATGTTGCAAATATCTAAATAAAACAAGATTATTTAATCCCAATCATGCTGGATCCACGTGGAAATGTGTTTACTGTATATCATTATTTAGATCGTCAAGAGCTTAATTGTAAATGTATTGATATTGTATTGATCTTGTCTCAGTAAATAAAATGGGTGGTAATATATAAGTTCAAATTTTACAGTGATAAACCTGTTACATCTTTAATCTAAATATTGTTTGCCCTTATGGCCTTAATGAAGGTTGAGGTCTAACACTAATTACTACGTGTTTTCATATTTTTTCATATATGTTTTGAAGTCTGTTTATATGTACAGTACATCAAAACTTTTTGGTTTGGGCATCTAGTAGGTTTGCAAATAAATATTGCTTTGAAACCTTTCTAAAATGGTGCTAACTAAATGTGATATCCCTAAATAGATAAATAGATAGTGGTAAAATGTCAAACTCAAATGTAAATTTTAAAAATGCACATGCAATTATATGTAATAATTCTAGTGCTTAAAGATTCATAGTAAAATATACAAAAATAACAAATCCTCATCTATGATTTATATGAAACAATATAATAGACTAATACAAATCTCCATTCCATTTGAGCTACACAAAATGAACTTCTATACAGTACATATGGACAATAAATATATATATGAATGAAAAGAGATGCAATCAATATGCCTTTTAATTGCCCTGTAATAGGTACTGCTAGATGTAGAAAAGGCAACAAAAGTGAAGTGATTCAAATGGTGGCACAGTGTGATCAAAAGTACAGTCCAGCAGGAAACACTAAAGAAACAGCATTTGGATGAACTTACAGCATGATACATAATAGTGGACAGCTGTATTATACTGTATGTTTCTGAATCTATCCTTCCACAGGGCTACAAATTTCTGCTGCTGAAATCAAATTTACAGCCCTACACCATGTGGAGAGGCAAATTATGGGGGACAGCATGCTTGTAAATTAAGTCAAACCTTGAATATTTGTCTGATTGCGCTAAAGTGGATGGTGTACCTTCAGTATTGGAACTCAATAATGCATGTAGCATGTAAAAAGAGTTCCATAGCTTATAATAATTCAGGGTGAGCACTTTTTCTGCCTAAATATACTATTACTTTTTCAGATCCTACTCTCAACAAAAAACACTTTTCATAAGAGAGATTACTAACATTATACAATAACTAATTTGCCCTGTGCCACTCTGTATCCTGATGCACAGATGTTTGGATTGTATGGCTGTTAAAAAAGTAATTGAACCTACAGTGTCAGCAGACAGTAGTGACTTATGTGCACCTATGTTTGGTCTGTCAAAGTCAAATAATTGGTTATGATCACTGTACAATTATTATCTGACAATCTAGTTGTCTATGGTCTAATAAAGACTAACTCGGATGCTACTCTGCATCGGCGCAATCCGATGTGCACAAATGAATATATATATAGTGTATAGGAAACAGGTTTTTTTGTATGTCTGTTACAATTAATTAAAATGCACACAGTTACTGGTATGCACAGAGGAGTGTTTTAAATGCAAAGTTAAAGACCATTGTCAGAAGACTAAATATCTTTTGCAATTGTATGCCTTTTGTTCAATGCTACTGTAGCTAAGAGGAACTGACATTTACACTCCAAATAAGCATTGGAAAACCTTTGATGAGCTATCAGACTTTATGACTCCATCAAACATCTGCTGGTCACCTCTGAGCAGAACAACTTTATTGTCTATGACACCTTGGAATTTGGTACAGGCAAACATAATATTTCAATATGTCAGTTAATGGATAAAGTGAGGGGTATATATATATTAATCCATTACACATACACTGATGCACATAACGCACACACATAAACATATATGCATACACTTAAAAGCTCATATGTGTATCCACAAATGTAAACATAGATGCTCACATGCCTACTCACATACATACATACATACGGATATTACACAGGTGCACATATGCGAACGCATATTTATACACTAGGTTCCCATTTCACAATAGTTAATAAAAAGGGTTACTAAAGGTATTATTAATTAATAATTATGATGTAATATGTACTTAATTGAGAACTAAGGTTTAGAACATAGTAGACATGTCATGTTTGGTATCATACTAAATCCCTGTTTACTTGCAGACTTCCGTACCTATCGGCAAAGAAGTCGCATCATGCGTCCGCTAGTTATGGATGATAGGGATTTATTACATAGATTGTTATGCAGTGTTGTAGCTAGTTGGGAAACTACACAATGTGACCTTTTCAGGACTTAGCCAACCCCCTGATGACACCTTATGAACTAACCAATGACCAGAGTGACAAGATACAAGAACCAATGGAAACCTGCCAATTTGTCCCTTTGTTCTCTCTGTAACCTGTACCGAATTTAGGCTGTGATCTGGTCTCAGTGTTCAGTCATTTCTCCATTTCTTTGGGTGACGGTGACCGCAGGGTTCAGGATTGAAATACTGCATACTGGGACCAGTAGCGCATGTGTATGTATTGGTTGTTCTTATATATATCTTATTGCTTTTTATTCTAATTGTTAAATCTTTCCCTGTTTACATAAATAACTTTTTGTGCTTTGGAACCACACAATTGGACTGGAAAGCAATTCTTTATTAAGCGACTTGCAGCACTAAATGCTGTAGTGACTATTAGGAATCAATAGGTCTTAACAAACTAAACATCCCTTCTACTGCTACTGGTATCACTCTCACATTGTGTTTGTGTGGTGGTGGCTCAGTGCAGGCAGGAGCATCATCAATTTACACTTATCCTGTACAAACTTTGGTTTATCCTGTACACTCCGGTATTTGGCTCTTGATGTATCACAGAAAATCATCATAAGGTTCATTGTGATATGAGTAGAATGTGTGGTCTATAATGCATCCACTACAGTTACATGAAATGCTTGTGACAAGATCTGAGATGGTTCATTGTCACTAGCAAGAGAGGTAAGGAAGTCCCTGTGAATCCATGATAAAACAATTTTCATGAAACCTTAAATAATTCCCAAGTACATAGAGTGAAACTTGATAGCCAGTATCTGAATATGATTACTGCTATGAGACTAGGGGTATAATTACTGCAGTGTGGGTTTTTAGAAGTGGAGATGTGGCCCATAGCAACCAATCAGATTCTAGCTATTATCTTCTAGAAGGTGCCAGATAACTGTTAAGTAGAATCTGATTGGTTGCCATGGCCAATATCTCCACTTCTAAAAACCCGCAGTTTAGTAAATATACCCCTAAAAGCTCAAAGCAACTGTAGACAGCTCAACAGCATATTCTGCGCTGGTGCTGGTTTCATATTGAATTTAATTACTAAATGTATTAAATCTAACAAAAAACAGCTTTTTTAAAAAGGAGTCCGAAAGATATCTGTTAGGTTACCTTTTCTTTCTATTTAGAGAAACATAACAGAACACTCTGATTTTTTCTTATGCTCTGTGTTCAGCAACACATTTAGATTGCTGACAGGAAATGAGAGAGGGGATTCAAAGCAAAAGCAATTTGGCAAAACATAGTGAACACCAAAAAAATATTAGCTACCGATGCTTAAATGGAAAATAAAATCTCAGTGTTATTTACTATGGGATGTAGTCATGATGCTGGCAGACAGGATGCCGAATGTCGATATACCATTGCCGGAATCCAGAAAACAATGAAGATGCTGATGCCACTATCCAGAACTGGATGAAGATACCGATGTCTGCATCCAGACTGTCAGCATTCCAAAGGTAAGTATGCGGCTATGTGGCTTAGGCTTAGTGGGGATGGGGGGGTTAAGGTTAAGCAGCCCTGGGGGGAAGAATAGGGTTAGGCACCCTCTGGGGGTGGTTTGGGTTAGGCTATGGGGAGAGGGGGTTAGGCACCACCAATGGAAGGTTATGGTAAGGCACCACCCCAGGAGGCTTAGATTGAGGGTGTGGGAAGGGGGGCACCCCCGGGTGGCGATTAGGGTTAGTCACCACCAGCAGAAGGTTAGGGTTAGGCACCATGGGGGGGAGGGTTAGGGGGGGACAGTATACTTACTAGCCCCTGTTGGGATTTTACAGATCAGGATGCTGCTGTCGGTCTCCTGACCACCGGCATCCCATCTGCTAGCCATCCATACCCATTCCATTTACTATCTAGCACTCCATGCAGCTGTTCTGAATGGTTGCTATAAAGAAGAAAATACTAATAAAATGAGCGAACAGCGCTGTAGAAATTAAATGTGTGTATATATATATATATATATATATATAAATAAAACTGCACAAATGTGCCCATGTAAACAAAAATTACACACAATTAATTATGCACATAAACAAACATACAAAATTAAAAATCTATAGATGCTAACACAATCATGATATAAAGCGTATCTGTAAACTGAAAGGATTAATAAAAAAGTGTCAGCAAGTACATGTATCAATGAATACCAAGCTAGAAAACATATAAAACATCTACAGCCCCAGCCTCAATAAAAGTTCATGTAAATGACAGGCTAAAAAACCTAGCAGCCATGTCTGGCTGTAGGAATGTATTCTTGTATTTATAACCCATTGGTAAGTTAATTTATATTATCCATAGTCTCACCTTTGGCAATAAATAAATTGTAGCCCCCATAGGACAGAGTCTCTATGTCCCCTCACTTCTGTACCAGACTGATGCAGTTAAATAAAATATATATAGAGAACAGACCTCTGATCACCACTCCATAGAATAGTCACTGCAGCTCACCACTAACACTTATAGAATACAGTGTCTCCTGTGTGTCCTCCGACCAGATCTGAATGCCAGCATCTGCTGTCTTTTAATGGACAGATGGCGTCTTTGGTGTACTAGACCAATCTGAAGAAATCCCTAAGGGGAAGAAATGCATTAGGGCATTGATTTAACTCTAAAGCCCATCACTCGGTTTATGGATGGCAAATCTCTAATGCTTGGTCTCCCTCTACCAGCCGCTGTAAGCAATGCACAATGTAAGCCATCTTGTATTAGACACCAACTCTGTCCCTAATTGTGCAAGTGTCTAAGGTCCCCGTTCATTAATGATTGCTTTTGCAATGTGATCATGGCATGGCAATACCGCCCATGATCGCATTGCAAAATGCAATCATAGCAGCTGGATATATCATCCGAGACATGCAAGGACATGGGCTCCAAAAGGAGCCTTTCTTTGCGATGTGCCCAGAGAGCTGCCGGCCAGTATCGGGGCTGCTGTACATGTGCAGCCACCATAGCCGGGTAGGGTACCCTCCGTTGGATAATTATGTGCGGTGTAGCCCATAAGCAACAGTGGCTAACACCATCTTTAGATGGCGTTAGCTGTGGGGGCCAATATTGGGAATGCATCGCATTCTGGATATTGGTAAATTTGGCAGCATCGCATCCCCCATGGATACTTATGGAGGATGCGTCTGCCGGCGGTAATGGAGGGATCACAGCAAGTATCAGCGGTCTGTTCCCAGTCTGGTACAGAAGTGAGGGGGCATAGAGACTCCATATGCTTTATACCATGATTGTGTTAGAATCTATACATTTTTTATTTTGTATGTTTGTTCATGTGCATAATAAATAGTGTGTAGTTTGTGTTTACATGTGCATTTATTGATATATATATATATATATATATATATATACACACACACATATACAGTATATGCATATATATATATATATATATATATATATATATATTTCTACATCGCTGGTTTAAATAAGCCAAGCTGGTATTTTGAAGCCTTTTAGAAGTAAGTCTCTTTCAGCGCTGTCAGTTGTGTTCTCAATTATGGTGTGAGTGGTACACAATTCAATATGTACATATAACAAAAACATAAACAAACATGACTGGTGTGTTAGTGTAAAAAATCTGAAAGTCCACCCTTTGTGATATCAACACACAATTTAATTTTTCTTTTTCATGCTGATAATTTGGTTTTGAAAGTCAACCAAAAAAACTGCATACTCCCAAGAGTTAATTATAGATGAGTTGCCTTTGGTCCCCCATCCAACCCTATTAATGCAATCAATACAATTATACTTTTGTGGCTGAAGATGTAGATTTGTTTGAGCCCCTGCAAAATATAAAATAGATTGTGGGCAATAGCTTATAGTTTAGACTATGATATATAAACATAATATTTTTTTACCTGTGCAAATCACATGCCTATATGTCTCATCATCACTCATTCCTATTTAATTAGTATCAACACTCAAATAGAGAATGTATGCCACTTCGCCATGGACATGAATCTCCCACTGTTCACTTCTAGCTCTCTAGAGACCAGACAGAAGTGCCAACACCATAGTAGAATGTAATATGTATTTAAAAAAATACAAGTGTACAGAGCAAAGCATTTATTTTTATGCTAAATAGTAAAGGAGGATGGTATTGAATGTGTAAATGAAGTAGACAAAAAGAGCAGTCCAGCTATATAGTAGAATGGTAATATAAAATACATTTAAAATATCAATAAAGCCCTCTAGGCACAAAAAAAGAGTTGACAATTTGCTAATTAATACTATTCTGCAGTAATTAACAGAATTAGTTCCTCTGAGGTTAAAAAGTAATATAAGATAAAAAGTGAGAGCTGCATTCTCTATGCTTATACCGTATTAGTGTTTCAACAAGAAAAATGAACCTATGCTATATATGGAAAAAAACGGTGTGAACCTTTATATATCATACAAATAGTTTATTCACAAGGCACACATTGGCAATTAAATTGAGCAAAATATGTAAAATGAAATATTATATTATAAAAAGAATCCACCCTACCTATACCTTCCAAGTGGTTGTTGTATAGATGCAAAGTCAATTCCAATGATTTCCAGCATGTACAGCAGTTGGAGTTTAAATACTCCTATTTTAGACAGTTATAAGCTATGTAGCAATTAAAGATCCAGTGAATACTGTATTTGTGAAAAAACATCCAATTTGTAATGTGGTAATAGTTAACACATTTTGCTGTGAGAGTTCCCATTTTAGCAGGGTTTTTTGCACTCTGGATAGAAACACATTTAAATAGACTCCTCGACACCAATGTACCGAAGGCCGTGCACTGGAGTTTACACTTTCATTTTAAATCCAACCCACTGGCTGGACAGGTCTCGTGATGTCAGTTAATGCATTTAACCTTTTTATTTGACAAATACAACTTTGTCAAAAGCATGCTTTTGGTCCCCTCAGATATCCTGTTCATTGAACTTGTACATATATTAGCTGTGTTAATTTCAGTCGCATGGTTGTGTTGTTACAAATTGATACTTATACAAGATTTTGGCCTAGATTTATCAATGAGTGATATTCTTGTTATTAATCACTAGTAATCTTAAATGGTGCTCCAACTAATTAGCTCCTAACAGTCATGTGTTGAAAAAAGACAGTTAGGAGCAGATTCGTTTGAGCACCATTTAAAATGACTACTCGTGACAACAAAAATAAGACTTGTTGATATATCTTGGCCTTAGTTACAGCTAAATATATGTTATTACTCCAATACTAAAAGAAAGCAAATACATTATGTATAATAAAATCAATGCATTGAGTAGCTGAACAAAGTGAAATTAAATACTGTATTTCTCAAAAATCTTAGTTTAATTAATCTCAGCTGACTGTCACAGATATGATTATCCCTTTTCTATTTTTTCTCTTTTTTATCATGGATCACTAGTATACAGTATATCTAATTAATTCATGTGATGGACCAGAGGAGATATATTATGCAGAGGATTTCTAGCATAACAACATACTCCTTAATGAAACTAGAATATTATCAAAAGTTTAAATATTGCTTTTTCTCTACCAGGGAATGATTTTCTTATTTTATCATCAACATATATTTAATAATTAGAGACAATGTCTAATTGTATTACAAAGGGTACACAGTATGCTATATATTCACACAGATTTTTATACTATACATACATTGTTTATTGTTAATATGCATTTATATTTTGTATTTTAGTTTTAATTTTTATTTGTCCTTTCATTTCTATTCTTATTCTTAATCATGTCTTATACAGTATTCCTTATTATAAAATTAAATTTAAAATCCAAATATACATAGAGACATTGAATAATAATTATAAATAATAATCTTCCATCCAGGTATATATCAGAGAACTTTCATACTATATTATTGAGCACAATAGACACTTTAAATACTTCAGGGAATAAACTACTGAGAGTAAAGATCCAAAGCACTTCTTATTACCAAAGTGTATTGAATCTGTTCCCTCCTCTTTTTGTAGTTGGCATATATTCCAGACCTGTTACTCTAAGATTGTCAGGATTTCTGTAATGATGATCACAAAAATTATCTTCATATGCTAGGATTGATATTCTTCTGTATAACATTATTACAATGTTCTAAAATGATTCCCTTTAAACTTCTGGTAGTTCTTCCCATGTATCTTTTATTTCAAGTACATTGTAACAGGTACATTTCATACTTTACTTTGTATCACAGTTAATAAATCTTTTTATGTCATGCAATTTTCTGTCTATAACCAGTTCTTTTGTTTTGTTTTGTAAATTACTTCAAATATATACACTGTTTTACCCACATATATAATAGTCTCCTTTGTGGAAGCCTTGTAATATGAACATATGTGTTTTCATATATTTAGCCTTAAAAATGCCATGCAATGCGAGATGACAGGCACAAGCTGAGTTGCATGGGACATGGCGCACCAAGTAGGGCTGATTGGCGTGACTGCAGCAATAGTGTATGAGGACACATCTGTATATTACATACTTTGTGTCACAGTAAATCAATTTTTGTTTTATGAACTCCGCCTTCTATAACCAGTTCTCTTGTTTATTACATTACTACAGGTTATACACCTGTTTATAAATGTCTCCTGTTTTCGTCGAAGCTAGTTTAGTGGAATTTATTTTCCTACAGTATTTATGTTTTCTCAAACACAAGTTTTAATAAACTTGGTGCTAATAGGTTTTTTATGGACTCATTTTTTCTGTCGATAATGAATGGCTTGTCTGGAATAGCTTCTCTTAGAAATAGATACTGTTTGAAAATGTTATTATTTTTATGGATAATTTTGTGATGTTATAAGATGAAGTTACACTTAGAAATAAGGGCCACATAATTTTTAATATTTCTACTGCATTAGATTGTTTTCTTGATCTACTTAAATATTCTCCTAGTTTTTTTCCTGATCGGGTTCCAGATGTTTTATTTATTTAGATTTGAAATTCCTTTTCTTATTATTTTTAATTGGATCAGATTCTCCCTATTCATAGCTAATAGGTATAGACTCAGCTTGTTGTTGAAAAGTGTTTATATTACTACAATTTTGTATTAAACATGTAAGCAGGTAATGTTAAAGGAAAGATTTTTAGAACATGGTAGACATGTTCTACAGAAGAAAATGAATCATAGTGTACAGTATAAAGATATATTTCTGAATATCCAATCCAGAGGATTTTAGAGTGACAAGTCTGGAACATGTAAAAACTATAAAAAGAGGAGGGGACAATTTCAAGGCACTTTGGCATCAAGAAGTGTTTTATATCTACTTTCAATAGTTTATTTCCAATGGAGCTTAATAACACAGTACTAAATAAAAGTTATGTTATAGATACCTGGATGGAAATAAAGTTTTATAATTATTATCCAATATTTCTATGTATATTCAGATTTAGAATATATTTTAATATGGATGACTGGATCACACCTATTAAAGAATCTGATGAATAAAATTAAAAATAGAAAGTAATGGACAAATAGAAATAAAAATACTAAATAAAAACAAGTCAAAAATACAAACGTATGTAGATTATCATAATCTGTTTGTGTACAGTGCACAAGTTGTAATAAAATTAAACATTCTCTCTAATGAAGATATATATGTTGATGATACAAATAGAAAAGCATTCCATGGTAGAGCAAAAGCAATTTGTAAACTTTGATAATATCATATTTTCATTAAGAGTGTTTGTTCTGCTGTGTTAGAAATCCTCTGCATAATATATGTCCTTGGGTCCATCACATAAATTAATTACTTATATACTTATGTTCCCTAACTGAAAAAGAAACCAGAAAAAATGGAAGGAATGCATGTGATAGCCAGTTGAGACTATTTAAATTTGGGACATATTTAATATAATTTAATGTATTGATTTTTAATATATGTTATGTATTTACCTTCTTTAAGTATCAGTGTAATTATATTTAGTACTTTGACTAAATCTTGTATAAGTATTAATGTGTGACAATACAAGCATATGAACTGAAACTGACACAGCTAATATGCTGTATGAGTTTAATTAACAGGTTTTTTAAAATATGAGAAAACCAATAGCTGTATTTGACAGAGTCGTATCCTAGATGAATAAACACATTAGGTGATGTAATGAGAACTGCCTAGCAAGCTGGTGAGATTCCAAGAGAAAAGTAGTCGTTTGCTGGTGAATCTATTCAACTGTGGTTCATTGCAGCATACAAAGAAATTGTATCTAGCCACAGTTTAACATCAAAGGAGAACTACTAAGACTGGACCTGTCACCACCAAGTGTGGTAACTAATGCTGGCTTACAAATTGGTTATTTGTTCACAAATATGGGATTTTGTTGCATCACTTCTCATTATGCTGACATTAGTTTCAGTGTAGAGCGCATAGGCTGGTACTAACCAAATATTATTTAAAACAAATTCACATTCAAAGGGCTATGTACAAGAAAATACTATATGAGCCTCTTCCATAGTAAATTATCATCATCCTATCACTATTTTTGAGGCCACAATAATGACAGTTCGGGTCATAACTGGAGCTTGCCATCCAGACTGACATGCAATTACAATGAACATGAGCTGGTGTTTTTTTGTCACCACTGATACATTAAACCAGCTGTTAATCTGCAAATTACATCAAATTACAAACAATATTCTATTTTACCTGCCAACACAACAGGTGAATGCAAAATGAGATAAGAAAAGGAGGGACTTTAGAATTGTTGTCTTAAAAATCAGCTTTTGTTACTAATTTTTGTTTAAAGTTTTGTTTGCTCTCTGACTGCTGCTCAGAGTACTGTACAATAATATAATTGTATTCTAGTGTTTTGCCTTTGCGTGTTTTGTGTACTCTAGTGAGTAGCTGGTTATCTGCATCTTGCTGTTGATTAGATTATGAACTGCAGTACAGGTATGTCTCCCTCTGAAGAATTGTTTCCTGCATCTACACTTTTCAATTATAGCTGAGCTTATGCACCAGTGTGCATAAGCTCAGCTCCTGCCTGCACACCTTTGCCAGTGATAGAGTTTAACTCTAGTTTTCTAGTTGTTGTGCTCCAGCACTCTACTAAGAGTAATACCTGTATTACTTGGTTTCTGGTCCCATGTTTTCCACCTACGTCTAGTGTGTATGTACTTTTGCACGTTCTTGTGTATCGTTCATTGCATCTTCCATTCTGATGTTCTGCACGCATATGTGATGATCTGGCAGCCAACAGCATGCTCTTGGATGTGGGCACAGAATGATATAAATCACATGGTCATACACTATGGACCTCATTCAGAGGCGGTCGCTCGGGAGTGATCGGTAGCACCCAAAGTGATCGAGAATATGCAAAACAAGCGCTCAGTCACAATGCACATCGTAAGTGCGGAAACACCCACAACAATGAAAGCACACCTCCTATCTCTATGGCCTAATTCAGAGTCGGTCGCAGGCGGCAACCTATGTCAGCACGATTAACACCTGTTACAGTGTTAATTGCCTACAGACATTCGTTGAGGCAGAAACCATTGCCTGCACTTGCAGTGCTTAAGGTAGACACTGGGCTACCTTTAGCACTACAAGCAGTAGCATCTTTATTGCATTGAGATGACGTGTGTGATGACTCACTCAGTAATATATGCACACCCTTAAAACACCCTTTTCAAGGTCAACCACACCTGCATCCGCACCACAACACCCCCGTTCACAAGCACCTTCCCCTGTATCCACCCACAAACGGCACGAAATGTCAATCTCAGCTACGACCTCGTAGTGACTAACGAGCAAGAGGATTGCGGTCGGAAAGACAGGCTTGCGCACGCGCACTGCCCTGTACATGCATGCGCAGTTGAAAAAAACATCGCTTTCTATGACCAATCGCTCCATGCGACCGCCTCTGAATGAGGTCCTATATCTTTCTGTGTGTACAGGAGACCAATGTATCGTTACATCAGCCATAATCCAGTATCATCTAATGTTTATCCAGCATTAGACTAGATATATATTGATCATTAAGTGTCTTCCTTGTACCTGCTTTGCCTATAGTTGCTTTAGGATTTAGGAATGTTGCCATATCTATCTTGTCACACATACATCAATGAATCATTGCTTACTTTCATCACAACCTCCTTACTCTGTTTATGAATCCTAACACACTTTCTCTATACTATGAATTATTTTATTCTTTCACCAACTTTTTGCTAGTTGTTCTTCCACCAAAGATTAATTATTTTCAACTTAATATTTATACAATAAAAAATGTAATGAAAGTCTCATTTAATTGTCTCTGCCATTGTCGCACACAATGTGAGACTGTTGTGTTGGAAGCAAACCTCTTTTTTGTATCCAATGATAAAAACCTGGTTTTGCATGGGGAAAAACTGTGTAGACCACCGTCAAATACCAAAACCATCACCAGACTATGACTGGCCGCCTGGTCTCACTACAATAAGGGAATGAAGTTCCTCCCCATGCCTGTTCAACACAATTCTGAATTACTCATCGGTATCGGGCACTCAAAAAATATGTGAGTTACCCCCTGGTAAAAAATCACACTTTGCTGGAAGAACTGAATATTTTCCCAACACCTTTTGCCAGTGTGGGGTGAGGTAATAAAGTGCATAAGCCAGTATATAGCATTTTCACATATAAAAAAGCGTTTTCATATGTTACAATACTGGTGCCAGCAAGATTTGGCAGCCATCAACTTGTAGCAATGGGTATTCTGGCATTTGTAGATGCCCCAACATACTTAATCAGTTTTCAGCTACTAAAATTTGCTGAGTCCCACAAATAAAAATTTTGTTTCCTGACTTCAATACTTTAGATGATGAGAACTGGTTCTTAGGTAACTTTTGAGTGATAATGATCTTATTATAATTTATTTTATTTTTTAAATGTACATTCAAAAATTGTCCTCATCATCATCTTGTTTATTACTAACTGATCTCCTCATTTTGATATACTAAGAAGAAGCCTTTAAGTTTTTTTTTTCAGTTGCCGGTTTCTTAACAAAAATATGTATCTCAAACAAAATATGTAAATTAGCCATTTTTGTAGCAGGCATCTGCATCTTAATGATCCTAATAACAAAATATTTAAAATTTAGTAATGAATAATATTCAGTAATCAGTGCACCAAAAGTTTATTTTACAGAAGATATACTGAAGTACCAAATATTAAAGATAGATGTCTAGTATCATGTCAGAACCTCTCTAGCCCAGTGAAGTGCAGCAACTAAACATGGCATCAATTGCACAAGAGGATGGAAGACCTCTTGAGAGAAGTTGACCCATGCTGTCTGGATATCTTCCCACAGCAAATTTGATTGCAAATGGTCATCAAGCAATGCAATGTAGGGGTTACAGGTCAATGACGTATTCAGGAGGACCAACGGACCCAACCATTGCTACTTAAACACACCCCACACCATTATGGAATTACTACCAGCCTGCACAGTGCCTTGTTGAGAACTAGGGTCCATAGCCTCATGGGGTCTGAGCCTCACCAAACCCTACCATCAGCCCAAAACAACTGGAACTGTGTCTCATTGGACCACACCACATGTTGTTAGTTCTCCAGGGTCCAATTAGTGACATCACAAGCCCATTTGAGGTGCTGTGTCCAGTGTGGTAGTGTAAACAGTAGCTCTCTGGTGGGTCTTCTGCTTCAATATCCCATGGAAGCTAAAAAAACACCTCACTGACCTGCTGAATTTGTGCTTGGTACCTCCAGCATTGAATGTGGATGTGATTTGAGCCAGTGTCACTTGTCTGTTACCACAGAAAATTCTGTCCGCCACTGGTCATGATTATAAAGCACCCATGGTTGGCCACTGCACTGTCCACAGTGGATCATAATACCTTCCATGAGGTATTCCCAGTACACATGTCACACCGTAGATTGAGGAATATTGAATGTCCATACAACTTTGGAAATTGAATGTCCCATCTGTAAGGCACCCACTATCATGCCCCTTTCAAACTTCGATAATTCATGTCACCTTGCCATGAGCAGCCTAGCAGGTGTTCAAACTGACTCACACTATGTCAGATTACAACTGATGCAAGTTTAAGCATTTCCAAGACATCACAGTATGGTGATGCCACCTACCATTACCTTAACATGCTGCTATACCATGACTTTTAGCACTTCAGTGTATATAGTGTATGCTAAGATAATGATTTTCTGCTGCATTAACTATGCTTGACCAAAGCAACTAATAGTCTCCACCGTTGCTCTGAATCATAATTATATTTGGGTGTGGTATAAAAAGTTGACAGCAAAAAGGTCTACATTCAGATGACACCACAAGGTTGGCTGGTTCTTTATGTCGACAGTGAATTGGTCAACATGGTCATAAGGTCGTCCATCATTCTGTAGACATATATAGTTCAACAAGATTATATGGTCGACACATTGAAAACGTCGACATTTGACATGTTGATACGAAAATGTTGAAGCTTTTTTTTATTTTAGCCTAACCCTAACCTAACATTTTAGCATTGACAAGTTTATGTCAACAGTTTCATTATGTCAACCATTTAACCCTGTCAACCTAAATACATGTCTACATAATGATGGTCAACTGAATGACCATGTCAACCTTTCGACTGTTGAAATTCAGAATGTGTCATCCTTATGAATGCCACCCTTTTATTGTAGACCAATCAACTGGTATCCATTATTTTTAGTAATGGCAGGTATGGTACCACTTGTACAGTATCAGACAATATTTCCACTTTACTAACCTCCATTGAAGAAAAAGGATGGATTCCTCACTTGCAACTTCTCAAACTTTATCATTTTGATTCTTATTATTATAACTAGTTATTCATTAGGTAATAATATATTATACTGAAATATTGTGATTTATTTATTAATATTAATTTATTTAACTATTTTTTGAAAGCAGCCTCTAGGTTTTGGACATTCTCCAATCAATTTATAAACATGAACACTTTAGATATTCCCTTACAGTGGGTTTGTTACATCATTTTGAAGTTTGAGATGAACCGGAAATTCTGAGCCAATCCTAATTTTCACTCAGAATGGACTTTGTGGATTAAATAGATTTCAAATTGCTGATATATAATTAGCATAAAGTCCAACCAAATGCCAGAGACATCAACCAAATAGGAATAGGAAGTTATTATTATTATACTTTATCTATATGGCACCACAAGTGTTCCGCAGCGCCTTACAGAGTACATAAATAATAAGTGAACAAGAAACGAGTAATTAACAGTATATTATAGTGCAGGACAAGGACATGGTTTATATACATAGCTGCAAAAGCGGTTAAAACACTCACAATAAGCAGTAGGTAGTTAGCAGTCAAGTGTTAGGTGCCCTTGTGGGGAGTAAGGAGTAGAAGAAAGTGTAAAGAGAAGCACATGAGAAAATAAGTTCCTGCTCGTGAGAGCTTAAATTCTAAAGGGGATGGGCAGACAGACAGACATGACACAGAAGGGGTAGATAGGGAGAAAATAGCATGAAGTGGGTTAGGATGAGAGCTGGAAGGCCTGTATGAAGTAGTGGGTCTTGAGAGCCTGTTTGAAGATTTGTAGACAGGTGGAGAGTCTGATAGGGAGAGATTTCCAAAGGTAGGAGCAGCATTGGCAAATCTTGGAGGCGGGAGTGGGAGGAAGTAATCAGTTGGCAAGAGAGGCAGCATGCATTTGTTGAGCAAAGTGGACAGGTGGGAGTGTGAAGGGAGAGAAGATCAGAAATGTAGGTGGGAGAGGATTTAGTGAGTGCTTTGTAGGCAAGTGTGAGAACCTTGAATTGGCATATAAAGGGGAACCAGTGTCAGGCTTGAAGGAGAGGGAATCAGATGTGGAATGTCTGGAAAGGAAGATGAGCCAAGCAGCAGCATTGAGAACTGCTTGTAGTGGAGAGAGGTGGGAGACTGGGAAGCCAGTTAGGAGAAGATTACCAGCGGGTGGATGAGGGTTTTAGTAGCATCCTGGGTAAGGAAGGGTCTAATCCTGGAAATATTTTTAGGTGGAAACAGCAGGAATGCGAGAGGTGCTGAATGTGTGGTTTAAAGGAGAGGGAGGAGTCTAGGATAACTCCAAGACTTGAGACTAGAGGAGATAGTTGTGCCATCAATAGATAATGAAATTGTGGAAAGTGAGGAAATGGAAGAGGGTGAGAAGATGATCAGCTCAGTCTTAGACATGTTAAGTTTAAGAAAGTGCTGGGACATCCATGAAGAGATAGCAGAGAGACAGACAGATATACAGGTAAGAAGCAAGGTGGGAGAGATCAGTGGTGGAAAGGTATATTTGAGTATCATCAGCATAGAGATGATATTGGAGGTCAAAAGAGTTGATGAGTTCACCTAAAGAGGACATATATAGAGAGAATAGGAGAGGTCCCAGAACAGAATCTTGGGCATCTCCTACTGTTAGTGGAAGTGGGGGGAAGAGGAGTCATTAGAGGAGACAGAGATGGAATGATCAGAAAGGTAAGAGGTCAGCCAGGAGAGGGCAGTACCATGTAGACCAAGAGAGTGAAGCATTTGCAGGAGGAGAGGGTGGTCTACTTTGTCAAATGCAGCAAAGAGTTCAAGGAGAATGAGTGGAGAGTAGTGGCCCTTGAGAGAGGAATCATGTTTGGCACTCTGCTCAACATCAGTGTGGAAAACTTTCCTGGAAGGAGGCTGTGGTGTATCCTGGGTTTTACAACTATCCATCAGCTTAGTACAGGCTCTGTTGTGACCTGATTCTGGTATGAGGCCAATGTCACTAAAGTTGGTGTTGTATATGTATGTCTTATGACTTTTTGAGCCCAAATTATATACTAGGGCTATATGTTGTTTACATGTATTAAACTTTGAAAAAATATATTTTCTTTGGAAATCTACGCTTTGAAGTTTTTTTCATAAAAGGCTATTTTTCTCTATTATATAGAGTATGAGATTGGGAAAACATTTTGTACTAAGGTCATCATTGTAGAAGTATTAGCACTAGATTGTCCTTTTCTTTCTCTCCTTACATGTGTTTGGAGTGCACCTTTGGTATCAATTTATGGATGTTTTTTAAGAAGACTCCTTATGCACCTGACTAGGAAAGATAAGTAAATTTTCTTTTATACCACTTTTCAAATAGGAGGTGCTCAGGTATAACTACTTCTATATTTGTTTTAAAGTCTTATAAGAGGTTAATTAGGATACCTCCTCTTTCAGAAGAAGTTTAACTAGAGCAGCCTAGGCGCAATCACATAACATCACTTGGTTCTTTTTTTAGTGGCCCTTGGATTTAGCAGTAAGGTTGTCATTGCATACTTTTATAAGGGCAGTTTCAGTGCAGTGGAGAGAATGGAAGCCAGATTCAAATGAGTCAAGGAGGAAGTGGGAGGAGAGAAAAGTGATAAGGTGGTTAAACAATACGCTCAAGGAGTTTGGAAGCAAAAGGGAGGAGAGTGATGGGTCGGTAGTTGGAGAGTATGTTAGGATCAAGGATAGGTTTTTTAGGAATGGGAGAGACAAGGGCATGTTTGAATGCAGAAGGGATAGTGCCAGATAATAGGGAGAGATTGATGAGGTGGGCAACATGGGAACAGGCAGACGGAGACAGTAAACAGAGGAGACAGGGAGGGATAGGGTCAATGGTGGAGGTGGAAGAAGGGGAGGACTAGATAAGGGCCATGACTTCCTCTCCAGAAACAGGAGAGAAGGATGACATAGTTGGTGAGACAGATGGGGAGGGGTGTTCAGAGAAAGTAGAAGTAGGAGTGCTGAGGGTCTGATGGAATATGATGTCCTCTCTTATGATGTCAATTTTAGATGTAAAGTAGGTGGCAAAGTCCAGGGCAGAGAGTGAGGATGGGAGGGCAGAGGAGGGAGTTGAAAGTGGCAAAGAGATGCTGGGGGTTTTAGGAATGGGAGGAGATGAGGTTCTTGAAATATGATTGTTTGGAGAAGGACAGGGCAGCACTGTAGTAGGAGAGAATATGTTTGAAAATTGAGTTAGTCTGCCTTAGAGTGTGATTTCCTCCACTGACACTTGGCAATTCGTGAACACTTTTGCAGGTATTTGGTGCATTTGGAAAGCCAAGGTTGTGGTGTGGATCTGTGAGGGTGAGTAGTTATTGCTGGAGCCACAGAGTCAAGAGCAGAAGTATGGGAGGTATTGTACAGGGAAGTGGCTTGTTCAGGACAGGAGAAATAAAGGATAGGTGAAAGAAGAGAGTCCAGCAGGAAGGAAAAGGCAACAGTGTCAATAACCTCAATGTCATGCTTAGTTATGGTAGCCTTAGGAGGTAGAGGAGGGAAAGGAGAAAGGGATAAGCTAAAAGATAGAAGGTAATGGTCAGAGAGAGGGAATGGGAAATTCACTAACAGTGAAGGCCCACTCACATGGGAGGGTGATGAGGTCCAATGCACCCTCCTGCCAGGTCTCCAGCCAAAATAATGATACTTACACAGAGATGCAGGCAAGTGTGAACTCTAATTAATGAAAAAAACCCATTGGCCATCCAACAGAAATCTATCAATAAAATAGCTTAAATAAACAGGCAACACATACCAAACACCTAGGGCTATAAATAAATCATGCCTTCACTACAGACAATATAAGTAAGAGAAATGTGTCAGCAAGCACATTTCTCAAACACCTGTCTCTCACTCAGGTATATCTTACAAATTACAATGACACAACATTTTCTGTGGTCTCTGCGTTAGGATTGAGCCTCTCTCCTCCATTTATCCAAAATAAAAGACATTACCTAAGACAGACAAACTATATAACTAAGAACACAAAATTACAAACACAAGTAAACCCAGCAGCTGCTTTGGCTTCTATAATAAAACATTTCGAAAATAGGAGAAAATAAATTTCCTACATACTGTGTATGCTGCTACATAGAATACACGTGAAATACATATTATAAAAAATCAGTGATGCTCTAGCAATGAAAAAAAGCCACAATTGTTTATATGTTCTGTTGGTTCAATCTTATATTTGTAATTTAATGTGCCTTTATCATTGTCCTCATCAGTGTCAGATCATAATCTAAAGTTGAGGGTAGTACATCAAGAAAAAACAATGACACTTGATCTGGTGTAAATGGTATAAAGCCCCAGGATTATTATATATTTTTTTAGATTTTGGCCTTCTAACAGAATTTTTGTGTGGGTGTGAGCTTCATATTTGTCTTGCTCAAATGGTAGAAGTTCAAGCTGCTTGGTGTACAATCATGGAAAACTATTATATGTGGTATTAGCTAAGGGTAATACCTATAAAATTAGTATATGCATCATTGTAACATAGCAAGACATAAAACCAATGTAATGCACTCCAATCTTAAATCAAAAAGCATGCCAGATACACATTCAAAATTACGAGTGCTTTAAAAAAAAAATTTAAACAATGTAATTCTCAAACTCTTCTAATGTATCCAGATTGTGGTTGAAATTATATTTCCATAGTTAGTTTCCAGTCTTTCTAGGTAATACTCTTTAGGATGTTACATTTCAATATGAGTTTTATCATTCAGTTCTTATTTTAATTAATACCAATGACTGTGACTGTAATTTCACCAATTTTTGCTATCAACATTTTAATTAAGGTTTACTGAGAGGGTAAAAGCTCATCTGTACAATACTTTTTATGGATAAATATTGTATTTGCCTGTATAGGCTTGCAGTAATTATCATGGAGTTAGCCCCAAAGGCAGCCCACAGGCTGAAGTTAACAGGCATTTGCTTTTTGGGGGAAAAATACCTTATAAATAGCCTGTTTTTGGGTGCCGTCACCATGTTAACACATAGCCCCAGGAAATTATCCCAGATTCTGGGTGTTAATGCTCTTTAACAATTAATTTACCAGGCTAGAAAAATTGGATCTGATTAAATAGCCCTGGCCATTAAAGACAAGTATAATTGATCATCTGCTCCAGTTTTAAGGCCTGATTCAGAGAAGGATGCAGTTCCAATATTTACACAATTGATTAATGTCTTGCTACTGCTCATATGTGAAAAGTCTAGAAAACCCTTACTGTGCATGGGCCAACCAATGTGTGTGATATCATTTGTAATTGCATGCAGTATTGCTAACACATGAGTAGGGGTTTGTGATCCCTGAGTGTATCAGGGTGAAGACTGGGAGGTAACCTAAAGTGATCACAAAAAGGGTTTGTTTCATGGGCCAGTTATAGGCAGTGGTGGATCTACATTTTTTGGGCTTGAACTATTATGGGGGCCCCTTTGCAACCAGCAACAATAGGGCAACATCCAACAAGGTCCAAAGGACATTGCTGCCCTTGCAAGGATCTTGAGGCCCAATGGCGGAGATGTAGAAACCCCTCAGAAATTGAGAGACTGTAGATAGATAGATAGATAGATAGATGTAAAAATTAGATAGATAGCAGAAATGTATAAACCCCCCAGAGAGTGAGAAACTGTAGATGAGGGTTGGGGAACCTCCTGCCCATCTGCCGAATACAGCCCGCATGATCATTTTATCAGGCTCGTCCTGCTCCTACCTGCAGCTGCATGCTGCACAGATGCAGGACTCAGCCCTGTGTAAAAGCAAACCAGATAGGATAGCATCAGTATGTTCTGCTGCCATCTACCCTGGAGAAGCTGAGCAGAGCAGCACTGGGGTGGGGGTGGAGCCTGGCTGCCTGTTGACTCCTAGGATATTTAAGCCAGTGATCTGAGGAGTCTGAACTGAGCTGAGCTGTCTGTACCAGTGTCCTCTGATCACTGCCTGAGAAAGCCGATGACTCATATGGAAGCTCCGCCCCCACCCTACTCAGTGCGGTGTTCAGCTTCTCCAGGGACCCTGGCAGCCAGCTTCAGGCATGCAGAATAAGAAGCAGAAGAATGAAGATGGCCCTGGATGACTTTTACTTTCAGTGTTGGTACTTACCTGTTGGAGGGGGGAACACAATGTGGGTGACATGTGGGAAGATGGTGCACAGTGTGGGTGAAATGAGGGAGAGGGTGCACAATGCAGGTTACATGTGGGTAGGGGAGCACAGCATGGGTGAGATGAGGGAAGAGGGTGCACAGTGTAAGTGACATGTGGGAAGGGAGAGCACAGTGTGGGTGACATGTGGGAAGTGGGTGCACAGTGTGGTTGAGATGATGGAAGTGGGTGCACAGTGTGGGTGACATGTGGGAAGGGGGAACACAGTGTGGGTGACATGTGAGATGGGGGAGCACAGTGTGGGTGAGATGAGGGAAGAGGGTGCACAGTGTGGGTGACATGTGGGAAGTGGGTGCACAGTGTGGGTGAGATGTGGGAAGTGGGTGCACAGTGTGGGTGAGATGTGGGAAGTGGGTGCACAGTGTGGGTGACATGTGGGAAAGGGAGAGCACAGTGTGGGTGACATGTGGGAAGAGGGTGCACAGTGTGGGTGACATGTGGGAAGGGGGAGCACAGTGTGGGTGACATGTGGGATGGGGGTGCACAGTGTGGGTGACATGTGGGATTGGGGTGCACAGTGTGGGTGAGATGTGGGAAGTGGGTGCACAGTGTGGGTGACATGTGGGAAGAGGGTGCAGAGTGTGGGTGAGATGAGGGAAGAGGGTGCACAGTGTGGGTGATAGATAGATGTAAAAATTAGATAGATAGATAGATAGATAGATAGATAGATAGATAGATAGCGTAAAATGTATAAACCCCCCAGAGAGTGAGAAACTGTAGATCAGGGTTGGGTAACCTCCTGCCCATCTGCCGTATATGGCCTGCATGATCATTTTATCAGGCCCGTCCTGCTCCTACCTGCAGCTGCATGCTGCACAGATGCAGGGCTCAGCTCTGTGTAAAAGCAAACCAGATAGGTTAGCATCAGTATGTACTGCTGCCATCTGCCCCGGAGAAGCTGAGCAGAGCAGCACTGGGGTGGGGGTGGAGCCTGGCTGACATGTGCTGATCAAAACAAACACACAGCTGCCGGGGCCGGCGGCTGTGTGTTTGTCACTTGTGTAGCGCTGACCGAACTCCGTCCGGTCAGCGCTACACATGCGGTGCATTCTGTGTCACAGTAACACAGACTGCCCACGGCCCACATGATGCTGCAGCCCGGGGGGCACATGGCACCCTGGCCCAGCCCGCCACACGCCACTGCCCCCAATAGTGCCTAACCCTAACCTCCCGCCCAAAACCTAATGCTAACCCAGCTATGCTGCCTAAACCTAACACTCCACCTCTGGCTAACAGCTAACATGCCCCTGACTTACCTCATTCGGGCTGGCGTCTGTCTGTTTTCCGGCATCGGGATTAAGATAGGCATTAGTATTTCAATGACTATCTTAAGTCCCGTTTCGGGCTTCCACTGTCGTGGTTCAGACCAGCAGCATGCTGTTTGCCAGTATGCTAACTACATCCCGATAGGTAGATAGATAGATAGATAGATAGATAGATAGATAGACAGATAGAACTCAGAAATCCCCCTACATGCACTACTGTAGAGAATATTCTAAGGTCAAAATTAAGTAGTTCAATCTCATTCGCTTCGGATTCTATCACTAATATAACCTTATTTTAATAATACACACTTATACAACTTATTGATTTTGTTGAAAAATTAACTATTTAAAAAAAAATTGCATCAGGGCCCCTCAGGGATTAAGCTTCATTAGTTTCACAGTAGATCTGCTTCTGTTTATGGGAATTTCACAGGCATGTTTGGGAATGTTGCTGAGTTCCCAATCGCAAATACAATTCTTCAGAGGCCATATTTAGTTGGATTTTAGGAGAGTAGCTAGAGTAGACCCTAAGCTACCACAAATGTTGATTGTGCAACTGATGTTATGTCGATGTTATTACACTCCATGGAACAGTGGAGCACAAAGGGAAGGCTGAGATTTGCAACTTCCCACAACCACTATTGCAGGAGCTGCTGCTGCCATGGCTGTATTAACAAATATATTTGAATCAGGCCCTTATTTAGAAAAGTATATAAATCATGCATAATTTAGCATCTTATCAAATAGTATATTCATTAAATTCCTAAATTGAAAAAATATACAGATCAGATAACATAATATACAGTAGGGGGTCCTAATACTTACAACTAATATATATAGAAGCTGGGGAATAGAGAGGAGAATGGCAGTTGTTGTGGGTGAAACTTCATTTTTCTCTCTTTTCCCCAGTTACAATGATGATCAGCCCACTGCCTCAAATCAACTAACTATGTGCATTGTGAACATTCAGCAGTGCAGCAGAGTACAGTGGACTACAGAAACCCAGAAAGTCCTCTGAGCCTTGAACACTCCTGGCAAATGTCACACACTAATGCACTGATAGCCACTGATAGCCAATGTTGTCACTCCCTAGAGGAGCAGACATTGCAGTTCTGCATTCTGGCAGTGCAGCTAGCTGAATAGACAGCAGAATGAAGATTTCCATCCCCTGCACCACCAGGTAAACAACAGTAATTTAAACTGTCAGTGTGTATACCTGGTGGGACAGAAAACCAGTGAAAATTATAATATTGCAATATCAGCTGTAGTTTAATTTTACATTATAAAGTTTACCTGTGAGTTGTAGCTTTTATATTGCAGTTCAAATACAACATTCATTTAGTAAAATAAATATGGTAAATGAGATAAGGGTATTTTTGGATGAGAGGTGTTTCTCTGGGGTTGATATAAGTGGGGTAGGGAGTGTTAAAATCTCACCAAAGTCTATATCCAGATTAGACACTGTGTTGGCTAACTCTGCAGATTCTATTGCCAAGAGTTGCACAATCCTCTCCTGACTTACCAGGGGTACAATAAGTTTTCTGTGAGTGTCTTTGTGATCAGATGACCTCATCCTGCCAGGTGATCACAGATTTGTTGTATATAGAAGAAGGTTACTCTTCCTTGAGTAACCTGTGTGGGTTTACTTCACCACTCTAGGACTACCCTTTCACTATCAGTAAATGCCTGTTACTGGCTCCTCCCACTGTGTTGTGCTCTAGTAACTTGCCACTTACCACCAGGCACTTACATTTGCAGTTAGAACCACTTGTTCCACCCAGGATCTTACAATGACATTTGGAACTGCATCTCTGAAATTCATACAGTACCACAGCTCTTTAGCTAATAAAGCTATGTGCATGTGCACTTAGGTTTGACATTTAACATAGTCCCTAATGGACATTGGGAATTGGTTGCTTCTCTATGCATGAGAACATCTGGGGAGTTTGCCACTGCTTTGGTGCCTGGAGTTCTAAAATAGGGGAGAGGATGCCTCCAAAATGTACTTCCAGGATTCAGCTGGGGGACCTAATCACCTTTTCTGGACTCGTTTTGGCTCCATAGGCAGAATAACCACATGCACAGGCAACAGTCTTTCTGCTATCAAGCTGGAGAATATTAGGTCTCATGCATAACAATTAGCTGGTTGAGATGGCCAGCTTTTCCTGCACCTCCTAAATGTACTCAGTCTTAGGAGGCTGGAGAGAAAGACATTATGGTTCCCTGGAATGGTGTCCAGTGAAACCAGGTGCTTTTGAAGGTATACAGATCCCCTAGACCAGAAGGGTAAGTGCATTTTATTATTATAGAGGTATACACAAACACATTTAAAATTTTAAATATTTCAGTTTAAATATAAAATGTATTTTGCCAACTGTGTGCTTAACACCAGGCTTTTGTTATTGCAGCCCTGTGTCTAATTGCTTTACACATCAAGGGACTGCAACTCAGGATCTGCTTTCCCAGCTGCAGTGCTACACAATAAATTTTATATATTTTTAATTTTTACCCTGTGCATGGACAAATCAGCCTCACTGTAGTCTGAGATCTGCTTTCCCAACTGCAGTTCAGCAAATACATTTAAAATATATTAAATATTAAATGTATTTATATATACTGTGCCCAGAGTTCTGGGCTTCACAATTTAATGCACTGCAGTCCTGAATATCTTGCTCCTGGCTGCAGATTTCTAAATTTAATTTAAATATGCTTTTTAATAACTCTTTCAGAGCTGGGATGGTTCCAGTAACTACTTTCCTGGTCCCCAGGACATGGGTTCCACCTCCTGCAGTGCAGGACTTACTTCCTGGTGCTGCACGGTAAACCTGCCACTCTTACTGTGCCACAGCCACGATGCATGCTAATACTAAAAAAATATATTTTTAATTGCACAGGTCCTGCATTGGTCATGTTGCTCAGTCTGGAGATGTGATGGGCCATGGGCATATATGCAATCCCCTTGTGCACTTTAGACTAACCTTACTAAGTCGCCACAGCAACCAATGATAGTACACAACTGCCATGCAATCACAATACAAAATAAATGTTAAATTTACATTAAAGTGGTGCCTAGCACCATAAATTCTTTAAATATGACTCCTCAACCTGATATTAGCCATCTAAGTGCCATAGCCAACATATTGGCACATGGGTGAATCCCTGGTCACAGTCACTGCTAATTCTTCCAGCAATGACAAATGCACATATTATTATTATAATTATTATTATTATTATTATTATTATTATTATTATTAGTATTATTATTATGGAGGGGTCTGGTAGCATATAAGCGGTATGTCAAGGAGTCTGATGGCATAAAAGGTGCATATGTGGACAGCATATTTTATGTGCATCCCCTGACCATTTACTTACACTTGTTAATTAGCCCCACTACCTGATATAATCTTTATGTATTTAAAAAATAGTCTACCTGTATATAAAAGGGTGTCCCATTAATACAAATGTGTCCCATTAATACAAATTTGTCTTGAGAAGGAAAGGTTAGGCTTTTTGCCTAATTAAGATTGTTATAAAAAAGCAAAAATTGGCCTCAGACACCCTATAGTATATACACTTTTTTATTATATCCCTTAGCCTGACCATTATTCCCTAGATTTTATGACACTTTAATGAGCTCTCCAACTGAGGAATAATTTAAGTCTTAAATATTGACTAGTGTGTGTAGAGACTTTGGGAGGCAACTGTAGTCAAGTTCTCTGATTTATGTATTTTCATGTCAAGGAAGGATATCTTATGTTTTTGGATCTCTGGTGTTACTTTTAAATTAATATTGTAAATATTTTGTGCAGTTGCAAAATTATCAAACTATTCTCTCAAATCTTTAAATGTCATCAAGGAATGTTATCCATAGAATTACTGGAAGAGCCATATATGAAATACTGTAGAAATGCCCTCTATTTTACTAAGGAAATATTCATAAGTTGGTAATGATAGGACTTAACTTAACTTACACTATTGTTTCTCTGTACAAATGGGTTAATTTGATAAATTCTTATGATCTTCATATAGCCTGTAAAAAACAGCCAAAGCAATATTTTTGGGGTAATTTTCGCTGATCTAAATTGATGTATTTCAGGGGCTCAAATCGTACATTAACAAATATTTAAAAACAATATAAAAAATCATCTGTTAGTAAATCTGTGACATATAGTACAATGTTACGTAATCCATTAGAAGAGAGATGGATTGTGATTTAAAATAGCAAATAATTGTTTTGTTTTATAATTATTTCTGTGCCATCATTTTATATTCTATCGTATTAATATTCATTATATATGATTTCAATGTTGCTTCACCCACTGAGTGTCTGCATTATTGTACATTTTTCTATATGTTTTTGTCACGGTCTTAACAAAAATATCTATCTGTGAATAATCTTGCTTATTAATGCTCAATTTACTTTTAAGTTTCAAATATGTCACTACACCCTTACTCTTTGTTCTTTTATGTTAGGAGAGTAATGCTGTTAGACTACAGGCTTTTGGATATCTGTATATTGCATACGCTTCATGTAACACTATTTTAAAGTAGACCAGCTACTGTGAGGTTACTTAAAACTTAGTTAGCAATATAATTGCATTCAATTTATTATAATTCAATGTCAATTTCTTTATTGCCTTTACATGTTTAGTGACACTTTTCAGAAGTCTTAAATTTTTAATATAAATGTATTACAGTTTTAAAATACTGTTGAAAGCACATAATACTAACGTACACAATTATATACACAATATTAACACTTTTTAAATTGGTCTTAAATGAACTGTCAAGCGAGTTCTAACTTAAGCTCTGTACAATGGACTCAAGACATCTCTTTTGCTAATCCCTCTGTCTGTGAAGCTAGACATTCTTCTAGCTTTAATACTGACTTGGCTGTACTGTTACTTGTTTTATAAGCATTAAAAATAATCATTTATCATATTCTTTTCTTGTTTTATTTTAGCTATCACCACCAATACATTACTCTGACAGACGGTCCTTTCTCACCTGGTGCATTAATTTACACCTAGAATATTAAATTGCAGCTTCCTTTGTTTTATACATTTCTCAAGCACAGCTAAAGCTCATATTTTTTTATCCCTTCTGGAATGTCAAGCCACATCTTCTGTTATGTCACTTACAAAGAAACTGAACAGCATGGGGCATAGCACAAAATACTGTAGAGGCACAGTCCTATAATCACCTCTACTCAGAATGTACAGCAGTGACTATAACAATCTGATACCTGTCCTTTACCTAGTTAAGTGCCCACTAAAATACTATAAAAGTGGTTAAGACCAATCTAGTGTAGCATAAATTTAAGCAGTCTGGGTGATATGTATCAAACATTGGAGAGAGATAAAGTAACAACCAATCAACTTCTAACTGTAATTAGAAACACATGGGGAGATGTATCACCCGGCGATATGGGGGTATAGTGGTTTCAGTGCTCATAACAGTATGTGGGGTTGGCTATGCGCTCCTGTCATTATTGGTGCTGCTGTCTACAAGATAGCACACCGATGAGCCATCCAATGTATGAACGGTCAGTGGCACTGACCGTTCTGACAACTGCAGCTATCTATTTCGACAGCTGCATCTGTCATTCCCCTATCACCACAGCAGAGTCAGTACTGTCCCTAGCTGCAGTGGCTGATGGGCTGCACATGAGATCTTGCATTGCTTGCAAATCTTGTCACATGCCCAGTGGAGCCGGCTTGAGGTGAGACACAGTGCATCAGCACTAGGCTGATGCAGCTTAGGCTCTGGCAGGGATCGCAGGAGGGAGGAGTTTTCACACCCCTCTCCGGCAGATGAGATGTTTATACATCTCATTGGTACTTCTTCCTGCTTTGCTTAGGGAAAGAGGCAAAGCAGGAAGAATTATAGCGGCACGATGCGTGCCGCTATAATACATCTCCCCCACTGTCTATAAAATAACAGTTAGAAGCTGATTAGTTAGTACTTTATCTCTCTCCACTTTATCTCTTCCCAAGGTTTGATATATCTCCATCTCTATTTGAAACAGTGTTAAAGTTGCTTCTAAAATCTAGGTAGACTATGTGGAAGGTGTACTAAGCCTTTGTGAGTGATCAAGTACCAACTAATCAGCTCCAAACTGTCAGTTCACAGAAAAATGACAGTTTATCCATAAAATTACCCTGATCTAACACTTTGGTTAGACAAAAAGAAGTGCCAATTAAATTAGAACATCTATGTTGAATAATGAGTCTGTTGTGGATATTGCATCTCACTGCACAAGTTTGCTTGTATTCATATATGAAACCTATATTAATAAATATTTAATTTTATAGAATTCACAAACACATTCATTATACTGGTCCTATATAAAGATGTGATGTGCAGATAAGGAATTATTTGTGAGCATTCTCAGTAGACCAATCAGAAGCTGGCTACTGCTACCAATAATTAAAACACTACTCGTTGTTCTCAGTAATAGAAAGTGTAAACATAGTAACATTTACAGATCTTATGCCAGTAGTACTATGCACAACAGCATAATGCTGTCATAAAAGTAGTGCCCTCAAAATGGAAAATGGTAATGATGACAAGCAAAGAGATACAGTATTTAAATATAAACCCCTGAACATTAGCAGTTTTATTTTTGTTTTTTTTAAATCTTTTATGAAACTTTTTTGAGTCCTGTAATGTTTTGCATAAGCTCACTCACTGAAGTTTGTGATTTACAGAATTGTTTTTGTTAATTTTTGGAAGGCTGTTTTACTATCTAACCTCCAACTGACTACTCTCACATTTACTTTCCAACATTAATATTAAAATAGCTTTGCCATTCTCAGCACTCTACAGAGACAATGATACATATGTTGTGTAGTTATTATATTCCCTTTGTACTTTAACTAAACTTACAGAATGCAATCCCATAGCACATCACAGTAACTACTCAACTCTCGCATAAAAGGGAAATTTACTAAATAATAGTTTGTCTAAACTGCAGTTGTTACTGTGTTTTCTGGTGCTTTTAAATCAATCAGCTTTATAAAAAATGCAGCAAACCCCACTGAATAAAGCATGGGGTCCTTGACAGGCGAGATGGTTATAAACCAGTAACAATTTTGAGATTGCTTTTTATACACGACTGGGGTTAAAAATGTTAAAGTAATGAAAAGTAATACATGTATGAAAAAAGTGCCCCTTTAAATGTAAAAATTATAACATTCCTATTAGTGATAGCAATAACTAATACTGTATGTCTCCTGTAGTGTTAAAATGAACTGATATGGCTCCATTTAGTAATAATAAAGACTCATATGGCTTCATTATTACATTAAATAATTATTATTGTCCTTTTATTATTCTATGTAATACATAATAATGTGTCCAAATGACTTTATCTCATTTATCGTGGGCTGAATTAATTTGCTAATAATAGTAGTTGCCCTGTCCGAATAGAATATACTATTTTTGTGCCCCAAAACATATCTAAGGAAATATCTTCTCACCGATTGTTTTCCATAGTGTAATAGTATCCTGGGATTACTTACCTTAAATCTTCTTCTTGCTTGAACATACATAATCCACTGAGGGGGAAAAAAAGGGCTGAACATTTTTGCTCCCCAAAGCTATATGAGTTAATTGGCCTGATGTTCATCTGTGTAATATATGGAATGCTAATCAGGGGAATGAGATCCTGTATTTGCTAAAGGGTTTACATTATGTCCCACATTCTGTATTTAACAAACAGCTGCAAACTTAGCTTGCATCTGTTTGTCACAGCACTATTTATGTCATCTATAGATGGAGTTAGTGGTATGGTCACCATTGCCAGGAGCCTTTTAGGCTCTTCTCAGTCCCCACCAGAGACAAGCTTAATGTGCATGCGCAGAAAGGCCTTGGCACATGTGCATTGCTTGTTAGCCGAACACTGGCAGTGGTAGGCTGCTATCAACACAGCACAGCAGAGGACTCTGATGAGTATGGAGATACCACAGGATCTCACCAGCAGGGGCACCGAGAGGGGGGAGTGGGCACTGGGGGCCCAGGTCCAAAGCTACTCCCCCTTCCTCTTACCTTTCAGCAGCCCAGAACATGCTGCTGTGTGCTGGGCTGCAGAGGGACCAGGGAGACTGCTGTCACTGAGCAACAGCAACAGTCTCTTCTCCTCTGCTGGTGGGGTGAGCAATCATGCTGATTGTCCCCCTGGATTTGCACCTGGCTGAAGGGCTCATAGCGCCCCCTCCTCAGTGCACAGCACTGCCGATATTAGTGTTTTTTTTATTTTTTGTCTAAAGGGAACATGGACACGTTGCCTACAGTTAGGCCACACACCCTGATAGTTCTGGGACCTCGGCCGGCTTCTATAGTGTAACTGGAATACTAAATGAAATATGCTCCTAGCAAAAAGTATTGGTAAAATAAAGCCCTTAGAGTTGAGATGGGATGTATCCTAGCTAAATTCTAAGTTCAAAAACAAAGCTGATCAGTATTTGTTTGCTACCTGCAGAAGCAGACAGTATTGTCCTTTCATGCAAAAAAAAATAAAATTATTTTGCACCCCTAGCATTGCAACATGGATTGTTCCACATGCAAGTGTCTCCTTGTTTGCTCCTTTTTTATTTTCTACTGCCTCTGTATCAGGCCCATTACTTGAATCATACCTCCCATTTTGGTAGGACCTATGTATGGCCCATAGAACAATATAGAAACTGGTTTTGTAGTTATTAAATATCAAGCAAATTCTTTGAGAGAAATGGTAAGTGTAGCACAAGGACATAGTGAGCACCAGTTTCATATGAATCATATTGAATGGAGGAAGCCAATGTAGTAAAATGTTGCACATTTCTATTCACACTAGTGCTGTGCTTATTTTATCTATACTAATTTTATAAGAACGTTGTGTCTGACTGTTTATTCCAAGTTGGTGCAAAAACTACTGAAACGATTTTTATGAAAGCTGCATCATTTTGTTGTGGAAACTCCTACAAGTAACCTTCACTTTTTATATCAATCTGTCAAATAAAGCTGCACAAAAACAAAATGTATTGACATCATCAATGCAAGAGATAGGTGTGGCTGATAAGGGGTGGGGGTTCTGTGGACCAATGTTCACTTGAATAGGATAGGCTACATAGCAGTCTGTGCACAGGGCACTCAGTGACATTGGTGTGAGTGGTGGGTGAAGGTGCTGCTGCCACCAGTCTGTATAGCACTGGTCACGCGGCCATTCCCGCAATAGGGCCCCTATGCAAAGCAATACAACTAGAACACCTTAAATAAAAATTTTTTGGCAGAATCAATTTCACCATGGGCAACAGTTAGTTTTCAATAAAATAAAATAAAATTATCTGTACGTTTTACAAAACTTATTTGATTTTCTGAAATGTTTACTTACAGTATAGCATTTGATACCAATAATTTATTGAGTCATATACTGTACTATGCATCTGTATATGTATCTAAAAATATAAACCTTTTACATTTACATCAGTAACTGGATCCATATAATATCACTTTTTATGTTTTGTGTTTTGGACTGATGAATTTTAGAAAATATTTTATGTAATGGGAAATTATATTTAATATTTGTATTTGTTTTTGCATTATTATTATTATTATTATTATTATTATTATTATTATTATTATTATTATTATTATTATGTATTACATTGTGCAAAGTAAAATTTTTCATATTATATTAACTGTTTAAATATTGTATTTTATATAATAATAATAATAATAATAATAATAATAATAATAATATTGGTACATAACAACAAAACATACTTTACATAATATACAGCAAACAGTGTAAATGTCTATATTAAAGAACTGTGGACTTTTTGAGCTTGATCAAATTTCTAAAATTTAGAATATAAAATAGATCTAAATACAGCTACAGCTAAATACAGCTACAGTTTTCAAGGTCACTGATCAAAATGATTGAATAATAAACCATCTAAGTTAGTTTCAAAACAAGGTGGTTTCTATGGAGATAAAATGTCACATTCACCCTGTATTATCTATCTTCTGCTTGTATATATATATATATATATATATATTTATATATATATATATATATTTATATACACTGTATGTAATGGTAAGGGAAGCTATTTATAATGTGTTGTTTTTATCTATAAGTTTATTAACTTCAGTGTTCTGATTCCTCACCTCCCCCCTTTTCCATCATCGCAGCAGTAAGTGGGACCATACCATACACAAAATAAACTCTTCAGGGGTTCACTTTCCAATTAAGCTGATCTTTTAGAAGCAGAACTCATTAGCTGCACACTGTCTAGTGTCTCACATGCAATTACTCATCCTCTCAGCATTCCTATTGGTACTTCATTACCTTTTGTGATGTTTAGGAATAGATCAAGGACTTCAATTAAAAGCACAACCAAATGTATACAATGACATTGAGGCAATTGACATTAAATTCAAGGAGAATGCAATAAACATTTATTTTTACTTTTGTGAGTGCTCTATTTTATAATGAACATAATTATATTAGAACTTTATTTTTGCAAATATTTAGCATTTGATACAAAAATAATCTTTCTATGTAACAATATGGATCACTAACAAATAAAGCTAGGAATTGGAAAACTGAACATACTGTACTGTACATTAACATCGAAGGAAGAGGAAGTTTGTCTCTTGATTCCCTTTTAATTATAAAACCAGTCAAGACCTAAAACTGCACTGCAATATCCACAAAATAAAAAACTAAACACCTGTAAATATTTGTCTTAAATATTTGAAAGTTTAATTTAACATCTTGCTAGCTGCTAACCTTCTATAAATTAATAGTATATAGAAAGTGTCTATGTTAAGTGCCTAAATAAATATTAGCATTGTTATGATTATTTTGTAAATTATATACAGTGCATCTACCTACAGTACATAGCTTTCATTTAAAATTCAATTAGTCATACTAACAGATTGATAAACACTGTTAAAAGAACATACTGTATAAGGATCAGTTCCATGATGAACATCATATGAAAATAGGCATGTGTGCAACTAAATATGATGGAAACAATTACAAGCCATATTTTTTTAGTAACATTCCCCTAAAATGTCAACATGGGGAGGTGTGGTCAGATCCCCTCCTTACAAAAATCCCCCCATAAATGATGCATGTATTGTAGCCACCAATCAGGGGGCAGATCCAAGAAGTGAATGAGATTGCTCCCCTCGCACATCATGCAGGGAGAAAACTAACTGTAGCCTCTGTAGTACCTGCCCAAAGTGCTGCATCTATGGTGGTAGTGGGCCCCTCTGACAGGCCTAAGTCTGGGTAAAGAGTACACCACCCACCCCCCTCTTGGCACCCCTGATTAAAACACATAAGACAAAACTGGCAAACAGTGATTGTACTGTACATCTATAAACAGTAACACCCAACTGAATTCGGAACTGGTACTTGCATCCTGGTACTCCTAACTGGCTCTCTGCAATTCTTGGACAAAATAAATGGTTTGCAGTTAAATCTATAAATAATGGTTTATTACTTGAGTGAAAAACCACCATAAAGAAAGCCCATAGGTTTAACTTTATACTTATCTTGCATTATTACAATACTGTGCACTGCCCTCTGTAGTTTTATATGGCAAAACATGTATTATAGTGGAACATTGACTTTATCCCCAGTTACAGTATATATTTTCTGAAAGAATATGCTTCACAGAATTTAAAATCTGTGCTTGTGTCTTTTTACTTCACTTTGTAACTGTAACACAACACCTTAGAGACACAAATATAAACAAAGTTGCCACATACAGAGTAACATAAATCCTTCCCCATGGGAAGAATTGACACATACTTTTGAGTGTATTATGATGAGGCTGGAAGCTAGAGACTCCAGTCACCATAATCAACTTTTTAATAAAGTCTGATTATTTGAAGTATAATAGTTAAATGTAAATAAATAATTAAGCTGCACTGGTAATCCCATAAAACAAATATTGTACTAATCACCTGCACTCATACCAGGGCTGGTTACTGATAATGCGTGGGATGAACAGTCTGCATTCCCTTGGCCACAACCAGATCAAGGTGTTCTCACCGTATCCAGAAAGCATGCAGTATTATTTATATGTGACACTACCAGTGACAGTCCTGACAAACTCTAGCACCAATCAATTGCTTGGGTTTGCTGCAAATTATTTAAGCTACAAGTGCTGGCATGCCCTGGCATACAAAGCCTACTGGAAGCTAAAGTGCCATGTAGGAAAACACTTTATAAAATAGCCACAGAAAAATGTTTATATAAATAGCATAATGCCACTACTGTATATAAGGAGAAACTTATACCACTTTTACACTAGTCATTAGTCTGACCCGATATTTGGAACATGGTTCCAATCCGGGTCAGACCCGGGACAGATCCTATTCCCACTGCTGCGCCAACCCGGGCTATTCCCGGGTTGGAGCCTTTCACTCTGCACATGGGTGCAGTGGAACAGTTCTTCTGGTGGTTGGAGATTACATCTTCTCTAAGCACCATCAAACCGGAAGTCCCCATGCTGTAAATGGGACCTGGGTCAGATGACCTGGCTTACCCATTTACAGTGTAGGGTTACACAAGTAATTACTCCGAAGCAGCTGATATTCATTTGATTAGGAACCAATCTGTGAATTTGAATATCTTAGCAATATGGTTGTGGGTGGATAAATCCAATTTATCAATGTACACTTTCCTTTTATTTTTTTTAAATTCCACCCCTTTATTTATATCTGGAAATGTGGAACATCTGTCAAAATAGAGAAGCTGCAACATTTTTTGTTTAACCTACAGTATGTGAGAGTCAGGGCACACTTCAACATCTAGTGTAGAAGTATCACCTTTTTTCCCGATGTCATTAAAATTGTGAGAAGCAGCAAAATAACTTTTTTGTTTGGACCAATGCTTAAATATTGAGAACAGACAGGCCAATAGGTCATGTCGCACATGGGTGGAGAAACTGAATTAAAAAAAGCTCCCATCTTTATTCTAGAATTTTTTGGCCTTACGACATTCCCACATGCAATGAATAAAATTGGCTTCGGAAAACCTATATTTTAAACATGAACCAGTCTCAGCTGAAACCATATGTCTATGTTGAGTCGGAGCTATATAGGCCCTGTGGAGTGTATGTATGGATGTGGAATAAAGTCACCTCATGATGAGACATTAAATCCATAAGTTCATGTATTTCTGGGATGTCTGCTTTCACTTTGTAGTCAGGACATCCCATTGAGACGTGGAAGGACTTGGAAAAAGATGGGGCTATAAGTATCTAGTCCTAAAAGGGTTATCATATATATATAATTATGGAGGTAGGTATGAACCTGTGCTCAGATGTGCTTATTTGTACCAGGGAGCTGCTCCGGTACTGGAGATGTCCTGTCTCCTCTTTAAGTAGTATTAATAGTGATAGGTTGACCAAAGTGCTACACCTCAATTGTCCCTACTAGAGTGGTGTAAGCAGTGGATTGTGTGTGTGATAACTAATGGGGTTCATTCCTCACTATATATGGATATAAATGTGATCGGCTAGATGGGCATGGAGAAAAGTGCTGTAAGATATGGAAAAAATCCTTTACTGGAAAACTAATGTCATATCATGATGGTAACAAATTACATACAAATTTTGATAGTAATACAGATCACAGTCACATACACACAACAAAATCAAATAAAATGAATGTAAAAATGTAGGTCACACTATGTCACACGCTGCCCTGGAGACCCCAAAAATCAGACCCCGCCACTTACCTATGCGGGTGCTGACCCGCGCTGTCTTCCGGCTCCCACGCCGTACTCCTCTCTCAGGGCGGTCCCCTCTGTTGTCCTCTGCAGGGTCCCGCTGCTGTGCTGCTTCCATGCTGGCTCCTGCTGATCGCTGGTCTCTGCTGGTTACATCCAAGAAGCGCTGTCCTCCGGTCCATGGGCGTGGCCATCTTGGATTGCCCATGTGACTCCATTCCACCAATGAGGAATCTTCTCCTTCTTTCTCAGCCTGTCAGCTCTCAGCATCTACTATAAAAGGATCCCCAATGCTGACACAAGTTGCCAGTACAACTAGTCTCTGCTATCCAGCCGCTCCACGTAGTGTCCCAGCTTCCAACGTCTCCACTCGGCTACCCAGCCACTCCATGTAGCGTTCCAGCTACCAACGTCTCCACTCGGCTACCCAGCCACTCCACGTAGCGTCCCAGCTACCGACGTCTCCACTCGGCTACCCAGCCGCTCGACATTGCGTCCCAGCTACCAACGTCTCCACTCGGCTACCCAGCCGCTCCACGTAATGTCCCAGCTACCAACATCTCCACTCAGTTACTCAGCCACTCCACATAGCCTCCCAGCTACCAATGTCTCCACGGCTATCCAGCCACTCCATGTAGCCACCCAGCTACCAATGTCTACCCACGGCTATCCAGCTGCTCCACGTAGCCACCCAGCTACCAACGTCTACCCATGGCTATCCAGCCACTGAACATAGCCACCCAGCTACCAACATCTACCCACGCCTATCCAGCCACTCCACATAGCCACCCAGCTACCAACGTCTCCCCATGGCTATCCAGCCACTCCATATAGCCACCCAGTTACCAACGTCTACCCACGGCTCTCCAGCCGCTCCACGTAGCCACTCAGCTACTCACGGCTACTCATCTACATAGCCACTCAGCCACTGCGTAACCACTCAGCTACTCATGGCCACTCATCTAATCATGGCTGTCCAGCCGCTCCACGTAGCCACCCAGCTACCAACGTCTACTCACGGCTATCCAGCCGCTCCACATAGCTTCCCAGCTCCTAACGTCCACTCAAGGCTATCCAGCCTTTCCAAGTGGCTTCCAAGCTACCATGCTACTTCTACACTATTCAAACTCCCCATCAGTTCACTGCTCCCTCTCATGCGGAGGAACTTTATTAAGCCAAGTCTCCTCCAGCGAGTGTCTGCACCAACTAGTACAGGTCCTAGGTCCAGCCCGGGAACACAGCCTCTAAATCCCATGTCTGTGACAGTTTGCACTGGCCCAATTGGCTCGGCAAGTGGTCAAGGATCTGGGGTAGATCCCTCGCAGGATGTACTATCTCATCTGGAAAGACAGGAGACCTCTAAGACCCAGTTGATCCAGTTCTTCCAAGATATGTCGTCACACTTGGACAACATTCAGTCCTAATTGGCTCATCCCGCTCCCGCTGGCTCCCAAGTTGCCTCTCCTACTGTGGTGCGACCTGCTCCTCCGCTTCTACCTCCTGCTCGTCTTCAGCTTTCCCCTCCGAGCAAGTTCGATGGCAACCCCAAATTGTGCAGGGGATTAAACCAATGCAAAATTTAGTTCGAGCTACAATCCACCAATATTCTGACAGCCAGAACCAGGGTGGCATATATAATCTCTCTGCTCTCTGGCCAAGCACTCGACTGGGTCTCGCCCCTTTGGGAGAAGTCGGATCCTTTGCTCTCCAACTACCCCAAATTTATTTCCACATTTCGCAAGATCTTTGATGAACCTGGAAGAACCACTTCTGCATCAGCTGATATTCTACTCCATCAGGGTAGCAGGACCGTCGGTCAATATGTAGTCCAGGTCCAAACTCTGGCTTCAGAACTCGATTGGAACGACGATGCTCTCATCGCTGTCTTCTGGAGTGGCCTTTCAGAAAGTCTCAAAGATGACCTAGCTTCCCGTGACCTTCCAACCAATTTGGATGATTTAATTTCCCTTTGCAACAAGGTGGATCTTCGTCACAGGGAGCGTGCCTTGGAAAGAGGCAGACATGATCGCAGAAGGCCACGTCCAGCTTCCCGTTTACCATCTCCTCCTGTGGGTGAAGAACCCATGCAGGTCAACCGCTCTTGTCTATCGGCTGAGGAACGACAGAAAAGGCAGAGGCAGAACCTCTGTATGTACTGCGCATCTACTCAACATTTAGTTAGATCCTGTCCCATCCGTCCTATTCGTCCAGGAAACGCCTCCTCCTAACTTATGAGAGAGAGGTTAAGTTAGGAGTTGCCATTGAATCACATAGGAAGTCTGATTCCACCATCCAGGCTCATTTAAAGCTTCATCAAGGTTCCAAAGCTGTATTAGCTCATCTAGATTCTGGAGCAGCAGAGAACTTTATCACTACGGACTTTGCCCAGAAACATCAAATCCCCACAGAAGCATTGCCTCGAGTCATCACTTTAACTGCCATCGATTGTAGTCGCATTACTAGTGGAACCATCACCCATCGTACAGCACCACTTAGACTTACCATTGGAGTGCTCCATACCGAACAACTGTCCTTCCTAGTGATTCCCAAAGCCTCTCATTCTTTAGTCCTCGGACTACCCTGGCTACAGAGACATTCACCACAAATCAATTGGACCACCATGCAAATAACCTCTTGGGGTTCCAATTGTTTCAAAGGCTGCCTTCAGCGGGTAGTACCTGTCCAATCTTCCATCTTACAGGATTCTAATAACCTGCCCAAAGCTTATGGTGGGTTTTTTGACGTCTTCAGCAAACAGAGCGCGGATCTATTACCTCCCCATCGTGATTGGGACTGTCCCATAGATCTGATTCCCGGAAAGAATCCTCCTAGAGGCCGAACCTACCCTCTATCTCTCCCTGAGACTCAAGCCATGTCAGAGTACATCAAGGAAAACTTAAGTAAAGGCTTCATTCGACCTTCCACGTCTCCAGCCGGGGCTGGATTTTTCTTTGTAAAAAAGAAAGACGGGGGGCTGTGCCCGTGCATTGACTACCGGAGTCTTAATGAAATAATTATTAAGAATCGCTACCCTCTTCCTCTCATAACGTAGTTATTCGATAGTGTCAAGGGATCCACAGTTTTTACCATACTCGACCTAAGAGGGGCCTATAATTTAATTCGTATCCGTCCAGGCGATGAATAGAAATGGCCTTCAACACCAGGGATAGGCACTACAAATACCTTGTTATGCCCTTCGGCCTCTGTAATGCTCCAGCCCTCTTCCAGTTTTTCGTTAACGAAATCTTCCGGGATCTTTTGTACAAGTGTGTGGTCGTTTACTTGGACGACATTTAGATTTTTTCTCAAGACCTCCAAACTCATCGAGACCAGGTGAAAGAAGTCCTTCTGAGGTTGCGGTCCAATCAACGTTTTAGAAAATTAGAGAAGTATCTCTTTGAAGTCTCAACTGTACCATTCCTGCGGTACATCATCTCCGGAACAGGCCTTCAAATGGATTCTTCAAAGCTATAAGCCATTCTTGATTGGTCTCTTCATTCTTCCTTGAAAGCCATACAAAAGTTCCTAGGATTTGCCAACTATTATCGCAAGTTTGTGAAAGGTTTTTCTACACTGGTAGCTCCTATTACTGCCATCACCTGTAAGGGACCAGATCCAACTAAGTGGCCCATCGAAGCTACTTCGGCATTTCAGCTCCTTAAGCAAGCCTTCATCTCCGCTCCCATCTTAAATCAACAGGATTTCACTTGGCCATTTATCCTGGAGGTGGACGCATCCTCTGAAGGTGTCGGTGCTGTGCTCTCCCAGCGGTTTGAAGATAAAAAACTTCATCCTTGTGGTTTCTTTTCCCGGAAGTTTTTGCCTGCAGAAAAGAACTACACTATCAGATATCAAGCGATATCACCATCGGCGAGATCACCATCAGCGATATCTTTTAGAAGGAGCTCACTACCCCATTACCATTTTTACAGATCACAAGAACCTGCTTTATCTTAAATCTGCAAATTGCTTGAACCCTCGTCAAGCCCGGTGGGCAATGTTTTTCTCCAGATTTAACTTCAAACTATCCTATCGCCCAGGCTCACAAAATCTCAAAGCCGACGCACTCTCCCATTCCATGACAAGCAACCATGATCTACCCATGGAACAGCCCCAACCAATCCTAAATCCCGCTTTCTTTGCCTCTACCAAATTATCTTCTATACCCCCGGTTGGGAAGACTTTTGTTGCTCCAGAACTCCGCAAGAGGTTGCTGCATTGGGCCCATGCTTCCCAGTTCTCTGGACACTTGGGTATGGATAAAACCCTTGAATTCATCCAGCGGTCCTATTGGTGGCCATCGATGAAAAAGGACATCAGTTCTTTCGTATCATCATGCATCAAATGTGCCCAACACAAAATACCTCGGCGGGTTCCACACGGTCAACTCCAGCCTCTTGCAATTCCATTTAAGCCATGGACTCATCTCTCTATGGGTTTCATCTCTGATCTTCCTCCATCTCAGGGCCACAACACCATTTGGGTTATCGTGGATCGCTTTTCCAAAATGGCTCATTTTGTACCTCTTACTGGGCTTCCGTCTGCACCTCTACTCGCCCAGAGTTTTATAAAAGAAATCTTCAAGCTCCACGGCCTTCCTCAAGAGATCATCTCCGACAGGGGAGTACAGTTCGAAGCGAAGTTTTGGAGGTCACTCTGCTCAGCCCTTCAAATAAAACTCAAATTTTCTACCACTTATCACCCCCAGACCAATGGTCAGACCGAAAGGGTCAATCAAGACCTGGAACAATTCCTGCGCACTTTTGTCTCCTCCTCCCAAGATGACTTGATTGAACTTCTTCCTTGGGCCGAATTTGCTCACAATAATCATTATCACACGTCCACCAACTCAACTCCTTTTTTTACAGTTTTTGGTCATCATCCTCGAGTGCCATATTTCCCTCTTCTTCCAACATTAGATGTGCCTGCGGCCAAGATGTCTCTTCAACGGTTCTCCAACATCTAGGAAAAGATTTGTTCCTCTCTGACTAAAACCTCAGCTTGGTACAAGAGATTTGCTGACCGCCATAGATGAGCGGTTCCCAAGTTCCAACCTGGGGATATGGTCTGGCTCTCAACCTGAACCTAAGACTCCGAGTACCCTCAATGAAATTTGCCCCGCGGTACATTGGTCCATTCCCAATCGTCAAAGTCTTGAATCCTGTGGCCTACAAGCTAAAACTTCCTCCATTCCTTCGCATTCCAAGCTCTTTCCATATTTCTCTTCTAAAACCACTGGTCTTAAACCGATTTCAGAAGGTCCTTCCCAAAGCTTCTAGTGTTCAAACACAGCAAGGAGAGGAGTTCGAAGTTGACAGAATCTTAGATTCCCGTTGTCGATACAATCGTCTTCAATACCTCATTGACTGGAAAAATTATGGTCCGGAAGAATGAATCTGGATAAATGCCTCCGATGTCCATGCGCCCCGTCTGGTCAAAGCGTTCCATATGAAATTTCCTCATAAACCAAGGAAGTGTCCGATGGCCACTCCTGAAGAAGGGGGTACTGTCACATGCTGCCCTGGAGACCCCAGAATCAGACCCCGCTGCTTACCTCTGTGGGTGCTGACCCACGCTGTCTTCCGGCTCCCGCGCAGTACTCCTCTCTCAGGACGGTCCCCTCTGTTGTCCTCTGGAGGGTCCCGCTGCTGTGCTGCTTCCACGCCAGCTCCTGCTGATCGCTGGTCTCCGCTGGTTACATCCAAGAAGCGCTGTCCTCCGGTCCATGGGTACGGCCATCTTGGATTGCCCATGTGACTCCATTCCACCAATGAGGAATCTTCTCCTTCTTTCTCAGCCTGTCAGCTCTCAGCGTCTACTATAAAAGGATCCCCAATGCTGACACAAGTTGCCAGTGCAACTAGTCTCTTAGTTTTACTAAGTGAGCCTTCTCACTGTGCTCCAAAGGTGTTTCGGCTATCCAGCCGCTCCACATAGCGTCCCAGCTACGAACGTCTCCACTCGGCTACCCAGCCGCTCCATGTAGTGTCCCAGCTACCAATGTCTCCACTCGGCTACCCAGCCGCTCCACGTAGTGTCCCAGCTACCAATGTCTCCAATCGGCTACCCAGCCGCTCCATGTAGCATCCCAGCTACCAACATCTCCACTCGACTACCCAGCCACTCCACATAGTGTCCCAGCTACCAACGTCTCCACTTGGCTACCCAGCCACTCCACGTAGCATCCCAGCTACCGTCTCCACTTGGCTACCCAGCTGCTCCACGTAGCATCCCAGCTACAAATGTCTCCATGGCTATCCAGCCACTCCACGTAGCCACCCAGCTACCAATGTCTACCCATGGCTATCCAGCTGCTCCATGTAGCCACCCAGCTACCAACATCTACCCACGGCTATCCAGCCACTCCACGTAGCCACCCAGCTACCAACGTCTACCCATGGCTATCCAGCCGCTCCACGTAGCCACCCAGCTATCAACATCTACCCATGGCTTACCAGCCACTCCACATAGCCTCCCAGTTACCAATGTCTACCCACGGCTCTCCAGCTGCTCCACGTAGCCACTGAGCTACCAACATCTACTCACGCCTATCCAGCCACTTCACGTAGCCACCCAGCTACCAATGTCTACCCACGGCTATCCAGCCGCTCCACATAGCTTCCCAACTCCTAACGTCCACTCAAGGCTATCCAGTCTTTCCAAGTGGCTTCCAAGCTACCACGCTACTTCTACACTACTCAAACTCCCCATCAGTTCACTGCTCCCTCTCATGTGGAGGAACTTTTTTAAGCCAAGTCTCCTCCAGCGAGCGTCTGCACCAACTAGTACAGGTCCTAGGCCCAGTCCGGGAACACAGCCTCTAAATCCCACGTCTGTGACACACTATGGCTATAAGCATCAATTAGTAATTAAGATCTTGGCATATCTATTAACTTCAATACCACAGAGAGAATAGATATGTTTTCAAAATGGATATCGTATGTATTATTATTATTATTATTATTATTTTTATTATTATTATCATTTATTTATATGGTGCCACAAGTGTTCTGCAGTGCCTTACAAAGTACACAGACAAAAAAGTAACCATTGACTTACAATACAATACATGACATGGATAAACATTGCTATATTAGCAACCTTAACACCCGTATAAGCAGCCAAGTGTTAGTTGCCCTAGTGGGGAGTAAGAGATGAATGAAATAACAGTAGGGAAAAGCACAAGAGGGTAGAGGGCCCTGCTCGAAAGAGCTTACATTCTTTAAGGGAGGGGAAGACAAACAGGAGTGACACAGAATTGGGTGGGCGGGGAGGAAGGAAGATGCAGCAGCAAGTTAGGATGAGAGCTGGAAGGCTTTAATGAAGTAGTGGGTCTTGAGAGCTCATTTGAAAAATTGTAGAGAGGTGCAAAGTCTGATAGGGAGAGGGAGGGAGTTCCAAAGGTGAGGAGCAGCATGGGCGAAATCTTGTAGGCGGGAGTGGGAGGAAGTAATCAATTGGCATGAAAGGCGGCATGTATTAAGTGAAAGAAGAGGGCAGCTAGAAGAGTGAAGGGAGATGAGATCAGAGATGTAAATGGGAGAGGAATGGGTGAGGGCTTTGTAAGTGAGTGTGAGAGCCTTGAATTGGGTTCTGAAAGGGAATGGGAGCCAGTGGAGGGCTTGCAAAAGAGGGAAGGCAGATGTAGAGAGTTTGGAGAGGAAGATGAGCTGAGCAGCAGCATTGAGCACACACTGGAGAGGAGAGAGATGGGATTTGGGGAGGCCAGCTAGGAGAAGGTTACAGTAGTCCAATCTGGACATGACCAGTGAATGTACAAGGGTTTTGGTAGCATCCTGGGTGAGAAAGGGTCTGATCTTGGAAATATTCTTAAGATGGAAATGACAGGACTGCGAGAGGTTCTGAATGTGTTTTTTGAAGGAGAGGGAAGAGTCCAGGATGACTCCAAGACAATGCACTTTGGGACTAGATGAGATAGCAATGCCATCTATTAATAAAGAAATAGTGGGACATGATGTTATGTGGGAGGGTGGGAAGACTATCAGCTCAGTCTTAGGCATATTAAGTTTCAGAAATTGCTGGGACATCCAGGAAGAGATAGCAGAGAGACAGTTAGAGATACGAGTCAGTAGAGAGGGGGAAAGATCAGGTGAGGAAAGGTAAATCTGAGTATCATCAGCATAGAGATGATAATGGAGGTCAAAAGAGCTGATGAATTTACCTAGAGAACACGTATAGAGAGAGAATAAGAGAGGTCCAAGAACAGAATCTTGGGGAACACCTACTGTAAGATGCTGTGGGGGGGAGGAGTCGCCATGAGAGGAAACAGAGAAGGAATGGTCTGAGAGGTAGGAGGACAGCCAGGAGAGAGCAGTGTCATGTAGACCAAGGGAGTGAAGGATATGCAGCAGTAGAGGGTGGTCCACAGTGTCAAAAGCAGCAGGGAGGTCAAGGAGAATGAGCAGGGAGTAGTGGCCCTTGGATTTGGCAGCAAGGAGGTCGTTGCTGACTTTTGTGAGGGCAGTTTCAGTGGAGTGGAGAGAATGGAAGCCAGACTGAAAAGGGTCAAGGAGGGAGTGGGAGGAAAGAAATGTGGTGAGGCGGTTGTAAACAATATGCTCAAAGAGTTTGGAGGCAAAAGGGAGTAGAGAGATTGGTCGGTAGTTAGAGAGAATGTTAGGATCAAGGTTAGGTTTTTTAAGAATGGGGGAGACACGGGCATGCTTGAATGCAGAAGGAACAGTGCCAGAAGAGAGGGAGAGATTAAGGAGGAGGGCAAGATGGGAGCAGGCAGAAGGAGAGAGGTAGCAGAGGAGGTGGGAGGGGATAGGGTCGATGGCAGAAGGGGGGGGAGGACTGGATAAGGGCCTTAACTTCCTCTCCAGTCACAGGGGAGAAGGATGTCAGAGTTGGTAAAATGGATGGGGAGAGGTGATCCAGGAAAGGAGGAGGTGGAGAGCTGGGGGACTGGTTGGATATGATGTCCTGATGTATGCAATCAATTTTAGATCTGAAATAGGTAGCAAAGTCAGTGGCAGAGAGCAAGGAGGGGAGATGAGGAGGGGGTGGGCAGAGGAGGGAGTTGAAGGATTGAAAAAAGATGCTGGGTATTTGAGGACAAAGAGGAGATGAGGATCTTGTAATATGACTGTTTAGAGAGGGAAAGGGCAGCACTGTAGGATGACAGCATGAAATTGAAATGGAGAAAATCTGCCTGAGAGCGTGATCTTCTCCACTGTCGCTTGGCAGTTCGTGAACATTTTTGCAGGTATCTGGTGCATTTGGAATACCATGGTTGAGGAGTGGATTTGCGAGGGTGAGTAGTGATCGCTGGAGCAACAGAGTCAAGAGCAGAAGTAAGGGAGGCATTGTATAGGGAAGCAGCTTGTTCAGTGCAGGAGAAAGAGAGGATAGGGGAGAGATGTGAGTCAAGTAGGGAAGAAAAGACAGCAGTGTCGATAGCTTCAATGTTACGCTTAGTGCTGGTGGCTTTCAGAGGTAGTGGAGGGGAAGGAGAGAGAGATATGTTAAAAGAGAGGAGGTGATGGTCAGAGAGGGGAAATGGGGAGTTGGAGTAGGCAGAAATATCACAAAGGTGAGTGAATAACAAATCAAGCAAATGCCCACTCACATGGGAGGGTGAGGAGGTACATTGGGAGAGTCTAAATGAGGAAGTGAGGGTGAGTAGTTTGGAGGCAGCAGATTCTGTGGGGCTATCAATAGGAATATTGAAGTCACCGAGTATAATAGATGGATGGTCTGAGGAGAGAAAGTGAGTGAGCCAGGAAGCAAAGTTGTCAAGGAACTTGGAGGGAGGACGAGGGGGACGGTAGATGACAGCTACTCTGAGGTGTACTGGTTGGAAGAGGCGTATAGCATGAACTTCAAATGTGGAGAATGTAAAGGATGGTTCTGATGGCATATGTTGATATGAGTAACCAGGGGATAGAAGGACCCCAACACCACCACCATGGTGATCCCCAGGCCTGGGGGGGGTGTGAACATGAGGCCCCCATAAGAGAGAGCTGCAGGAGAAGTGGTGTCAGAGGGTAAAATCAAGGTTTCAGTAATGGCAAGGAGATTCAGGGAGTTGGAGATGAAAATGTCATGGGTGGGGGCCAGTTTGTTACAGACTGATCTGGCATTCCAGAGGGCACAGGATAGAGTGACAATGTTGATAGGAAATATGTGAATGAGATTATCAGGGTTGCTATAGCGTGGAGATGAGATTACTATGCGAGACCGAGATGAATAGAGTGTAGGGATCATGCGTGCTCCTGTGCTAGGAGGGAACCCTGTAGGAAGTGGGCAGGGAGGGAAGTTAAGGAGATGTGAATGAATGTGGGGCAAAGTGACAGGGTGATAAGTGAGGGAGGAGAGATTACCAGTGGGGTAGTAGGATCCTTGAGGGGTATAAGAGAAAGAAAATGGAGTAATGTGGGTAGAGGGGGAGGAAGGCAGAGAGAGAAGGGGAGATAGGAGGAGGTGGAGGAGACCAGGGGGAAAGGATAGAGGTGGAGTCAGAGGGCAGAACAAAAAATCAGGTCAAAACTGAGTGAAGGGAGTAGTTGAAGACAACATGGTCATGGTAAGGATGAGGTAAAGTGTCAGCACAACAAAAATATATTACAGAGCTTTGAAAAAGTGGAGATAAGATGGGAGCAGAAATTGAATATTAGAGTAGAGAGTAGTAGTAGCTAGAGCTAAGCTAAAAAGACTAGGCCAAAGAGCTAAGGTAAAAAAGCTGACATTAACAGTATTCAGTAAGATTATCTTCTAAGCACAGAGGCAGCACAAATAGTAGTAAGTGATGGCCAGAGTTTTTGTAGCAACCAGACTTCAGTGTTGAAAGTCCAGGTTATGCAGTCAGCAGGAGTTTGTAGCAGTGAGATTTTGAAATCTCCTTTGTTGATGGTTTTTCTCCAAATCTAGATTAGGTTTTTAGAAGTGCAGATCGGTTATTTCCCTTCTGTTCCGCTTTGGTTCAATGCTGGTCTAACGCTAGTTTTAATCTTAAAATGCACTTTTGATTAGTGCACTTCTGAATGGGGCACTTCCAGCCAGGCTATTCCAGCCTACTAATGACCAATATGTAGGAGACCTGGAATGTTAAATTACTGATTGCTTACAAGCCCAGCACCCTCCCACTAATATGGCTATCAATAAATTGAGTAAAACAAACACACAGCACATACCACTAGGCTAATAACAGGCTCAATGAGCCAACTAACAAAGAAACAAAAAAAACCCCATCAAACTAATATACTATGCAGTGATTTGTTAAATAACATTGCTTATCAGCAAAAGTCTGAGACTTGTAGTCCGTTAGCTAAGTTCTCAGGCTGGCCAATATATATTCAGTATAGCAAAAGTCTTAGACTTGTAGTCCGTTACCTAAGTTCTCAGGCTGGCCAATATATATTCATATGATGTGGTGGAGATCCCTTATACTGCGATAGGGGTAATCTTCACCAATATTATGTGTCCAAAACCAAATTCCATTGTTAATGACTGATCTGGGAACAAATAGGGCATGTTTCCCACCGTTTAGAATTACTGTCCAAAAGATCCTGCAGCACGAAGTGCAATACCACCTGAATACATGACAACATAATCCTTTAGATCCAGTAGATTAGATAGGGCCAATGATATATTTACAAATATAGAAAAACATACAACAACACCGCCTACTGTAGCATTCTGTGATACAGTATTACAACTAGAGAAAACAATTAATAAAGAGACTAGGACATGGTGGGACAAGCACACACTACAATGGTACCTACAGCATGACAATGTCCCAAATGGATTACAAATAAAGAAAACATGACACACGATCAAGATGACAGTGAATTCATGAAGAAATGGCACGATATTCTACACAAATGTTCTAAAGATCTCATAGAACTGATAATAGAAAAACATAAGGAGAAACTCATAATATTAGATGAGAAAATCAACAAATTACATACAACACTTGAACCTTTCAGTAAAGAGGAAGGGTATAAAGATATAGAACAGATCACAAACCTCAGAATTAACAATAAAAAACAAGAAATCATCAAATCTAAATTAAACAAAATTAAACATGACAAACAAACAAAGAAGATAGAAGGGGGAAGGGAAACACGAACAACAACATTAGCACATAAAATATGTAGTGTACCCATTTGGATTGGTATTAACACTAATTGGTAATAACATCCTAAACAGAAGACAAAGAGCCATAACATAAAAAAAAAACCAAAAGAACAACAATATACAAGAGAATAGGGCTCACATACCAACAGTTTATGACACAATTGCACATTAAATATAAGAGACACACTCCCAAAACAACCCATAAAACCACAGATAATGGTCTACAGGATAATACTACAAACACAATTGGTGAAACAACTGACTCATCACCAACCACCAATGGAACATCCTTCTCGGTTTATGATTGGGAAGAGGATTTAGAATATGAACAATTAGCAAGACTCATTTGATGAAGGTTAGATAAACACAACAAAAGGCCAATCACCAGTGAATCACAACCACATTTGACAAAGAAAAGAATAGGACTATCAACATTGAAACCTTAGACATAACAAAGAAAGACACAGATACAGACCAAAGCAATGACACAACATAGGGACAAGATTTTTTAGATCTAGGACCTGGCCTGATAGCCTGCATACCAGCCAACAACAGCACACAGCACCCAAAGTGGAAAAATATGGAACATAGTGATTGTATTGGGGGTAAGGTCCAACAAACACAAGAAAACAAAATGCACAAGGGAAATCTAGCGAGTCATCCTGAAATACAGATACAACAATGAACCAACAGGGTTTGAACAAACACAAACAGGACACCAGTGACATGAGACAACCTGACACTATGATAGAAAATACAGAAATATTCAATCTTAGCTACATGATCCTAGAGAAACCACAAATATCTCTACTGCAGAAAGGCCTAAAATTTGCACCAAATAAAAAACTGAACAAACTTCAGACATATCTGGATGTAAACGCCTTCTCTAGGAAACTGACCTTAAAGAAATATTTTCAACAAAATAAGAATATTCAGAAAGAGAAAACAGAAGGATCCATATACCAACATACAAAGTTCAAAACCCCATCTCAATTCAATCCAACACATCTAATGGGAAACTTCATTACCACCTTTGAGACCATAGAGAAACTCAATGAAAACCATAACAACATAAACAAACACAAAAACAAACTCACCAACAAAGAAAAAAGTAGCATTAAAGTAATTTGAAAAGAACCCAGACATATTCGTAAAACCAACAGACAAAGGGGGGGGGGTTGTCATTTTGATTAAACAGGACTATGTAGACGAATCCCTCAAAATACTCAATGACTCTAAAATGTACAGGATTCTAAAATCACACCTCACACCACAATTCCAGAAAAAACTAACTACACTACTAAAGAGGGGTATGGATACAGGGATACTGGCCAGATCTGAACACAACTTTTTGAACAGATCACATACAGTAATCTCCTTTTTTTATCACCTCCCAAAGATACACAAGGACTGTCAACATCCACCTGAATGCCCTATCAGGATTCAATTCACTCACATCTAATCTATCCCAGTACATAGACTCATTTCTATAAGACATAGTAAAAAAGCAACCTTCATACATCAAAGATACTACAGAGATACTATGTACCATATCCAAGATTTACTGGCATGATGACTTCTGGCTTGTGACTAGCGACATCACATCGCTATACACAATAATTGATCATAATCAGGGAATAAAAAGCACCAAACATTTCCTAGAAAAAGACATGGACTTACCCATACAGCAAATAGACTACATCATACAGGCCATTTATTTCATCTGGAACCACAACTACACATGGTTCAACGGTGTGTTCTATCTACAGACCACCGGGACTCCCATGGGAATGAGGTTTGCTCCAAGCTATGCCAACACGTTCATGAGTAAGTGGGAGGAGGAGCACATATGGCAGGTACATGGCTTCGGAGAAAACCTCATTATCTGGTGGAGGTACATTGATGACATCATTTTCATTTGTAAAGATACTGAGGACAGTCTCCATGAGTTTATCCAACAAATAGGTAACAACATCACTTTTACCACCAACTGGACCAAACAAAAGTGGAATTTCTAGATTTAGAAATATACATTGAGGACGGAAAGATACATACAAGGAATTTCAGGAAAAAAGTTTATGTAAACAGCTACATCCTAGCCACCAGTGACCACCATCACAACTGGTTGGCAAATATACCGAGAGGACAATATAGACGAATAAGAAGAAACTGTAGTAAAATAGAGGATTATGAGGATCAAGGTATGAAATTCACTGGCCTATTTTTAGAAAAAAAGTATAACAGTGAACTAGTATAGGAAGCCTATAGAGAAGCTAAAACAATAGAAAGAGAGACACTACTTCAACCAAAAGAACAAACAATAGTAAAAAACAGGATCAAACATACTTTATAACACAATATAATGAAGCAGCCGATGAGGTTAAGAAAATCCTTAAAAAATACTGGAATATCTTTCTACAGGACAATGACCTCAATACAATACTAGGGGACAACCCAGGTATAGTAAACTTTAAGGCACCAGATCTGAAAAAGAGACTTGTCAAAAACCACAAACCTCCAAGGAGACTCACACAGACCACATTAGTCGTTCAGAAACCAATAGGGTTCAACTATTGTGGAAGGTACCAAGCATGTAAGCTACTGAATAAACAAAGCACTAAAACTATTACATCCTTCACATCATCAAACACAGGTGAGTCTTACAATAGCAGAGAACACATAACTTGCAACTCCAAAGGGGTAGTTTACCTGGTTAGATGCCCGTGTGGCATAGAGTATATTGGTAGAATGATTAGACCTCTCAGTTTGAGGATAAAAGAGCACATGAGAAACACCAGGATAGGATATGACAGCATAGTGTTTCCAAACACTTCAAGGAACAACATAAGTCCGACTTATCAGGTATGGGTTTTGTAGAAATTGATAAATCCACACATAACTGGAGAGGAGGCAATTTTAACCATACAATAAAGAAGAGCTAGATCAAATGGATATACACTTTACAGACACTGTAGCCCAGAGGATTAAACATTGACTTCAACATCAAAAGTCTCTTGCAAAAATGAATATACAGACAAATAGAAAGGCAAGCAGTCTTATATGGAATTAACCAACTTTGAGAGTGGGACATATAGATGAATTACTTAATTAATACACAATTGGCACATATAGGATAAAATAGTTAACCTATAGACCTACCGGAATACACAACAAAGATAGAATACATCCACCCAATCCATCTATCATGCATGAATACATGATGTTTATACAAACTCAGAGATGCATCCATTACAGAAACATGCTGAATAAGCCGATTAAGAGCAAGCTGGTGGCATATTTGTGTATCATACATTACTCACAAGTACGATCAGTACTGTTATGTATGTAACCAAGACATTACATCAAGATGCAAGGCCATAACAGATAGATCTAATTCTATTGGATAATAGACATAGGAAGTATTACCTGTGGTAATAACTACCAGCTATAATGACTGTCTCTATCAATTATCTTGTTTCTGAATGATTCTTTCTGACAAACTAGTAAACTAATGATATGAACTAAATTGAATGGCCAATGGACATGTTTTGTTAAAATGTACTATAGCATTACACAGTACATGGTGATCTGTTGTACGAAACAGAAGTATTGATTTCTAACAAAAAACACCCACCAATCATCCATCTCCCACCAGCAGACCAATAGAAGATGAAGGTGGGGTTTATATATCACAGTAGATATCAACATGAAACACCTCCTTGATAAAGGCAAAAACCAAAATGCATTGGAGAATCTGAAATATCCACATACTAGGAGGACACAAAACTCACAACATTTCACGATAATTACAACCACAGACTATTTGCTGTTATGTGGCACTAGCCAGACGTCCCTGATGAAGGAGAGACCCACCGATCAACATTCAGCCGGCAAGGGAAAGGAGCTGCAAACTGACAGAGGACAGGGTGGTATGTCTTGAACAAGAGGGGGTGCACGGCAAAAGGTTCAGACCGAGCCTCAACTGTTATATCCCCTCCCCAGACAGCAGCCTTCCCCTCCGGAGGCACAGTGCAGGAGTGTGTCTGTAATCCAGGTGCGACACCGGCACCTATGCTCGTAGGCAGGATGCTCAGTCTAGAGCTGTCCCCACCAGTCAGGTTCCACACCATACTCCTTACCCCGGGAAGATCACCATGGGCAGCGGAAACATATTTACTGCTACAAGACCAGCGGGATGCTGCAGGTCTTCCACATTCCTCACATCCTTCTGGTATTTATTCAATGTTCACTCGGAGACCCATTCCCAGTGATTCATGCACATTGGGACCTTGGACATTACTGTACTACAAACATATACCCTCAGTTTTACAAGTATGGACTTTTCATTTGGGACACATGCCCTACTTGTTCCCAGATCAGTTATCAACAATGGAAATTGGTTTTGGACACATAACATTGGTGAAGCTTACCCCTATCGCAGTGTAAGGAATCTCCACCACATCATATACATATGAGGTCCATTTTGAGAACATATCCATTCTCTCTGTTGCATTGAAGTTAACAGATATGGCAAGATCTTAATTATTTATTAATGTTTATAGCCATAGCGTGACCTACATTTTTACTTTCATTTTATTTTATTTTATTTTGTGGTGTGTATGTAAATTTTATCTGTATTATGATCCCAATTTGCATGTAATTTGTTACCATAATGATATGACATTAGTTTCCCAGTAAAGGATTCAATCCATATCTTATGGGGTATCTAGTCAGGAAGCTGGCAGTCAAAATGTCGACCGCTGGCTTCCCAACCGGGAAATCCCAGCATAAGACTAATGATAGGTGTCTAAATACCGATGCCTATCATTAGCCCAATGCCAAAATCCTGAAGCACGGCATACCGATTTTAGGTAGGCCGGGCATTGAGAGCAGATAGCCGTGGAGGGGAGGGTTAGGTTTGGGGTCTCCTGGGGGGACTTAGGGTTAGGCATGCCCTTGTGAGGGTTAGGGTGCAGGGAAGGAGGGTTAGGTTTGGGCTTCCCTGGGTGGAGGTTAGGGTTAGGCACTGGGGGGGTAGGTTAGGGGTAGGCAACCCTGAGGGAGGGTTATGGTTAGGGGGGAGAGGGTTTGGGATAGCCTACTTACCTCACCTGGAGCGATCTTCATTTGCCGGCCTTCCGGCATCAGTATTTCATCTGCCAGGCTGACGTCCAGCAGTATAACACACCGATTCCTCTTATGGTTTATGGTCTTTGCTCCATGCCCATCTGGCCAATCTCATGGATATCCATATATAGTGAGGATTGAATCTAATTAGTTATCCTTAGAGGTACACACAGAATACACTGGTTACACCACTCAAGTAGGGACAATTGAGGTGTAGCGCTTCGGTCACCCTATCACTATCAATATTATCGTATATATAAAATTCATTGGTCTGTTTGTTTGTATCTATATTTCAAATGCTAAATGAATTTACCCAGGGGGCACAAAAAGAACAATTACTTTAAAAATGCATATACTGTATATAAAATCTCAATTTATTCACTATACATAGGCACAAATCATATTGATAAAACAATGTTTGTTTGTTTGTCTGTCAGGTTATGCATTTGGACACCCCTGCACTGATTGGGATGAAACCATTGTGAGGTGGTCCAGTTGGATCCTGGCCAGGTTTTAGGGGGGGATAGGGTCTCAGTCAGACCTCTTTTTGGTGTACGCTTTGCAGAACTTTGACATGGAGAGCCAGTTCTAATCCTTTCACTTGATGGATTTGGAGAAAAGCTTCACAGAGTAGAAACATTGGATCCCAGAAGAGATACTAGGGGGTTGAGGTCTTTTCAGACCTCCTGTTGGTGTATGTTGGGCAGAACTTTGACTCGAGGATGCTGGTCAGAACTTTATCCTAGGGAGCCTATTCTGGGCCTTCCACTGGATGGATTTCTACAAAATCTTCACAAAGTGGTAACATTGGATCCCAGAAGACATAGTAGGGGGTTGAGGTCCAAGTCAGATCTCCAATTGGTGTATGCCAGGCAGAACTTTGACCAAAGGAGCCTGTTCTGGGCCTTCCACTGGATGGATTTGGACAACTTCACATAATAAAACTTCATGACTTGAAGATACACCCCTGAACCAATTAGAATGAAACCAATTCAAGGTGGTGCAGTTGGATCCTGGCAAGGTTTTAAGGGGGTTAGGGTCCTGGTCAGACCAACAGTTGGTGTACTCTGGGCATAGCTTTGACCCGGGGAGTCTTTTCTCAGTTGTCAACTGTATAGATTTGGACAAAAACTTCACAGAGAGGTAACATTGGATCCCATAATACATACTAGAAGGTTGAGGTCCCAGACATCTCATTGGTGTATGTTGGGCAGAACTTTGACCAAGGGAGCCTGTTAGGACCCGGGGAGCATGTTCTGAGCCTTCCATTGGATGGGGACAAAAACTTCAAAACTTCACAGAGTAATAACATTGGATCCCAGAAGATATAGTAGAGGGTTGAGGTCCAAGTCAGACCTCCCGTTGGTGTACGTCATGCAGAACTTTGACCCGGGGAGCCTGTTCTGGACCTTCAACTGGATGGATTTGGACAAAAAATTCAGAGTGGAAACATTGGATCCCAGAAGACATAATAGGGGGTGGGGGTCTTGGTCAAACCTCTTGTTGGTGTATTCTAGGCAGAACTTTGACAGGGGGTTGCTGGTCAAATGTTTGACACAGGGAGCCTCTTCTGGGCCTTACACTGGATGGATTGGGATCAAACCTTCACAGAGTGGTGTCAATTGGTCTGGAACATCTAATGGGGTGTTTGGTGTCCTTGGACCTCATGGCAGAGTGCACCAGGCAGAACTTTGACCCAGGGGCCTTTTCTGGGCCTTCCGCTGGATGGATTTTGATGACATAACATAATAAAACTTAATTACTTGAAGGTACACCCCTGAACAAATTGGGATGAAACCAATGCAAGATGGTGTAGTTGGGTCCTGGGCCTTGTTTTAGGGGGGTTAGTGTCCTTGTCAGACCTCCTGTTGGAGTACTCTGAGCAGACCTTTGACCCAGGAGCATTTTCTGAGCTGTCCACTGGATGGATTTGGCAAAAGCTTCACAGAGAGGTAACATTGGATCCCAGAAGACATACTATGAGGTTGAGGTCCCGGGTCAAACCTCCCATTGGTGTATGCTGGGCAGCCTGTTCTGGGTCTTCCATGGGATCGATTTGGATGAAAACTATACAGAGGTTTGACAATTGGTCTGAATGTCTATTGGAGTGGTTGGGGTCCTGGTCGGACTTCATGACAGAGTGTGCCAGGCAGAACTTTGACCCAAGGAGCCTGTTCTGGGCCTTATACTGGATGGATTTGGATGACATCACATAATAAAACTTAATAACTTAAGTTTTAAACACGGGAAATGCCAGGTACTTCAGCTAGTTCTTTAATAAGCAAACAAGGCAATACAGATAGTTTGGTTAAGAGAAAGTGGAAGGAGAGTTTGAGAGAGAGAAAACATAATGCCTCGCTTGCAAGTACATGCTTAAGTGTTGTCTGGGGAGACCAAATTTCTGCTAGTGTTCAGTGAAAAGGTACAAAACACCTACTGGGTCAAACATTTTATGTGAGCAGGAGAGACCCCTGCCCTCCACAGGAGGTAGTTTGTGTTAGTTAGTGATTGGGTGAACAATGGGTTGCCCCATAGTGGAACATACAAAGGATAAATTAATACTATCTAGTTTTTTATTGATAGTTATAAAGGCAACATACTTGTCTCTGAATATAATGGGAGTCAAAATAGTGTCCGGAAGATCTGAAACTTTAGTGTGCAAGAGGGAACCTGACAAGTAAAATAAATATATAAACCTGGAACCTGTGGAGTAAAATAAATCTCAAATAATGCTTGATCTAGAAGTTTATCTGTTTAAGTACCTTTCTCCAGTAGCCAGTCATTGATGCAATAAAAAAAAAAAATGAAAGAGAGTTAGAAGTAAAATCTGGAGCTCCCATACCTCCCTACTTTGGATAGCTTTCAATTTCTGCATTGATATCCAAGTCCTTTTGTTCTGACATAAAAATCTGGAAATTATTCCGTACATTTTTGAGATGTCTAAATTTGCTAACGCAATGGGTAGCATCTGCAAAAAATAGAATATCTTTGGAAAGATGGTAGCAGCTGTGTTAACTCTAATATGTTAATGCAGCAAGAGGCATCATGATCCGAGTTGCACTCTAGCATGCAATATTGGATCATATGCGATCCCATTGTCCGGCTAAGTGACTCATGCTGACAGAGATCCTGGACTCATCACTCCCCCACAACAGTGGCATCACACCTCTGTTTTGGGAAATAGAGGCCATCACTGCCCCCTCTCCTCTCAGAAACAGCAGCAGACTGTCAGTCACTGAGAGTGACATTGCAGACCCATACTGCACATGCACATGTACAGATTCCCAAACATTGGGAATCTGCGAAAAAGACAGAGCTGTGTCTGCAGCTGAATCAGTCCCTATGGCAGCAACAACTGGTTGTGGGTGTTTCTATGAAGATCCCTGTTGCTGGTGACTGCCGGAAATGAAGAGGAACTAAGGAAGAGACATTGTACAGTACAGTAAACAATGTGAACTCTATGAGCTCCTGCAGCTGTAGGTTGGCTATTTTACAGCTAAAGTCCTTGATTCACTAACTCATCAGTGCAATCACTAAGAGGGCATATTAGTACACAGTACACTACTGTTCCCACCACACATTTTTACTTTATTACATTAAGCAGAACTAAATAGACTGCAGGTGAAATATGGCTGCAGTAAAAACTGCAGGTGTATGATCACCACTCACAGAGGGGAGAGGGGCTGGGTGTAGTGCAACGACTGCAGGGAGGCACACTGTACACTTCCAGCCTGGTGAGTATCTCTGACAGGTATCAAGAGATGTGACTGCATCAGTGAAAGTTCCAACTTAGTGTGGTCACATCAGGCAAGTGGTTAACCTATGGAAAGATAGAAAGAAATCCCTGTTCCATAGAACTTGATATGTTCACCATTACCTTGTTGTCCCCAGGACTTAATGTACAGTAGTGGTAAGATAACAAGTGATTGTTGGCACAATGGGATACTACTAAGAATGACAAACTGATCTCAGACTACTGCACCTACAGTAGATACCATGAAGGCAGATAAAGATTGTCTCAATACCTCTAGAAATTCCTCACATCAGGACAAAACACCAGGGGTTAGGGTGGCTAGGGAACAACTTGGAGACTGACAGTGACTAGGTCTTCCTATTGCGACCAAACCCTGGTTTGGCTAGACCTTCCCAGAGTCGCAGAGTCTAACTCACTTGGTGGTCTTCACCAGTGACCACTCCAGTTGGGATATGGATTTCACTGCAGCCAGTGAGCCGGTCGCGGCCCTCTGGACAGGTACCTGGCAGTGCAGGAAGACAGGAAACTATATATATGAGAGTTAGATTTGGAAACCCTAGGACTGTAACAGCACTAAGAAACACTAGAATTTAAATGGTTACTGGAGATGATCCAGATGCCAACTTGCTCTGAGAAACAGAAAGAATGTAACACAGGGGTGTACAGAGGATTGTAGAGATCTAGTCGCTGACTTGCACTGAGAATACAGGGAAATGTAACACAGTGATGCACTGAGAACTGTAAAGGATCCAGCTGAGAATTAACTAGTAATAAGCATGAAAGTATCTGACACCAGTACCACAGGGAGGCAGCTGGGGAACTGAAAAGAAAAATAATAGCAACACAGGAGCTGTTATGTAAAGACCTGGAGTTCAGTGAGAGAACTGAAATGACACACTTACTGGAACAGCGAAGTTAAACAGCAATTTCCTGAATTTCAGACTAAATACCCATGGGTAGCTGGTCATTGGATCAGAGAATCAGCTGAGTTACCACTGGGCTAATATTAGGAGATACTAGACAGGTGATATGGACCAACATGGGTGTGCCCATGCCCGGCACCCCGGGAACCAGGACACACATACGGAATGCCTAACAGAACCCAAGGAGAATACTCAGTCACCACTCACCTCCACTCCCAGTAACTGAACACCTAAGCCCAAGGACACCTGCATGGAGGTGAGTTGCAGGTGATCCCAGGCTGCATCCTGACACAGATGATGCTTTAAAAGTACATTTGAAATAGATGGATGCAGCATGACCAAAAGAAAAACACAGAGAATATTGAACTAGTTAGATGCAGTACCCAAATTTAACCAGTGCTTCTCTTGGTAGTAGAGTAGTGACTTGGCAAATAAGCCACAATGCATTTTCTAAGTTAATAGTATGCAGGTTGCATTACCAGCATTTGGTCTAATGCACTTTGTGTAAAGATTGAGCAATTGTTAGAATTAGGCAAATCAGAAGAAGTGATAGACAAAACAATTATTTTAAATGCAATGGATGCTACTATAGATGTCTCTTGCACACTGTGTTTTCAGTTCCAGGTCTACAAGAGTTGTTTCAGTCATAGATTAAAATTCATGTACTGTATGTATAATATAAGTCACAAATAATTAAGTAATACCCATACATGTCTCTATTTTATGAATAGTGAAGCCAGATTCTTTGTCTCAAAAGTGACAAAAACAGTGTCTTATTAAATCAAACCCATGTGGAGTGAAGTAGATACTTTATCAAGGTTCCTGCAGGGTTCCCCTCTTATTTGTGCTATTAGTCTTTTGTAAAATAGAACTCTTCAATAAATCAAAGATGGTATCAGCTAATATTCAAAATGTTTCCCCTTGTCATAATTTCAGAAAAACATGGGCCCATAAAGCAAACATAGAAAATGATCTAGTGTAATATCATCTTACCAGAATCAGGCCAAAAAAATAAAAACATACTCCCATATAAAATACTCTTTTATGGCATAAGTATGAATGTACAGGCTGCCTACCAGACAATCAAAAGGAAAAGCAGTGAACAGGAGATGATGGCTTCTGGATTGCCAACTTTTTAGCTTGTCCAGAGGTCCACCAGTGGTTCAGAATTGTAGCATATCAGATGGTTTTCTTGATTCCCATCACAACTGACTTGTTTAATTGCACAGCAAACTTTTTCAAAGCGGATTTAGCAAAACAAAACAAATTCCAAGGAACAGGCCACAGTCAGGGCAAGCAGCAAACACTGAAAGTTCATTAAAATATCAAAGGTCACAGCTGGTAGCAAGCTAGATAGTCTAGTAGCAATCCAAGGTCAGTAATAAAGCACTCTACATAAAGATATCATGGAGGTGTAACACAGATGTCCAAAAACAAAACACAATGAACGGCACAAAGTGAACCAGCCTTTCATAGTTTCAGCACATATGGAGGTAATCACCAGGTCCAGAAGTGTAATTAACTGTCACAGTGTTAAACAGCATGGAACAACCTGCTATCTAACTCTGTTTAACATTTTTGGGCATTAGGCCCAGCTGCACATATGTGGAGGTAGGTGCTATATCTATTTTACCTTCCCCACCCAAGTTCCATAACATTTGGGCAGTAGGCCCATAATCCACTGTTTTTTCATTCAGTTTAATCGGCACTGGTGTACCACAGGAAAAGGCAGTCAGTCCAGACTTTCAGAGGCCTAAACCATGGTCTACACCCAATGCAATTTTCCCAACAAATATGTGCTGTTGAATTAAACCAAATACACTTAAATTTATTTATTTATTAACAGTTTCTTATATAGAGCAGCAAATTCCGTCGCGCTTTACAATTTGAATCAACATTAACATTATACTGGGTTGTAAAAGACATACATATATAAATGACATACATAAGGGTAAGAGGGCCCTGTTTGCAAGCTTACAATCTATAGGATAATAGGTGTTGATACACAAGGATAGGTACTACATATTGCAAATTGGTCCAACCCAATTGCAGATGTTCTTGGTGGGCTGTATAATCCAATCACACTGGAAAGTTGGCCAAGGGTTAGAAGGATGTTATATTGAAGAAAGTGAAGATGTGATAGGTGTTTAATATAAGAAGAGTTAGATAGGGAGCTATAAAAGGTTAGGTGGATGTTTCTGGAATCTGATAAGCTTGTCTGAAGAGGTGAGTTTTCAGAGAACGCTTGAATGTTTGGAAACTAATGGAAAGTCTTATTGTGCATGGTAGGGCATTCCACAGGGTGGGTGCAGCCCGAATAAAGGCCCTGATTCAGAGCCGGACGCTCTGACCAGAGCGCTCGCTCTGAATCAGGGCCCTCCTCCATTAAAATGGAGCGTCCTCCTGGACGCTCGTATAGCTGTGGGTCACCACCCACAGCATATACGAGAGTGCAAAAAGATGGTCACAATGGTCTTGACCATCGCGACCATTGAACTTGCGAGGGAAACCCTGCGGTCGGGTTTTCTCAGCCGCAAGGCCAGGAGTGATTTTGGCTCTATCAGAGCCAAAATCACTCCCACTGACATCACTAGTGATGTCAGTGGGGCCGGCTTCAGACGGTAGGTGTTCCCATGAGAATGCCTCTGTCTGGCAGGCACGCCCCTGGCACACCCACCAAAGGGGGCATGCTGTCAATCAACATCGACAGCACGCCCCCTTTGGTGCGAGACCCCTAGCGATGGAAAGCCCGTCTGAATGACCCCCAAAGTCCTGTAACCATGCATGGGAACAAGTAATGAGCGGGGATGAGAGATGCAGATCTTGTGCAGAGCATAGCAAATGTTTTCTGAAAGTTTTATTTATCCCCTCATAATACATTAATAGTTTACAATTAGGTCATTATTATCTAGGCATTATTAAAGATATGTTAGTATCTAGTAAGTAGTGTTCCTCTGATTGCACTTATTTCTTTCTTTTGGGGTGTACAGTAATAGCGTTCTGAGAAAATTGTGGTAAATTCTAATGATATTATACTTTTGTGCTTTGTTTTTGCATATTGTAGGGAGAATATTTGCTAGTTTAGTGCATTGTGCAAGTCTAAGGGGTAAATTTACTAGTGTTGGTCCTGATTTGTTCTGTTTTTCAACTCGGATAGTATCGATCAAAAACAGTAGTTTTTTTCACTTTAAAAATTTGGAATTTACCAAGCTCCCAGTTTTGACAGGATCATTTTGATTGATGGTGTATTTGGTCGATCCTGTCTGTTTTGCAGCCCCAATTTCCCTGCCTGAATTTTTCTCTTGAATACGCAGGCTGCACATATCAGAGGAATATGTGCAAACTGCTTGTTTCTTTTTTTATATTTTAAGGGTTACACTTTAAAAAAAAATGATGTGGGTCCCCCCCAAAAGCATAACCAGCCCCGGACTGGTCAGCCAGTCCTGGTAACTAAAATTTGTGGGAACAAAACGAGTAGGGTTCCACCATAATTTAAGAACCAGCACCTGGCTGCACGGCCAGTGCTGGTTTTAAATATAGGGGGAAAAATGCGTAGGGGTCCCCATATATTTAAAAGAAGCATTGGACCCAAACCAACTGGGGTGTAATACCACAGCCTGGAGACCCTATTACCGGGTATCCCAGGACCTAAGCATTCTCACCCCATGTCAGTCAGGCCAAGCCAGGGATCTCAGGGGAGGTGGGGACACCCCAAAGAAGGGGTCCCCCCTCTCCCAAACCCCAGGCTTGGTCTTAAGCCTGGGGATCTTCCCCACATCCCTGGAGCAGTGGGTATGGTGGTAATAAAGTGTTAATTAGTATTCAATTATTGTAATTTACAGTGGAGCTACAGGTGCCAGCATGCCTGCCCTTTGGCACTTGTGGAACTACAAGTGCCAGCAGGCGGTTAACACCTGTACCCCCACTGTAAAATAAATAGTTAAATAGTTAAATAAAGACATTACACACACACACTATATATAATACAAGTTTATTACATACATCGATCTCATTCACACATACTTACCTTCTGTCCCCTTGTCCCAATAGATTCCAATGGGAGAACCCGCAACAAAGATCCTATACTGACCTGATCCTCGTGCTGGTCTCCATAGCATCCAAGGGGGTCTTTGTAAAAAAAGAACATGATTACCTGAAACCAAACAGACAAATATTGATACAGTATGTATCTTGTCAGACATACCAATAGTTCGTGAATGACAGTTGATGGGATGTCATTGGGTTTCCCACGTCCCACCAGCCAATCAGAGGCTGCTTCACATGTAACAGCCTCTCAATCGCTGGAACCCACGTGTCCTTTAGCCAATGAGAGGCCACTATATGTGAAGGGAATCTGTGCAGGTGCCAGACCTGTTCCAGGTCTGCAAACCCGAACGTAAACTGGCAGCAGACTGTCAGTGATTGACAGTCTGCTGCCATTTGGGGGTGGGGAGGGGGAGACTATGCCTTCCATTTCCTGAAATGGAGGCATGTCACCTCTGTTGTGGTGGAGGGAAAAAGCTAGGATCTCCGGTGTCTGATGTAATTTCCTGGCCTCTTCCTCTAAACTGCAATGGCCGGCTGTGGAATCCCATGGGTCACTGTAGTCAGTCGATGGTACATTTGACGTGCGCTTGTAGTACATAGACTGGACGCTACTTTGAGTGACAGATAGTGCTGTTTGTGGTTGGTAACAGGGGAAGGTGCTTGTGAATGGGGGAGTGGTGCTGAGAATACAGGCATATCTGGTCATCAAAAAGGAGTTTTATGGGTATGTATAATTAGCAAAGGAGTGTCATTGTACACGTCACTTGGTTGTATTTCAGTCTGTAGTGATCGCAGTGCTTGCGGTGGGGTAGGGTCTACCTCAAGCGCTGCATGCAGCTCTGATGACTCTCGATGTCACCGATTAATCACACACTTCCAGGAGATGACGTGTGCTACGATAGAAAGGTGGGCGTCTTTATACTCCAGCGTGCGCTCACTGCCGTCGCTCTCTAGGGCATAGAGGGCATCCATTCACCAGACAGTGCGATCGCAGCATTTGCATACCTGACCCCTTTTAGCTGCATGAGAGCGCAGCTTAGCATCCGGGTATGAATGAGCTCCAGTGTGTGTGTATTTTTGATAATATGCTGATGTTTTTTTGGCACTACGTCATCCTCCTTATGGGTGTACATATGCAAAATGAGTGTGATGTGGTGGAAAATCGGTAGCTTCTAAACATTTTTTTAATAATCTATAGCACAGATATTGGGGCAAGCAATTTGCTGAATAATTGACCCGTTTATGGTCGCAATCAAAAAATTCTGACAGTGTTTAGCTAGCTTTACTGTATTTCCAAATCTGAATCACGTCCTCTGTCTGAATAGTTGATGCATATTTTCTTCCATGAACAAAATATATTTTTTTTGTTATGTGATCTCCAGATATATAACATGAAAAATGACATTCATAAAATGATCATTTTTAAATATACACCATTTTTTTAAAGTTATTTCTTGTGTTATCTGGATATCTCAGAAATGTACATATTTAATTATTGCTATATGGCCCGTGGCCAATATGCAAAATATATATCTGTTTAAATAAATAATAAAAAATATATAGCACAGTATGTCTACTAAAGAACTGCAACCATTACACCTGATAAACTGAAGATAAAGCAAAACAAGTGATCAATCTGTAATAAGCTAGACGTCTTTGGCAAGATCAAATGTGAACATCTAAATCAAATTAAATAACAATAGGCAGACTCCAGTCTGACAGCACGAGTAATCATTATGTTGCGTTATATGTCTGAATAAAGCATACCTCATTGTTATATCTTTGAAAGAGTCTCCAAGGTCTTGAGTATGTAATTACAATTTTACCACTGCCTGCACTTCAATTTGTTCATTCTGGGTCAGGCAATAGTACTAATTATTGCCCTTCATTTTTCTTTGTCAGTTCCAGAATAACAAAATATAACAGAATTGCTGGTTAAATTAACAGAACTGGGAAGACATAGATCAATTACTGAAGATATAGATATTGTGTAGCTGCATTAACCAGTGTCCTCTTCTGCAAAACTATAGCAAAGATGATTCTGTGGCATATTAACAATAACAATGTCCCTATCCGAAAGAACAGATAATAATAATTGTGTGTGTCTATGAGTGTATATACTGTCCAGACCTTTTACCTGCTTAATTGATAATGAAATAACGAGGGTATAGCCCACACCTGTCCATGAAATAGCTTTTGAGTTGATAGTCCCATTACTTTTGGCCCCTTAAAAAGTGGGAGGCACATATAGAAACCGTTGTAATTCCTACACCGTTCACCTGATTTGGATGTAATTACCCTCAAATTAAATCTGAAAGTCTGCAGTTAAATCACATCTTGTTTGTTTCATTTCAAAGCCATTGTGGTGGTGAATAGAGGACAAAATATGAAAATTCTGTCAATGTCCCAATATTTATGGACCTGACTGTATATATATTTATGGACCTGACTGTATATATATATATATATATATATATATATATATCTACATATGAATAATATATATTATTCATATGTAGATATATATATATATATATATATATATATATATATATATGGAAAAATGCTGGATGGCACTCCGGAATTAGAATAAATATCAATAAAATAATCACAACACTCTGTGGGTTGTCAATGTTATATCCATTTGTTGTCACAGTTGCCATGGTGATGGGCACGTATGGTAGGCCATGCCCCCTACAGGTTGCTGTAACGCCGGTGGTGGTACACTAGAGATGACGTTATCGCGCCTGAACGGGGTTCGTGGCAGTGTGCTGCACGGAGGTGAGTGACGATTTATATGTGTTTTTGTAAGTTAGTATTTTGTGATGTCTTGATAAAAGAGGGCAAACCTCTGAAACATTGACAACCCACAGAGTGTTGTGATTATTTTATTGATATTTATTCTGATTCCGGAGTGCCATGCAGCATTTTTCCATATATTTACTGCCTGTGCAACAGGACGGGCACCCGGGCTGCCGTTTCCATTTGGTGTGAGTGCCGGCCATCTGGACTGTGATTATATATATATATATATATGTAAATAAGTACAAACATGGGAATGGGAAGGTGCTTATGGTATAGTATGTTCGATAAGAAAATGTTTTGATCAATATCCACAATATTTGTGATTACATTCAGATCTCCTGTATATATTCTTATCCGAATATCATCTGGGTATGCTTTCACTAGTTTCCTGTCCTGCAGTTCAAGACAACACCTCTCCCTTATACATCCTGGTTATTCTAAGAGAATGGTCCTAGAGCATGGATTGGCCACCAAAGATGGCGCACTTAATTTTCTAGTGCCTAAATTACTTGTTAAATTACAGTGATTTCTGTTCCTCTCCACCCTGTTCCTCCTCTGCCAGCTAGTTCATAACCTAAGATCCATGGATCACCAGAGATGCTGAGTATCCAGTTTCCCACTATGCCCTTGGAGCATGAAGGGGCTGCACTACTGGACTTTCCGGAGCAGCTGTATTCTGTTGTCAAGGCCACTGTGCTGCTCACCCACTGGTTTCCCTTATTTGCATCTCTGAAGCCCTTACTGTTTTTTGGCTGTGCTGATATTGAGGCATCCTGCCTGCTGGGACTCCCTGGTGACACACCACCCCTCACTACATTTCAGTGCTGCTTCTGCTCCTTGTACTGATATCCCTGCAGAAGGCAGAAATAGTCACTATTCTAACTCTCACTATTGGACCATGTCTGAACCCTCTGCCTCCAAATGTGATATTGGAGCTTTTAGTAGACTTACTCAAGCATTAGATGTCCTCATTTTTTCCTGGAGTGAAACTGAAGCTGTCCTTTTCATAGTAAGACTGACAGACACAGCAGGTTTCCTTTTCTCTGATCAGGTTTATTTGTGCTGGTTCAAACTAAAAAAAAGAGGTGGATTTTCTTCTTCATGTATTCACACTCTCAGTATACAGTGGCATCACAAGGGGTGTGTGGGGTGTGTGGGGGGTGTTGGCGGCGGCAAAATATAGGAACTTTGTTCCAACTCCGTGTCAGAGCCAGAATTTAGGTGGAAAAGGGGCATAAAAGGCACTCCATGTGAATCACAAGCTGTGGCTATAATGCTAACGTTAGTTTCTGCCGCTCGTTGGTATCACGGCCCCGCTGGTGGATCACCACCAGTAACTGGTAATTTCTGGGGTCCCAGTGTAGTGCCAGATGCGGGTACATCTCCCAATTAGGGGGGAGCACAGACAATGCTCCAGTCAATCAGCCAGTGCTTCTCCGTGAGTTGTGGAGAGCAGTGACAGTCAGCTTGTGTGTTCGGCACAGACCTGCTGGTAAATAGATCTCATCGGTTGGTCTCTTTAGCTGTTTCCTAGAAGGCAGATGGTATATCCAATTTTCAAATGGTAGCAGGGAGGAACAGTGGCTCGCGGCTTGTTGCTCGGCAATAGGCAAATAGGGTGCAAGGTAGGAGATGGAAGTCACAGGTTGGGGTATATATATCTGCCTTCTAGGAAATGGCTAAAGAAACCAGCCGCTGAGAGCTATTTACCAGCAGGTCTCTGCCAAACACACAAGCTGACTATCACCACTCTCTATCACTCACAGACGGGAAGCGCTGGCTGATTGAAAAGAGCATTTTCCGCGCTCCCCCTGATTGGGAGACATACAAGAATCTGCCACTACACGGGGACCCCAATAATTACCAGTTACTGGCAGTGATCCACCAGCAGGGCCGTGATACCAACGAGCAGCAGAAACTAAGGTTAGCATCATAGCCGCAGCTTGTGATTCACATGGAGTGCCTTTTTGGAACCACACCTGCCGACTGGAAAAATTCCTTCTCCCCTTTTGGACAGGTATATTTATTAGTGGGACCAGCACTCTAGGAGTGTTTCTACTATTATTGGCTTACAGATTTATTGATTAATCCTCAATACACTGATATGTTGCTCTAGAGCTAAGGAACATTCACCATTTATCATAAGGAACTTAAAGAGAATAATTGCTATTTCTTTCAATTGATCAGTGGATCCACATTTGTTACCATTGACTGCCACACTGGTTAATTTCAATAAGTTATGTCTCTGCATTGAGGCATATTTATATAGAGGATTATGGTATATGCTCATTAGCACGTTATTGCATTTAGGACGGATATTGTTGTTCATTGGTTTTATAATTTATTACTTATTTTTTATGCTATGTGTATCTCAGGGCCGTAGCTAGGGTAGTGCGGCCGGTGCCATCGCACAGGGCACCACAGGTCAGGGGGCACTGTTTGGGCCTGTCAAATTTCTGTTTATTATCATTCTTGCTTGTAGCTTCCTCTAATTTCATCCCCAGCATCTCCTGGCCTCTCTTATCTCTTCTGTGGCCCTTCCCCATGAAGACATGGCCCTTTTTTGGGTGCATTATGTCCGTTTGAAAAATTAGGTGGGCGCCAATGCTCTTTCTGGCACAGGGCACCAAAAAGTCTAGTTACAGCTCTGGTGTATCTCATGTAATTTTTTATATTTTAATAAAGAGCACTAATAGACTCATCAACTGTGTCAGTTTGAGCGCTCTACTTTTATTATATTGTTTTTCTTCGTTTGAGGGGTACAGAACCCTCTAGTGAGCTGCCATAGATACAGCTTGTTTTGGGAAAATCTTAAGCTTCATACACACACAACGATTTAGTTAATGAACGATTTTAGTAAACGATTTTTTCCCTTGAAAAAATTAACTAAATCGTTTACTAAAGTTGTTCATTTACTAAATGTAATGAACGATTTTTTATAACTACAAACGATTTTTGCATATTAACTTACTGAAAATCGTTCAGTTGACAAGTCTGACTGAACTACAAATTACAAACTACAAACTACAAACGTAAACGCGCATGAACGATAATCGTTCATCGTTTGACTCCGAAAGTGAACGATTTTTTCAAACGATTATCGTTAAACGATATCGTTTAACGATAATCGTTCAAAAAATCGTTGTGTGTGTATGCACCTTTACAGTGCAACTCAGGCCTGATTCAGACTTGGGAATAGAGAGAGATATGTCTCTCAACTCATCATCTTGGTGAAACCATGCTGCACTGCAGGTGGGGCAGATTTAAAATGTGCAGAGAGATTTAGATTTGGGAGGAGTATTTCCAAACTGACATCTAAATTGTAGAGTGATAATAAAGCTGTGCAGTATTTGTGGGCTACATGCAAAATCAGCCAGTATTTACCCCACATGTAAATTTTTTTTATGTATTTACACCCATTGCAGTGCAACATGGTTTGTTCAGGTTCACAGTTGAGAGAGATATCTCACTCTGGGCCTGATTCAGAGCCGGACGCAATTAGCGCTCGCTCATCCAGAAAATAGGGGTGGCTATTCAAATGAACCGTTCGCTCTTTGTGGTCTGTTCACGCCTCTAGGTCTGAACAAGAGAACCAAACTTGCGGTCTTTTTTTGGAAAAATGCGCCCCCTGGCCGCTCGAATCCTACGTCATGCCCACTATTTATTAGATTAATCGAGTACATCGCCCAGCGTATGAACTGCTCGCTATTCTTGTGGTTGGTTTTTGCTACCACAAATTTGCGAGCAGTTCTGGCTATAAAATAACCCAGTGACGTGGTCAGTGATGCTGCTGTATTAATTATGCACACCCATAAAATGCCCATTTTGACCTTTAAGCACGCCTGCATTCTGATCTTCACTCCCCGTTTTCAAGCACCTTCCCCTGTTACCACCCACATATGCCTCCTCATGTCATTCAAAATAGCAGGCATTTGCTATATAGCGAACAAATGATTTTCGTCCACACTGACTGGTTCGCGCATGCGTATTAAAAACCGTACGCATGCGCAGATGGGCGAACATCGCTCGGAATGAGCGTACTGCCGCTTACGAGCGGGTCTCAGAATCAGGCCCTCTATTCCCAAGTCTGAATCAGGCTCCTTGTGTGGTTCTTAGGAACATCATGTGACAGAGGCAGACCAAAAACCTTCAGAAAGAAAATATATCCAGTGCAATCCACTCTGAACAAGGTGCCAGGACATCACAAAAACACCCTTTAGGGGTAAATACCAGCGCAGGGCATAGTGGTGGAGAAAACCAATGTGGAGTGACAAAAGCCACTATGGGCAAAAGAAGAGAACATCCCAGGAGAACCTAATATTCAATTTATCAAATAGAAAGCTCACTGAAGTAGAATGTGCAGTTCTCAACAGAAGATTATCTTTTGTTCCAACTAACAAATTCAATGAATTGGACTGGAATATTGATACACTTCATTGTAAATCAAAATTACAGGATTATTACTTCTCCAAAAAGACAAGACCAATTTTCATAGAGAACAAATACAAGATCTTTAATAAAAATTCTAGCTTTGACCCTGTGTCACATAACACCTCTATTATGGGATTTATAAAAGCATTAGACTCACAAGTTATGCATCAGACCAAAATAACCCCAATACACCATCCAATTTTCCAGGACAAGAATGAAGAATTTTAAAACAATTGGGTACTGTACCTACTCAGACATCATGATCCTTCCCACTGGTAGGGGGATTGTGGTATTAGACCTTGAAGAATACAAATCTGAAGTTTATTCACAACTCTATAAGAAAGAGGTCTAACAGAAAGTAAAACAAGACCCCACAAAAATATACAAACAAGAACATTATGCTACACTTGACATAGCGGCCATGAACAATATTATATCCAATGAATTGTCTCTGGCTCATTAGAAATAATATCCAAAGTTACCTGTAAGATACTTTCCACCCAAAATATATAAAAATCCACTAAAACCATTGGGCAGGAACATCATTGCTCCTGGGACTCTCTTTATAACCCCTATCTCTAAATATCTGCACATCTTTTTGCAGCCATGCATACAAATCACAAAAATGTTCTTTTAAGACACAACCACTTTATTACAAAAATTGGAAAATATCAAATTTTTTCCTACAGGCTTATGTTTATGCTTTCTTAATATCACTAGCCTCAGGGCTTAAAGTGTTCCTGAAGAGGTGGTGGAACCCATCTCCCCTGCCGCCTACTCCCCTCCTCCCACGCTAGTACACTGAGGAGCCGTAACTACTATGAAAACTGTTCTAAACACACACACACTGCTGTGTATTTGAAACTTTAAAGTGAATGGCCGTGGGCCTGTGGTCCGCCTAGGCCCTCCAAAGTTTTGGCATGACAGTGTGAAATACATTTTAGATGCTTTTTTAGCAGTCCTGCCATCAGCTAAGTATACAATGTTGGGTCACTTAAAAAGAAAAAAAATGTTCCATATCATCAGTCTTAATTATTTTTCTGCCATGCCTCTGAGTTTTTTTATGTGGTCCCCACAAACAAGTCTATGTTACTTGGGTGCCCCATGTTTTTTTTTCAACCCTTATGTATCACTTTTCCTTAAGTCTTTTCTATATGCTGGTGTCTCTGCAATGAGGGACCTCTAAAGAAATTGAGCCTCCCTAGGCAGATAGTGTCTTGAACCAGTATTTAGTATGCATATAGGAGATCACGTGGTACGGTAGTCACCTATTTGGGCAGGCATAATATTTAATCTTCATACAAGAGGTTCACCAGATAATACAGAGTAATATACATTTTTGGGTATGGGAAATGTATCTTCTCTCCAACCAGCCGCTTATCCCCCTCCCCTTGTCTCTCTAGCAGCAGCATCTCACCTTCATGCCTGTCCTGGCCCCTGCTCCTCTTTGCAGCTCCTCAGTGCACTATGTAGCAGTGGTGATGGCATTATGTCACATGCGCTGTGCCACAAAAGGAGCTGCCAGGATTCAGGCCCACCAAGTGTGGCAGGTCATGGACAGAGGACAGAGGAGGAGGAACATGCAGCTAGAAACCGAGGACGGGGAGGTGGCTAATGCCAGACAGAGTGGCCCTCTGTCTGTTGGACATGGCAGAGGTGGAACTGGTTCCAACCTACCATAAGAGGTGACGGAACTCAGTTCCACCCCATCACTACCCACTTTAACCCCTAACTAAACTTTATAACATGCATTCCTATGAGGGGAGCATTTAGGTGACACACTTTTTATTAAAAGAAAGTTAATTTTATGATGGCCCAAAATTATACATATTCAACTATAGAAGCTTACCTTAACCTGCAACTTCTTCTTGTTCAATGGGGAGTTTTATCTACAGCATACACGGTGTGCGATGGGCTCTAACATCAATCCCTCTTAAGCAACTGCATATATGGCATCAGTCGAAAAACCACTGTTTGTGACATGTGTGAACATATATTATTCTACACTCGTTATATTGATGATGTCCTGCTCCTTTGGACAGGGACTGAAATGGTGTTCTGATCAAATGTGTTGAAAATCAGTGAGTTGGACTTTAAAATTAAATTCACTTATAACATGAGTGTGGACAGCATCCAATATTTAGACATCCACATCAAGATTATGAAAGGCCAAACCATCATCTCCATATACAATAAACCTATGGACAGAAACGCCATCTTATCTGCACACAGTCATATTCCACCATCATTAAAAAGAGGACTTCCGTATGCCCAACTACTCCAAATTAAACTGATCACTAGCAAACAAGATGAGATAGTCCATCGGGTACACAAATTTGACACTGCAGACAAGATTGTTTCTAAATTAGTTAAATCACTTTGGCCCATTATACAACACAATAGGGACTTTAAATATCTCAAGCAAACACAAATAAAGTCCTGCTACAAAATAGGATGAACTTTTAGAAATTGGGTTGTACATACACATATATCTGGATGCTCAATTAAACAGCCCAACATACAGTGTAATCCTGGAGAATGTGATAAGTGCACTGGCTGCACAATTTGTGGTTATATGATACATTTGAAACATTGTTTTCACACTCACTCTGGATATAAATTCACTATCAAGTATGCCTTATCCTGTAACGGAATACATATGGGATGCTGGTGTTCGGAATCAGGTGGCCAGGAGGCACTCTGAGCACAGCACTGGAGCAGTAGACTCTGGGCACTAGTCTGTGCAAAGAGTCTCCTGCTCATGCACAGGTCACTGGGAAAATGGCGTGGCAGCCATTTTCCCCAGCAATTTCCCAACTGCACATGTGCAAAATGCCGGGAAAATGACCATGTGGGCTATTTTCCAGGTCATTTTTACAGCGCTGATAGCGCAGATGTGGAACTCCGGAGAGATAAGTATTAAAAATATGGGTGCAGGGTGTGCCCTGCACACTTTGCACTCATTATAGATATGCCCCTGCCCCTAGTGCCTAAATCTAACCCTCCCCCCTTAGTGCCTAAGCCTAACTCTCAACCTAGTGCCTAACCCCTTACCATAACCCTCCCCCTAGCCCCAGTACTTACCTTCGGGATCCTGGCAGCCGGGATGCTGGTGCTGGTATTCTGACTAGTGTCAGGATTCCAGCATCAGCATTCTTACCGATGGAATCCCAGCAGTCGGGATGTTGACCACATCCCCCTGTAACAGCACCTATGTAATTTACATGATCAAATGTCCATGTGGTTTTAGTTAAAATGGAAAAACTGTCAGGCCTTTTAAAAACAGTGGTTTGGGGCTCTCTAAATGGTGAAAGAGATTGACCAACTGGTCGCTAAACATTTTGTTACAGCGAAAAATAGTCTTTCCATGTTAAACTACATCATTATCGATCATTTCTCTAAGGACCTATATGGAGGAGATCAAGATAAAAAAACTGTTGCAATTAGAGACTAGATGGATTGTAAGACTTGATACTAGCAAACCTAGAGGTCTACGGGCTTGATTCAGATTTGGAAAAAGAGACGGAATTAATTGTGTTTCAGGACAAACCATGTTGCAATACTAGCAAATACATTAGTGCATGCAGGACAAATACTGGCTGCTTTTGCATGTAGCCCACAAATGCTGGACAGCTTTATTTTTACACTGCAATTTAGATTTCAGTTTGTATACACCTCTCCCAAATCTAAATCTCTCTGAATATTTTAAATCTGCCCCACCTGCTGTGTAACATGTTTTTATCAAGGTGCACAATCTTTCTTACTCTATTCCCAAATCTGAATCAGGCCCTAAATGATCAGCTGATTTGACACCATTAATATGATATACTGTCTCATTTGCCGTATATACTGCCCACAGTAGTTTTCATTACTATGTAGTAATATATATATATATATATATATATATATTTTTCTATTCTATACCATATATAGTTTTTTGAATTACTTACTAACTGGAATCCAGTCTATATTAACCCTCTTCCAGCCACATGGGATTGAATATATATCTGTCCTTTATACATTATGTTGCATATTGCTTATTTTTAGACATATTTTGGCCCTCATTCAGAGCCGCTCGTTAACAGCAGAACGCTCGTTGCGTTCCGATGTTGTGACACCGCGCAAGCGCCAGTGTAACACTGCGCATGTGCGTACAGCAGTTTGCGAGTTTTTTTTCACTCGTTCGGCAAATTGCGAACAGGAAGTGACATGTCAAATGTGATTGACAGAACAGGCCGTTGTTGGGCGGTGACGGGGGTGGAGATGGAAAAACGCAGGCGTGGCGAGGCTTTTTTGGGGCGTACATAAATTAGCTCATGCGAACGTCTAATGTGTTCGTACCAACTCATACGTCACTGGCTGATCCTCTTTCCGTTCAAACTGCTCACACAGTTTAGGGTCTGGATTACTCGACCACAATGGCAATGGACTTGTCCTTTTGCCCGGGCCTCCACGATGTTTCATTGATTTATCATGGCTTGTCAGATAAACAATCAACTTTGGATTGAAAACCAGCTTGTTTTTTTTTTTCACTTTGTAATAGCACAAAACCGTACGCAGCTGAAAATCTCGGCAGCTAATTTCAGGATTACACAATCAATTAGCGTTTTTTGGTAGTAATGTATTTTACAATTTGGTTAGTATTTTTGCATTTTGTAACAATATTTTATTCATCTTTGTGTGTATTGTAACCTTTTGCATTTTTTTTTTATTTTTTTAACATTTATTCCAAAGTGTTTTTTAAAGTAACATTTTGTTTTAACCCTTGATTTTTTGAAAGTCACAAACTCCGATTTCGTTTTTCACTTGTGGGCCAGAATTAACTATAAAACAATTGTCAATTAATGTCACAATACAGTTGACAACAATTTGTAGGTTTTATTTGCCAAACACATTTTAAAAAAATTCATGTGCATTGTCATGTACATTTTTGGGGTCCTTGTTACCCACTAATATTGGACACATATTTTTGGATTAATTGATATTTTTTGCACACAAACAAAAAAAAAAATAAAAACAATTCACAAAAAAGGAGAGGGAAGTTTTGGCCAGAAAGGAATATGGGGCAAGCACAGAAGGTGTGTGGGCAAAGTAGCCAGTACTGTCATCGTTTCTTTCCCCGTTTGGCTGGGGTAGGGTGGACGCCAGACCGGCTCCGGGATGTCCTTTGGCTGGCCTGTCCAGAGGCAGATGTTGTGACCTCTGGACTAGGCAAAGGGCTAGGCACATTTGGAGGAATGGCTGTTGTTGTGCCAGAGGTGGAGGATCCTGATGTTCCGGCAGGAAGGGAGGTCGTCTCCACCATGTGCTGATGAATGAGCTGCTCCAGGGCATTGGTGATTCGGATGTTGGCCCTGGTATTTTCAGCCAGGGCCTAACCAATGGTCACGTTGGCCGCCGCATTTTACTCCAGGGCCTCAGCAACCCGTAGCAGACTGGCGTCCATCCTCTGCAGAATCTCCGTATGGGAATCCGATTTAAAATTGAGTTCTGTTAGGAGTGCCACTGCCTGCAAGGGGGATTGGCCAGGACTGGCTTCTGCAGATTCCTCTGTCGGATGTACTGGTTCCTCCCCTGCAGAGCCAGCAGAAATTCGGCGGCCAAGGCTCCGCTCTGGAGCAAACTCATCCGCCTGTGTCTCTGTGAGAAAAAAGAGAAAAGAGGAACATTACAATCTACATATTGTCACAATAACATTTCTGAGTTGGTTACATCACAACATTTACCTGGGACAACATGAGGAGCCGCAAAGTCTGGCATGTCCATATCCATGTTGGACACGCCAAACACCTCCACATCCTGCACACACCCCTGTGCCAGCTCTTCCAAATCATTAAACTCCAATGACACAGGGGTGGGACCCCCACCTGTCCCCCTTGCATGCCTAGCCCTGTCCGCCATTTTTTGTTTCAGGCGATATTTGAAGTCTTGCCATCTGTGGGTGAAAAAGTAGCCATTATTCCTGTTTTTTTTATTTTTTGGTTTTAGGGTGGTCAAGTTTTTACTTACCGCCGTTTGACATCCCGGGCTAGACGGACATAATCACCCACCCTATAGACAGCACTGGCTATCTCCTCCCACATTCTCCACTTCTGGCTTGCACCCATATTCCTGTCTGCCTGTGGCAGGATGTCCACACACTTCTGAACCAAAACCTCCATCTCCTTTCTTGTGAATTGTGGCTGCCTTTTCTTTTTCCCTGCTTTGCCCGGATTACTGGGCCCAGCAGCCTCTTCCATGTCATCCTCCACACCTATTTTTAAAAAAATTGAGAAATTGTAGCGTGCAAACTTTCACTATATTATGTTTCAAAATAATCCTTGTTTGGAAATGCCTGAAAAACTTACCGGCCGCCTCTTGGCCATTGTTTGGCTGGTCTGTAGCCATTTCTTATTGCAAAACAAGAAATACACCAGACCATTATTTTTGGGTTGTGACGTATTTATACATGCGTCCTTATTATTCGGCCGCATCATTGATTGTGCGTTCCTATGATCCCTCCTTAATTTGAGAGGGAAAATAAACAGTATTTATGGCTTTGGCCATCTTGAGTCTAGGTGGCAGGTGTTGGTTGTTGGAGGTTATGTTGGTCGGAGTGGATTGTTGGCGGGAATTGTATTTGGCGGTGTTTGGCGTTTTTTTCTGTGCGTTTTTTTGGAGTTTATCTTTTTGTTCGCTTTTTTTGGTGTGGTTCTTTTATTTGTCGTGTATTTTTTTTGTAAGTTTTTGGCCGTCTTCCTTTTGTTCAATTTGGCTATCCTTCTTTGTTTTAAATTTTGTTCACTAATTTTTTTAAAATTATCCTTTAGTAGGTTTCTTTTGGCTCTGCCCCAACGACATTTTTCTCCGGTGACTTATATATCCTGTATTGGTAAGTTTGGATTTGCACTTGTTTATTAAATGTTCATGTCATTTTTTTCTCAACTTTTGTTCACCTTACAGTTTTTACCTTTGGTTTTGTGTTTCCTAAATGTCTGAACTAATTAGCGCTTTTTTGTCAGCTTCTTTTCTGTATTGTAATTGCGAACTAATTAGTGCATTTTTGTCTGCTTCTTTTCTGTATTGTAATTGCAAACTAATTAGCACATTTTTGTCTGCTTCTTTCTGTATTGTAATTGCAAACTAATTAGCGCATTTTTGTCTGCTTCTTTTCTGTATTGTAATTGCGAACTAAATAGCGCATTTTTGTCTGCTTCTTTTCTGTATTGTAATTGTGAACTAATTAGCGCATTTTTGTCTGCTTCTTTTCTGTATTGTAATTGAGAACTAATTAGCGCATTTTTGACTGCTTCTTTTCTGTATTGTATTTGCAAACTAATTAGCATATTTTTGTCTGCTTCTTTTCTGTATTGTAATTGTGAACTAATTAGTGCATTTTTGTCTACTTCTTTTCTGTAGTTAAATTGATAGAGATTTACCGTTAGCAATCTTGTTTGTTTTTTGGGTCCCAAATTTTGGTAGTCTGCGCACTGTCGTTTTGCTCTTTGGAGAAATGTGTGTTTATCCCCTTTTATGTTTTGTATTTTTCCCAATTTTGAATCCTAAATGGCCACCTAAAATTTTTCCATTGTTCGGTTTTTTATTTTTTTAGGCTTGGTAAATCATGACAATACCCCGGCATGTAAGCATCATTGGATTGTATCGTAAAGATAAGTAATTTTGGGATTTTTGGGGGGCAAACAAATCTTACATTCAATTCTTGCAATTTCATTTGATCTTGGTCGGATTGTTGTGGCCATGCTCCCGGAAGCCGACCAACCTCAATCTCGTCCCAGGCATAGGCATCATAGGCGTGCAAGGCCCCAGATATATCAAACACATGTTACCCTTTTTGGAATGCCAGATGATGAGGTGTTAAAATGCTACTGTCTTCCGCCCCAAATCATCATAGACACTCTCTCATTAATAGAGAGTGATCTTGAGCGGCAAATTGACAGTCCAACAGCAATACCACCACTTACGCAATTTATGGTGGTGTTACATTTCTGTGCCTCAGGATCCTTTCAAACCACGGTGGGAATAGTTGCGGGAATCTCCCAATCCTCCTTTTCCAGGATCCTGAGGGCAGTGATGGAGGCCCTTTTCAAGCACCTCCATCATTTTATTAAAATGCCTTTGGATATGGGTGCCCTTAGTGTGGCCAAGGCCAATTTTTACCAAATAGCTGGCTTCCCACACATCATAGGGGTTGTGGATGGTACTCACATACCACTTCAGCCTCCAGCACGGCTGGAGGCCATTTTTAGGAACTGCAAACACTATCACTCACTGAATGTAATGGTGGTATGTGATGCCTCCCTCCAGATCCTGTCCCTGAATGCAAAATTACCCAGGAGTGCACATGACTCATTAGTCATCCGGCAATCAGGCATATGGCACAAATTAGACAACCTACAAGCTGGTGATGCATGGCTTCTGGGTAAGTGGAGACCTTTAGTACCTAACAATGTTAAGCTTGATACACAGTGATCCTGATGTTGTCACTTCTTTTTCACAGGAGACAGTGGCTACCCTTGCACGCCCTGGCTGTTCACTCCTTATTTGGCTCCCACACCAGGGCCACAAAGTAATTTTAATTCCGCACTTACAGCCAGCAGGCAAGTGGTGGACCGCTGTATCGGCCTTTTAAAAGGCCGATTCAGATGCCTCCACCGCTCTGGTGGCGAGCTCATGTATTTGCCGGATATGGTTTTGAAAATTGTGGTCCTGTGTGGGATATTTCACAACATCGCCATAAGGAGTGGTGTCCCAATGAAGCCAGAGGATGCCTTGTCTGAGGATGGCCCCCCCGAGGTTGGTCGGAGGTCAGTATGTGGGGGGGTCATACGAGATGATGTGGTGGCCAAATATTTTAGGTAATTATTGGCACAAAAGAAGTTCTTTGACACAATGTGGTATGGATTTTTGGAGACCATCTAATTAATTTGTTTATTATTTTCCATCTTCTATTTGATTTCATAATCTTTTGGACTGAAATGATGACTACTTCCTGCTACCCAAAACAAACCTTCATTGGGACACATTGGATATATATTCTGGACCCAATATTGCAACGCCACATTTGTGGAATCATGTTGGCATGCTCATTCGTCAACCAGTTCTTGATTTATCTTTAATTTTTTCTTATGGTGTTTGATGATTTTTACATTTTGTTATCACTGTGTGTATTGTTTGTGAGCCAACACTTTGGTTTTTTATTTATGTGGTGAATAAATTTTTTGATTTTGTAATTCTCAAAATTTTCTTGAACATTACAAGCAAGTGTAACCAGGTTCACCCACGTTAAATTTGCTTAAGGGTTAATCCTGTAATGTCGCAATTTGCACAATATTTAACTATGCTTTCTTGGTCCAAACCAACACCAAAAGGTATTATGTAGAATCATTATGCTTTGGAATCTCGGTCTAAGCAGGTTTCCCCCAAAATTGGAATATGTAAAATGTACTAAGTGAAAAAATGTAAACCAAAAAAATACCCCAAACCGATTGTTAGTGTTAGCTGTTTCATGTGCCTGTTTTCTAAAAATCAACAACACACAATCTTAGTGACATTAGTTGCAAATACTTGCTGCAAGAGTCTACTTATGTAAGTGTAAACAATCTAAGATTTGGAGACAAGGAATGATACTGAACTCAAAATTTAACTTTTTAATTATGAAAAAAAATTGGCATAGAAAAAAAATAAATTATGGACGCAGGATCCCTGCCATACGATCCAGGACCACCAGCAGGCCGATCACGTGGCCCCGCATCACTTGGACGCACCCAGCTAGGTCCGCCAAACGCCTCTGGTCCTCTGTGGGTTACAAAATTGTGGGGCTTACTACATAATTTAAGAATCTCCCAAAAAACACAAGCAAAAGAGAGTTATCAAAAAATGACAATAGTGTGACCAAAAATACATTTTTAACAAAACCCAGAAGGCCCAATAAATGGACACACAAAAAAACAAACAAACAAAAAAAAACAGACAGACAAGTTTTACTGTTTTGCCATGTGGGATATGTGTATGGGGAAATCAGCAGTAAAATGTAAATACAAACAGATATATACCAAAACTTTTGACAAACCAAAAAAAGGAAAAGGCACAGACACAGGATTAGATCAACACATTTTAAACAACAAAAAAGGATAAAAGGGAAACATACCATTCTGAATGACGGCTGGCCCCGAAACAACACCCTCATCCTCCTCGGAGGTGGCCAAATTTCCCAAGGAGGTGGGAGGGGTGATGACCAATTCCGGCGATTGGGTGGTCAAGAGAGGGGTGGTTTGAGGGGAGGGGGAATTGGGATGGATTGAAAGTAGCACAGAGGGATGGGCGACAGGGTCTGGGCAGGCTGGGGAGGAGGGGGAATTTTGGGTATTTTGGGGAGAGGATGTTTGGCTGGGGGTTGGGGAGAGGGGACGAGAGCGCCGTCTTTGACGGCGATGACGCCGTAGTCTTCGCTCTGCCCCTAAATGATGGAAAACAAATTGAGGTTAGTTTAGAACATCACCTTGTTAAACGCTAATTGTTGAACCCCAAAAAATGAAAACATGCACATGCAGATATGAGTCCAAAGAATAAACAGGCCATACATGAAAATATGCACATGCAGATATGAGTACAAAGAATAAACAGGCCATACATGAAAACATGCACATGCAGATATGAGTACAAAGAATAAACAGGCCATACATGAAAACATGCACATGCAGATATGAGTACAAAGAATAAACAGGCCATACATGAAAACATGCACATGCAGTTAGGGCCACAAAGATAAACATGAAAAACAAAGTCAAATAAACTTACTTTCTGCTATCTGCATGCGAAAGCATGCCAGCAAGCGGGGTGTCCACCGTTGAAGATCGGACCACCTGCGCTCCAGCTGGCCGATCTGGCAGCGTGAGCCGAAGGAACACAGGCATCCACGTACCTCCGCATATGCGGAACGCTTTTCACGATTGGTGATGGGGGAGGCTGGCTGGTGATCTGCCTGTCCATCACCTCTGTTAATACCAGGAGCTCGCGCTTGGTGAATGCAGAGGCTCTCATGATGGCAATGGTGTATTTTTAATAAAACAGTTTTAATAAAGACCAGAAAATAATTTTGATTGGCTAATGTATTTGGGTAATTAACAGGACCAATTCTATTGGTTAGTGTATGAGTCATGTGTTCGACAGGGCCAAAAATCTATTGAGAGTTATGATAGGCTTGATGTGGTGACATGCGTAAGCTAATTTAAATAAAGAAATGAACCCAGTAAAATATGCATGGGTTAAAACACAGAAAACAAATGGATAATTGGCTCCAACATGTATTTTGACAAATAAAAGCGAATGTTTTAGCCGTACGTATTCTGCGGGTAAACACAAACACGGACAAGAGTAAAGTTTATTGCATGTCAAAATAAAACAAAAAAAAAATTGTGACGAGCAATTAAGCTCATTGATATATTGATTGCCATGATACGATTGAGGGAGGTAAGCCGAATAAACGAGCAGGTAATCGGAATCTGACAGGCCCACTTCCGGTTTGTACTTGTGCGTGCGTTCCCTGCAGGCCACATTGGGGATATATGATCGCTATTTGGCTCGCTCGTTAGATAGAGGAGGGGTCAGTAGTCTTTGGGGTGGATTTTTGGGTGCGTACGAAATTACGTGCGAGCGCTTAAATTTACATATTTCGGCACGTACGCTGAACGTACGATCGGCCATTTGTGTCTGGCTCTGAATCAGGCCCTTTGTTCCCTATTGATAAACCACATAGTACCAGGTAGCCTACACTGTGGTTCCTATATTATTAATACTTCTTTTTTGATCATTATAATCTTTTATGTATTATTAGTCCATGTGTTAACCTCTTCTTCCTCCTCTTCTTCCTCTTCCTTCAGGCCAAACTGTTTGTTCAATATATTTTCAAGTTTCATGGAATCCAATACAATATAGTATCATATATAAGATCCCAATTTATTGCCCAATCCTGGAGAGTGTTCAGATTTAAGAGTTGAATCTCCTTGAGTTTCTCTTTACCATAAAATTTCACCCGCAGCCCTTGGTCAAACCCATTGTGTTAAATAGAGACTAGAGCAGTACATGAAATTCTATAAATCACATTTTCATGGGAAATGGATGGATCCTGTCCATTGTTCACCTGCAATGAAGTTCCTAATAGCGCATTTGGCTCCCTTACATTTTGTTGTCTATAAAGGTAGCAATGCTTACTTTTTTACCAAAGTTTTTTTGGAATCTATTGAAAAATAAGAATTCGGCTTGTCTCAAAGCAATTTGGAGAAGTGATCATATGTCTCAACAGTATGTATTTGTACATGTCCGAGTTGTTCTGTCCACATATCAGGACTTTCACACACTCTTTTTTTTTTTGCTTGGTGCAAAAGTTCCATCAGAAACATGTATCCCATCTTTGTGTGCACTCTGGGAATGAGCATGAAATTTAGCCTACACTTCAATGACATTCCCACAAGATGGATCAATTCCATGTTTCTGCATGGTATCAGCAAATTTTGTTACCCAGAAATGCCCATTTCACAAAAAGAGGGATCTGTCAACTGATGCTTTGCTTTTCAATTTCCATATTTGTATGTACTCATGGTATGGTGCATGCAAAATATGCTTTTGCTTGGTCCAGTGGATTTACCCTTTGCAGATATCCATGATAACCATCTGCATTTTGTCTCAGAATTTGACCTCAAGTCTGGCTTTCCACCATAAACATCAAACTCAGACAACCTACTCTAAAATTTGTCCATTAATACAATGGCCCTTTCAAGTTCCAGCCTGTCAATTTCCAATTAGCCCTGCCAGCCTCTCTGCAGATTCTGAGGACATTCTATCATTCTCTTTTCCAGACAGTATTCTAATAAATTTTGTTTCAGGAATCATGCTTCTCCATTTCCGGTTGTTGTTGATGTTCATCCAGAATATGTAGTATAAAGCACAGACTCTCAATCCTAATCCTTAAGTACCAACAACATGTCATGTTTTTAGTATTTCTTTAATCATGCACAGGTGAATGAATCTATTTTGCTGGGTCAGACATTATTCCTCCTGTTTCAACAGACATAATACATAACACATGACCTGTTAGTGGTACTTGTGGATTGTAGTTGAGAATCCCTGGTATAAAGAATCTTGGATTATAGAAAGTTTTCAGATCAAAATTAGAATCTTGTCCACTTGATAATGGGGTTCCCATGGGGAACTGATCTTGGGTTTTGGGACCAGTGGTGCTGCAAGTTAGACTGCAGCATTTGCTGTTGGATTTGCTGTTGGTTCAGAAGTCTGTTAATTGTTCTTGAACTTTTTGCACTATGGGCCTGATTCAGACCCACTCGTGAGCGGCTGTCCGCTCGCAAGTGGGTCGATGTTATGCACTGAGCATGCGCACGATGGAGGGAGCTCCGTCGTGCGCATGCGCCAGATGCGACGAGCGAAGGAAATTCCTTCGCTCGTTGTGTCCGATCAAAGGGGGCATGCTGTCAATGTTGATTGACAGCACGCCCCCTTTGGTGGGCGTGCCGGGGGCGTGCCTACCTGACGGGGGCGTTCCCACGGGAACGCCTCCCGTCAGAAGCCGGCCCACTGACATCACTAGTGATGTCAGTGGGAGTGATTTTGGCTCTGATAGAGCCAAAATCACTCCGGAGCTTGCGGTTGAAAACCTCAACCGCAGGCTCCGGCTCGCAAATTCGATGGTCGCGATGGTCTCGACCATCGCGGCCATCACAAAGCACGCTCGTATAGCCTGTGGGTGGTGACCCACAGCTATACGAGCGTCCAGGAGGACGCTCCATGAAAATGGAGCCCGGCCCTCATTCAGAGCGTGCGCTCTGCTCAGAGCATACGGCTCTGAATGAGGGCCAATATTGGTACTGCAGCTAAACCCATGCAAACTGTTGGTTTGTAAAGCAAGACATTAAGATTCTCAGTGAAGATTATATTGCCTGCTGACTTGTGAGATATGTGTTTGCATTCTTTTATTTAGGTGAATTCCTTTTGCTTACCTGTCTTTGATCTCCCATTGCACAGACTTTGTCCTGTTTACTGATTACTCTCACTGTGAGCTGTTAATTCTTCCTGCTGCCTGCCTTGATCTCTTGCCTGTACCTGGATCATGTTTTAGTCTCAGCCCTTGCTTTAAATAGTTGATATTCCAAATTAAGCACACCTAGTCTGTGCCCTGCCCAAACCAACCCTAATTATGTTTGGTAATTATGAGAGTGGGGGTGTGCCACCTGTGAGGTGTTAGCAGTGAAATCCAAAATTACTTGAGGGGTCTCTAATGAATATGTGATACTCATTACACTGTGCACCCTTGGGTTAAGTATGCCTAATTCTGGTGACACCAGGAACTGATTACTCCTGTAAGTTCACTAACACCTATGATAAAAACTGTATTGTAATTATTATTGATTGAGAAACAGTTACAAAAGTAACTTGAACTGACATGGACCAATCCACTACATTGTTACAGACCTTCAAGTCCTACAGGATTATCCTGTTTACTAAAACCTTTTTGTTGCTCTGTAACATACATATGTGAAAGTACTATGGTAACCCCTGTAAAGATATTTATTGGTCCCCCGCATATGGAGGTGATATTTAAAGCAAGTGACAATTGTGAAGAACCCAAAAGACTATTCTCAGTCATAATATTAACTAAATTGCAACAATGTGCTCCCTTCCTGTTTGAACTTCCAAAGAACCCCAGGAAGAAGGGATATTTTAGGGAAGAGGTATGCCAAATAGAAGGTCCACCTCATAGATAATGCATCCAGGAAGGCCACATTGGGGTCCCTTGTCCTGGCTCCATACACTGGAAGTTTGTGGTTGTGTCTGGTAGACCCCATTTGTCCACCAGGAGCTGAAAGACTTCTGGATATAGAGACCACTCTCCTGCATGCATGTTGTGACAGCTGAGGAAATCCACTTCGCAATTGAGAATTACTGGAAAGAACACTGTGGAGATGGCTGGGAGATGGCATTTGGCCGATGTGAGAATGCTGGACACTTCTGCCATTGCTGTCTGACTTCGAGTGCCTCCTTGGTGATTGAGGTAGGCAACTTCTGTGGCGTTGTCAGACTGTACTTGTAATGAACTGCCCTGAAGAATATACTGAGCCAGAGTGAGAGCTCTGAAGATTGCTCGGAGCTCCAGGACATTGATTGGTAATCCCGCCTTGGCTGGTGCCCAGCGTCCTTGAAAGGAGTTCTGGCTGGTCACTGTACCCCACCCATGAATACTTGCATCCATGGAGAGTGCCCAGTCGGGGATCCAAAATGGGCATCCCTTATCTAAGTGGGATGTCTGTAGCCACCAGTCTAGGGACAGGTGAACATCCAGGAAGAGCCCATCATCTGGAATCTGAGCAGATGGGGCAGCCCATCCTACTGTAGAAGATCAGGTGTTGTAGGTGCCTGGAGTGAAACTGAGCAAACTCCACCATGTTGAAGGTGGACACCATGGATCCTAGGGTCTGCATTGCCCACACTCTGTGACTGTGTAGTAATCTGTACACCTGGTGCTGTAATACTTTGATTATGTCTGCTGTTACGAAGATTCTCTCAACCTGAGAGACCAGGAGGGCTTCCAAATGTATCATTCTTTGAGAAGTTGTCAAGGAAGACTTTTTCCAGTTGATCAGCCAACCGTGCATTTGTAGAAAGGCAAAGGTTACCTGTAGATGGCAGTGAAGAATTTCTTTGGAGCTGGCCTACAGCAAGAGATCATCTAAGTATGGGAGCAGTCTGATCCCTTGATAATGAAGATAGGCCAACATATTTGCCATGATCTTTGTAAAGACACGAGGAGCCGTTGAAAGGCCAAAAGGCAGAGCCTGAAATTGGTAATGTTGCTGTAGTATAGCAAACTGGAGATATTGTTGATGAGAAGGCGCTATTGGTACAAGTAGGTAAGTGTCCTGAATGTCCAGAGACACCATAAAGTCCCCAGGCTCCATAGTGGAAGGTTTCCATATGAAACCTGGGCACCTTGATAAACTTGTTCAGAGACTTGAGGTTGACGATAGGCCGATGAGACCCATTGGGCTTCTGAAAAGTCTAGAATAATAGCCCTTCCCTTGCTGAGGAGGGTACAGGAATTATTACTCCTGAGAGCAGTAAGGACTGAATGGCCTTTTGGAGCAGGAAGGCCTTGCTTTGGTCTGATGGAGGTCCTGTGCAAAATATCTGCTGGAGGGCCACCTCAGGAATGAGAGGGCGTATCCGTGGGAGACCTCATCTTTTACCCAGGCATCTGATGTGGTCTGACACCAGAACTGGGCAAATTGAAGAAGTTGGCCTCCCACCCTGGGACCATTAGGTGGTCTGGAATTTTTGCCAGCACCTGTGAAAAGTAGCCCAGGGTGGGTCCTAAGAGAGGACACTGGGGCTGATGGGCCCAGGGCAGTATAACAAGATGCACAAAGACCATCCTGAATGAGGTCCTCTGATGTTAAGCCTGCTGAGCAGGACTTACAAGAGACCAGAGTGGGAGCAGTAGGCTGCTTGTTATTCATGCCTTTGCCAGACATGGCTGCAGGAATAAAGTAACACACAATCTGATACAGTTCAGTGAGCAACCCAAATGTATGTGTACTATGGCACAGTGTAGCATGCATCAGCAATATGTAGTATGTGATAACCCTCTCAAATATAGTATGCCAGGGTTATAATAGGAAAAAAAATAAAAAGACAGCAGCGATAGCACAAGTCACATACAATTCAGAATATACAATATAATTGCAGTGGGTACTAAAATCAACTACACAGACTGCAGTGAAAAAGAAAAATATATTCCTGGCGCCAGGTGAGTGGTATTTATAAAAAAAAAAAATATATATATATATATATATATATATATATGACAAGCAGCTGCCAACCTGAAAATAGGTGTTCCAATCCTCAATACATGCAATAAAGAAAAAAAGAACACACAGGTGGTGCTACTAAGTGTCAATCAAGAACATGTGGTATGATAAATAGAAAGTTTATTGAAATGGGGTATACAAAGTAAATACTCCCGGGAGTGTACTAGATAACAAGTTTTAAAAGAATGTATAATATATTTAAATATACACCAGACATACAAAACAAATAAATTTGATATTTTACCATACACAATAATAAAAGATTATTAGATAGTGAATGATAAAACTGTTGCAATTTCTGAAGGGAAGTATATGTATCCAAACAGTAGCGTCTGTTGGATAGATCCAAATGGCACCTTCCAAATGATTCACCACTGTTTGCAACTTGGAAATTAAAGTCAATTATAAGACTTTATAAACCATGGAGGCTTTGAGTGTTCCTCATCAGCCTCTCAATACAGTCCAACAGTGGTGGAAATAGTTTGTATATATACTTTGTATACCCCATTTCAATAAACTTTCTATTTATCATACCACATGTTCTTGATTGACAGTTAGCAGCACCACCTGTGTGTTCTATTTTTCTTTGACACAAACCGCAGTGGCTGGTAGTATATAGTGCTGTATAAACCTAGCCTTTGGAAGAGGTATACAAGGAGACTGGACCCAGCATTCACAGAGAACTGAATGCAGAAAATGGCTGCTGTGAATCTCAGAGGGGGTGGAGGGTGAGGGAGAAGCAGCTCAGGGAGCAGCAAGACCGCAGTGGAAAGGCGTCCTTAGCTGGGGATTGGGCCATAGGGAGAGCGCCTTCTCCCCTATGCTTACATTATCCAATGGGTTCCCTAGCTTTAATTGTGCCCTAGTGGAGTCTCGGATGAACCGGTGTCCACATCAGCACCTCTAGTCTGTCTCCTGAAACCAGAGGCAATACTGTACATAGACGCAGGTCCCTGCCAGTGGAGATCCACCTTACCTGTCCCCTTGAGTCCCTGCTGCAGTCTGGGGTCTAGGGAGCCTTGTTAGTTAGGTACCCTTTGGAGCCCCGCCGGGAGTACCTAGCCACATACCTATTAGTACCTGGCTGGTGTCATGGCACCATGGAGGGGTGATGGAGCAGCAGTGCAGATGTCCAAAGGTCTGTCTCACACTTCTGCTCAGTAGTAAAACAAATGAAAATTAAAATAAAAGTAAATTATAAAAATTAACTTGGGCTTCTTAATAGCAGTGCCACTGTTAAAACAGTAATCCAGCTCCTGATGGACACATACAAAAGTGAGTTGCCCTCAGGCTCTTGGTGGGGTATAAGGGCAAGTACTGGATCATCCTGGAATTGAAAAGCTTTGCTGTTGGTGTCCAGTACTCCGAGTCCCACCTACACCCATTGTATCCCCTGTGGAGCTCTATGGACCCATAAGAAGAAAAGGGAGTTACAGACAAGTATTAGTAAGAAAAGTCTATGGTTGCTGAGCTTTTCTGAAAAGAATCATTCCCCACAGCCATAGGAACTCAGTGAATCTTCTCCAGGACCCAGGCAGCAGTGGACACAGCTGCTCCTGATACAGATATCTATCACCCTACACTTGACAGCAAGATGTAGCAGGATCCCATTCAGCAGGTGAAACAGCTGCATCTCCAAGACATTCACTCAAATTGACAAAGTTGATAGCAGGAGCATGGGGTCTCAGGATAGTGCCACTATGCTCCACCCATGGCAATCCCAGATCACCCATCCAGGGAGCTGAAGTGAGCTGTGAATCCTAAAGACCATTCCCAACAACCCATAGCCCAAATTAAACTGTTGCAGAGTCCAAAGAGAGTCCTGCACTGTCCTGATTCTCAGTCAAGGTAAATAGAGCCCCTGGGTAATCTAGGAAGGGTGGGTAGAGGATTATGAGCAGATGTAGTAACAGGCAAACCCCACTCGGGCCACTTCAGTGGAAAAGAACCCAAAAGGTGTCAAAATAATTCTGGGGTGCCATTTAGGTCAGGGTGTAGAGGTAGGCTACAGTATACGGAGAGGGATGAATCAGGTGTTTATCAAGTAAAAGCAGATAACCTAGTAGCAGCGCCCAGAATAATCAATGCCAGATTTTGCACCAAAGGATAATCCTTAGGCAGTCATGCACGCCATTGTTGATGAGGGCTAGACTCCAGCATAAATCTCCCAGTTGAGTTCCAAAGGCATAAATCTTGAGTTCAGAAGCAGCCAAATCTAGATAGTGGTAATTCAGCTTTAGAATTGGTAGCAGTGCAGAAGATGGGTCCAAATTATCACACGGGCTCAGGGGCTGTTGCAAAATGTGGCCATACTTGATGCCCAGCCTACTAAAAGTTTTGTTTTTATTGATTTTTAATCGATTTTTATCCAAATCCAAAACCAAAACATGGAGATGAATACAGATCCAAAATAAAAGCCAAAACAGGGGGGTCTGCTCACATCTCTAATTATAAGAGATCAAATTTAGTTTACTTATACACATACACAAAACCATAAGTGAGATGAGACTAGTTTTTAATGCATAACAATTAAAAGTTATATTTTATTTTCTTCTACATTACCTTTAATATGTTTTATATAAGAATGTGCAACAAAGGAAGTCTTCTTACTTTCTCTTTGTGTATATCTATTAAATTACATACTATGTCAGATATTTAGAAATTACCTTTTTATGCACTAATCATAAAAGCTATTGGTTTGATCAAAGAAAATTCTATTAGGGCTATTCAATATGGGAGCGATAACATCATTTTTGCGTTAATATCGGAGGTATGACGTCATTATCGCAGGTTTTACTTTTACACCATATTCAATTTCAAAGACTTATCGCAGTTTTGAAAAGTCTTTGATAAAAAACAGGGATAACTTTTCACCATTGAATGGGTGTTGAAAAAAAGTGCAGAATTGGGGTTTAGGAGTGCAGGCTTAAAAAAAATAGCCTGCACCCCTGGGAATGACATTTAAAAAAGAACTGTGTCAAAAAAAGTTTAAAAAAAAATAGGGACACCCCAAAATATTAATTTAAAAATTGGGTGAAAAAAAAAAATGCTGAATTTTTAAAAACTTACTTTAGGGACATAAAAATATGCTAGTACCCATTTTCATGTACCTCAAATTTGATGGGACCACTTAAAAAAAGGAAAAAAATAACCTAAGTGCTCATCTGCATCACTTCTTCAATGTCGGAAAAAAAACACCTGCTGCAGCTATTTAAATCCCCGACTTTCAATTAAAGGCTAAAACGGGGGTACCCATTGTGATCCCCCATGTTTTTACAACTTTATGGGGGTCTTACAATTTTTTTAAGGAAAAATTAATAACTTTACGCAAATCCAACTTCGGAGTTTCCCGTTTTCGTTAATTTTATATTGAATATGGGGATAAGCGGGAGCGCGCCCGATACTTTAACGCAGGTAAAAACTCCGATATGAAACGTTAACTTCGACAGTGAAGTTAACGTTTCATATTGAATACCCTTCTTAATGTAAGTATTGACTTGGAAGCCATATTCACATTATAATGTGTAATGGCAAATTACCTTTTTATTTTTGCAATCTGTCAACTCATTTGAATTTCAACTGTCAAGATTTCCCTTGATTTCCCTGACAAAAGATATTGGGCCTGATTCAGCATGGATCGCTTACACAACAGCATACGCAGATCAATCAATGGTGCATACTGCGCATGCATATGCAGCGCAGTGTGCGTGTGTGAGTTAGCATTGTGATCGCCAGATTCAGACTTGGTAATAGAGTGAGATATCTCTCTCAACTGTGAACTGGAACAAACCATATTGCAATGCAAGGGCTGTAAATACATACATTGTTTTACATGTGGGATAAATACTGGCAGCTTTTGCATGTAGCCCACAAATACTGCACAGCTTTATTATTACTCTACAATTTAGATGTCAGTTTGGAAACACTTCTCCCAAATCTAAATCTCTCTGCACATTTTAAATCTGCCCCACCTGCAGTGCAGCATGGTTTCAGTTGAATCTGCCCCAAGATGATCAGTTGAGAGAGATATATCTCTCTATTCCCAAATCTGAATTAGGCCTACTTTACGATCACTCAAGCAGAATAAGAGCCATCGCAGAGTGATTGACAGGCTGTGAGTTTTTGGGGGTGGTGATGGGGGAGTGGTAGGATAAATGCAGGCGTGTCTGTCTGTTTGAACTCCATTGCATGGGCGTGCATAAATTAGCCCTTGAGATGGCATATGCAGCTTGAGTACTCACCGCGTGCAACAAGACTCGCAGTTTCTGTGGTAGGTCAAACCTGCTGTAAATGTGCGTGAGGGAATGAGATACTTGATGTTCCCGTTGTATATGCAGGACTGCAAGGTATTACGGATGTGCGATACCGGTAGTGGGCGTATTTTTGCTGGCTGTGCAACAGCTTTGCGATTCCATTCACTGCAGATCTCTGTGCGATTACGGAGCTGCAATTGCAATAGTGATCAGTGGTGAATCAGGCCCATAGTGCATACACACTGTGCAATCTACCAAATGACCAAACGATATATCTTGCATCATTTGGTGGTTTGATTATTAACTATATAATTTAACTATATATTATTAACTAATGTCCGGTAGTGTGTACACACTGCACAATTTGTGGGAAATCATTAAAGAGATTGTCAGATTGAGCTAAATGCAGGGGTGACCTGAAGCAGTGACAGACGATGCAGCGGGAGCACACATAGGGCTCGATTCAGACCCGCTCGCTAGATGCATCCACATGCAGCAAAAGTAAATCCGCGATCGCACTGCAAGGCATTAGCACACACACTATGTCTTTGCGTGCGATCGCAGTGTGTATGCAGATGCCCACCAGCCAGTTTTAAGATGCTCACTTTCCCACATCATGTCCAGGAAGTGTATGCAAACATTGCTAACATCGAGTACCATCGGAAGCGATTGCTGCACTTGTGGCTGACCATACCCTACATCAAGCACTGCAAGTGCTTCAGTGTGAAATTCAACCATGTGATGAGTACTATGATGCTGCAACTTAATTATGGATGCCTCTGAAATGGCGTTAAAATGCTCAGGCATGCCTGCATTTGCACTACCACTCCCCCATTTCCATCGACCAACCCCTGTCACCACCCACAAATGGCATGTACTGTCACTCATTCTAGCGAGCTGTCTATGCGCAGCAAGAGACCGCTTCCCGATCGCATGGACTAGTTTGCGCACATGCACTGCGATGCATACACATGCAAAGATTGCAAACATCAGCAGGCTGCATGCGAATACAGCCTAGCGAGGGGGTCTGAATCAGGCCCATAGTGCATACGCACTTGCCGATTTCAGCGTTTTATCGCTCTGATCCTTCAGAAATGGCCAAATCATCCAACAAATCATCTAATGTATACCCAGCTTAAGAGGGCAACATGACTCAATATACTGTCATGTTATGCTACATGATCTTTTCTTATTCAGCTTTACTCCAAACAATGAAAAATAAATAAGAGGTTGAAGGGAGAAAAATAACAGAAAATAAGCAGTATGAGATCTAAAATTGATCCTGTGTCAATTGGAAATGGCTCCAACTTAGTGCCATTTAAAATTGACACAGACAGTGTCTTAGATCTAAAATGTAATGCACTACATGTGTTAATTGGAAATGACATTATTGCCTACTGATTTGTTATATTAATGTGACTTTGCAGGTCCAAATTTTGAAGTTCATAAATTAATTTTCAGCTCAGTTAGTTTGGAATCTGAGAATGGAGAATTTGTGGTTAAGCCAAATAAACTGTAAACTGCATCACTGGGAAAGACAATCATTTATACAAACAATTGTGGAACTGCTATTCTGTCACAATGGAAACAAGTACTCAAGGGCGTAGCTATAGTGGATGCAGGGGGTGCCATTACTATGAAGCCCAGAAGCTTAGGGGGCCCTGGACACAGGTCATATAGTTGTCTACGAAGTTCCTGGATCTGCCTGCTAAGCAATTGGACCACTGCGGTGGCCGGCAACAGAAATCTTGGGGCCCGGTAAACTGATGTCTCTGGGGGCCCCCTAAGAAACCCCCTTACCCCAACACAATCCCCCTCGGCATAAAAACTCTGAACCGCCACATCGCAATTTGTATTTATTAGATAGACATGATCTTCTTGCTCTGTTGTGTTTACTGCTGTTGCTTTGAAACATCTTGACAAAGACATAAATATGAGCAGAAACTTTGACTTTAGTTTAGTTGAGTCTATCTAATAAATATACCCTTTTGAATTTTAGTGAATGCCCACAATGCTGGAAGATTATATATATATATATATATATATATATTTCTATTTTTGTAGAAAAATGGGTTCAGGAATCCTGGGGGGGTTGGGGCAGAGGTGGGCAGAGTTGTGGGTAGAGCTACAGTGGGGATGGGGCATCGATTGGTGTGTAACCAATTTTTCTTAAATTTCTCTTTTAAGGTTGGGGTAGGGATGGGCAGATCGATTCACTGTACTGAGTGAGTCACATGGCCCTATTCAGTGGTGTGTTTCGAGACACAGCTCGTTAGAGCTGTAGGAAGCAGAGGTGTTGGTGACTGAGAGAGAGTCACTGACAGCTCCGCCCCCCACCTCCCAGCACTACAGCTCAAGGTTCTGCACTATCTCTTCTGAGTCAGTGCACTCCCCGAAGCCCTGGCAGTAGCAGCGCAACTCAGAGTGAGTCACGGACAGCTCCACCCCCTACACTGATCAGGTCGGATCGGCAGTATAGGGGGCAGGGCTGCCACTCACTCTGGCTCCCAATGACAGAGAGTGACTCAAATCATTCGAACATCTGAATGATTTGAGTCACTCACTAGCCATCTCTAGTTTGGGTCACAGGGTGGGGGAAGGATGGTGCTTGGAGGGCACAGGGCAAAGAATGCTGGATAGGGGTCAACATGGCAAGGAGCACTGCCATGTGTCAACATTTTGGTATCAACCTTTTGATTGTTTAGATTTTCATTGTCTATATTTTGACTACATTCCCTATGTTCCTGTCATGATCCTGGCTAGTTTTTACCTTTTGTGACTTACCTCTGCCAGCTGCTCCATGGATCTATGTTTGTAATTCTCCTGGGACATCTGCTCTGGCTGAATCATGCTGGCTGTAACATCTCTGTGTGTGCAGACTGCTTTTCACCCACACTGATTAAACACCTGGACCCTGCTCTGTCTGTGAGCATTGCTAGTCTTAATTGGAATCACAGGTGCGGTCCTGATTCTCAAGGGCTGCAGAGATGATTACTCCCTCTGCATGTTGTGCCTTGCTCCACTCAGAATGCCTCTGCCAGACCACCTGTCTGTATCCACCAATCCCTGCCAGACTCTAGGTATATAGATCCTCTTCTAATAGCACTCAGTGCTTGAACATCTAGTTACGTTCCATGGTGTACTACTTGTGCAATAGCTGTACCTCTGTGTACCAGTCTGTCCCAGGCTCCTGCTGGTTCCTAGACCAGTGCTATCCATAAGCCTTCTGCACTCAGCTATCCACGCTACCATTTCTCACCCACGGCTCCAAGGCCACACCAGGTAGCTTCCACGCTACCATCTCTCGCCTACGGCTCCCAGGCTACTCCAAGTAGCTTCCACTCTACCAGCTTCTCCACACAGCTCCCAGGCTGCACCAAGTAGCTTCCACACTACCATCACTCACCTACGGCTCCCAGGCCACTCCAAGTAGCTTCCATGCTACCAGCTTCTCCACACGGCTCCCAGGCCGCACCAAGTAGCTTCCACACTACCATCTCTCACCAACGGCTCCCAAGCCACTCCAAGTAGCCACCCAGCTACCAGCATCTACCCACGGCTATCCAGCCACTCCACATAGCCACCCAGCTACCAGCGTCTACCCATGGCTTTCCAGCCGCTCCACGTAGCCACCCAGCTACCAAAGTCTACCCACGGCCTCCCAAGCCACAACAAGTAGCTTCTACGCTACCATCCATCTGCAAGCCCATCTACTAGTACCTCGACCAGCTCAGTCTGCCTACCTGCCGGTCCCAGTCCGGTCCCTCCAAGTTCCTTCTGGTCTCATTCCAATGTCTCCAGTTTCCAGTTCCAGTCACTCATCACCAAAGGCAGTTCTCACTGCTACCCACTTCTTATAATAAAAGAGCTATTCATGTTAACCATGGTTCCAGTCCAGCCGGCCTCCAGTGATTCCAGTTCATCACCTGATACAGGTAACTCTCTAGCACCAACTGTGACAGTATGTTCAAGCCTAATGATGGTGGTGGATCAAGCACCTAATCCTGGATCAAGTGCTTTCCGTAACCTAATCACTGGTTTCAATTCACAGGAGGCGGTACAGCACCAAGTACTACAGCTTCTGCAAATTCTGACTAACCAGCTAGATGATACCCAAATCTTACCTGAACCCCTAACTACTTTCCATCAACTGCTGGAACAGCTACAGGCTCTACTCAGAAAAATATTTCAGATCATTCCTGAATTTCCTAGAGCTACCTCTATCTCAACTAAAAACTCTGTCTGGGAATCTCTAAGAACCAAAGATTCTTCCATGCCAAGTAAAGTGAGACATCGAAGTTATCTGTGCCCCAAGCTCTCTGTGGCTGAATGCCAGTGGCGTAATGATGTACATCTCTGTCGCTATTGTGGAGCTTCTCGCCACTTTATCAAAGGCTGTCCCCTTTGCAATTCCAGCAGTATAACAATGTGTCAACGTCTCAATGCCTGTTCCGGTCCCGTCCCAGATTCTGCCTGTTACGGTCCCAACCCAGATTCTGCCTGTTCCGGTCCCAGCCCGGATTCTGCCTGTTCCGGTCCCATCCCGGATTCTGCCTGTTCCAGTCCCATCCCAGATTCTGCCTGTTCCGGTCCCAGCCCGGATTCTGTCTGTTCCATTCCCAGCCCAGATTCTGCCTGTTCCGGTCCCAGCCCGGATTCTGCCTGTTCCTGTCCCATCCCGGATTCTGCCTGTTCCGGTCCCGTCCCGGATTCTGCCTGTTCCGGTCCCAACCTGGATTCTGCCTGCTCAGGTAGGGTACTCCAGTTGGCAACCCCAGGAGGGGTCTCCAGAGTCTCAACCCCAGGAGGGTCCTCAAGTCTCGTAACCCAAGGAGGGGTTTTGAGTCACTCACCCCAGGAGGAAGTCTCTGTCCTCGCATCCCAAAAGGGGGGTTCATGTTCCATACCCCAAAAGGAAAGTCGAGTCAGCTTCCCCAGAAGGGGATTTTGGGTCCCATACTCCAACAGGGTGTGTCAAGTTCTGTACTCCAGGAGGGGACCTTAAGTCTCTCACCCCAGGAGAGGGTTACAAGAATTATACCCCAGGAGGGAGGCCCAAGTCTCGCACCCCAAGAGGGGGTCCCAAGTCTCTCACCCCAAGAGGGGGTCCCAAGTCTCGCACCCCAAGAGGGGGTCCCAAGTCTCATGCCCCAAGAGGGGGTCCCAAGTCTCATACCCCAAGAGGGGGTTTCAGGTCCCATCCTCCAGGAGCAGATTTCCACACTCTTGGTGGAAGTTTCCGCTGTCCTGTCTAAGAGAGAACATCTATCAAGTTTGGCTGAATCATCTAATCATCATGTTAAAGAATTTCTAAGTGGTTCCTTCTCAGTTCCTGAAAAGAATGCTGTAACTCAGGATGATATAGTGTCCATGACCTTCGATGATGATGTGTCCCAGTACACCATATTGCTTAAGCATTATGATGCCCTAATGAGAACCAATCCAACCTGTGGTATTACTCCCACCAACATCGTCCTGTTTCTTTTTATGCACTTTAGAGGTAAAGCCTTGGAGTGGGCCAACCCACTCATTGAGTCCAAGGATCCAATTCTACAAGACATAATAGCCTTCAGTACAGCTCTGCTTAAAGAATTTGCTCCTTTGTGTCCGTCTCCAGATACCCGTTCTGATAAATATTCTAGAGTTATTTCAGCACCTTCAGATATTAAACTCGCATACACTGCTGTTCTCCCTTCTCAAAATCATATGGTACAGGATCAATCAGTCCGAAAGAAGAAGACTCAAAGAACTTTTAGAGACCAACAACATGATACCATGAGAGTTGGTTGTGTTTCCCTCTGCCCATCTCCGGAGTCCTCTAGGTTTTCAAGTTATGTTAACTCCTCTGATCTTCCTTTGGACATGGATTCTGATTCTGAATTCGATCCTGTGCATGACAATATTCCTTTCCTCGACAACCATTTGGGATCAGACCATGCTCTTCTAGTCATACATTCTCCCAAGAATTACCAGTAAAAACTACTTTGCTGAAAAAGGAAAATTCTTCAGCTACTCTTCTTAACACTATGCAAATTCCTCTAGGGACAGAGAGATGCTTGAAAGGATTAACCTTTGTAATCGTGGGATGCTTGGAGTCCATAGAAAAGGAGGAAGCCAAGTTGTTAATTGAGAGTTATGGAGGCAAAGTTTCCGAGATGATATGCAGTAAAATCGATTATATCATTATGTGTCATTTCGGTGGAAAGACCAAGCGAGAGAAAGCAAAGAGTCTTGGGGTCAAGGTTATTAAGGAAGATGGCTTGTTTAAGTTGATTGACTTTATGCTCTCCAAGGAAAAGTTTTTTGAGCAAATTACCTCTGGAAACAATATTCCAAACACCTTCTGGAGTTCTCAAAGTTTCAAGTTCTTGAAGATATCGGACAGGCTCAGCCAAGTTTTTAGAAGTTTTCCAAGTTGTCCTGGTGTTTCGAGTTTTGAGTCTTTTGGAAGCTGTCTTGTATTTCTGAAGGAAGTTTTGCCTTGGTGTCTGGAGTCCACCCATAAAGAGGGGAGTACTGTCATGATCCTGGCTAGTTTTTACCCTTTGTGACTTACCTCTGCCAGCTGCTCCATGGATCTGTGTTTGTAATTCTCCTGGGACATCTGCTCTGGCTGAATCATGCTGGCTGTAACATCTCTGTGTGTGCAGACTGCTCTTCCCCCACACTGATTAAACACCTGGACCCTGCTCTGTCTGTGAGCATTGCTAGTCTAATTTGGAATCACAGGTGCGGTCCTGATTCTCAAGGGCTGCAGAGATGATTACTCCCTCTGCATGTTGTGCCTTGCTCCACTTAGAATGCCACTGCCAGACCACCTGTCTGTATCCACCAATCACTGCCAGACTCTAGGTATATAGATCCTCCTCTAATAGCACTCAGTGCTTGAATATCTAGTTACGTTCCATGGTGTACTACTGTCACGTCTGAGACTGGAGAAGAGGATGTGGTGGGCCTAAGTTGGGAAAAGAAGCAGAGACGAGGGGCCTGGATGTATGTTCTCCTCATCCACAGGTCTTGAGTGTTGGCGAGACCTGGGCAAAGGTGCCGAGTCTAACCCACAGGATGGTGTTTGCCAGTGACCCCCCCAATTGGGATATGGGCTTAGCTGCACCCTGTGAGCAGGTCACGGTCCTTTGACCAGGTACCCAAGCCCTGCAGGGATAGAGACACTACACCCGTGGCCCAGCGAGGATATGCCTGCTAGGCACCAAACAGCCCCTTAAAACACTGTATAGAAAAACACCTTGACACGAGGATCAAATGTCAATAAGGATTTTAAGTGGGCAGCAACTCACGGTTACTTGAGACGTCACCAGAGATAGAAGGCACACGGGTAGAGGTGGTATACGTTGTAGCACAGATGTTCACTGGAGACGAAAGGCACACAGGTGGGGATGGTAACACTGCTGCACGGGTATTCACCAGAGATGTATAAGCACACAGGTAAAGGTGGTAACACTGCTGCACGGGTATTCACCAGAGACATATAGGCACACAGGTAAAGGTGGTAACACTGCTGCACGGGTATTGACCAGAGACGGGAGGCACACAGGTAGAGATGGTATACACTGCTGCACGGATATTCACCAGAGACGGGAGGCACACAGGTGGAGATGGTATACACTGCTGCACAGATGTTACAGAGACGGAAGGCACACAGGTAGAAATGATAACACTGCTGCTACAAGGAAGGTTAGGAACCTGGACCGGGAACTCACTATAGCATGCTAGGAGACAACCATTGTTCAGGCAATTTCCTGGAACCTGTGGAACAGTTTTATACCCATGGGAACCCTTAGACAGGTGCACAGCATCAGCTGATCATGGACCTATCAGGGAGAAGGATCCAGTCACATGGGCCGACTGTCATGGCGGCGCCCATGTCCGGACTTGCGATGCCGGACACCAGCCCACCAGGAAGCCACTGCATGTGGGGAGAATACTCAGCTTCTCCCCCGCCGTCGCGCAAGCTGCCCGACCACCCAGGTGACAGGGGAAGCCGGCGGCGCGGTAAGCGGGAGCCGATCCCCGGCTGAGCCCTGACAGTACCCCCTCCTTTAAGGGTGGGCACTGAACACCCAGCAGGCTTACCTGGAAATCTCCTATGAAAACTCTGGATTAGTCGCGGAGCGTGTACATCAGAGGCTCTGATCCAGGCCCGTTCCTCGGGGCCGTAGCCCTTCCAATCGATGAGATATTGAAGGGTGTTGAATCTGTGCCGGGAATCCAGAATCTTCTCGACCTCAAATTCAGTGCCTTGTGATGTCTTGACTTGAGGCAATTTAGGAGAACAATTCTGAAAACGATTGAGCACCAGGGGTCGTAAGAGAGAAACATGAAAAGTATTTGAAATCTTAATTTGAGGAGGAAGTTCCAATTTATAAGTTACTGGACTGATTATCTTAAGGATACGATATGGCCCAACAAAACGTGGAGCAAGTTTCATGGACGGGACTCTTAAGCGAATATTCTTGGAAGATAACCAAACCCTGTCCCCAACTCTCAACAGTGGAACAGCCAAACGTCTTCTGTCCGCAAATTTCTTGTAATTCCTTGAAAATTGCTTTAGGAATAGGTGAATTTTATTCCATAAAACTGAAAAGGATTGGATTTCTTGATTCACAGGCGGAACATCTATAGATGGAAGCTTCTGGAAATCTGGAACTCGTGGGTGTCTACCAAAAACCGTAAAAAAAAGGAGTGGATTTAGAGGAAGAATGGAACTTAAAATTATGAGAGAACTCTGCCCAGGGTAGGAGGTCCACCCAATCATCCTGGGAAGATGACACAAAGAGCCTAATGAAGGTCTCCAGCTCTTGATTGACCCTTTCCGTTTGACCATTCGACTGTGGGTGGTAGGCTGAAGAAAAGTTCAGTTTAATTCCACAGGTGTTACACAGGGCTCTCCAGAATTTGGCTGTAAATTGGACACCTCGATCAGAGACTATTTCCTTGGGGAGACCGTGTAATCTGAAGATGTCTCGAATAAAAATTTTTGCTAATTGAGGAGCAGAAGGAAGGCCAACGAGCGGGATAAAGTGTGCCATTTTAGAAAAGCGATCCACGACCACCCATACCGTGTTATGCCCCTTGCACCGAGTTAATTCAGAAATAAAATCCATTGAGATGTGGGTCCATGGAGCAGCTGGGATAGACAAGGGACGAAGAGGACCAACCATCTGTCTACGTGGAGTTTTATGTTGGGTGCATTTGATACAGGAGCGGACAAACTCTGTGACATCCTTCTTCATGGTTGGCCACCAGTAAGATCGAAGTAAGAGTTGGTAGGTTTTGGTGATTCCAGTGTGACCTGCGAACAAGGATGCATGAGCCCAAACCAGTAATTTTTTACGTAAATTAGGAGGTACGAAAAATTTCCCAGGTGGTAGAGATACTACATGAGTAGGAGCAAACACCATTGGGTCTAAAATGGGACGAACTTGAGAACACTCCTCCTCCTCCAACTTGGTCATAAAGGAGCGAGATAATGCATCAGCTTTTTTGTTCAACACACCTGGACGAAACTGAAGTTTTAAATCAAACCTAGAAAAGAAAAGTGACCATCGTGCCTGCCTGGCATTCAACCGGTGTGCAGTTTGCAGATAGATTAGATTTTTATGGTCTGTAATAATCATAACAGGAAATTTAGCCCCTTCAAGAAGATACCGCCATTCCTCCAAGGCTAAATGCATAGCTAACAGTTCTTGGTCGCCAATAATATAATTCCTTTCTGCAGGAGAAAATTTATGGGAGAAAAATCCACAGGGATGAGTCTTCCCATCTTCAGCAGTCTGAGATAATACCGCCCCTACTCCAACAGAGGATGCGTCCACCTCCACAATGAACGGTTTGTCAATTCGCGGCTGGCAGAGAATTGGAGTTCCAGAAAAGGCTATTTTTAGGTTTTGAAAGGCTTGTACTGCTGGAACAGACCATTTAGAAGGATTGGCTCCTTTCCTTGCTACCAGTGTAGAAAAATGTGGAATAAATCTCCTATAATAGTTCACGAATCCTAAGAAACGCTGAGTACCTTTTAAAGAAGTAGGTAGGGGCCACTCCGAGATTGCTTTTAGTTTATCAGGATCCATCTGGAGACTCCTCCTGGAGATTATATGACCCAGAAAAGGTACCGACGTTTGATTAAACACACATTTGGATAGTTTCCCAAAGAGGTGATGAGCACGAAGGCAGGACAATACCTCCCGTACATGAAGATGATGGTTCTGTAAATCTCTGGAAAAAATTAAGATGTCATCGAGATAAATCACAACAAATTTATGAAGAATGTCCCGTAAGACCTCGATGACATAGCCTTGAAAAATAGCTGGTGCATTGCAAAGAACGAAGGGCATTACAAGGTACTCGAAGTGCCCGTCTCTGGTATTGAACGTGGTCTTCCACTTGTCCCCCGCTTTAATTCGAATCAAGTTATACGCGCCACGTAGATCCAGCTTGGTGAAAACTTGAGCCACTTGGACTTTGTCAAAAAGTTCAGAAATTAAAGGTAAGGGGTACCGATTTTTTATGGTGATCTGATTTAAGCCTCGGTAGTCTATGCACGGACGGAGTCCTCCATCCTTTTTCCCTACAAAAAAACCCCCTGCCCCTGCAGGAGAAGAAGAGGGCCGAATGAACCCTTTACCAAGGTTTTCCTTAATGTATTCTTCCATGGCCGCGGTCTCTGGCATGGACAAGGGGTAAACACGGCCACATGGAAGACTTTTCCCGGGAAGTAAATCGATAGCGCAGTCCCATGGTCGATACGGAGGAAGTACATCTGCGGCTTGTTCACAGAATACGTCGGCAAACTCTTGATAAGCCTCAGGCAACCCCTTCTGGGATGGGTGTCTAGGAGACTCAAGACGGAGGAACTTCTTAGCTGGGTTGGAGACCGTTGCTTGGTTACATACTGGAATGACCTTGGCCAAACAGTTTTGAAAACAATGTGAGCCCCAGGACAAGATTTGCATAGCATCCCAGTCGAAGACAGGATTGTGTTTTTTCAACCAGGGCAATCCTAATACCAGCTCATAGGAGGATTCGGGTAATACAAAAAATTCTAACATTTCCTGATGTAAGCATCCAACTCGGACAGTCACAGGATAAGAAAGCGAAGAAATGGGTAGCCCCACCAGCATTTTACCATCTAGCCCGGACAGTAACAATTTATTAGGTAGGGGAACAACTGGAACACCTAAAGTGTGAAGCAGTTTCTCTGCAATAAAATTACCAGCGGCTCCAGAATCAATTAAAGCATGGACCTTTCTTGTCCTGGACTTATGGGAAAGCGACACTACTAGAAGACTTTCTGATAATTGGGATGGCTTGAGAATGACCCCCAACTGAATGCTCCCTACTTCAGTCAGGGTCTCGCATTTCCCGCAAGTAGAGGACAATTCTTCAAAATGTGGTTAGGTGCAGCGCAATAAATACACAGCTTATTTTGGAAGCATCTATTGCGTTCTGCCGGGGTGAGTTTTGTTCTATTTACCTGCATCGGTTCATCTTCCATAGCTGAGGTGGGCAGAGGCGGACTGGCAGCAGAAGGACGGACAGGTAGACGTTCACCTCTTCCCCTACTAGCCCACCTTTCCCGGTGACGAATATCAATTTTGATACAAAGAGAGATCACGTCAGCGAAGGATTCTGGCAAATCCCTGGAGGCAAGTTCATCCTTCGTCCTCTCAGAGAGTCCATGAGGGAAGGACGCCTTAAGAGCTTCCTCGTTCCATTCTGGACTACATACTGCCCTACGGATCGTGCGCCCTGATGCACACGGAGAAGATCAGAAGATGCAGATGCAGAACGGCCTGGCTCATCAAAAATTCTCTTAAATGGTAAAACGAATTCTTCGTAAGTAGATACGATGGGGTCAGCCCATTCCCATAGAGGGGAGACCCAGTCTAGCGCTGCTCCTGTTAACAGGGATATAACATATGCCACTTTTGCCCGAGACGTGGGGAAATTCTGGGGAAGGCACTCAAATTGGATCTCACATTGGTTAATGAATCCGCGGCACTGCCTGGGATCACCATCAAACCATTCTGGGGTAGCTAACTGGAGTCGGGGTTTGGGGGTAGGAGCCACCAGTGGAGGAACTGATGGAGGAGGTGCGGGAGCTGCAGCCGGAGGAGCCGGAAGAATAGAGGCCAATGTGGTTTGTATAGAAACCAGTTGCCTCGAGAGCTCCTGTAAATACTGAGCCACTTGTTGTTGAGCCGCCTCTTGGTTGTCCATCCGAGAGGTCAACTCTTGTAGAGACCCAGTACCTTGGGATCCTGCAGCCTCCATATGGCCTGCAGCCTCCATATGGCCTGAACAAACTGTCATGTCTGAGACAGGAGAAGAGGACGTGGTGGGCCTAAGTTGGGGAAAGAAGCAGAGACGAGGGGCCTGGATGTACGTTCTCCTCATCCACAGGTCTTGAGTGTTGGCGAGACCTGGGCAAAGGTGCGGAGTCTAACCCACAGGATGGAGTTCGCCAGTGACCCCCCCAATTGGGATATGGGCTTAGCTGCACCCCGTGAGCAGGTCACGGTCCTTTGACCAGGTACCCAAGCCCTGCAGGGATAGAGACACTACACCCATGGCCCAGCGAGGATATGCCTGCTAGGCACCAAACAGCCCCTTAAAACACTGTATAGAAAAAACACCTTGACATGAGGATCAAATGTCAATAAGGATTTCAAGTGGGCTGCAACTCATGGTTACTTGAGACGTCACCAGAGATAGAAGGCACACGGGTAGAGGTGGTATACGTTGTAGCACGGATGTTCACTGAAGACGTATAGGCACACAGGTGGGGATGGTAACACTGCTGCACGGGTATTCACCAGAGACGTATAGGCACACAGGTAAAGGTGGTAGCACTGCTGCACAGGTATTCACCAGAGACGGGAGGCACACAGGTAGAGATGGTATACACTGCTGCACTGATATTCACCAGAGACGGGAGGCACACAGGTGGAGATGGTATACACTGCTGCACGGATGTTACAGAGATGGTAGGCACACAGGTAGAGATGATAACACTGCTGCTACAAGGAAGGTTAGGAACCTGGACCGGGAACTCACTATAGCACGCTAGGAGACAATCGTTGTTCAGGCAATTTCCTGGAACCTGTGGAATAGTTTTATACCCATGGGAACCCTTAGACAGGTGCACAGCATCAGCTGATCACGGACCTATCAGGGAGAAGGATCCAGTCACATGGGCCGACTGTCATGGCGGCACCCATGTCCGGACTTGCGATGCCAGAAACCAGCCCACCAGGAAGCCACTGCATGCAGGGAGAATACTCAGCTTCTCCCTCACTGTCGCGCAAGCTGCCCGACCACCCAGGATGACAGGGGAAGCTGGCGGCGCGATAAGCGGGAGCCGATCCCCGGCTGAGCCCTGACAACTACTTGTGCTATAGCTGTACCTCTGTGTACCAGTCTGTCCCAGGCTCCTGCTGGTTCCTAGACCAGTGCTATCCATAAGCCTGCTGCACTCAGCTTTCCACGCTACCATTTCTCACCCACGCCTCCCAGGCCGCACCAGGTAGCTTCCATGCTACCATCTCTCGCCTACGGCTCCCAGGCTGCTCCAAGTAGCTTCCATGCTACAAGCTTCTCCACATGGCTCCCAGGCCGCACCAAGTAGCTTCAATGCTACCATCTCTCGCCTACGGATCCCAGGCCGCTCCAAGTAGCTTCCACACTACCAGCTTCTCCACATGGTTCCCAGGTCGCACCAAGTAGCTTCCACACTACTGTCTCTCACCTACGGCACCTAGGCCACTCCAAGTAGCTTCCACGCTACCAGCTTCTCCACATGGCTCCCTGGCCACACCAAGTAGCTTCCACGCTACCATCTCTCACCAACGGCTACCAAGCCGCTCCAAGTGGCCACCCAGCTACCAGTGTCTACTCATGGCTATCCAGCCACTCCACATAGCCACCCAGCTACCAGCGTCTACCCATGGCTTTCCAGCCACTCTACATAGCCACCCAGCTACCAACATCTACCCACGGTCTCCCAAGTGACAAGTAGCTTTTACGCTACCATCCGTCTGCAAGCCCATCTACTAGTACCTCGACCAGCTCAGTCTGCCTACCTGCCGGTCCCAGTCTGGTCCCTCCATGTTCCTTCTGGTCTCATTCCAACATCTCCAGTTTCCAGTTCCAGTCACTCATCACCAAAGGCAGTTCTCACTGCTACCCACTTCTTATAATAAAAGAGCTATTCATGTTAACCATGGTTCCAGTCCAGCCGGCCTCCAGTGATTCCAGTTCATCACCTGATACAGGTAACTCTCTAGCACCAACTGTGACAGTTCCCCTATAAAGGTACAGAACGTGTGGGGAGAGGTGTAATGACACAAGTTGCATACCTGTTTCACATCTCCTCCTGCTCTTGGTGTCCACTGGATAGCTCCTGGCAGTCGATTATCTTGCAGCTCAAGGACTGTCACAGCCCCTATCCTATCAATCACTGCAACAGTGTAGGTGGAAAGGGGTAGAACTGGAGACAGATCCACCTCCCAGGCAACACTGACACTGGATCCTCTGTGTCAGGTCAGAGTAGCCTGACTTACCTCCGCTGGTGCCACATCACACTCTGCATTGTCCATGCTGGTCCACACCTGCTTTACTGGCACTACAAACTAAATAAATGCCTCTAACCTCAACTGTCACTGTCCATAGATTTGAATATAGCATTACCGCGAGCCAATCACAGCTCACAGACGTCGGCCAATCAGGAGCAGCCGCTCTTGATTGGCTGCCAGGACCACAAGCTGTAATTGGCTCATGGCCAGCTCCATATTCAGTATACCATGACCGTGGTAGCTTTAATTATGTTTTTTTGTTATTAGTGTACCTGGCAGCCATGTCCTGGCTGGATGAATCACCTGATCCAGGTTGCCTCCTCCAGCTCTTCTTAGCAGGATGGCAAATAGGAAGGCAGTAATTAAAGGAACAGCATGGGCGCATCCTATGTAATAATGTTGTGTCACCGTCTTACAATTCTATGGCACATGCGCACTTCACTGTGCAGCACACTCCACCCGGGGACGGGGTCAGGTCACCAGGGAGATCACCTTGGTGTCTTCTCTTTATTTATTTGTCAAGTAGCACTGCACTGGCCCGGTGCCTGTATGTTCTGCAGCCGCGGCCCCTTGGGCCCCTCTGAACCTGGGGACAGGGGTACCCTTTGTACCCCCCTGTTGCCGGGCCTGGGTGGTGGTGCCTATCTCTCCCTCTCATTGGCAGTACTATGATGTGACATATTGTGAATAGGGGCACTCCAATTTGGCACAAAATAAATAGGGTCACTGTGGGTGTATTGTGAACTTGGACACTACTATGGGGCATAAATTTAAATAGGGCACTACTGTTGGTAATACCTAACTAGGCAGTACTATGGGACATAAATTAAACTAGGGCACTATTGGGCATAAATTCAACTAGGGCACTATTGTTAGCAATACCTAACTAGGCAGAACTATGGGACATAAAATAAAATAGAGCACTATTGGGCATAAAATTAACTAGGGCACTACTATGGGGCATACAATTAATTACTGCACTCCTAGGCGGCATAAACTTAACTAGGACACTACTATTGGTAATACCTCACTAGGCAGTACAATGGGACATGAAATAAACTGGTGCACAATTGGGCATAAAATGAACAAGGGCTCTACTATGGAACACTATAAAATGAACTAGGACACTACTATGGAACATACAGTGAACTAGTGCACTACTATGGGGCACAAAATGAACTAGGACACTGCTATGGTGCATAAAAGTAACTAGGGCACCACTATGGGACATAAAATTGAACAAGGGCACTGTTATGAAGAATAAAATTAACTAAGACACTAATATGGGCATAAAATTAACTAGGGAATTACAGTACTATGAGCATAAAATGAATAACTGATGTGGAGAGACGTGTCTCTCTTTAAGCATTAGGGTAGAAGCCCCTTCACAGTGTTGCTATGGGGCCAACAAAGTTTTGGCTGTGCCCCTGCAAGTACTGTATGTGCTAAAAAACATGCATTGATCTTTTTTATATTATTTGCATTTTCAAGAATGTATTAAATATTAGTGTATTAATAAATGTATTGGACTTCCCACAACAATTTAAACTACATTTCTCTATTCATCAAATCATGGCTTTGCTGTAACTCAAATAGTGTATTTTTCAGTATGGATCAGTAGTGACTTATTGATAATTTTGACATTTACAGTAATATTCAATGAAAGTGATTGATGTTCAATTGTCTGTTATAATGTACAAAGTCTAAAAATGCTTACACTTGCACTAAGCCTTCCTATAAAAATAAAGGTTATCTGAAATGTACAGAAGACATTGACAAATGCTGTTAAATAAAGTTAAAATTAAGCTGTTTGTTTCAAACAGTGGACAATTGAAAGGGATATTGCTTCTCCTTAGCAAATTTTACATTTTTGTATGCATTATTCATGTTTTTGATACTCTTAAGATAATAATAATACAACATTATTCATTTTTATTTCAGTCAGCAAAATATGTGTGCTTATTGTCTACGAATAGTTTATTAATATCACTGTGGTTTTTGATTAATGATTTAATTATCAAGAAAAAATGAACACCTTTTAATACCACAGGTTGTCTTAGAAATATTTACTTAATGTCAGAAATGTAAATTATGATATATAACATGATAGTGAGAATGTTTGCGCAGTCATCTACATTCATTTTAAACATTTATCTGCTTTTTATTCTTCAAGATATTGCCAGCAATGACTTATTCTAACATTACTGGAGGCTTCTTATTACTGAAATAGTTTAAATTAGGTTTTTTCATTCTATTCTCACCAAAAAGATACTGTACTTTTGCGAGAGATAAGTATACATTTCTAAAATGTTACACTAAACATTTGTCCCTTTTCACCTTTGGCAGAGAAATTTGGCCTTAAGCAGGGCCGGACTGGGACTAAAAATAGGCCCTGGCATTTAAAGAACACAGAGGCCCACCTTGGCGTCAGCATCTGGCCCCATGCGTAGACTCCTCCCATTACTATATCTGACTCCTCCTACTTCTTAGTCTATACTTTTATAAATAAATATAATTAATAACATCATTAATAATTAACAACATACAAGTATATATCATTCTCTGTATTAAAATACATTCACAAGAGCTCATCATCCAGCAGGGGATTCATACATGTGCCATAGTCAGACATTTGGTATTTGTTTGGTTGTTAGGTAAAGCAGGCACTTCAAGGTATAGGTCACACACAAGGATAAGGAAAGGCATTTTCTCAATTGACCAAGCCCTAGTTTAGCAGTTGTAGAGGATTAGATAATGATCATTGTAGGCGTTTTTTAGGTCAGGGGAGCTGAACACGGACGAGGTCAGATCTGTGCCACCAAAGTAGAGCTGAAAGTACATATTTTGCTGCTCTGTGTACATAAAGAGCATTGGTGCCCACCTTCACACCTCAAGGAGGAAAAGCGCGCCGTAGGCGCACTTCAAAAAAGAACTGGGTGTAGTCTCGCTGGAAAAGGGCGTGACCACACGATAGTACCTCCAATTCAAATTATGCCACACAGTAATACCCCTTAAGGCACACATCCACTAGACGATTAAATTGAGCAATTGAATGATAACTATATCATTATCGTTCAATAATCATTTGAAAATCGTTTGCACATCGTTTAAAAAATTTCTAAAATGACCGGCGATGCGTGCACCCGCTGGTCGTTTAGACACCTATCGTCGGCATATATGTTGTACAGCCTGACAATAACGCCAGGTTCATCAAGTCTGCAGATGATTGATTGTGCCTACACTGAATGACTGCTCGTTTAGTTTAGGCACATCACAGACTGACAAACGACTACAATGTTGTAATCGTGCAGTCATTTTCATGTCTTTAGGTGGAAGTGTGCTTTTAGTCACATTACACCGCACAGTAGTGTCCCTTACACTATATTATGCCACACACCCTGTAATGGCCCTTACACATTATACCATACACCATAATGGCCATTACAGACATACAGTGGTCCCAGCAGGGCTGCCAAGATACTAAGCAGGCCCAGGTATGGAGAGTGTGCATGATTACATGGGAGGGCATGGCAACTCCCTCTCATTTACAGCATGATTATAGTGTGAGTTGTGTGTGGTTGCTGCATATTGGAGACATTGGTTACACCACTCCTGTACTCCCATGCCTGTAAAGAGACTTGGGTACTTTTACCCATCCTCCTGAGTCCCGCTTCCAACCCATCGCCAGAACTTTTGTTACCTTGACAGATTGCCACCTTGTGCTATGACCATTACGTAGGTAGGGCGACCAAGGGTAAAATATCAACTGGTCGGGCATGCTGGATCGTCCAGCCTGCCCGTCCAATGCGATATTCTGTAATTTATTTATTGTATTATATCACATAGAGATAATCAGAGACTTCACATCAACATTTCAGTCTGGTACGTGGACCTTTGTCAAGATAACGACATAAGTGGACCAAACACTATATACCCCTATATATGTGTTTGGTCCACCTATTTGGTTATCTTGACAAAGGTCCACATACCGGACTGCAATGTTGATGTGAAGTCTCTGATTATCTCTATGTGATATAATGTAAAAATACAAATAATGAATGCTGCATAAAGACTGGTGAGTGCACCCCTTCTTATTACCTTTTTATATAGAGCCACGGGTTCAAATCCTGACACCGGAAGCCTGACTATTGAAAATCCTGATGCTGGCTGGTAAGTACCCTATCCCTCCCCTCTCCCCCCTAACCCTCCCCTGGTGGTACTTAACCCTAACCTCCCCAGGGGGGGTGCCTAACCCTAACCCTATTTCCCGCAGCCTAACCCAAACCTTCCCAAGGGTGTCTAACCCTAAAGCTAAACCCCCATCCCTGAGCAGCCATGGATACTTACCCAGATCCTTAGTTCGGGATTCCTGCAGCCAGACAGCGGACTCTGCTATCCTGGTTCCATTGGAGATATTGTCGTCTGCATTTTACCGGGCGTCGGCATTCCGGCATCAATGCCCAGCTTCCCGTCCGCCGGAATTATATCTATCTATCTATCTATCTATCTATCTATCTATCTATCTATCTATCTATATATATATATAGATAGATTCCTTGAAGTTACTATATATATATATATATATAGTAGCTTCAAGGAAAAAAATCTCCAGGACACTGAGATAGGGTCGAGAATTCAGGGCACAAATCCTGAAATGTCGACCCTATCTCAGTGTCCTGGAGATTTTATTACTTTAAGTTATTAGACCCAGAGTGCCAACCAATGCACAATAGATACATATCCATATAGGAGAGACACCGGGCACGTTGTATTGGAGAACAGGACATTATTGTTGTGTGTGTATAATTGTACAAACCGACCGTCACTCTCTACATAGAGATATCTCCTGCTCCGGTGCCCTCTGGAAAAAGACTTGTATATGGGAAATACGAACAAGTATCGGCACTTCGAGACTTCAAGATTTCAAAAACGTGTGTTTAATGGTGCACGTGCCATAGTCACGCGCACAAAAAATTGGGTGTGGCCATGTTTCAAGGGCGTTGCCACTCAAAATGCGGTCTTGTCAGCATTCCCTTAAGGTAGTGGATAGATTCCCTTCCGTTTCCGTACCATGACGTCATTAGTTACTGTCCAACGTCATTCTCTACCATCCATGTGGGCATAGAGGGGGAATACAATCTTGTGGCTAGCGAAGCGAGCCCGTGAGGGGACAACTGTGTTCTTTTGGTGGATTGTAGGGGCAGGAAACCGCATTTCCACCCTCACTGCATGTCACTTACATGTATAGAAACAGAAGGGGATTTATACACAACCATTCCCTAAATGTATCTTGTCTTCCCTGCTCCTCTTCTGCCTTCCCTTACTTACCCCCTGCACCACTCAAACTTTATCCCTCTTTAACCCTGCACTTTTTTGGTGAGACACACAGGGGTGGACAGGTACACAGAGGTTGTGAGGCACACTGATGTAGTGTAGTACACAGAGGAGGTGACAACGAGGGAGGACAGTGCACAGATGGGGTCAGTGAGGGAGGACAACACACAAGGGGACAGGGTGGGAGGTCAGCGCACACTTGGGGATAGGAAGGGAGGTCAGTGTGCACGGGGATAGAGAGGGAGGTCAGCACACACAGGGGGATAGGGAGGGAGGTCAGCATACACAGGGGGATAGGAAGGGAGGACAGCACACTTGGGGACAAGGAGGGAGGTCAGCGCACACAGGGGGACAGGGAGGGAGGTCAGAGAGCACAGGGGCATAGGTAGAGAAGTCAGCGCATGCGGGGATAAGACAGGAGGTCAGCGCACATGGGGATAGGGAGGGAGGTCAGCGTACACAGGGGGGCAGAGAGAGAGGACAACGCACACATGGGGACAGGGAGGAAGGTCAGCGCACACAGGGGAAAAGGGAGGGAGGTCAATGCACACAGAAGGGCAGGGAGAGAGGACAACACACACAGGGGGATAGGGAGGGAGGTCAGCACACACAGGGGGACAGGGAGTGAGGACAGCACACACAGGGGGACAGATAGGGAGGTCAGCGCACACAGAGGGATAGGAAGGGAGGACAGCACACAGGGGGACAGGGAGGGAGGTCAGCACACACAGGGGGATAATGAGGGAGGTCAGCACACACAGGGGATAGGAAGGGAGGTCAGTGCACATGGGGATAGGGAGGGAGGTCAGCGCACACAGGGGGATAGGGAGGGAGGTCAGCGCACACAGGGGGATAGGTAGGGAGGTCAGTGCACACTGGGGCATTGGGAAGGATGTCAGTTTACACAGGGGGCAGAGAGAGATGACAATGCACAAAGGGGGACAGGGAGTGAGGACAGCACACACCTGGAGGCAGTGAGTGAGGTCAGTGCACACAAGGGAACAGTGAGGGGGGACAGTGCACACAGGGGGGCAGAGAGAGGACAACGCACACAGGGGCATAGGGAGGGAGGTCAGTGTACAAAGGGGGGCAGAGAGAGAGGACAATGCACACAGGGGGACAGGGAGGGAGGTCAGTGCACACAGGGGGATAGGGAGGGAGGACAGCACACACATGGGAATAGTGAGGGTGGACAGTGCACACAGGGGGACAGGGAGAGAGGTCAGTGCACAAAGGGGGACAGGGAGGGAGGTCAGCACACACAGGAGGACAGGGAGGGAGGTCAGCGCACACAGGGGGGCAGAGAGAGAGGACAATGCACACAGGGGGACTGGGAGGGAGGTCAGCGCACACAGGGGAACAGGGAGGGAGGTCAGCACACACAGGGAGGCAGAGAGAGAGGACAATGCACACAGGGGATAGTGACAGAGGTCAGTGCACACAGGGGGATAGGAAGAGAGGTCTGCACACCCTGGGAGGCAGAGAGAGAGGACAACGCACACAGGGGGACAAGGAGGGAGGTCAGCGCACACAGGGAGAGAGGGAAGGAGGTCAGCGCACACAGGGGGACAGGGAGGGAGGTCATTGCACACAGGGGGACAGGGAGGGAGGTCAGTGCACACAGGGGGACAGGGAGGTAGATCAGTGCACACGGGGATTGGAATAGAGGACAGCACACATAGGGGGATAGGGAGGTCAGCACACACAGGAGGGCAGGGAGGGTGGTCAGAGCACACGGGGGGGTAGAGAGAGAGGACAACACACACAGGGGGACATGGAGGGAGGTCAGTGCACACAGGGGGATAGGGAGGGAGGTCAGTGCACACAGAGGGATAGGAAGAGAGGTCAGCACACATAAGGGGGCAGAGAGAGAGGACAATGCACACAGGGGGATAGGGAGGGAGGTCATCGCACACAGGGTGACAGGGAGGGAGGTCAGTGCACACAAGGGGGCAGAGAGAGAGGTCAGCGCACACGGGGGGACAGGGAGGGAGGTCAGCACACACAGGGGGACAGGAAGGGAGGACAGCGCACACAGGGGACAGGGAGGGACGTCAGTGCACTCAGGGGCATAGGGAGGGAGGTCAGCACACACAGGGGCATAGGGAGGGAGGTCAGCGCACACAGGGAGATAGGAATGGAGGACAGCACACACAGTGGGATAGGGAGGGAGGTCAGCACACACAGGGGGACAGGGAGGGAGGTCAGCACACACAGGGGGACAGGAAGGGAGGACAGCGCACACAGGGGGACAGGGAGGGACGTCAGTGCACTCAGGGGCATAGGGAGGGAGGTCAGCACACACAGGGGGATAGGAATGGAGGACAGCACACATAGGGGGATAGGGAGGGAGGTCAGCACACACTGGGGCAGAGAGAGAGGACAATGCACACAGGGGTACAGGGAGGGAGGACAACACACACAGGGGGACAGGGAAGGAAGTCAGCACACACAGGGGGACAGGGAGGGAAGATAGCGCACACAGGGGGACAGGGAGGGACGTCAGCGCACACAGGGGGATAGGGAGGGAGGTCAGCACACACAGGGGGGCAGGGACAGAGGACAATGCACACAGGGGGACAGAGAGGGAGGTCAGCACACACAGGGGTATAGGAAGGGAGGTCAGTGCACACAGGGATAGGGAGTGAGGTCAGCGCACACAGGGGGATAGGTAGGGAGGTCAGCGCACACAGGGGGATAGGGAGGGAGGTCAGCGTACACAGGGTGATAGGAAAGGAGGACTGCACACATAGGGGAACAGGGAGGGATGACTGTATTTATACACAGGGGCAAAAGGGAGGGAGAACAGTATGTGATGTGTACAGTAAGCAATAGTTTCTATGCAGTATATAACTCACCTTTTTCCTCCTTCTGCTGTGGCTGCTTCCAGTCTCTCTCCCACAGCCCCGCTCCATCATCTGGCTTCTCCTCAGAATCCTGGCTGAAATCTATGCACTGCCCCATCAGGGGGGCTGTTTTGATCGTGGGGGAGGGGGTTACCCGCTAGGGTGCACTGTTTTGATCGTGGGGGGGTACCCATGGGTGGGGGTGCGCGGTCGTGATTGTGTGGGGGAACCCGCGCCGGGGGTTAGCTGTTGTGTACCTGCATCAGGGGGGCGTGGCTGTTGTGAACCCATGGGGCTGGACCGGCTGGGGGGCTGTTGTGATTGCGCTGGTGGGTGGGGAGGCGCGGAAGTGATCGCGGGGGATACCCGCCGATGTGGTTGTCGTTGATGTGGAGGGGTTGTTCGCACTCCAGTGATAGCGGGGGGGTGCACTGTAATGTGTAGCACCCTGGGAAGCAATAGCTCCACCTCCAGCTGAGCATGTGCTGACACTAGAGCCCATTACATTGTGGCCATTTTGTGAGGGATTTTCGGCCGGGTATCTCAGTAGCCGGACTGGCCCATCTTGGCATCAGCCCTTCTGGCATTTGCCAGAACTGCCAGATGGCCAGTCCGGCCCTGGCCTTAAGTGTTTCCAGTCTAGTTCCAACCGCAAAGCAAAACAGAAAATACAGAATAGAACCCATTGTCATCTTTGGGTCTATTCAGAAAACAATACAACACAGAAATTTACTAAAAATTGTACGTGGAATATCCTTGCTCAAAACAATTAGTCATAGTTAACAAGCAGTAAACAAAAAAACCCTAAACCATGTGTAAATAGCAACAGCAGACATGAATGCCCCCTACACAAGTGCACATGCCTCCAGTACATGCCTATTTTCAGTGTCCAATCTGTATTTTCCTCCTGGGGGTGCTGGGCCACCGATGACTGGCCCATGTAAAGCCCCTATCAATCAGCCTTTTTTTTGTATTTTAGTTCCCCAAAATCTCCCCAACCATTAAAATCAGTGCTCCGTACCTGCGAGTCAGAAACAGTGCAGGTCAGGGTACAGTGTGTGTCAGATCCAGTGCAGGGCATATAAGGTGTGGGTCAGATACAGTGCGGGTCGGATACAGTGTGGGTCGGATACAATGTGATACAGTGCGGATTGGACACAGTGCAGGACACAGTGTAGATTGGATACAGTGCAGGTCAGATACAGTGTAGTGTACAGTGTGGGTCTGATATAGTGTGGGATGCAGTGTGGGTTGGATACAGTGCAGGACAAATATAGTGTGTTATACAGTGTGGGTTGAATACAGTGCAGGTCGGATACAGTGCAGGGTACAGTGTGAGTCGGTTACAGTGTGGGCCAGATAGAGTGCAGTTTATAGTATAGGTTGGATACAGTGTGGGTGGATTACAGTGTGGGTTGGATACAGTGAGGGATACATAGTGGGTTGGATGCAGTGCAGGTCAGATATAATGTTGGATACAGTGTGGGTTGGATACAGTGTGAGTCAGTTACAGTGCAGGTTGGATACAATGTGGGATACAGTGCGGGTCTGATATAGTGCAGGATACAGTGTGGGTTTAATACAGTGCAGGATACAGTGTGGGTTTAATACAGTGCAGGGTACATTGTGAGTTGGTTACAGTGCGGGTTGGATACAGTGCAGTTTATATTGCAGGTTGGATACAGTGCTGATCTGATATAGTTCAGGTCAGATACAGTGTGGGTTGAATACAGTGTGGGTCGCATACAGTGCGTTAAACAGTGTGGGTTGGATACACCAACAGTGCACTTACTGTGACAGCAGTATCAGCAGTGCAGGGTGCTGGCAGTGTCCTCAATGTAAAAGTGCCAGTGGTGTACTCAACGTGGGGGTGCCAGTGGTGTTGGCAGTGTTGGCAGAGTGGGGGTGCTGGCAGTATCCTCAATGCAGGGTGCCTGCTGTGTTTGCAGAGTGGGGGTGCCAGCGGCATCCTCATTGCAGGGTGCTGACAGTGTCGGCAGTGCATGGGTACCCTCGTAGTGGGAGTGGTGGCAGGTGCTGCAGAGCAGGGTTGCTGAAGGCATCCTCAGTACATGGGGCAGCAGTGTGGGGGTGCTGGCAGTGTCCTCAGTGGGGATGCAATCGGGAACTGGTTGACGTAAGCCCGACAGCCGGCTTCCCAACTGCTTTATCCCAGCGAGGGTTGAATGACAGGCATCTAAATATACATGCCTGTCATTTTTCTGATGCCGGAAGAACGGCGCCCGGCATCCGGATCAAAGTGATCCCGGGTGCCGCGAGCGGACAGCCACGGGGGGGAGGGTTAGGTTTAGGGCTCCCAGGGGGACTTGGGGTTAGGCACCCCCCTGGGAGGGTTAGGGTTATGCTAGGGGGAGGGTGGGTTATGGTTAGGCACCCCCGGGGGGAGGTTAGGGTTAGTCAGCCCCCAGGGGACTTAGGGTTAGGCAGCAGGGAAGGGGGGGGTTAGGTTTAGGCACCCAGAGGGGGTTTTATGGTTAGGCACAGGGGGGAGGTTAGGGTTTGGCACCCCTAAGGAGGGTTAGGGTTAGGGGGGTTAGGTTAGGTTAGTAAGTACTTACCTAGGGATGATCAGGATTTCCAGTGCTGTCGGGCTGCCGCTGCTGGGATCTCTCCAGCTGTCTGCCTCACGCTGCTGGGATTCGAACTCATGGTAGTATTTCATGCCGCTTTCCCTCAGTGCAGGGTGCCGGCAGTGTAGGTAGAGTGGGGTGCCAGCGGTGTCCTCAGTGCTCTTTTGCTGACAGTGTTGGTAGTGCAGGGTGCTGGAGTTGTTCTCAGTGTGGTAGTGCTGGCAGTGTTGGCAGTATGGGGTTGCTGACAATGTCCTCAGTACGTGGGGAGTGCAAGGGTGCCTGTGGTATCCTCAGTGTGGGAGTGCCAGCAATGTTGGCAGTGTAGGGCTGCTGATGGTGTCCTCAGTATATGTGGAGTGCGGAGGTGCTGGCAGTTTTCTCAGTGCAGGATGGTGGTGGTGTTGGCAAAGTGGGGGTGCTAGCGGTGTCCTCAGTGCATGTGTGCTAGCAGTGTCGGCAGTGCAGGGGTACCGATGGTGTCCTTAGTGTAGGAGTGTCAGCATTGTGGAGTTGCTGATGGTGTCCTCAGTACATGGGCCAGCAGGGGTGCTGGCAGTATCCTCAGTGCAGATGCTGGTGGTGTTGGCAGAGCGGGGGTGTCAGCAGTGCCCTCAGTGTATGGGTTCTCATGGTGTCAGCAGTGTATGGGTTCCGGTTGGGTCCTCAATGCAGGGTGCTAGCAGTGTCGGCAGTGGGGGTATCGTCAGCATGGGGTACCACCAGTGGGGGTCGGCAGCGTTAGGTGACGGAGTGGTCAGTCAAGAGGGGATGGGTAGCATCTATCTACCTTCCTGTGCCCATTGTAATCAATGGGCAACGCTGAATGGCTGAGAGAGATGGCTCTCTCAGCCAATAAGCATTAAGCCCATTGAATTTAATGGGGCTTTCTAAAATGGCCGCTCAAGGCAAAACCTTGTGATCCGAGGTTTTGCCTCAATTAGGAATTAGGGGCAGGCAGGGAGATTCGAGCTGTGTCTCAGATTCCCCCGGATCCCCAAAATTCGAGTGGGTTTAGTTCCCGGATAACCGGATATGCTCATTTCTAGTTTTTACATGAAATATTGCTTAGAATTAGTAATTACTACAGCAGTTATTATATATTACTACTACTTCCTCTTTGAAGGGCTGCAATATCTCAAACATATTTTCTATTATTAATAAATGTAAGCTAATTTGTTAAAAGTTAAATAACAGCATTGAAGTAAGCATGATGGCTTATAAACCCCAATGCTGAGACAGGTTATGTGTACAATGTTGTTTACATTGTGTTCTCCATTTTGAGGTTGTGCATTGGTGTCAGCCTGTAGCTGTGTGGAGTTATAGATTGGAGGGTAGGTTTACAATTGCTTTCAAAAATGAAAAGTGGTGGTGTTGCCCACAGCAACCAATCAGATTATACCTATCATTTCTCTATTGCATCTGAAAAAATGATACACAGAATCTGAAATTTGGAATAGCATCCCTCCATAGTTGCAATCACCTTGCTGTCTAGAGCAACATTTCTACATCACAAACTACAGTATAAACTTGGTAAACATTACACTTTCAATACTTAGCGCTACACTGGACAGTTTATCCTACTTTCCTATTTCTATATAATAATAATAATAATAATAATAATAATAATAATAATAATAATAATAATAATAATTTATCGTACTAACAATTACATAAAAAAATATCAGTACAACACAATAATAACCTTCCTAAAGGAGATCACCAACAAACTGAGTATTCGTTTGTTGGTGCACTTTTATTATAAAGTTTGGGTGAGTGTATATTTGTTAACAGCTGGACCCCAAAATTAATCTGATATCTGAATAGTTGTATCCTATTTCTTGCAACTACAGTAGGTTTTTTCATACTTACTGCCTTTTATTATCAGCTCAGTGGGGATGCCCGGAGAGTGAAAACACAGCTGGCCACTTTTAGGGGCAGGGCTGGGTTACTATGTCATTAGGCTCCACCCTGTGATGGCAGCGCAATGAGGAATCAGTGCTAAATTATGTGTTTTTGCATCATTTAGCCTCGCTCCCTCTATATGGAGCCACGATTCACAGCAATTCCTGGCAATTATCTCCCCATTATGCCCACTTCACTAGGGAGTGGGCAGGATGTGGGAGATTGGGATACATTTATGGGGGTGTGGGGGGCTCCACAAAAATGTGGGAGCCTCCCGCAACTTTCGGTTGAGTAGGTAAATATGGTTCTTTAGTTCTATTGAATTAATCATTGAACTATATAGGTGCTAAATAATTAGAAGTCTGCTTTTTCTCCTGTTGTTATAGTATAGTTTTTATAACTTAATTATTAAGTCCTGGAGATATATAGTTCACTTGTGACACCTTCCTGTCCCTCAAGTAGCTGCACTATGCAGACTGGAACTTGCTGCTTTTGAACAAATAATGCCTCACAGACTTTGGTTACTGGCTATTCTATAGTAATTTATGGCCTGAATCACTACCAATCGCACAGTGATTAGGCATGACCAATTGTTGCGTACTGCACATGCATATGCATCGCAGTGAACGAGAAGGCCACTGTGATTTTGACTGCAATGCAGTCCCGATGGGTCTGCAGTGACCACGTAGACCCATCGCAGAGTGATTTACAGGAAGTGGCTTTTGTGGGCGGCGATGGGGGGGTGTGCAAAATGCAGGCATGTCAGTCCATTTGAATGCTATTGCAGGGTCATGCATAAATTAGCCTCTACACAATGATACCCTACACAGCCTGTGGACTCATAGCAAGCAATGAAGTTAGAAATTTCAGAGTAAGGTCAGACCTTGTGCAGGTGTGTGTGAGGCTGCAATGGTGCTCGATTGTACCAATGGTTTCGCAGTCTTGCTAAATATTATTGGTGTGTGTAAGGTAAAGTGGGCATCCCTATGTTGTGCTGAGGTGCTGAGGGGGCATAGCGAATGTAATGGATTAGCATAGTATCACAGTTGAATTGCATGCATAACTGCTATTGCATCAGGGTCAGGTTAGGGTCTGTGGGTGCCCCTGGACAACAATCGTATATATATATAACCCATATATATATATATAATTTATCAAAGTTGAATATATATATATAAATATACATCTCCAAAGGCCGGCACTCACTTGTAAAACGCATACAATGTGTACTTGCCTTGGTGCCCTCCCTGGGTGCTGACAGCTCCCCGATAGTATAGACCAATGGTAAAACAGGCAGCACACACAGGACTCCAAAAAGACGTTTTAAGACTGTTTTTATTCCCATAATTAAAAACAGTCTTAAAACATATTTTTGGAGTCCCGTGAGTGCCGCCTGTTTTACCATTGGTCTATATATAAATATATATATCATCATATGCTGGTTTTGGATATATATATATATATATATATATATACATACATACATATATAACTACATATGTATCACAGAAAAAAAGGGATATTCCCTCCAGCACACTGCAGCAATATTAGCAAAAATATTTGAATCCTGAATCCTGGAATCTGTGGTTCAGTGTAAACCCCACCCTTTACAAGCCAACCCGCCAGGGCTTCGGTGTCTTAGCCTAGAGGGCAGCAGCCCGTGTTAGCTATTTTTCGCTTCGACATCTTCTCCCAGTTGGCGACAGCCTGTATCAGCTTTTTTTCATGGCTGCCTCCCACTAGGACTTCTGGTGTCTTCGCCTGGCAGGCGCCAACCCACCAGGGCTACGATGTCTTCACCTAGTTGGCGGCAGCCTGTGTAGGCTCTTTTTCATGGCTGCCTTCTACTAGGACTTCCGGCATTTTCGCCTGGCAGATGCCAACCCGGCATAGCTTTGGCATATTCGCCTGGTGGGCACCAACCAGCCAGGGCTTTGGTGTCTTCACCTAGTGGGTGGCAGCCTGTGTCAGCTCTTTTACTTGGCTGCAACCCACTAGAACTTCTGAGTCTGCGACTGGCGGGCACCAACCCACCAGTGCTTTGGTGTCTTTGCCTGGTGGGTACCAACCCACAAGGACTTTGGCGTCTTCACCTAGCAGGCTCCAACCCACCAGGGCTTTGACATTTTCACCTAGTAGGTGGCAGCCTGTGTCAGCTCTTCTTCATGGCTGCCTCCCACTAGTACTTCTGGTGTCTTTGCCTGGCGGCGCCAACCCGCCAGTGCTTTGTTGTCTTCACCTAGTGGGTGGGAGCCTGTGTTAGCTCTTTTTCATGGCTGCCTCCCACTAGTTCTTCTGGTGTCTTCGCCTGGTGGGCGCCAACCCGCCAGGGCTTCAGCATTGTCACTTGGTGGGTGCCAAACCGCCAGGGCTTTGGTGTCTTTACCTAGTGGGCGACAGTCTGTCTGCTCTTTTTCATGGATGCTGCCAATAGGACTTATGACATTTTTGCCTGGCGGGTACCAACCAGCCAGGGCTTTGGTGTCTTTGCCTTTTGGGCGCCCACCCACCAGGGCTTCTGGCGTCTTCATCTAGGGGGCGGCTGCCACCTCCCCAGGGCTTCTGTGGTCCTCTTCAGGTGCCACAGCCTCCAATGACATTACGAGTCATGATTGGCTCATAGCGACCATCTTTGAAAATCAAAGATGGCTGCTGTGAGCCAATCACGCCTCGCGACGTCATCATCAGGGGCACCCAGCAGCTGCAGGACCGGTTCCTGTTCAGGTGTCGGCAGCGGGCCTGGATCCGAGAGGATCCAGTACCTGCCAGCCATTACGCCAAGTATGGAAGCGGCGCCCATTTAAAAACGTCACCTCAGCCTTGAATTTCAAAAATGGTGCTGAGGTGTACCTCTAGCACAGGAGAGTAACTAGAAATGATAAGAGAGCAGAATAGCCAGGGAACCTGGAATGCAGTGACGGCAAGCAAACACTAATAGAAACAACATTTTACAGGCAACTTACTGTTGTCCAGAGCCCAGTAATATAGCCCAAGGAAGCTGTTTATTAAAGGACAGCTGCAGCTGACAACAACCATTCTACAATTGGATGAAGGGTCAGTCACATGATGAAGACTGTCTTGGCTGTGACCATGACGGCAACCTTAGTAACCAAGTCATGGAGCAGCACATGGATGTCCAAGTGCACCTAAGGCTTAATCCTTAGTGTGTCACTCACCACCGCACATGACACCTGACCGCATGAAAAGTCAGGGGAGGTTGGTACTATGGTGGGTAACGACCCTATTTAGGCTGAAACCTGACACTATCTTTGTGCACCCAAGTGAATCCACAGTTAGTACACCTGCTGAAGGCATCTAATAAGGCTACACAACAAGTTGAAGATTCCAATTTATATAAAGGGGCATTTGTGAGGTAATAGTTTAAAAACTGTACCCAAACCCCAAAAGCACCTACCCTGGTAAAATAACTACCTAATAAAACAAACTCCAAGTCTAAATTCACCCTCTACTGTACCTCGAGTTATGCATTCCTAAAAATCCCCCATAGAGAATAGTAGAAAAGTAGTCCTTATTGAGATTGTCCAATAAAAATTGATAGTTCTAAATTTAGATTACTCCCAAATTCTCATTATTTTTTTGCCCTGAAATTTGGCATGCAGCACCAAGCAATAGATCTACCCGCCCATGCTAAATTTCAGCTGGATACCTCCAATTGGTTTTGAGTTGTAGCCCCTCAAACACCATGCCCCCCCTTAGGAATTTTTTTTTTAATTCTGCCTTAATATAAGGGCATGACTGTGCCCTTATAATATATAAATATATGGAATCGGTATGATTTCTTCGTGTATGGGATGCCAATGGTCAGAAGACTGACAGCGGCTTCCTGATGGTGAGATCCTGACAGGGGTCTGGAAAGTATACTTACCTTCTTCCCTTCTTTCTCTAACCCTAACCCTCCCTTCTTGTACAGCACCCTAACCCTCCCCGTAACCGCATAAACCAAACTTTCCCCCTCTTGATGCCTAAACTATCTCCCCTTAGTGCCTAACCCTAACCCCCCCAGTTGTGCCAAACTGTATCCACCCCCCAGTGGTGCTTAACCTTAATCTATCCCCAAAAAAATACCTAACCCCACAATGCTTCCTAAATCTAACCTTCCTCCCCCATGGCTAACAGCTAAGGAGCCTCAATTACCTTTGTTTGGGATGTCGGCTTGTCAGGATTTCAGCATGGGGCTAATGATAGGCGTCAGTATTTCAGCAACTATCTTTAGTCCCAAATCCGGCTTTCGATGTCGGGATTGTGACAGCCATAATCCCAGGCACCGGCAAGCTAATTACATTCCATACACAGCAGAAGTTGGACCATGTCGAGATATGCGGGTCTTTGAAGAGGGTATGGAGCCAAATGCTGGGATGGGCGGGGATTGATCGAGGGCCACGGCAGGCAACTCCATTAAAAGAAAAATAACTTGGTTCATCAGGGGGATTTGGCCAGGGGCTGTTTCCTTATACAGAAGTTTACTGTTATTGACTGTTTTGTAGTAGCTATTCAAGGCAGGCAGCTAAAGCTCACACCTGTTTTATTTCACTAGATGCTTAGTGTCTGTTGGACATGAAGGGGTTACCTTTACCACACATCACAGCACACTCCACTGAGATGGAAAGTAATCAGCTACTCCTTGGGTCTTAAGGAATGTGGTAACTAGCTCTGAATGATGTGCTGTGGTCTATAACAAGCTGTTAGACCTGGGGCCTGATTCAGAGTTGGGAATAGAGGGCCTGATTCAGACCTGCTCGCAAGGGCTTGAGCGCTCGCAAGTGGATCGATGGTAGGCTCTTCGCACACGCAGCGGCTGCACTGCGCGTGCACAAGCACCAGAGCGAGAGAAATCCTCTTGCTCTGTGGCTCACTACAAAAGGGGTGGCTGTCGATGTTGATCGACAGCTCGCCCCATTTTGTAGCTGTGGCGGGGGGTGGCTTCCCAAAAGGAGGTGTTCCCATGTGAACGCCTGCCATTTGTGAGCGGCCCCACTGACATCACCATTGATGTCAGTGGGAGAGCTTCCGGCTCTATTAGGTGTGGTGCTGCGAATGCAGGTGTGTCTGACAGTAAAAACTGGGTTTTACGGGTGTGCATAATTAGCAAAGATGCGTCACTGGTTGTTTTTCAGACTGCAGTGATCGCACTGATTGTGGCAGGGTAAGGTCTACCTCAAGCACTGTGTGCAGCTTCGATGGCTCTCGATGGTTCAGATTGTTCATACTCTTCCTGGAGATGATGTGTGTTAAGAGAGAAAAGTGGGCGTCTTTATAACGGTGTGCGTTTGCTCTGCCGTCACTCTGCCTTTGCTCTCTAACACATAGAGAGCGTCCTTACACCAGACAGTGTGATTGTGGCATTTGCATACCTGGCCCCCTTTAGCTGCATGAGAGCGCAGCTTAGCATCCGGGTCTGAATGAGCTCTATTAAACAACCTATTTTAAACTAATTCATATGTGCCTATACCAAAAACATTGGTAAAGATATTAGATATATCTGTGCAAATAAATGGATTACTATTGTATATAACATTTTACTATATATAACATATATACATATGTAATTACACATGTTACTACACTTTCATATATACCTCACTTTGGTAAGGTACCACATACTTCCCCACTAAAATTATGCATGTCCCCATGCATTAGATACATTAAGTATTCCATATTTAATGTTTCACTTTACAATTTTCCTATGAACTATTACACATATCAATTTGCTTTGATTCATTTTTCACGTGTCTACTTAATACAAAGTTTATTACAACTTGTTCAACTTTAGGTTCTATTGTCCATATCTAATAGATAGAATTCCCTTTGTGCCTTTTTTCTTGAGGGTCTTGATGCTCTGTGCAGAATTATGAACACTAGAATCTATAACTGTATACTGTATTTATCCTCTATGACCCCATTCTGCACTAGAACTGATATTATGGGCTTCTGTGATACAATACAAGGTTCCCTGGGAACTACACATTTCAATACTTGCACAACAGTATCTAGGTGATCCTGTTTGGGAGGTCCCAACCTCTTGTCTGTGGCTGAGTCAGCAACCCTTCCAATGTTTTCTTTACAATCAGTGGCACATCAATCTGGTTGGTTATGGTGGGCCACACTGGAATGAGCATTATCATTTCTGGGTTTGCTCTGGCATGGAAACTCCTGAGGAATCATGGTCTGAGAACTTCTTGCAGGTACTGTTGTATCCATTCACTCAGTTCTGCCACATCTTGATCATCTGTCTTCCCCAACACATCACCCTTCACAAGGGCATTGGAAAACCACTGACTGTGTCCATGTGGTCTCTGTAAATAGTATGGTGGGTATCAACATGTCTGATAAGGCTTTTTTTGACACTTTCTGCTTCTTCAGGCTACTCTCTATAATCATGGTATTGGTAGTTTTGCTGGTAATTAAGTGGATTACATCTGCCCTCTAACACCAATATATCTTACAACCTGCTGCATATCTGCTGCCTTGAACTGGGACACCACCAGGACTAGTTAAATTAGCTGCCTGTAGATCTTACTAACAGTTCACCACATCAAACTTGACTGTCTCTCCATCTCCCAAACTACTGAGGTATTTTATTTGATTGTTCTTCTGAATGGCCATATAGTGGACAAAAATATTCTTGGTGTCATCACATTTTATGAACCCATAGCTGTGTCACATGTGGAACCATACGACTTTGCCCAAAACTCTTCTTGCAATGGCTGATGTAATATCTTCTACAGGTGGCGTGCTAACAATTTTTATTTGGTTCAGTTATATTGAGACCAGACTTCCAACAGTGGACCTATTCTCTATGTCCCTCCTGAGGGCTAGTCCTTGACCTCAGGACTTCTGTGTTTAAAAGCTGTCTCTGGTTGCAATAGCATTCAATGTGGCCACACTGGTTACATCTCTAACAGATGGGTCGTCCTTGGGAATCAAAGCAATTAGAAGGTCTTTTCCCATTCCTTAGTGGAGGCTCCCACCAATCATCAGAGGATCTTTTTCTATCAATTTGCCACCTGGGTTCTGTGGCAGTGGTATGCAATTTTTGTTTCAGGTTGCTGATCTTTCGACACATCTCTTTCATTCCTGTGTTCAACTCCTCCTTTTGGCCTTTCAGTGAATGGAGTGGGTCAATGACGTGAGTTTGAATTCCTTGGACTGCCACCTCCAAAAGAAGTTTGACTTCTTGGTACCCAGGCATTTCAAGGAAGCTAGTTGTCACATGTGTAACTGCCCTCATACAGTGTGTTATTTTTATATATATACAATATATATATATATATATATATATATATACACTCACACACATGACTACACATGTAATATATACCTAACTTTAGTTGGGTACCACATATATTGTATTTATATAATGTTTAGGCTTAATGGTTATTCATAATGGTTATTCATAATGCATATGGATCAGAAGCTGTCATCAGCTGCTAGGGCATTTATATGAACATACTGATGTGCCCAGCTATAACGTGGCATCACAGCGCTATCTCTCACGCCATGCATGGCATTCCACACACCACGCCATGAGTCGCGCCACAAAGAAAGTTTATTAGTGAAAAAAGTCATTACGTGTAATACAACATTTTGCCCACCAGATGTCACTTTTCCTAAACTACATAGCACATGCGTCTGATTTCATTAAGTGTAATACAACATTTTGTCCACCAGGTGTCACTTTTCCTAAACTACATAGCGCATGCATGTGATTTCATTACGTGTAATACAACATTTTGCCCACCAGGTGTCACTATCCAATGTACCGTACGGTATGTTCTGTATCACCGGCCGATGATTGTTTGACAGAAGCTTAGACATTAGACTTTACAAACTACAGAACTCTAGTAATGGGTGAAGCGTGTGGCCTAGCGGTCTAATGCCTAGTCTCACTGCTTCTCTCTTCTTGTTCCGTGGGTTCGAGACCTTGAAAATACAGTATGTTTTTTTAACTTATTTTTAAAATCTTCACTTAAAATATTCAGTATTCAATACAGTACATGTGGAGCGCATGTCTGCCCAGTGCTTCGGGAGTCAAACAGCGAAACTAGGATTTTTATTATTGTACATACAGTACTGTACCTTAGAATGCAAACTTGCGTCAATGCCGGCGATGACATGAACGCGGACATTATAGTGATTTATTATGACCATCAAGTGGCAATGGGCCCTGTTAAAGAGACTGGTTTCTGGATATCAAACTGACTGCGCGTTTAAACTGCAAAATTGCGTCAATGTCTGCGCGTGCCCAGTGGTCGGATTTTAATCACAATGGAATGTGTGCCCCATGTCCAGTGGAGCCAAGCCATACATTAAGTAGCGCTATTTTATGGCGCATGCCCAGTTGTCTGTATTGCTAACAGTACTGTTGAATTTTCACACTAGGTGCCATTCTGCACTGTCCGAGACTTACAGTACCGCACAGTATACACAATAGTAAATTCATTACTACATAAGGTGCTACAGTAGTGGACTAACAGCAGTTTGTAGGGCAGATGCAGAGCGCAAACTTGCGTTAATGAAAATGCTGTCTTAGACTTGGTAACATTAGTAATTTAATATGTTTAGTAACTGATAGTTGACTGTGTATAAGAGAGGGGTCTCTATAGTACAAACTGATTCGGACGTCTGCAATGCAGAAGTTCGATTTCTTACCTCTACGCTACCGACGCCTGAGTACTGTACTTCATCGTATGGTACTGTAGATGTCACATAAAGTACTGTAGAGGACTAGGCTAGACTTGTGAGCAAGTGCTTAGGTGATCCATCTTGCTTACACTTCTCTCCTTATGTTCGAGACCTTTATAATTTAATTTATTTTTTTAATGTTCACTATAGTACTGTAGTTCAGTCTTGTTATCCAACCCTTTCAAAAATCAATCTATTGTACTGTAGATGTGCCCAGCTACAGTACTGTAGTTTGTTGCTCCATACGGTACACCATACAGTATACCGCATTGTTGCGCGCTACACTGTGGCGTATTGAGTCTCATAGCACTGCGCATGCCCAGTTGTCTGTATTATATGGTACTTATAACTGTAGTTGTAAGTACAATACGGTAGACATTGTAGTGATTCCCTGACTCTAGGAACTACAGTACAGTAGATGCAGTAGTCTAGGGGGCTAATCCCTAGACCTACTGCATCTACCATTTTCTTGTCCCGCTGGTTCGAGACCTTTAAAGTACATACTGTATATGGTAATTTTATTTTGTTTTAAATCTTCACTAATACAGTACATTATCCAGAAATTCTGGTATTTCTATGCCACAGTACTTTGACCAAAAAGTCTAACCTTGTTAATAAAAAATAAAAAGTGTAACCTTTCAAGCTTCGAACCCGCAAAAGGGTTGTACAGGCAGAGTAATGTATTGGTTTGATTATTTACCATTACACTACATCCACCTGCAATACCAAGTTTGCACCTGGCTTCAGTGTTTCCTACAATCATGTACATCATCGTATCTCAGGCGCATGCCCAGATCTACTGTATACCCATTTAGCGCTTTTTTTTTTTTACTAAACTCAGTACATTTTATATATTAGGGGGTAAATGTACTAAGATGGTAGTGCTATTAAGTGATGTTGCCCATAGCAACCAATCTGATTCCAGGTATTACTGTACAGTATCTTCTAGAAGGTGCTACTGTAGACAAATGCTAAGTACAGTAGAATCTGATTGGATGCTATGGGCAACATACAGTACAGTAATTTCTTAAATCGAACTCCCATCTTAGTAAATTTACCCCTACAAGTTTCACTTTTTCCCCCCAATTTTTTTTCTTCCGCCCCCCAAAATGAAAGTGAATTTTTAGTGTGTTCTGACTTTTTTAAAAATAAGTTACGCAGTTTACAGTACCTTTAGGGGACGTTGAAGGCTTCCCGCAACATTGCACCCCAATTCACCAAATTTTTCCACCTGCTATTCATACAGTAGGCGAAACTTTTTAACATACTGTCTTACTGTACATTGCATTGACTTCCTGCCTACAGTAGGTAGAAAAGCTTTCAAATTGAATACAGCGATAATTTTACGCCTGGCAAAATGACGTAATCTCCCAAACTGTTTTTAGCCAATCCCGTGTTTTTGCTCCAATGGGTGAAAAAGTGACAACCAATGTTCTCCCAACTGTCATCTCACAGGCTGTGTTTGAAAAATGACAGTTGGGAGCTGATTGACTGACACCTTATAACTTTTTTATCACTTCTCACTGTCTAACACTGCTTAGTACAGTAAATAGACCCCCTTGGAGTGAAAAGACGAGAACGGCTAAAAACAGTAAATAGACCACCCCAAAATTGAAAATGTCCCTCAGTGTATACAGTACTGTATGTCTACTGTACTGTATTCTACTGTAAGTGCCGGGCAGCTGTGAAATCACTGTGATGGGCAACAGGGATACTGTACAGTATATGACTGTGGGCGTCAACCCCCATCGGCCGGCGCGCCCCTGGTGAGTGAAATCCTGGCAAATAGGACGATACACCCCTGCATCTGTGTGTTATTGACTTTTTGTACAGTTCCTTTTTAATGACAGATGCACGTGTTGGGTCTCAGGTGCACTTAAAGACTGAATTACATACAGTACAAACACCAAGTGTATAAATTAATGACAATTTTTATTTAACCTACAGTAACATGCTTTACAGAGGGGGGGGGGCGGGGGAACTTGTTTAGCTTTCCACTCCTGTAGTCCTCTACTGTCACATGCTTCTTTCTTCTGCCGCTGGCATGTCCTGGAGTTCCAAGCTGGACATGGACATGACTCCTGTACAGTACCTACAGTAGGAGGAAAGAGATGACGTGAGAATAGTCCTTCCTCAATGCCGACCGATACGCCCTACTGGACCGAGGACTACACAAAAAGAGTTGGCTTTTAATTTAAAATCATCACTGGCACTTTTGGCTTCAGATTCAGAGTTTCACCTATACCAGGTGCAGACTCTACCTTGCATCAGAGTGCAAGGTCCACTGTACGCCCTGAAGAAAGGAGGATAGGCAGAGACAAACAGACAGTAAAAGACAGACACACATGTTCTCACCGGAGATGCTCTTGTTCTTCATCCTGCTTGATCCCACACACCCTGTACTGTAGGAGAGAGAATCCGCTGTGCAGGGCCCTTCCCTGCTCTAACAGTGTCACACTAATCCACTTCTCCACATTAATATATGCCCTAATTAACCAGACTAACAATTTTATTAATAACTACAGTAATTTGTATTATACTGTAATTAAGCCTGGTGGTGAAATACTGTAAGCAGTGCCCCTAGGCCCACAGCCCATAATATAACGATAAAAAAAAATACATGAAACAAGACAGTATTTGGGTGCCCCAGATGGATGTGAACACCAGCTGTGTGAATACGATAAGAGAGCACTAACAGTACCAAAAATCTCACCTTATCCTGATGTCGAAGGGACCACCACTCTAACCATACAGTAGATGTAAAGTAGAAGCCTGTCTCTCAATTCAAGGTGCACCCACTACTGTATGTCTGCAACTATGGATGTGGATGTTGAAGCAGCCACTACTACTGTACTGTATATGAACTAAAGGAACCTGAAAACTTGAAACATCTGCATTACAAATGGCAACATCAAGCGCAGTAGCAGAAAGTGGCAGCTGCAGCACAATCTGTGACGATGCCAATGTGTGCCTTGGAACAGGGGTCAATGTAGGTGTAAGGAAAAGAGGAAAAGTATGAAGTACAGTACATAAGGTACAGTAAGGGAAAGTTATTGTAGACAAAGAGCTTATAAAATAAATTAGGAGAATACTGTATAATGTAGGGACAGAAAGCACAACCATAATACTGTACATACAGTACAGTATGTACACAGTGTACAGTACTTAGCAGTCCGGATCACAAACTGAAAAGAGGAAGTTAAACCCCTCCTCCACATTACAAATTATATACAGTACAGAATAAGCTACATAGCAGTTGCTTGAACGTTTCTTTCGTTGACAACTGGTAAGACTCTATGGAGATGATCAATATAATTGTTACACTGGGCACATGTCAATACTGTTCTCCAAAACTTCATTATCCCATCCAAAATTTCCTGTTTAGTTGTTGGTTTCACATCAGACCTGATGAACCTCTTCAACTGGGCCCAGACCATTTCAATGGGATTCATGTCCGGTGATCTACAGGTAAGTAAAAAAAAATATTCAGTCACAGTACTGTACTTTAGTAAAAAGTGTACTAGAATAATTACTGCTTGGTACTGTACATACTTTTTGGTACAATAAACAGTTAATACAGTACTATAGGACAATACTCACTCTGGTGGTGTGCGTTCCCAATTTATCCCTCTCTCTTCCATGAATTTTGCTGAAGCCGAATGTTTGGGATCATTATCCTGGAGTAATCGATGTCCTGATGGGAAGCATTTTCTCACAAATGGCACCATACAGCAATCTACTATTTTTTCTTGGAAGAAGGTCTTATCCATCATGCCTATAGAGATGAGAAATTGGCAGTAACAAGCATACACTGTACAGGACTGTAAATTTTTTTTAGAACAAGCATTACTGTACTGCACCTTCAAAAATATAGATCGGTCCTGCACCCCAACGAGATATACCTCCCCATACATGGACTTTTAACGGATGCTTCGGACGTGGTTTAAGTGAGAGATGTGCACGGTGTCGGAAGGACAGTCTTGAGAACCTCTCGAGAGAAACCGAAGTTTCATCTGTGAAAATTACATCATTAAAATTCTCTCCACTATCTATCCACCGTCGTGCTTGTTCAACTCTCTTTACTTTATTAACATCCCTTATCATGGGATTTATCCTGTGAAATAAAAGCAAGTTTTAGTTTACAGTCATGTAAAATCAGTGCATTATTAATATACAGTATATATATTTTACAGTATGTACAGTACCTTATAGAGCCAAAAGTCCATCCCAGTTCCTTACGCATCCGTTTGATGCTGGAACAGGAGATGTCCAGGTCACATTCTGCTTTTAGAATACGTTTGATTTGTAAAGCTGTACGCTCATCATCCTCACAAGTCAATTTGTGCACAATCTTTTTGACGCTCCTACGGAAATACGTTACAGTACTGTTGCTGAGTATACAGACTGAGTACAGTATACAGTACATAATTTAATGTTCAGTATATTAAACACAGGGGGGTATTACATTCTTACTGTACATCAGCCATAACATGTACAGTATAACCAGCTAGTTAATTTCATTTTGCAGGCTGAGTTTAATAAATGATAGTTTTGAGCTAATTTGTGATATATATTTCCCAATTTAATCTCACATCAAGCTTTCATACAGTATGCCCCTAAATATGCAAATATGCATCTACCGTATGAAGGAGACAAACAGGACAATAAACACAGCAATATTGCGACTGAAACTAAAATGGCCGCCGAGCAAAACAAGATGGCGATGGTCACTCACGGGAGACTATGAGGGGCAGCGGGAGGCTAGGGAACGATCGTTGTGTGTGTGATAGTTACTCCATACACAAATAAGCCTCTACGGGGATGTGTGAAGGACAGGGCATACCGAGGTAGCGGCACGATAAACACAGCAATATTGCCACTGAAACTAAAATGGCTGCCGAACAAAACAAAATGGTACCGTATATGCATTGAAAACTCGCTGCGCAAATCAGCGTCTAACACAGCAAACTGCAAAATGACCGTGAACCTAGCAAGCTCCCATACTTACAGTACCAGCGGGTTGATACTGTAGGAAACACCTGTAGAAGCTCAGGGTACTCAGGGTACAGCAATGAGCAGCAACAAGAACAGCGACTTACAGTAGAAGTCAGGCAGCATTGCAGGTAGTAGTAGTAGTAGTAGTAGTAGTAGTATCTCAAGGGTTCGTACTGTTGATACGTGCCGATGAGACAATCCGAGCAGCAACTCCGTACAGTTAAGTAGCAGATTCACAGTGTGGATAGCTAGCTAGTGTGGTATGAGACGCTCTTTTATGCTACCAGAGACAAAAGAATTCCTTCCCGCAGAAAATCTGGCCGCTGATTGGTGTATTTGAAAAATGCACTTCCTTGTGGTCCAATGGCATGGCAGAGTTTCGGCGGCATGGTTTTCTTTGTCTCTGGTAGCATAAAAGAGCATCTCAGACCACACTAGCTATCCACACTGTGAATCTGCTACTTGCTGCTCGGATTGTCTCATCGGCACGTATCAACAGTACGAACCCTTGAGATACTGTACTACTACCTGCAATGCTGCCTGACTTCTAAGTCACTGTTGTTGCTGCTCATTACTGTGATCTACCTCTGCAACTCTGCCTGACTTCTGAGTCACCTTTGTTGCTGTACCGTGAGCTTCTACAGCTGTTTCCTACAGTATCAACTCGCTGGTACTGTAAGTACGGTAGCTTGCTATGTTTTTGCAGTTTGCTGTGTTAGACGCTGATTTGCGCCTCACAGTTTCCCGTGACTGACCGCCGCCATCTTGTTTTGCTCGGCGGCCATTTTTGTTTCAGTCGCAATATTGCTGTGTTTATCGTCCCGCTGCCTCTGTATGCCCCGTCCTTCACCCATCCCCGTAGAGGCTTACTTGTGAATACAGTAACTATCACACACACATGCCGATAGTTCCTAGCCTCCCATTGCCCCTCATAGTTTCCCGTGACTGACCACCGCCATCTTGTTTTGCTCGGCGGCCATTTTTGTTTCAGTTGCAATATTGCTGTGTTTATCGTCCCGCTGCCTCGGTATGTCCCGTCCTTCACCCATCCCCGTAGAGGCTTACTTGTGAATCCAGTAACTATCACACACACATACCGATCATTCCTAGCCTCCCGTTGCCCCTCATAGTTTCCCGTGACTGACCGCCGCCATCTTGTTTTGCTCGGCGGCCATTTTTGTTTCAGTCGCAATATTGCTGTGTTTAATGTGTGTTTGCATTATTGCACCACTTTGCAAATTTAACTTTGAGACTAATGGTTTTAATGGTCATGTACACACTAATTTTTGATTTATGTTATAAAAATAGCAAATTTGGCGCTGTACTTTTCAGTACTGTACTGTATATCAGTTGAGATATTCACACATTTTATTACTGTTGAGCTGACACCTACTGTACCTTACCATACAGTATATAATTAGGGAGTGTTTTTTATACACCTGTATTTATCATATTTATTATCTTCTGCCTCTATACAATCTCACAATAGTGGTTAGTGCTTTAACAGTTTTAGCGCTGTGTAATCTCCTATATTTACCTGTATATACTGTATAACACATGCACAGTCTTAGGAGACAGAAAGAGTACTATAATTGTTTACAGTGTTGTAATGTGAAACATTTACTGTATACAGTACATGTACTTCCACTATTTTACTTAACATTGTATTTAGTGTCTTTATACTTGTGTATTTCAGAGTGCACCGAACTGTCAAAATGGTGAAGAGCAAAGGCTTTTACAATGGAAACGAATCTTGCCCACTTCCACTGACCAAAAGGCTGAGTGCACTAGTCCCACAACGGTCTACAAGCAAACCTTCCAAGAAGAAAACAGGTAAGGAAAATTTACAGGTACCTCTTCTAGTCAAGGCAAGGAAGAATGCAAAGGCAAAGAACAACACTTTGCAAGTGGACATCGGAGAAAATGGACCAGGGAACGTGGAGCAACCCATGAACGTCCCGATCGAGGAGGAAACACCAGTCATTTATGGGCCAGAAGAATTGGACACCTTTGAGCCTCTTGTTAAAGATGTATCCTGCTCACCAACTCGGCGAAAACTGTCATTCCAAGAAGATAACGCATGCACATGTAGCTGTGCAAGGATGGTGAGAGACCTCGTCGGAAAAGTTGGTCAACTGGAAGCAAAAATTGACAACTTGAAAGAAGAGCTGAAGGAAGGGCTGAAGGACACCATTGCAGAAGCAATGAAAGAAGCAATCCAGCAAAGTAAAGAAGAATGGCAAGAGGCCACTGCCCAGAGTACCAGGAAGAGACATGACCAGGCAATCCAGTATGAAATGGTCACACCGGATGAATTTGAGCCTGAGGAGAACGACGACGATTTCAACTTGGAGACTGACCTATCCTTCCACTTGCTACATATGGACAATACAGTAGCTTCAGAGCACTTGGACATGACACCAGTGCCATCATGCAGCCTGCCTCAGTGGGAGAGTACACCAGTGGCATCACATCGCCTGCCTGAATGGTCAGTTGAAGAATCAAGGATCAACAATGCAAGCATGCCTGTACTTTCACCAGGAATGCCTGTCATGTCAAGCACGCCAGCACCACTGACTGTATTTGGAACACCCTTACCGGATATACCACTGGCTGTGATCAACGTTGAGAAGGACAATGAAATTTACAGTGCTGTGAATTGTGAGATGCATCGATATGCGCAAGCAATATTTCAGGAACAAGTGCCCTACGACCTGTATTGCAATAGGATGAAGCGGGTGAACTTTGATGGAAGTCGAAAGAAAGTGCCAATCCCCAACAATTTAAGAGAAGATATCCTCTCAAGATGCCAGACAAGATTCAGGATTGGCAAGGAAGAACTTACCCGGATAAAGGACACACTGAATGGGGTGCTGCGCATGCCAAGGAAACATGCTAGGAGGACAGTCATGCATACAAGTACAGATCTGCAATCAACAAACACGACTTGAAGGGACTTGTCAGAAGACAGGAAGACCTGGCGCCGCCGCTGTCCAGGACGTGGCAGCGGCAGAAGAAAGAAGCTGAGGACAGGAGAGGACTAAAGGGGTGGAAAGCAAAAGAGCTAAAGAAGTTCAACCCCTCAAAGCCTCTTCCACCATAACAGGTACCGGTAGGCCCTCTGTGAGGCCAACTGTACTGTAAATTAATTTATATTGTAGTTTGTTAGGCTGGTGAGATACAGTAGGTCTGAAATTAATGTTACAGTAGATTAGTGTGACACTATTAGAGCAGGAAAGGGCCTTGCATGGCATATTCTCTCTCCTACAGGGACCTCTGTGTGGGATTGAGAGTGACAAAGAACAAGAGTATCTCCGGTGAGTACTGTATGTACCGTACCATACCTGTGTGTCTGTCTTTTACTGTCCATTTGTCTCTGCCTATCCTCCTTTCTTCAGGGCGTACAGTGGACCTTGCACTCTGATGCAAGGTAGAGTCTGCACCTGGTATAGGTGAAACTCTGCATCTGAGGCCAAAAGTGCCAGTGATGATTTTAACTTAAAAGCCAACTCTTTTTGTGTAGTCCTCGGTCCAGTAGGGCGTATCGGTCGGCATTGAGGAAGGACTGTTCTCACGTCATCTCTTTCCTCCTAGGTACTGTACAGTAGTCGTGTCCGTGTCCAGCTTGAAACTCCAGGACATGCCAGCGGCAGAATAAAGAAGCGTGTGACAGTAGAGGACTACAGGGGTGGAAAGTTAAAGAAGTCCCCCACCCCTCTGTAAAGCATGTTACTGTAGGTTAAATAAAAATTGTCATTAATTTATACAATTGGTGTTTGTACTGTATGTAATTCAGTCTTTAAGTGCGCCTGAGACCCAACACGTGCATCTGTCATTAAAAAGGTACAAAAAGTCATTAACACACAGATGCAGGGATGTATCGTCCTGTTTGCCAGGATTTCACTCACCAGGGGCGCGCCGGCCGATGGGGGTTGACGCCCACAGTCATATACTGTACAGTATCCCTGTTGCCCATCACAGTGATTTCACAGCTGCCCGGCACTTACAGTAGAATACAGTACAGTAGACATACAGTACTGTATACACTGAGGGACGTTTTCAATTTTGGGGTGGTCTATTTACTGTTTTTAGCCGTTCTCGTCTTTTCACTCCAAGGGGGTCTATTTACTGTACTAAGCAGTGTTAGACAGTGAGAAGTGATAAAAAAGTTATAAGGTGTCAGTCAATCAGCTCCCAACTGTCATTTTTCAAACACAGCCTGTGAGATGACAGTTGGGAGCACATTGGTTGGCACTTTTGCACCCATTGGAGCAAAAACACGTGATTGGCTAAAAAAAGTTTACTGTTGTCATGTATTTATTAAGTTAAAGCTTAGACAGAGATAAAATTGTAGATACTGTAAATAGCACCAACCAATCAGATCCTAACTGTCACTGTACAGGCTGTGTTTGAAAAATGACAGTTACAGTAGTAGCTAATTGGTTGGTGCTACTGTATTTACAGTTTCTCCAATTTTATCTCTCTCCAAGCTTTATGAAATCACCCCTTAAGAGTGGTGTGCAATTAATAAAAGTACAGAATGGGTGACTTACTGTACTGTACTGTATATTCTTACCTTTTACTTGCTACCATATCAATAAATTTAAATACAGTATACTGTACTTTTTCCACAGAACCAAGTAAAGACAGAAAACGTTGTACTGAATAAAAGAAATTTTAATAAAAATCAAAAATAAATAAAAATAAAGTGAACAAAAAATTAAAAAATAAATCTACCAGGTGGTGGGCCATCTGGCGATATAAGGCCAAAAATAGAATAATTTGTTCTGTAGGGAGAAAAAAAAGGGTACAGTATTACAACACTAATATACAATATTGTACAATCTTGCCACTACCGTAAATACTGTACTCTACCTCGAGTCAGGCGTGGTCCCTGCATCCCTTGGGGTCCCTGCCTCCCTTGTGGTCCCTGACTGAAGACTGTATTGGAAAAAAATATATTCACATTAATAGTGCTGTATTTACTGTACAGTCTAAACATTGCTACACCATAGGTCATTATACTGACTGAAGCTTCAGGCTGGCAGACAGAGGGATACTTTAGGTGCAGTGTAGATACAGTACAGTAATGATTGATGACCCTGCACTGAACAACTGCTTGTTCAGAGTAGGCTCATCACTTACTGCACTGACAAACGACTACACGATTACAATGTCGTAATCATGCAGTGGTTGTCATACCGGTATTTTTAAGTGGATGGGCACCTTTTAGAGTGATGTCCTTTATAAAAAAAATAAAAACACAAAGTGTGGAAGAAGAGGTTGGAGATGCCTCTTTGTAGTACAGAAGAGAGAGAGAGAAGCTGTGAAAACAAAAAAAGGATAGAGAGAGACAGTACAGAAGAAGACAATGTACAGTTGTGTAGGGTACAGAACTTACACGGCCTGTGAGGCCTGCTTCGCGCCGCTTCCGGCAACTGGCCAGTGGGGGGTGGTGGCCTTCCACGTTCCCGCACTGTGGGGAAAAAAAAATATTCCAGTTACACAAGTAGAGAAACAATTAGTGTGTAAGGAGAAGAGGTTGGACATGGTTCTTTGGAGTACAGGACGAAGAGAGAGGCAGTGTAAAAAGGAGAGCACAATGTACAGTAGTGCACGGTACTTACTCAGGGTGGCAAGCCGCATTCTAAATGAGGCGAATGAACCGCCACTGGAGGGTGGTGGTGCCGCCGGTGTTGGTGGTGGTGCCTCCGCTGCCGCCGTTGGTGGTGGTGGTAGGACTGTGGAAAAAGAAGAGTACAGTAGAGTACAAATACTGTACCGACTGCAGTAATACAGCCAACTGCGCATGCTCAGTGATAGCATAGCGCTACATGGCGTATGGCTTGGCACCACAGATCCCATTGTACCCCCTCCATTTCTAATCCATCGCAGATGGCTGACAGCCACCATAGCGCCAACCGTGTAATACAGAGAGCTCTCTCTCATACAGATCCCAATACTACCGTACTTAGTGTGCAAGGTTGGAGCAGTATCACCAATGTCATCAGTTTGCGATGCAATGCTATTTTGCGCAGCAAACGCACAGTCAGCTTTGAACACAGAGCGCTCTCTCACAGACGGAAACCACTCTCAGACACAGTCCAAGGGACATAGCCATAGTGAACAAGGCTGAGACCGCATATGCGTTGTCGCATGTTTGCGTTTTGCTGTTTTTGGGTGCACAGTATGTGATGCAGAGCCCTGTCTCACATTCTAGACAGTAGAATCACTAACAGTTTCTGCAGTTATGAAATCACTATTCTGTGGTGCTAATTTGTACGGCACCGTCAGTTTTGAATATTCAGTACAGGCACATTCATAGCGGCACACTAGTTGTCCTAGCAGACGGGTGATGGTGTCCTTGGCAATGGTGACAATTCGTAGCATTTTTCAGGACACTAAGGCAGAGCTGACTGCTTACAGGAAATGGATTAACAAAGCTTCCTTTATTATGGTAATGTGAGGCTCTTGGCTTGCTTTGGGGGAAGGGACCTGATGCACTGTGTATGACTCTCGGCCCACTGGGCATGCGCCAGAAATCCCATCGCAACCCTCCTACTGGGCATGCGCCCGCCAGAGATGGAAATGCAACAGCATTACAGTAGAGTACAAATACTGTACCGACTGCAGTAATACAGCCAACTGCGCATGCTCAGTGATAGCATAGCGCTACATGTCGTATGGCTTGGCGCCACAGATCCCATTGTACCCCCCTCCATTTCTAATCCATCGCAGATGGCTGACAGCCACCATAGCGCCAACCATGTAATACAGAGAGCTCTCTCTCTCATACAGATCCCACTACTACCGTACTTAGTGTGCAAGGTTGGAGAGCATCACCAATGTCATCAGTTTGCGATGCAACGCTATTTTGCGCAGCAAACGCACAGTCAGCTTTGAACACAGAGCGCTCTCTCACAGACGGAAACCACTCTCAGACACAGTCCAAGGGACGTAGCCATAGTGCACAAGGCTGAGACCGCATATGCGTTGTCGCATGTTTGCGTTTTGCGTTTTTTGGGCGCACAGTATGTGATGCAGAGCCCTGTCTCACATTCTTGACAGTAGATTCACTAACAGTTGCTGCAGTTATGAAATCACTATTCTGTGGTGCTAAATTGTACGGCACAGTCAGTTTTGAATATTCAGTACAGGCACATTCATAGCGACACACTAGTTGTCCTAGCAGATGGGTGATGGTGTCCTTGGCAATGGTGACAATTCGTAGCATTTTTCAGGACACAAGGGCAGAGCTGACTGCTTACAGTAAATGGATTAACAAAGCTTCCTTTATTATGGTAATGTGAGGCTCTTGGCTTGCTTTGGGGGAAGGGACCTGATGCACTGTGTATGACTCTCGGCCCACTGGGCATGCGCCAGAAATCCCATCGCAACCCTCCTACTAGGTATGCGCCCGCCAGAGATGGAAATGCAACAGCATTACAGTAGAGTACAAATACTGTACCGACTGCAGTAATACAGCCAACTGCGCATGCTCAGTGATAGCATAGTGCTACATGGCGTATGGCTTGGCGCCACAGATCCCATTGTACCCCCTCCATTTCTAATCCATCGCAGATGGCTGACAGCCACCATAGCGCCAACTGTGTAATACAGAGAGCTCTCTCTCATACAGATCCCACTACTACCGTACTTAGTGTGCAAGGTTGGAGCAGCATCACCAATGTCATCAGTTTGCGATGCAACGCTCTTTTGCACAGCAAACGCACAGTCAGCTTTGAACACAGAGCGCTCTCTCACAGATGGAAACCACTCTCAGACACAGTCCAAGGGACGTAGCCATAGTGCACAAGGCTGAGACCACATATGCGTTGTCGCATGTTTGCGTTTTGTGGTTTTTGGGCGCACAGTATGTGATGCAGAGCCCTGTCTCACATTCTAGACAGTAGAATCACTAACAGTTTCTGCAGTTATGAAATCACTATTCTGTGGTGCTAAATTGTACGGCACCGTCAGTTTTGAATATTCAGTACAGGCACATTCATAGCGGCACACTAGTTGTCCTAGCAGACGGGGGATGGTGTCCTTGGCAATGGTGACAATTCGTAGCATTTTTCAGGACACTAAGGCAGAGCTGACTGCTTACAGTAAATGGATTAACAAAACTTCCTTTATTATGGTAATGTGAGGCTCTTGGCTTGCTTTGGGGGAAGGGACCTGATGCACTGTGTATGACTCTCGGCCCACTGGGCATGTGCCAGAAATCCCATCGCAACCCTCCTACTGGGCATGTGCCCGCCAGAGATGGAAATGCAACAGCATTACAGTAGAGTACAAATACTGTACCGACTGCAGTAATACAGCCAACTGCGCATGGTCAGTGATAGCATAGCGCTACATGGCGTATGGCTTGGCACCACAGATCCCATTGTACCCCCCTCCATTTCTAATCCATCGCAGATGGCTGACTGCCTCCATAGCGCCAACCATGTAATACAGAGAGCTCTCTCTCTCATACAGATCCCACTAGTACCGTACTTAGTGTGCAAGGTTGGAGCAGCATCACCAATGTCATCAGTTTGCGATGCAACGCTCTTTTGCGCAGCAAACGCACAGTCTGCTTTGAACACAGAGCGCTCTCTCACAGACGGAAACCACTCTCAGACACAGTCCAAGGGATGTAGCCATAGTGCACAAGGCTGAGACCACATATGCATTGTCGCATGCTTGCGTTTTGCGGTTTTTGGGTGCACAGTATGTGATGCAGAGCCCTGTCTCACATTCTAGACAGTAGATTCACTAACAGTTTCTACAGTTATGAAATCACTATTCTGTGGTGCTAAATTGTACGGCACCGTCAGTTTTGAATATTCAGTACAGGCACATTCATAGCGACACAATAGTTGTCCTAGCAGATGGGTGATGGTGTCCTTGGCAATGGTGACAATTCGTAGCATTTTTCAGGACACAAGGGCAGAGCTGACTGCTTACAGTAAATGGATTAACAAAGCTTCCTTTATTATGGTAATGTGAGGCTTTTGGCTTGCTTTGGGGGAAGGGACCTGATGCACTGTGTATGACTCTCGGCCCACTGGGCATGCGCCAGAAATTCCATCGCAACCCTCCTACTGGGTATGCGCCCGCCAGAGATGGAAATGCAACAGCATTACAGTAGAGTACAAATACTGTACCGACTGCAGTAATACAGCCAACTGCGCATGCTCAGTGATAGCATAGCGCTACATGGCGTATGGCTTGGCGCCACAGATCCCATTGTACCCCCCTCCATTTCTAATCCATCGCAGATGGCTGACTGCCTCCATAGCGCCAACCATGTAATACAGAGAGCTCTCTCTCTCATACAGATCCCACTAGTACCGTACTTAGTGTGCAAGGTTGGAGCAGCATCACCAATGTCATCAGTTTGCGATGCAACGCTCTTTTGCACAGCAAACACACAGTCAGCTTTGAACACAGAGCGCTCTCTCTCAGACGGAAACCACTCTCAGACACAGTCCAAGGGACGTAGCCATAGTGCACAAGGCTGAGACCACATATGCGTTGTCGCATGATTGCGTTTTGCGGTTTTTGGGTGCACAGTATGTGATGCAGAGCCCTGTCTCACATTCTAGACAGTAGATTCACTAACAGTTTCTGCAGTTATGAAATCACTATTCTGTGGTGCTAAATTGTACGGCACCGTCAGTTTGCAGATGCAGAGCACTGTCAGCCACCATAGCCACAGTATGAAATCACTATTCAGTGAAATACAGTACAGTACAAAGCCCTCTCTGGGCACTACAGATCCCATTGTAAACCCTCCACTGGGCATGCGCATGAAATCCGATTGACAAAAGCGCAGACATGCCGAAAGTTTTGCTCTATTGAAACACACAATCTGTTTGTAATGTCTTACTTTTAAGCAGCCTTTTAAACAACAACACTATAGCCTTTTAAACAAGTTTCACTATAGTGTCCAGAGCAGACAGTGACAAAAAAAAAATATACAGTACGGTATATTCTTTTCCAGGGATCGAACCCCGGACCATAATTCTACCAAAGTGATCACCTAACCACTAGCCCACACGACAGCTACAGTGAACCACAGAGAGTGGCCTCTTCCTTGTGCACTCTTCCCGCTGCTGTTTTTTAATAAAAAAAAATAAAAATTGTCATACTGTAATGCATCCCATATCAGTGAAAGCTGTGCGTGCATCTCATTATTCTACAGTATCGGTTATACCATGACAACAACTCCGGCAACTTCTCTACTATTCAGTTACTCCACCGTACCGTATGTACAATACAATATGTGCAGTGATTTGCATCCTGTTATAAGATGTTACGTACAGTACGGTACAGTACTATATACTGTATATGTATATTATGCAACATTAAAAATACAGTATGGGTTGTGCATTCATGCAAATGCTGTGAATATGATAGACATTCAGTACAGTGGAGCACTCGCCACCCAGCGGTTAAGCACTATATTACATGCAATTACAAAAGTGGAGCACTCGCCACCCAGCGGTTAAGCACTCTATTACATGCCGTAGCATATCCTTCGTTGAAGAATACCACGGTATTCCACAAGTCCATGGCGCGACTCAGAGGCCTGCATGCCACGCCACAAGTCCATGGCGCGACTCACGCCACGCCATGAGCAACAAAATAGCTGGGCAGATCTGTACTCTCAAATAAGAGTTTTAATATTTGAGTAAAAATAAGTTACTTATTATTATTTACTATATATTAAATATTCAATTCACCTCACATTGTTTACACCAAACATGCCTAGAGGTCAGCCTCGAGGACATTAACAAGGTGGTACCCTTACAGGTTGCCCAGTGCACTCAGTATAAAAATCTTACAGACAAGAATATTATTGTCATAACTAGGGGTGAGCGGGTTCGGATTTCTGAAATCCGAACCCCCCCGAGCCCCCCCGATCCGAGTCCGATCCGAGTCAGGCTCGACTTTTCCCGCCTGACTCGGATCTGACATCGAGGCAAAACGTCATCATCCCGCCTTCCGAGTCTCGCGGGTTTTGGATCCTATATAAGGTACCCGCGTCGGCGCCATTTTCTCACTCGGCTGTGGACAGTGAAGAGGGAGGGTGGGAGTTAGTGCTGTGTAGTGTAGTGTAGTGTAGTGCTGCTGTTGTCCACTACTTCAAAGTCCATAGGGGCTGGCTGTGTTGTGCTGTGCTGCTGTTGTTAATAGGGGCTGTGTCCACTACTTCAAAGTCCATAGGGGCTGGCTGGACTGTGTTGTGCAGTCAGTTCCAAAGTCCTGTGCAGTGTCCCAGTCCTAAAGGGGTGCTGTAGTGTTGTCCAGGGGGTGCTCTGTCCATCAGGGGTGCTCCCCCCAAGTGCTAAAAAAATAATATATTTTCTGTGTTTGTGAATTGTGTGCGCAGTAGCCGCACGTGCATCAACAAAGTAGTGCCAAGCGTGCGCCTGTGTCATAAGTAAAGGGCCGGCTGGCTTGACCGTTAAGGGTGCTGTAACCCCCGAAAGTACACTCCAGTCCAAACCAAAAAAAAAATTATTTTCTGTGTTTGTGAATTGTGTGCGCAGTAGCCGCACGTGCATCAACAAAGTAGTGCCAAGCGTGCGCCTGTGTCATAAGTAAAGGGCCGGCTGGCTTGATCGTTAAGGGTGCTGTAACCCCCGAAAGTACACTCCAGTCCAAACCTAAAAAAAAATTATTTTCTGTGTTTGTGAATTGTGTGCGCAGTAGCCGCACGTGCATCAACAAAGTAGTGCCAAGCGTGCGCCTGTGTCATAAGTAAAGGGCCGGCTGGCTTGACTGTTAAAGGGTGCTGTAACCCCTGAAAGTACACTCCAGTCCAAACCAAAAAAAAATTATTTTCTGTGTTTGTGAATTGTGTGCGCAGTAGCCGCACGTGCATCAACAAAGTAGTGTCAAGCGTTCGCCTGTGTCATAAGTAAAGGGCCGGCTGGCTTGACCGTTAAGGGTGCTGTAACCCCCGAAAGTACACTCCAGTCCAAACCAAAAAAAAAATTATTTTCTGTGTTTGTGAATTGTGTGCGCAGTAGCCGCACGTGCATCAACAAAGTAGTGCCAAGCGTGCGCCTGTGTCATAAGTAAAGGGCCGGCTGGCTTGACCGTTAAGGGTGCTGTAACCCCCGAAAGTACACTCCAGTCCAAACCTAAAAAAAAATTATTTTCTGTGTTTGTGAATTGTGTGCGCAGTAGCCGCACGTGCATCAACAAAGTAGTGCCAAGCGTGCGCCTGTGTCATAAGTAAAGGGCCGGCTGGCTTGACCGTTAAAGGGTGCTGTAACCCCCGAAAGTACACTCCAGTCCAAACCAAAAAAAAATTATTTTCTGTGGTTGTGAATTGTGTGCGCAGTAGCCGCACGTGCATCAACAAAGTAGTGCCAAGCGTGCGCCTGTGTCATAAGTAAAGGGCCGGCTGGCTTGACCGTTAAGTGTGCTGTAACCCCCGAAAGTACACTCCAGTCCAAACCTAAAAAAAAATTATTTTCTGTGTTTGTGAATTGTGTGCGCAGTAGCCGCACGTGCATCAACAAAGTAGTGCCAAGAGTGCGCCTGTGTCATAAGTAAAGGGCCGGCTGGCTTGACCGTTAAAGGGTGCTGTAACCCCCGAAAGTACACTCCAGTCCAAACCAAAAAAAAATTATTTTCTGTGTTTGTGAATTGTGTGCGCAGTAGCCGCACGTGCATCAACAAAGTAGTGCCAAGCGTGCGCCTGTGTCATAAGTAAAGGGCCGGCTGGCTTGACCGTTAAAGGGTGCTGTAACCCCTGAAAGTACACTCCAGTCCAAACCAAAAAAAAATTATTTTCTGTGTTTGTGAATTGTGTGCGCAGTAGCCGCACGTGCATCAACAAAGTAGTGCCAAGCGTGCGCCTGTGTCATAAGTAAAGGGCCGGCTGGCTTGACCGTTAAGGGTGCTGTAACTCCCGAAAGTACACTCCAGTCCAAACCAAAAAAAAAATTATTTTCTGTGTTTGTGAATTGTGTGCGCAGTAGCCGCACGTGCATCAACAAAGTAGTGCCAAGCGTGCGCCTGTGTCATAAGTAAAGGGCCGGCTGGCTTGACCGTTAAGGGTGCTGTAACCCCCGAAAGTACACTCCAGTCCAAACCAAAAAAAAAATTATTTTCTGTGTTTGTGAATTGTGTGCGCAGTAGCCGCACGTGCATCAACAAAGTAGTGCCAAGCGTGCGCCTGTGTCATAAGTAAAGGGCCGGCTGGCTTGACCGTTAAGGGTGCTGTAACCCCCGAAAGTACACTCCAGTCCAAACCTAAAAAAAAATTATTTTCTGTGTTTGTGAATTGTGTGCGCAGTAGCCGCACGTGCATCAACAAAGTAGTGCCAAGCGTGCGCCTGTGTCATAAGTAAAGGGCCGGCTGGCTTGACCGTTAAAGGGTGCTGTAACCCCCGAAAGTACACTCCAGTCCAAACCAAAAAAAAATTATTTTCTGTGTTTGTGAATTGTGTGCGCAGTAGCCGCACGTGCATCAACAAAGTAGTGCCAAGCGTGCGCCTGTGTCATAAGTAAAGGGCCGGCTGGCTTGACCGTTAAAGGGTGCTGTAACCCCCAAAGTACACTCCAGTCCAAACCAAAAAAAAATAATTTTCTGTGTTTGTGAATTGTGTGCGCAGTAGCCGCACGTGCATCAACAAAGTAGTGCCAAGAGTGCGCCTGTGTCATAAGTAAAGGGCCGGCTGGCTTGACCGTTAAAGGGTGCTGTAACCCACAAAGTACACTCCAGTCCGAACCAAAAAAAATTTTATTTTCTGTGTTTAGCCGCACGTATATATCAAATCGATATAACATAAATGGAGGACCAAACTTTCTCCGATAAAAATAAAATAGAGAAAGATCAAGAACCACTTCCTCCTAGTGCTGAAGCTGCTGCCACTAGTCATGACATAGACGATAACATGCCATCAACGTCGTCTGCCAAGGCCGATGCCCAATGTCATAGTAGAGGGCACATACAATCCCAAATGGCAAAGTTCAGGAAAATGACCTTGAAAAAGACATTTAAATCAGCTGAAGAGAAACGTAAACTTGCCAATATGCCATTTACGACACGGAGTGGCAAGGAACGGCTAAGGTCGATCCCTAGTATGTTCATGACTAGTGGTTCAGCTTCACATGACGATGGAAGCACTCCTCCCACTAAAAAAATCAAAAGAGTTAAGCTGGCAAAAGCACTGCGAAGAACTGTGCTTTCTAAGAAGATATCACAAATCCCCAAAGAGAGTCCAAGTGTGGTGGTGGTTGCGATGCCTGACCTTCCCAGCACTGGACGGGAAGAGGTGGCTCTTTCCACCATTTGCACGCCCCCTGCAAGTGCTGAAAGGAGCACCCACAGTCCACTTGCTGATATGCAAATTGAAGATGTCACTGTTGAAGTACAACAGGATGAGGATACTGGTGTAGCTGGCGCTGAGGAGGAAGTTGGCGAGGAGGATTCTGATGGTGATGTGGTTTGTTTAAATCAGGCTCCGGGGGAGACAGTTGTTGTCCGTGGGATGAAAAAGCCCATCACGGTCATGCCTGGGCAGAAGACCAAACATTCCACCTCTTTGGTCTGGCAATATTTCTATCCAAATCCGGACAACAACTGTCTTGCCATATGTACCATATGTAAAGGTGAAATAAGTAGGGGTAGGGACGTCAACCACCTAGGAACATCCTCCCTTATACGGCACCTGCAGCGCGTTCATAAAAAGTTACTGTCAAGTTCAGAAACTTTGGCTCAGACCGTAAGCAGTCCAGGGACACCTAAATCCCGTTGTCCTGTTGTATCCAAGCGCCTGCAAACCACACCGTCAACTCCCTCCTCGTCAATTTCCTCCTTAGTCAGGATCGGAAGTAGTCCTGCAGGCCATATCACTGGCATGACTGACTCTCCTATCCGGGATTCCTCCAGAGGATCCTGCATTGCTACGCCTACTGCTGCCGCTGCTGCTGTTGCTGCTGCTGCTGGGAGTCGTTCATCATCCCAGAGAGGAAGTAGGAACACCACTACTTTTACTAAACAATTGACCCTCCAACAGTCCTTAGCGAGGAGGATGAAGTACGACAGCAGTCATCCTGAAGCAAAACGTATAACTGAGGCCTTGACTGCTATGTTGGTGTTAGACGTGCGTCCGGTATCCGCCATTAGTGCAGTGGGATTTAGACAATTGATGGAGGTAGTGTGTCCCCGGTTCCAAATCCCGTCTAGATTCCACTTCACTAGGCAGGCGATACCGAGACTGTACAGAAACGTCAGAAAAAGTGTCCTCAGTGTCCTGAAAAATGCCGTTGTACACAATGTCCACTTAACCACGGACATGTGGACAAGTGGAACAGGGCAGACTAAGGACTATATGACTGTGACAGCCCACTGGGTAGATGTATCACCTTACGCAGCAACAGCAGCAGCGTCACCAGTAGCAGCATCTCAGAAACGCCAGCTCGTTACAAGGCAGGCTACGCTGTGTATCACCGGTTTCAGTAAGAGGCACACCGCCGACAACCTCTTAGAGAAACTGAGGGAAATCATCGCCCAGTGGCTTACCCCACTTAGACTCTCCTGGGGATTTGTGATATCTGACAACGCCACCAATATTGTGCGGGCATTACATCTGGGCAAATTCCAGCACGTCCCATGTTTTGCTCACACAATAAACTTGGTGGTGCAGAATTTTCTGAAAAGCGACAGGGGCGTGCAGGAGACGCTTTGGGTGGCCTGAAAAATTTCTGGCCACTTTCGCCATTCAGCGACTGCGTGCCGAAGACTGGAGCGCCAGCAAACACTCTTGAACCTGCCCCGCCATCACCTGAAGCAAGAGGTTGTGACGCGGTGGAACTCAACCCTCTATATGCTTCAGAGGATGGAGGAGCAGCAAAAGGCCATACAAGCCTATACATCCACCTATGACATAGGCAAAGGAGGGGGTATGCACCTGACTCAAGCGCAGTGGAGAATGATTTCCGTGTTGTGCAAGGTTCTTCAGCCCTTCGAACTTGCCACACGTGAAGTCAGTTCAGACACTGCCAGCTTGAGTCAGGTCATTCCCCTCATCAGGCTTTTGCAGAAGCAGCTGGAGAAAGTGAAGGAGGAGCTAAGACGGAGCGATTCCGCTCGGCATGTGGGACTTGTGGATGAAGCCCTTCATTCGCTTTGCCAGGATTCCAGGGTGGTCAATCTGTTGAAATCAGACCACTACATTTTGGCCACCGTGCTCGATCCTAGGTTTAAAGCCTATGTGGTGTCTCTCTTTCCGGCCGACACAAGCCTGCAGAGGTGCAAAGACCTGCTGGTGAACACACTGTCAGCTGAAGCGGAACGTGACACGTCAACGGCTCCTTCTTCATTTTCTCCCGCAACTGGGGCTGCCAGGAAAAAACTTAGGTATCCTAAGCAACCCGCTGGCGGTGATGCAGGGCAGGCAGGACCAAGTTTGGACATCTGGTCCGGACTGAAGGACCTGGCAACAATTTCTGTCATGTCTACTGTCACTGCATATGATACTGTCACCATTGACAGAATGGTGGAGGATTACATCGGTGACAGCATCCAAGTAGGCATGTCAGACAGTCCATACCTGTACTGGCAGGAAAAAGAGGCAATTTGGAGGCCCCTGTACAAACTGGCTCTATTTTACCTGAGTTGCCCCCCCTCCAGTGTGTACTCCGAAAGAGTGTTTAGTGCAGCCGGGAACCTTGTCAGCGAAAGGCGTAGGAGGTTGCTTCCACAGAATGTGGAGAAGATGATGTTCATCAAAATGAATTATCAGCTCTTCCAGGGAGACCAGCCTCCAGAAGGTACAGAGGGACCTGTGGTGGTGGATTCAAGTGGGGACGAGTTAATACTTTGTGAGGATGAGGATGTACACACTGAAGAGGGTGAGGAATCGGTGGATGAGGAGGATGAGGATGACATCTTGCCTCCGTAGAGCCAGTTTGTGCAGGGACACATTAATTGCCAGCTTGTTTTGTGGGGGCCCAAACGAACCAATCATTTCAGCCACAGTTGTGTGGCAGACCCTGGCGCTGAAATGATTGATTTGTTAAAGTGTGCATGTCCTGTTTATACAACATAAGGGTGGGTGGGAGGGCCCAAGGACAATTCCATCTTGCACCTCTTTTTTTCTTTGCATTATGTACAGTTTGGGGCCTAGTTTTTCTAACTGCCATCCTGCCTGCCACTGCAGTGTCACTCCTAGATGGGTCACGTGTTTGTGCCGCCCACTCGTGTCGCTTAGCATAGTCATCCAGCTACCTCGGTGCAACCTTTTGGACATAAAAACACTATTGTGAGGTGTGAGGTGTTCAGAATAGACTGGAAATGAGTGGAAATTAAGGTTATTGAGGTTAATAATAGCATAGGAGCAGAAAAACCTACAAATTCTGTGATTTTAGCTGTTTTTATGCTTTTTTTCAAAAAAATACAGATCCAAAACACAAAACCCAGAACCCAAAACACGGAAGGGTGGTTTTGGCAAAACCAATCCAGATCCAAAACACGAAGAAAGATCCAGATCCAAAACCAAAACACAAAACACGAAAAGTGGCCGGTGCACACCCCTAGTCATAACCAATGTATAACAAGAACAACATATTTGCTGCTTGCACTGGACATGACATATTCACCACAATACTACTCTTTGGGTATGGATGTGTGAACTGTGGTTACCTACACTTCTTGGTAGAGGAGATTAAAAGCCATTTTTCAGACTGCTGTCACAATGTGGCTGTTCCACAAAATTTAGCAGAACTCTTCACTAGTGCATGCAGGGGGGGGTTCTGAGGACCCAGAAACCCCCCTGACAAACTAAATTTGATTTTAAAAGACTGGGGCAGCTTTGTCTCCATCTCAGGACCAGCCATGGGCCACACATGAACGAAGCTGCCCTGCCACTGCCCATTCAGCTGTCAGCACTGCCGCGTCAAGTGGCTTTCATACCAACTGATGCGGAAGTGATGACAACAACTCAGAGGGCCAGGCTGAGGGAGCAAAAGAGAAGGAAGATCACGGGTGCCTAGCAACAGCTTGGCACCCAGCACCTAGTGTGTGTGTAAGTATGCTATGTGTATGTATGCTCTGTGTGTGTGTTTGTAAGTATGCTGTGTGTTTATGATATGTATGCTGTGTGTATAGTATGCAAAGGCTGTATAAGCATGAGCATATGTTAGATTACTGGTATTTTTGCTGTATGACTGTTTAAGACAGAATTGTTGCTGGGCAGTTTACAGTGCTGGCTGGTCAGATATTTGGTAGAGCCAATGACATTGCTTGAGGGAGTGGTCAGATGATCAGTATATATTGACTCGTTTGCATGATGACAGCCTCTTTGGTTATGGATCTTTGAAAACCACTATCCACAGATCAGGCTGAATATCTTTGCCTTTTTGTGCATGCTATATTTCTTTATATACCCAGTTTTATATTATTTTCATTGGTTCCCCTGTGTCTCTCTCCTCACTGGTGCCACCCAACAGCCAGCTGTACAGTGTCCGCAGGCTGTCCCATCTCAACCCCCCCTCCTCCATCCCCTTGTGTCAGCTCTCCCCTGCTTACACCTTCTACTTTTCAAGCCCTCTCATTTCACCCTCCCTCTCCCTTCTCATCTACCCACGCTTCTCTAGGCTCTGGACGCTTCTAACTGCGTAAGTCCCAGTAGCACACCTGACTCTGCTGCGCTAGCGGGAGTGTTTGCTTCCGCGGCACCTGCTGACACTCTGCAGTAGTTTCCATTCCCCCCCTCAGAGGCCAGCACCACCGCACTCCTCTGGATCTTCAACATGACCTCTGCTGCTGTGGTCCCAGAGCTCTGCCCTGTGGTGGGCCTGGCAGCCATCTTCCTTCCCTATGGCCATTTTGTTGGCTGTCACCCAATGCTGCACTGACAGTGCAGCCAGGCTGCCACCTCTCCGTGGCTCACATGCCCCCCCTTTTCATTTGGCAGAGTTCTCTCTGTGCCGGTGGCCATGTGATTTTATCCATGCCCTGCCCCGCAGGCACCCCCTTTCTGCAGTTTCCATTTCCATTCCTTGTAATCCACCTTCACAACTGCCCCCCCTCAGGATGCATTAACCCGCAGCTCCCTCTTCCACTGTACCAGGTTCCCCATCCTTTCCTTATTCACACTTGGTCTCCCAGGTTACCCTCGCCAGGCCTTCCACCTCTAACATCCCCGGACACCCACTTCCCCGCTACCAAACGGTACCTCCTTTGCTGTTTCCTCACCAGTCTTCTCTAAGTTGCAGGCTCCGTGGTCACGGGAGGAGTGTTGGGAGGCTGCTCGATGGCTCGTGCGATGGAAGATGTGGTCAGCCGGACTCAGTGATGGTGCCTCAAGATGATGCAGGAGTTTTTGCGGCTTCTGTTCCAGTGCACGTCGACATGGCCCTGGTTTTTCAATCCAGTGGCTCCTCCATGTGAAGTCACCAAAAATGCGGTTCTTGGTTGCAGGTGGAGTTTTGGGAGAAGATTCAGTGGCTCGTTCAGCTGATAATGATTATTCTGTGCGAGTCGAGGTGGCCCAGGTGGTTGAGCCAGCAGTTCCTCCAAGTGAAAACATGGTAGAGGAGGTTTCTTGGACCAACTGGTCCTAATGAGGATGATTATGTCACAATTTTGCATGACTCCAGTTTTGACTCTCATTTTCCGTTTACCTGGCGCGCCCATGTAAGATTGAAAGGAGGGTTGCGTAACAGTTAAGCAAGGGGTCAGGCAATACTTTCAGGGAGGCTGATGATGCAGGTTATAGGGTTATGGCTCAAGGATACTGTACATGGTGTGAATTCAGCTTTTTCTGTGCGCTTCGTGCTTCAGCGAATATGGATCCACAGAAGTATATTTTCTGATTTTTTTTGATCATTATGGGATGTCATAAGGTAGAATCAGGCTACATAGGTGAGTGTCGCAATTTTTTTAAATATAATATTTTGGTTGTAGGGCATACTCAGCTTTGGCAGAAACTATTTGGCGATTAGATTTCGGAGCATGGGTAAGTTTATTAATACATCTGTTTTGTCTTGACATAATTCTCTGGTGGAGAAATGTGCAAGGGGTAAGTTTGATACCCAATGCTGGCGGTACCACAACAGTAGGGTGGTTATACCTTTTGGGGGTAAAATATGATTTGTTTATGGTGGTCACTGCAGTGTCGACCCTCCCCTTGGTCACTAGGCCACCCCGCATTACCTCTTCTAAATGTCGGTAAACCTGGTTTGGAGGCGGCAGATGGTGGATTTTTCGCCTGTTATGATTCCAGATTACCTCGGAGGTCAGGCTGTCATTTGCTCCTCCTGATGTCTCGGCGCAGGTGAGTTCCTGGTCAAGGATTTCTGATGTGAATCAGGTTTTTTTTTGCCCTCTAATTAGAGTTTATATCCAATGGAGCTTGCAAAGGCTTAGTCACCATTTTGTTTGGATTCTTTTTTCTTTGTGGTTATTGCTAACTTGGTTGGTTTGACTTTCGTTGTGGTTGTAGGGCTCATTCATTTTCATGTACATTTGTATAGCCTCTACTTTACAGTACACCCTGTAGTTTGCATTATGTCTGGATTAATTACTTAGGTTTGCACCCAAGGTTGGAGCAGAGGGGTTGCAGGAGCAGATGGAGGTGCTTTTCCTCGTTCCCTCTTGCAAGAAATCTGTATCTCTCCAATGGGGTGGACCCACGGAGGTTGTGGGTTAGTCTCGGTTAGTAAAAAAGCATTCATTCCTATACATGGTTGTATCCTATACATTGTGGAGTTCCGTTAATTATGCCATCCCATAGGTCCTTCAGAGCAGTTTATATACATTTGACGAGTTTGTGTTTTAATTCTCAGTTTTGGTTTTGACATGTTTCTGGTTACGTTTATTTGGGGTCGGCTTTTCGTTTGTTGTTTTGCTCTCAGAAGTGGTGTAATGCATGTGGTGTCAGTGGGTTTCAGGTGAATTAGCAAATAAATGTTTGCCTTCGGGCTGTGCAGTTTCCGACACCTATTTCGAGAAATCCAATTTTTCTTTTGCATGTGTGTGTTCATGCCGGCACTGCACAGGTCGTTGTAGCACATCATCTAGTCTGATTTATCTTCAAAGGTGCAGAAAGGAGCATCATTCTGTTTGGACCTCCTCTTTTCTGCGCAGGCATCTTTTCCGTGGGTTGGGGATTTTACAGTTGCACATGGAAGCGTGGCTACTTGGTTTCGGTTTTGGCGTAAGTAGGTCTGACTAGTTATCTGTTGCTGTTTTGAGCTGTTCCCAATTGTTGTGGCCTTTGTTCTCTGGTCTGGTGATGGATTTTTCATCTTGTTGATTCATAGTGCGACAAAATTGGGTTTAGTTCATGCCATCAACAACCAAAGGCATCTTCAATTTTCATTTTGCATTCCTGGGTCAGTTAATTTTATATATATTAACTTTCAGTTGGTGCTGCAGCTTCTCATCACAGCAATTCTGCAGATGTAATAGCTAGGCTGGCTGACTTTACGAGCTTATGGGCTTAACCATCTACATAGGTTGCATCTTAGAATATTTGCTTTGCTCTTTTGTCAGGAACCATTAGTACAAGGTTGGTACAGGGACTGCCTAGGCACGGCGCCAGCGGGGATCTCATCTATAGTAAGTTTGAAGGTAGTCATGACCCAACCCAGTCATTTTATTGTCGCTATGTTATACAGGTTGGGTTGGAGTTTCCCTGTTCACGACGTCCCCTGGTGTTCCTATGACTTACAGCTGTTAAAGAGTGTTGCTTGCTTATGGGTCAGGTGGATTCTGGCGAGTTTCAGGCATCTCTTCTTTGTTTGTCCCCGTTTTGGCTGTAAAAATTTGTGGCGTTTTAGGTGAAGACAGTTGTTGTCATTAAAGTATCTTCATCGTCAAGGATTTTGTTTTTAAAGATTTTGTTAGTATATTATGGGGTAAGAATGACTGTCATGCAGTTTTCAGGGTGTAGCTGATATGGGGGTCTCCTGTGTACACACATCATCTATTTTATAGCATATATAATTTACTCAATTAGTGTTTGTATACTGCAGAAGGAAGATAGTTTTTGTTCTTCAACATCCTGATATTTATTTACCCAGTACACCTATCGGTGCATTATAGTGTTGGCTCCCTGCTGGTGGGTCACAATGGTGCTTTACATCACGATCTTATCCTGCTTTCCAATTTTCACTTAATACAGTTAGGACAGGGTTTTGGTTGGGTGAGGACCGTATGATTCAGCTGTTGGTACTTAATTCTTTCAAATTGGGGTAGTTATTGGTGCAGACTTTACAGTTTTCTAAGTGAGCTGATTATGAGACTTGTATGTTGAGACAGGTAACAGTTCGCACCTGGCGCCAACCTGAAATGTTGTTTACCAGCCAATCGTTTAATGACTAGCATTCAACAATTGGGGGGTTGTGAAGAATTTTTTCATTTTTCCTCCCAGGAGCCTTGATCTGACCCAATTTGGTTCATGGGTAGGTTTTTTAGTTTTTCCTCTTCACTCGGGTTACTTGTTTCCCCTCTTATGCAATCCTGCTAGGTAGTTGCTATGTGTTCTTCTCAAAGTTGTATTGGGATGGTTGGGTTGGATGAAGTGGTCATGGTACGGAATTTTGATTTTCACAGGAATTGCTGCAGTTCACAGTATGATTTGGTTTGTGGTCCGCTCTTGTAATTTTGGGATGGAGCAATATGGTTTGATTACGCACCATTTTTGATGTTTTATGGGTGACAAATAGTAGAAAGGTGTGTGGGTTTGGATGTGAGTTTCATGCTTGATTTGTGGTGTCCTTGGTGGCCACATTAGGTGCTTGGTGAGTGGGCTTGCCTGTTGGGAGCAATGACATGGTGCAGTTGGAAGATGGAGTTGATTGTTTGTGGTGAGAGGTTGGTTGGAAATGATGACTGGATAGGAGGTTTATGTAGTCTAATCGGGTGGCCCAATGTTGACTTGGAGAGCAGCGTGTAAGCATGGTGTGTCAAAGATAGGGTGAATGTGTCAGTAGTCATTTCTTCTCTGTCCCTAAGTAGCTTGGTTCTGTGTCATAGCTTTTGTTGGTGATGTAACTTGGAATTTTTCATCTGGTCGGAAGGCATCTTAATTGGCCTTGGTCTTGTGAGCAATAAGGACTTGTGTTTCTGGGTGTCGGTCATTTTGGGTGGCGGGCCAGTTTCCTTTGGAGTCTGGCTTTGGAAGTAGTATGCTGCAGCTCAGTGGCTTTATGTGGCGTAAGATAACTTTGTGGGGGCACTTGCTCTCGATGAACCTGGCGAATTTGTCCTTCTCCGTGCAGGGGGACCCGGGGGCTTTTCAGTGTGTAGGTGCCTCGGATTGGCCCAGAGGGGAAGTGAGACTCTCACATCATTAGCACATCTTGAGGGGGGACGTGCCAGTTGTTCCCCAAGTATTTGAGTGAGGTGAAAGCTGGAACTGAGTCTGCAGCGTCTCTTGCCACCCTGGTTAGGTTAATTAATTATAAATAAAAGCTGTGACCTTTTAGCCAAACTCTTGTTGTCTGTGTCATTATTTATTAGTTTAATTAAGTAAGCTGTACAAGGTTGTAAAGGGTTTGAAGCAATAAACCAATGTATTATCTTATGATATATGTGTGTGCATGCTGAATATGTCATCTATATATTGGCCGTAACCTGATATATGTTTGGAAAATGTAGGATTGTGACAAAATAGATATTTCTCAACCTCCACCATGAATAGGTTTGTGAAGCATTCCGCAACGCAAGAACCCATTGCGCATCCAGATTTCTGGATAAAGAATTTGTGGTCAAAAAGGAAGTAATTATGCATAAGCATCAGCTCCAATAATGAGAGGATAAATTCAATATCTGGGCCTGAATAGGATGGATTGTTGGTAAGTAATCTTTGAATTGCATTGAGACCTCTACCATGGGGGATGTATATGCATATGCATTTAATACATATAGTCACTTTGTATATCACTTTCATGTTTGTTTAATATTTATGTCTTTTTTCACACACATTCTACCCTTATCATTATTATAACACTCGTTAATTACTTTACACACCTGATACTTTAACACTTCACTGTCACCCTTTTTTTTGTGTGATGCTCTGGGGAGGTCTTTGGCTGAGCTGACTTTTGGGGTGCCCTGCATCCCAGATGTGAACCCCAGAGTGTTAGGGACCTGCTCAATGAGGTGACCTTGATGCTGGTGGGCAGGCCCGTATCAGTGGCCATTGATATGCAAACTACCTCTGAAATTCTATATTATAAATTTAAATGTATACAGTAATGATCGCATAGTGCATCTGCAACTCTGTTTTTTGTATATGTCACTTTGAAATCTCAGCATGATGGCAACTTTCATTACTATTAGGGTGTGCAGTCTAGAGCCCCTCCTTAATTATGCATAAGCATCAGCTCCAATAATGAGAGGATAAATTCAATATCTGGGCCTAAATAGGATGGATTGTTGGTAAGTAATCTTTGAATTGCATTGAGACCTCTACCATGGGGGATGCTTGTGTAGAGACTTTTTACATCTACCGTGCAAAGTAGAAAGTTGCCTGTCAAGGGTATGAGATCCTGCAACTTTAAAATAAATGATGCAGTGTCTTTAAGTACTTTGGTTTGATTCTGAACTATTGGTTGCAGCAGAAAATTCAATTACTGGGAAATGGTGTAATACAAAGAGTCTCTTGCTGCTATGATCGGGTGGCCTGGAGGAGAATGAGCTTTTTTGTGTAGTTTTGGGATGGTGAATAACACTGGAATTTTTGGGTAATTACAGACTAGCATATCCGCCAGCTTTTTTAAAATGGTGGATATGCTACTGCTATTGTAATAATATTATCCAACTCTTTCTTGAAACTTGTGGTGGGATCTCGTTGTAATATGTCATAGACTGTCTGGTCAGATAGTTGGCGATTGATCTCCGTATGGTATGCTTCTATGTCCTGAACAACAATGCCTCCACCTTTATTGGCTGGGTGTATGATAATGTCAGTATACTGGCTTAAATTGCATAATGCCTGCTTTTCTTCAGTTGATAGGTTTGGCATCCGAGAACTGTGGCTATAGTTAATTTTCTCAATCGACTCACTCAGAAATATTTCAAAGCCATATTGTTCAATGGAGGGTCAAAAGACAAACTTTTATAGAAAGAAGGGGTAGGTTGAATGGGGGTGTTTTGAACTCCAAAAAATTCCTTAAGTCTTACCCTTCGATTCAATTTGTGCAAATCAATTTTGTTGAATTTGTCAGGGACATTGACAGGAACGAATGACAAGCCTTTTTTGAGAACAGTTACTTCAGCTGGAGTTAGTGTTCTATGAGATAAATTATAGAATAAGTCTTCTTTTTCTAGGTTTGCTTTCCACGACCTCACCCACTGGCCCCCTCTATGGGTATAACATATTTTGTTCCATCTACTCTTTCCCTGGTGGTTACCCCTAAAGGGGGCCTCCGTGAAGTAGAGGCTGCCAACTCCCCTGCACATTCTGTGTCACTATGTGTTATAGCCCCACTTGATGAATCAGTTTCCAGGGGGAATTTTTTGTTGGTTCTAAAGAGTGGTCGTCTATTGATGTTCGGACGTCTGTTGTTTACCCAGCTATAGATTTTAAATTCAGAATAGTCTCTGTTGACTGTAACTAGTTTTGATTGTTTAAATTTGATCAACTCGGCACTGTATTTGTCCACTTGACCAGCCAATTTCTGATCCAATTATGTGGCTGTATCAGTTTGGAGTTTGTTTAGCTGGATCTTTTTAAAGCTGTAAATTAATTTCTTTTACCACAGCTAATTCTCTTACTGACTCAGCAAATTACTAGCAAATATCAAAACAAATGAACATTGTTTTAGGACAGCCCACTTGTGACAAAACTCTGGGTTATATCTCCCTATAGTAGGGATGTTTTTTATCCGGAAGCCTCGTGGGATCTTCTTTTCCCTATAATAGTCAGATAGGCTCACCCTGTGCAGGTAAAAATCAATTTCCCTTTTTTAGTCTTATCAGCTGAGCATAACTTGCTCTGGACTCTCTTCTCCTGTTGTGTCCTGGAGGTTTGATTTAAAAGGTATTGATTCAGCATCAGAATCAGAAAACGTAAGGATGTCTCCCAATGGTAATACTATATTATGAAATCCTCCTGTTGCTACATCCTCAGCAATATTTGACATTGCTGGCAAAATAATATAAAAACAGGAAATAATGTTCATAACTATTAACACCACTGTATGTAGTGAATAGATGACTGAGTCAGAGTTGAACAACATTGGGCCTAATTCAGAGCCACTTGTAATTGGCCGCCCGCTCTGAGCGATTTTCTCCTGTCCGCGCATGCGTATGGTTCTAAAAACGCATGTGTGAACAAGTCTGTGTGATAGGAAATCGTGCGCTCACAAAACAATGAGTGAGCGCTACTTTGAGTGACAGATAGTGGCATTTGTGGGTGGTAACAGGGGAAGGTACTTGTGAATGTGGGAGTGGTGCTGCTAACGCAGGCGTGTCTGACCATCAAAATGGCGTTTTAAGGGCATCCATAGTTATCATGGGTACGTCATATGATGCATCAGTAGGTGTAATTTGACAAGAAGCACTTGCACTGCTTGCGGTATGGTAAGCTCTCGGTGTTATCGATGGCTTTAAACACTTCCTGGAGATGACGTTAGTTGTGAGTAGCAAGGGGCAGTATTTCAATAAAATGCAATCACATTTTTCTCGCTCGCTGAGACATAGAGGGCATCCTTATGGTCTACCATACGAGCGAGGAATTTGAATAGCCAGCCCCTGTCAGCCGCTAGAATGCAGCCGCTTACAAGCTGCTCTGAATCAGGCCCATTGTCCGGGTGCCCTAGCTAATACTCTATTATTGCTAAAGTGGTATAAAAGACAGTATTAAAGCATAAAAGTACATTTGTGCTCGGCACTCCAAATTATAAAGAACAGCGTCACCCATATTTATACTAGGGATGTGCAGGCTCGGTTTTACTCGGATTTACTCGGTTCTTATCGCCACTTTACCGCGAATTCGGATTTATTATATTGGCTATCCAAAACACATGATAGGCGATAGCCAATAAAATGCCGTTTAAAGATCCGAGTAAATCCGAGTAAAACCGAACCCGCTCACCCCTAATTTATACCCTTAATACGGTCCAGCCACATGGACTGAAAGAACTGCTTTCTTTTTATTGTTTTTATAATTATTCTACTAGGTTTTTCAGCTTCTTCTTTGTTAGAGTAGATGTTATACTCAATCTAGTTCTAATATTAATTAGTGGCTACAGTGACTTTAAGGATCACTTCATATGTTGTTCTGCAGTGGATTTATGTCCTTCTTCAGTGACAGTTTTACCATCACCCCTATTTTTTCCTGATAGTTTTTTCTAGATATAGTGATTCCCCAATTTAATAGTCACTCTTTTCACTGAATTTTCCCATGTTAGTTCTAGTTTTATTCATACATTAGTTTCAGACATACTTTTTTAGGGAGAGTGTCCATATATTTTTGTGATCTCTTCTGCTAGATGTCTTTTCATGCAACATCGTATTTTTGTTTCACAGTTTTGTATGTAACCTTGGTGATGGGTCACATGGTTAGCCAGCTCTCCTGTGGGCTGCTGGGACTCAGACTGCCAGGGCAATGGCTGATGACATCACAGGGTCTGCAGGAAGCTGTGCTGATGGAGTTGTGCACAGTGGGTGTTCAGTCTGTAAAGGTATGTATTGTTTTTTACTTATTGTGTCTTGATAAAAGAGTATAGCTCTGAAATGTTGATATCACAAATTGCAGTTGAAGTATCTGCTTTTTTTGGTGGATGTGAAAGCCGGGAGTTCCGTCTGTTTTTTGCCTTGTGTGTATGAATCATCTGGGAAAGGCACCAGGTGATGCTTGTGCCTTTCCCAGGTGCGGAGCACAAAAGTACTGTTATATATACATATATATATATATTAGGGGTGTGCACCGACCACTTTTCGTGTTTTGTGTTTTGGTTTTGGATCTGGGTCTTTCTTCGTGTTTTGGATCTGGATTGGTTTTGCCAAAACCACCCTTCCCTGTTTTGGGTTCTGGATTTTGTGTTTTGGATCTGTATTTTTTTGAAAAAAAGCATAAAAACAGCTAAAATCACAGAATTAGTGGGTTTTTCTGCTCCTATGCTATTATTAACCTCAATAACCTTAATTTCCTCTCATTTCCAGTCTATTGGTAGCACTGAAGTAGCTGGATGACTATGCTAAGTGACAAGAGTGGGCGGCTCAAACACGTGGCCTATCTAGGAGTGACACTGCAGTTGAAAACTAGGCCCCAAACAGTACATAATGCAAAAAAAGAGGAGCAAGATGGAATTGTTCTTGGGCCCTCCCAACCACCCTTATGTTGTATAAACAGGACATGCATACTTTAACAAACCAATCATTTCAGCGCCAGAGTCTGCCACACAACTGTGGCTGAAATGATTGGTTCATTTGGGCCCCCACAAAACAAGCTGCCAATGAATTTGTCTCTGCACAAACTGGCTCTACGGAGGCAAGATGTCATCCTCTTCCTCCTCATCCACCAATTCCTCACCCTCTTCAGTGTTGTGTACATCCTCATCCTCACAGAGTTTTAATTCATCCCCACTTGTATCCACCAAAACAGGTCCCTCTGTACGTTCTGGAGACTGGTCTCCCTGGAAGAGTTGATAATTCATTTTTATGAACATCATCTTCTCCACATTTTGTGGAAGCAACCTCCTACACCTTTCGCTGACAAGGTTCCCGGTTGCACTAAACACTCTTTCAGAGTACACACTGGAGGGGGGCAACTCAGGTAAAATAGAGCCAGTTTGTAGAGGGGGCTCCAAATTGCCTCTATTTCTTGCCAGTTCAGGTACAGACTGTCTGTCATGCCTACTTGGATGCTGTCACAGATGTAGTCCTCCACCATTCTGTCAATGGTGACAGTATCATATGCAGTGAAAGTAGACATGTCAGAAATTGTTGCCAGGTCCTTCAGTCTGGACCATATGTTCAAACTTGGTCCTGCCTGCCCTGAATTACCACCTGCGGGATTCTTAGGATACCTAAGTTGTTTCCTGGCAGCCCCAGTTGTGGGAGAAAATGAAGAAGAAGCTGTTGACGTGTCACGTTCCACTTCAGCTGACAGTGTTTTCACCAGCAGGTCTTTGCACCTCTGCAGGCTTGTGTCGGCCGGAAAGAGAGACACCACATAGGCTTCAAACCTAAGATCGAGCATGGTGGCTAAAATGTAGTGGTCTGATTTCAACAGATTGACCACCCTGGATTCCTGGCAAAGCGAATGAAGGGCTTCATCCACAAGTCCCACATGCTGAGTGGAATCGCTCTGTCTTTGCTCATCCTCCACTTTCTCCAGCTGCTTCTGCAAAAGCCTGATAAGGGGAATGACCTGACTCAAGTTGGCAGTGTCTGAACTGACTTCATGTGTGGCAAGTTCGAAGGGCTGGAGAACCTTGCACAACACGGAAATCATTCTCCCCTGCGCTTGAGTCAGGTGCATACCTCCTCCTTTGCCTATGTCATAGGTGGATGTATAGGCTTGAATGGCCTTTTGCTGCTCCTCCATCCTCTGAAGCATATAGAGGGTAGAGTTCCACCGCGTTACAACCTCTTGCTTCAGGTGATGGCAGGACAGGTTTAAGAGTGTTTGCTGGTGCTCCAGTCTTCGGCACGCAGTCGCTGAATGGTGAAAGTGGCCAGAAATTTTTCAGGCCACCCAGAGCATCTCCTGCATGCCCCTGTCACTTTTCAGAAAATTCTGCACCACCAAGTTTATTGTGTGAGCAAAACATGGGACATGCTGGAATTTGCCCAGATGTAATGCCTGAACAATATTGGTGGCACTGTCAGATTTCACTGGGCGACGATTTCCTTCCATTTCTGTAAGAGGTTGTTGTGGGTCTACCTCTTACTGAAACCAGTGATACACAATGTAGCCTGCGTTGGAATGAGCTGGCATTTCTGATTTGCTGCTACTGGTGACGCTGCTGCGTAAGGTGATACATCTACCCAGTTAGCTGTCACAGTCATATAGTCCTTAGTCTGCCCTGTTCCACTTGTCCACATGTTCGTGGTTAAGTGGACATTGGGTACAACTGCATTTTTCAGGACACTAAGGACACTTTTTCTGACGTTTCTGTACAGTCTCGGTATTGGCTGCCTAGTGAAGTGGAATCTAGATTGGATTTGTAACCAGGGACACACTACCTCCATCAATTGTCTAAATCCCACTGCACTAATGGCAGATACCAGATGCACGTCTAACACCAACATAGCAGTCAAGGCCTCAGTTTTCCATTTTGCTTCAGGATGACTACTGTCGTACTTCATCCTCCTCGCTAAGGACTGTTGGAGGGTCAATTGTTTAGTAAAAGAAGTGGTGTTCCTACTTCCTCTCTGGGATGATGAACGACTCCCAGCAGCAACAGCAGCAGTGGCAGCAGTAGGCGTAGCAATGCTGGAGGAATCCCAGATAGGAGAGCCAGTCATGCCAGTGACATAGCCTGCAGGACTACTTCCGATTCTGACTAAGGAGGAAATTGACGAGGAGGGTGTTGATGGTGTGGTTTGCAGGCCCTTGGATACAACAGAACAAAGGGATTTAGGTGTCCCTGGACTGATGGTCTTAGCCAAAGTTTCTGAACTTGACAGTAACTTTTTATGAAAGCGCTGCAGGTGACGTATAAGGGAAGATGTTCCTTGGTGGTTAACATCCCTACCCCTACTTATTTCACCTTTACATATGGTACATATGGCAAGACAGTTGTTGTCTGGATTTGGATAGAAATATTGCCAGACCAAAGTGGTGGAATGTTTGGTCTTCTGCCCAGGCATGACCGTTATGGGCTTTTTCATCCCACGGACAACAACTGTCTCCCCCGGAGCCTGATTTAAACAAACCACATCACCATCAGAATCCTCCTTGCCAACTTCCTCCTCATCGCCAGCTACACCGGTATCCTCATCCTGTTGTACTTCAACAGTGACATCTTCAATTTGCATATCAGCAAGTGGACTGTGGGTGCTCCTTTCAGCACTTGCAGAGGGCATGCAAATGGTGGAAAGAGCCACCTCTTCCCGTCCAGTGCTGGGAAGGTCAGGCATCGCAACCGCCACCACACTTGGACTCTCCTTGGGGATTTGTGATATCTTCAAAGAATTCACAGTTCTTCGCTGTGATTTTGCCAGCTTAACTCATTTGATTTTTTTAGCGGGAGGAGGGGTTCCATTATCATGTGAAGCTGAACCACTAATCATGAACATAGGGAAATACCTTAGCCGTTCCTTGCCACTCCGTGTCATAAATGGCATATTGGCAAGTTTATGTTTCTCATCAGATGATTTAAATGTTTTTTTAAGGTCATTTTCCTGAACTTTGTCATTTGGGATTTTATATGCCCTCTACTATGACATTGGGCATTGACCTTGGCAGACGACGTTGATGGCATTTTATCGTCTATGTCTTGACTAGTGACAGCAGCTTCAGCCTAGGGGGAAGTGGTCCTCCATTTATGTTATATTGATATATATGTGCGGCTATGGTGCACACAAACACAGAAAAGAAGAATTTTTAATTTTTTTTGGAGTGCACTTTGGGGGTTACAGCACTCTTTAACAGACTTATGACAAAGGCACACACTTGGCACTGCTCCTTTGTTGATGCACGTGCAGCTACAGCGCACACAACTCACAAACACAGAAAATATTTTTTTAATTTTGTTTAAGTGCACTTTGGTGGTTACACCACCCTTTAAGAGATGAGCTAGCCGGCCCTTTACTTATGGGACACAGGCGCACGCTTGGCGCTGCTCCTTTGGTGATGCACATGCAGCCACAGTGCACACAATTCACAAACACAGAATTTTTTTTTTTATTTTTGTTGGAGTGCACTTTGGGGGTTGCAGCACCCTTTAACGGTCAAGCCAGCCAGCCCTTGATTTATAACAGTTGCACGCTTGGCTCTATATTGTTGATGCACGTGTGGCTACAGTGCACAAATTTCACAAACACAGAAAAAAAAAATTGTATTTGTTTGGAGTGCACTTTGTGAGTTACACCACCCTTTAACAGATGAGCCAGCTGGCCCTTTACTTATGATACAGGCACATGCTTGGTGCTGCAGTACATTGCAGATGCACGAGCAGCTACTGCGCACACAATTCACAAACACAGAAAAAAAAATGTTTTTTGGAGTACACTTTGGGGGTTACAGCACCCTTTAATGGGCAAGCCAGCCAGCCCTTTATGACACAGGTGCATGCTTGGCACTACTTTGTGCGGCTACTGTGCACACAATTCACAAACACAGAATTTTTTTGGGGGGGAGTGCACTTTGGGGGAGCACTCCTGATTGACAGATCACCCCCTGGATAGCACTACACCACCCCTTTTAGGACTACAGCCTTTATGGGACACTGCACAACACAGTCCATCCAGCCCCTATAGACTTTGGAGTGGACACAGACCCTATGGACAACTTACTGCATAACACAGCCCAGCAAGCCCCTATGGACAACAACAGCACAACACAGCCCAGTCAGCCCCTATGGACTGAGTGGACACAGCCCCTATGGACAACAGCAGCACAACACAGCCCAGCCAGCCCAAGCTCCCACCCTCCTTCTTGACTGTCCACAGCCAGAGCGAGAAATGATGCCGATGCAGAGACCTTTTATAGAATCCAAAACCTGTGAGATCCGGAAGGCAGGATGATGATGCTTTGCCTCGATTTCAGTTCAGAGTCAGGCGGGAAAATCCGAGCCGGACCCGGTTCCTGGCTCGGTTCGGGGGGGGTTTGGATCTCAGAAATTGGAACCTGCTCATCCCTAAAATATATATATATATATAAAACTATATATATATCAAGTGTTCATACATATGTTTATGTTAATATATATATATATATATATATATATATATATATATATATATATAAAACACACAGACCGGCACTCCTCTGCTACAAGAACAACTTGCTCCGATGCCCTCAGGATGAAAGAACTAATAAAGAATCTGAAAAACTGCGGCACTCATAGACTGTTATGAAAATAAGTGTATTAAAATTGGTCACAAAAAATCCAACGTTTCGGGGCTCTTGGGCTCCTTTGTCAAGGTGTGAACAAGTGAAAGAAGTGAAAACATACCTTATATTGAGTGAAGAAGTGACCACCCACTGCGTGCAGAAAAACAGACCAGCCTCTCCGTCTCTGTCCGTGCTCCGGTATTTCCGGGGTCATGGACTAGTGACATCATGCGTGTCAGGCGCCAGGTTGCCATGGCTACCTGAGATACAACTCGATGCCTTGCGGCCGGATCTGTGAAGAAAGTGAAAGAAGAAAGAATCAAATAACCCATCCTCTGAAAAATGAAGTGGGAACAGTGAAGAAAATAGTGTTTAGCACCTAATAAATAACTGAAAACAAACATAAAATACAAAGAATGGAAAATCTAGATAAGCTCTAATGTTAAACAATAAAGAACATCATGCACGAGGGGACATAGCTGCATTTGAGGTAAAGAATTATTAACGAAAGACAATAATAACTGAATAAATAAATAAAGACATCCTGAAGTGGAAACATTGTTCTAGAGTAGGGACAGCAAAAAACATGAATAGTGACCAACTGTTTGACAGCAAATGACAGATTGTCACATTTTAATAATAGTTTATGTTGATGAATCCTCTGTTTGATGGAGGGACATGATCGATAGGCATGAACTTAAAGTCTTTAAGTTTGTGTCCACAATTGTCAAATGCCTAGCTACTGGCAGAGTGGTAGGTTAAATTTTGGTGAAGGCTTTTTTAATCGACGATCTATGCATAGCAATTCTTTCCTACAGCATGCGTATAGTTTTTACAGTATAATGCAACTGGCAGGGACAAACAATAACATACACCACTTATTTTGTTTTACACATCATATGTAATCCCAATCTGTACTCTTTACAAGTTTTCAGATGCAAAAAAGTACCACCGGTAATCAAATATTTGCAGTTGACACATCCCGAACATTTAAACGCCCCCTTCTGTAGTGTAAGCCAATTGGTATTAGAAGTGGCCTTGGGGCTAAAATCAGAGGAGCTAATGAGCTGTTTTAAATTTTGACTTCTTTTATAACTGAATAATGGCACATTCTGGCAAAATTTACCTATACTGGGATCAGTAGAGATAATATGCCAGTTATTCAGGATAGATTTGCGTAAAAATCCTGAAGTAATGGAGTAGGTGCTGCCAAACACCATCCTCTCCTTTTTCTCCTCTTGCCGGTCAGAATTCAAAAGTTCATCTCTCTTTAATTTTAGACATTTGTCCACAGCCTTCTGTACCTCACTAGGTTTATAGCCTCTTTCAATAAAATTATTTGCCATATTCTTTAAATTTCCCGGCAATTTATCCAGATCCGAGGTGATGCGAACTGCTCTAACCAGTTGCGAAAAAGGAAGTCCGTTCTTCAATGGCTTTGGGTGGAAGCTGGATGCTAGCAAGATCGTATTTTTATCAGTGGGTTTTTTGAAAATGATCGTCGAGAAGCCTTCACCAGTAACCAAAATTGTAACATCCAAAAAATCTATAGAGCTAGAACTAGATGTACTAGAAAATCTGATTGACTCTGGAATCAGATTAAGGTATTCCACAAACTCGCTTAGCCTGTCCTTTCCTCCAGCCCACACCATGAATAGGTAATTGATGTACCTAACATAAAATGCAATAAATCTATAAAAAATAGGATGGGCCATGATGTGTACTCTTTCAAATGTGTACATGTAAAGGTTGGCATACGATGGTGCCATATTTGACCCCATCGCAGTCCCTTTCAACTGTAAATAAAACACATTATGAAATAAAAAGTAGTTTTTATGAAGTATGACCTCAATCAATAGTAATAAAATTTAATTAGGAGGACCTTCATAGTGTGGACTGGAGCCTACAACTTCACGGACAGCCTGTACACCTTCCACATGATTAATATTAGTGTATAAGCTGGCGACATCCAAAGTCACCAGCAAACATCCTAAAGGTGGTTGACCAAACGCAGTTAACTTTTTAGAAAATCAGATGTGTTCCTCAGAAAAAACAGAGTATTCTGGACTACCGCCTGCAGAAAGTAATCTACAAATTGGGAAAGAGTCTGTCCCACTGAACCAATAGACGAAATGATTGGTCGCCCAGGGGGCCGGGTCAAGGATTTGTGTATCTTGGGCAAGATATACAATAAAGGTATCCTGGGAAAATCTTGGGTCAAAAATTTGACAGTGTGCTCAGCGGTGCAACCATTGGTAGCACCTATCTGTATGATGGAATCTATCTCTCTTTTATATCTTTCAGCAGGATCATAAGGCAATTTCTTATAACATTCATGATCAGATAGCTGGCGCATCTGGAGGCAAGGACAGGCTAAGGGAGTTTGTGGAATACCTTATTCTGATTCCAGAGTCAATCAGATTCTAGTACATCTAGTCGAGCTCCATAGATTTTTTGGATGTTACAATTTTGGTTACTGGTGAAGGCTTCTCGACGATCATTTTCAAAAAACCCACTTATAAAAATACGATCTTGCTAGCATCCAGCTTCCACCCAAAGCCATTGAAGAAAGGACTTCCCTTTTCGCAAATGGTTAAGGCAGTTCGCATCACCTCGGATCTGGATAAATTGCCGGGAACTTTAAAGAACATGGCAAATAATTTTATTGAAAGAGGCTATAAATCTAGTGAGGTACAGAAGGCTGTGGACAAATGTCTAAAATTAAAGAGAGATGAACTTTTGAATTCTGACCGGCAAGAGGAGAAAAAGGAGAGGATGGTGTTTGGCAGCACCTACTCCATTACTTCAGGATTTTTACGCAAATCTATCCTGAAACACTGGCATATTATCTCTACTGATCCCAGTATAGGTAAATTTTGCCAAAATGTGCCATTATTCAGTTATAAAAGAAGTCACATTTAAAACAGCTCATTAGCTCCTCTGATATTAGCCCCAAGGCCACTTCTAATACCAATTGGCTTACACTACAGAAGGGGGCATTTAAATGTTCTGGATGTGTCAACTGCATACATTTGATTACGGTGGTACTTTTTTGCATCTAAAAACTTGTAAAGAGTACAGATTGGGATTTCGTATGATGTGTGAAACAAAATACATGGTGTATGTTATTGTTTGTCCCTGCCAGTTGCTTTATACTGTAAAAACTATACGCATGCTGTAGGAAAGAATTGCTATGCATAGATTGTCGATTAAAAAAGCCTTCACCAAAATTTAACCTACCACTCCGCCAGTAGCTAGGCATTTGACAATTGTGGACACAAACTTAAAGACTTTAAGTTCATGCCTATTGATCATGTCCCTCCATCAAACAGAGGAGTGGATCGACATAAACTATTGTTAAACTGTGAATGTCATTGTATTTATGAACTTAAAAGTATGACACCACTTGGACTCAATGAGGAATTTAGTTTGTCAGCATTTTTGTAATAATATTTTTTTGTCTATTTTGGAGCTCTTTATGGATTTGTTTCATGTGGGTACAGTTTATCATGGTTATTAGTTAACCTAAGTGATATACAGTATGTGTCTGCTACCCATTTTTTCAAGTTTCTTCGTGGGATATAGGTTATTGCAGTAATTGATCATGTTTTATGTTTCACTCTGGGTTCGATTATGGAGTCTGGATTGATGCTGTTAGCATCTTGTTGCCATGGCATCCGCCGGAGTTTCCGGCTTGGCTTGTGTTTCTGGATTCTCTTCTGCATGTGGTGGGCGCACCACGGTTCTGCCGGTGGATGGGACTTCTGGTCTGACGGCGCTGGTGTGCACCACACTGCGGGGATGAGTGGAGCTCACGTGGGGCCGGTCACAGGTGGATTGCGGCATGGTAAGTGTGTAGGTGTGCACATCCTGTGCTATTTGGGTATAAATGTCAGTCAGTCTTAGTGGGGCTTGCTGCCTCTTGATAACAGGATTACCAAAACAGCTGTCGGGGTACAGCATTGCCTTTTGATCTGCCCAGGCACATGGACATGATGCTGTGATACCCTGTCTGATGCTAAGTATCATATTTTTATTGAGCTGTTTAAAATATTTATACTGACTTCTTTAAGGCACATTAAAACTTTTGTACCTTTTTGCATTAATATGGAGTTTTGGTCTATCATTATGTATAGAGAACATGTTCATATGTTAAATATTTGACCTGGCACCCAATTACTATCTTTCAAGTGGGTGCGGTTTTCTTAGTGTTCCATATATATATATATGGACATGTGTGTTTGCATAATATGGATGATTTTTGGGAAGGTATAACTCGGAGTAGAGGGCAAATTTAGACATGAGGTTTTTGTTTTATTAGGTAGCTATTGTTCCAGGGTAGGTGCTTTTGGGGTTTAGGTAATTTAGAAAGTAACCATTTTTAAACTATTAACTTAAAATACTGCTTTATATAGATAGGGAGATTCAACATGTTGTGAAGCCTCAGTAGGTGCCTTCAACAGGTGTACTCACTGTGGCTTTACTTGGGTGGACAAAGATGGCTGTCCTTTGTGAGAGGTAGCAGCAGTGGAACCCGGGGGAAAGAATCAGCCATTAGCTGCAGCCGGGACCAAGAAGTGTAGCGGGCAATAGTGGTGGAGGCGGTGTGGTCAATGGTGAGGGCTGCAGGACCCAGTGGCAGTGTTAGTGACAGTACCTGGCAGCATTAGACATATGTCCAGGAAGATCCATTATGCTGGCATCTGTGTGTGATAAAAATAAACACAGATGCACAGATGGATCAGTGAGATTCATCTGTGCTGCTGTATTTAAAAAAATTAAAGTGTTAAAACAAAAAATCAAAAATTGGTGTGCCCCCACAAAAAGAACAAACAGCACTGGGTGTTGCTGACCCAGTCCAGGTGGTACTAAATACAGGGGACAAACAATGTAAGGGTCCCCCATATTAATCACAACCAACACTGAACTCTGAGCTTGTCCTGGTTCTGGTAATACAGGGGAAAACATGAATAGGGTGCCCCTGTATTATGTATAATGCCACAGCCAGGGGAGCCCTTTGACCAGGTCCCCCCAGCCGAAGCATCAACCCTGAATGCTAGTCAGCCCATGCCTGAGATCCCTGGGGAGCTGGGAATTCCCCAAATAAAGGTGTTCTCTTCTCTAGGGCACCCCAGGCCTAGGCCTGGAGCTCTAAATACAGGGGACTATTAAATTGTTTGTCAATTGTATTTTGCAAGCATGACTGGCTCTGATTAGCCTGGTGTTGGATGTGCTTAATACAGGGAACCCTTACATAATTTGTCCCCTGTAAAACTAGCACTGGGGCTTCAAAGCACGGTGTTGGTTGTGCTCTGGGGGCACATCATTTTTTTTCATATTACACATATTAATTTTTTAGCAGATGCATGAATGGATGTCACTGATTTGTCCATGCATCTATGTCATTGATTTGATTTTCTCAGGTGCATACCCAGCACCAGTGAGTCCCTCTGTTGCCCTCTGATGTTCTTGCGAATGGCCCCATTGATGTTACTGCTTCACACCCCATCTCCTGCCACTGCCTCACACACCTGCAGCCTTCCCCCACTGTTGTTTCTTCCTCTGCACCACCATAACACCTCCAGTGTGTTGTCTGCTCCTCCACCCATACTCATGTACTTATTTGTTATCCTTCTGTGCTGCAGATGGCCTGGTTTGCCCCTCAATACCCTGATGGTCAATAAATTATAAAAAAGCAATGAAATTCCATAGACAAAAAACCTTACGGTTTGACATGTTCTATTAAGGCTTCATAGAAATGATCTGAAATTTCACAAAACCTACTGAATTTTTGCCACTCAAACTTAAAAGAGCATTGAAATTCTGATCATTAAGGCTGATGCCTTAATAGATACAATCCTTATGCAATACAGATATGGTATGCCATCACACCCTGTCGTTAACTGCAGATTCACCACTCTCACAGAGTGAGATTGCTGCCACTCACAAAATGGTGGAGCTGCTAATTCAAAGAATTGTGTGCTCATTGGAATACACACATGCAGTCTATGCAACTGAGGTCTGAACAAAAGATAGAACTGCACAGTTGGGATAAGAGTGGAGTGGATGGGGAAGAGACAAAGCGGTGTGTATGGGGACAGATAGGCATGGAGAGGGGGGAGATTAAGCAGTACAGATGGGAAGGAGCCAAAGTGATGCAGATGGGTGGAAAACAGTGATGCAGATGGTGGAAAATATTGGTGCAAATGCAGGGGAGACAAAGTGGCACAGTTTGGGAGAACAGAACAATGTGGATGGGGTACAAAGTTGCATGGATGCAGAAAGACAGAGCAGTGCAGAAGGGTAAAGACAGATTGCTATGGATGAGGGAATACAGACTAGCACATCAGTAGGGGTTTGGGAAGACAGATTGGTGCAGATGGGGGGGACAGAGGGCCATGATTGGAAGGGGAAGAGTGGTTCAGATGGAGAAAGAATGAGTGGACAGATGAGGGGAAGACAGAGTGGTGTGGCTGGGGGGAAGGTAGTGGTGCAGATGGAAGGAAACAGAGAGGCACAGATGCAGGAAGACAGGGTGGTGTTTATGGGGAAAGACAGATTGGTGCGGATGAATGAACAAAGAGCTAGCACAGTTAGGGGACCACACAGCAGTAGGGATTAGGGAAGCCCCATAACTGCAGTAGGGATTGGGGAAGATAGAGCAGCATGGAGGAGTAGATAGTGTACATGTATATACAGAGTATGATAGTTTTAGAGATTAGGGAGCTGAATGTGTATTCTGAATGAGATGGATGTATGGAGTGCGAAGTATGTTTGAAACCTTGCGGGATTGTTGTGGTGATTGAATTGGAAGATTGTGGGCACTGAGTGGGATGTGTGTACACATAACTGCTCTGACCTCAGTTGCATAGACTGCATATGTGTATTCCAATGAGCACACAATTCTGTGAATTATCAGCTCCACCATTTTGTGAGTGACAGCAATCTCACTCTGTGAGAGTGCTGAATCTGCAGTTAACCACAGGGTGTGATGGCATACCATATCTGCTTTGCGCAAGGAACACGTCCATTAAGGCATTAGCCTTAATGATCTGAATTTCATTGCTTTTTTAAGTTTGAGTGGCACAAATTAAGTACATTTTGTGAAATTTTAGATCATGTCTAAGAAGCCTTCATGGGACATGTGAAACCATAAGGCTTTTTGTTTTAGGGATATATATATATATATATATATATACATATATATATATATATACTGTATATATAGAGGTTGAGTCTCCCATATCCAAATATTCCGAAATATGGAATATTCCAAAATACAGAATTTTTTGGGCTTGACTGAGATAATTAAACCTTTGATTTTTGATGGTTCAATGTACACAAACTTTGTCTAAGGCACAAATTATTAAAATTATTGTATAAAATTACCTTCAGGCTTTGTGTATAAGGTGTATATGAAACATAACTGAATTTTATATATGTACACAAACTTTGTTTGAGCCACAAAATTATTGAAAATTTACATAAAATTACCTGAAGGCTATGTGTATAAGGTGTATATAAAACATAAATGCATTCTGTGTTTAGATTTGGGTCCCATTCCCAAGATATTTCATTATGTATTCCAAAATACAAAATAATTTGTTATGCAAAATAACCCTGGTTCCAATCATTTGGGATATTGGAGACTCAACCTGTGTATGTGTATATATATATATATATATATATATATACATATGTGGAAACCCCCTCTAACAGTCCTGTCTTTGCCCCTGCTCTTTATGGCAAATACCCTCAAATTATGTACTCATTGTCTCCATAATATTATAAGTAAATAATATTCATAATATACTCCATAACTAAGGTGGTTACTGCCGGGATTCCATAGATTTTATTATTAATAATAATAATAATAATAATAAACTTTATTTATAGGTTACAACAAGTGGTCTGCAGTGCCATACAAAGGGTAAAACAATAAGACTGTGTAATGTAAAACAGTAAAGTTCAATACAGTAGACAAGTAACAAATTGCACTACAAATCTCAACACAGCCACTGTTGCAAAGGGTGCAATGGAAATATCCATGTATTTAGAATAAAAATTCACTGTGAAATTGGTCAAGTACTCACCATGAAGCAGTGGGCTTTAAAGCAGTAAAATTGAGTAAATAAGTGGGCCACTAACTCAGTCTACCTGGTACAGTGAGAATTAACATAATAATGGTTAGCCCCAATATAGTGTAGATAAACTATACAGTAATAATAAACAAGGTGTTGTAATTTATCCCATGTTCATATGGGATAAATGTGACCACAATGGTTACATATCCGACAGATGGGTAATGCTAATGAGGAATGTTTGCAGTTTAATCTAAATGCATTTGAATCCATCAGACTTTTATTTAAAAATAAATCATCATTTAATAGTTTTGTTAGTTTTAACACGTAGACATTGGGATAATGTACAGTACAAATATTTTGCTGACAGCCTGTCTCTATGCCAATAACTGTAGCCCGCTACACTACCTTTATATGTATACTTCATTATTGTTATTTGTTATACTATTATTAGGTAGACTATAAAAGTAGTAATGAATTAAACTTTTAAACCAAAAACTATACTTTGTAGAAGTAACTCCACTCAACCATGTCTATTGCTTTCCTTATATCAAATGATTGTGAATTGTACTTTGTGATGATGTCTTAGCATAATGAGTTTATTTTTTATATTTTTCTATCAACTTTATCCGTCTTGCCTAAATCTGTCATGCATGTCTGCTAAATGACAATCCAACAAAGATGAAAACATTTTCGAATCAGTGTTGTAAGCTTCTTTAAATATAATTTTCTTTTAACAGTAGACTTTCCCTGGTTTGCAAATGATCAACACTTGCTCTGGGCGAATTTGTTGATAACACTTTGTAGCATGGAATTATACTGCATATTTCAGTATTAATATACTGTGGGATATATAGCTTAACCAGGTTCCCCCTAAATTGTGGTGTATGGTACAATTGCACCATATGCCTGGCTACATCTGTATTGTTAATATCTATGTTTAACAAGGAGTGTGTGATAGAATTAAGTGAAAAGTTTAAGATGGAGATTCCAAGTCACAGGGGCTTGATTGCACGATGTTTCAAAAATGAATATGCCCCATCTTTATCTTAAAAAAATGTGAAACATTTTAAGTGTAATCAGTCCTTTCTTTTTAACAGTACAGTATTTTACCTTTATCTGTGCCAACTCCAGTACATGTGAATGATTCACATTTATATTAGAGATGTGCATGGTTTGTTTTAGTTCTAAATCTTCATTGTGTTTTAGTTTTGGCAAAACCACCCTCAAATGTTTTGGTTTTGGATTTCTTTCAAATTTATAAAAATAGCTAAAATGATAAAATTTGGACCTATATTTGTTCCTAAAATATTATTATCATGAGATAACCGTGATGATTTCATGCCCTGTGACCACCTCACAGCTCACAATATTTTTCTCCAATATTGGCCAAAGGCTGCAGCAAGCTGTCTGACTAAAATTAGTGACAAAGCAGCAGCACAAACCCATGGCAGTTTAAAATAATATAGTACATCTATGTACTGGAAGGCTTTGATGAAGAAGTGGGAACAAACAGTTATAAAATAAGACTGAGTAATAACAGACAGACATAAAGTTAATAGGGCCCTGCTCAAAGCATACAATCTATATAAATATAGGCATTGATACTCAAGTAAAGGTGCTACCTATTACAAAAGGGTAAAGCCAGATTGCAGAGGTTCTATGTGTGCTGTATAACCCAGTCCACACTGGATGTAAAAGTGAAGAAATAAATTATGTAGTGTGATGTGTTGACTGTATATTGGGGATGAAATTGGGTAGGTTAACTTATGGAGGTTAATTGTGCTGTTCTGGAATTTGATAAACTTGTCTAAGGAAATTAATTTTAAGGGAACTCTTGAAGGTGTGGAAACTAGAGGATAGTCTTATTCTACGTGGGAGGGCATTCCATGGTTTCATGTAAACCTGAATGGAAGCAAGTAATGCATGTGTATGTGAGATGCAGATTGTGTGTAGAGCAGAGAGGTCTTGCTGGAAGATATTTTGAGATAAGGAAAGAGATGTGTGTTGGTGTACAGTAGTTTGGTTAATAGCCCTATGTGTAAGTAATAGTATTTTATATTGAATATGGCAGGAAGCAGATAACCAATGGATGGACTGGCAGAGCAGAGATGCAGATGATGAACATTTAGCAAGAAAGATTAGCCTTTCAGCTGCATTCAAAATGGATTGTACTGGTGAGAGACTGTTTTGAGGAAGACTAGTAAACAGACTGTTGCAAAAATCAAAGCAGTAGATACTGAGTGCAGGAATGAGAGTTTTTTTCAATGTCTTCAGTAAGATATGGCCATATTCTGGATATATTTTTTTAATGTATGTAACATGATTTAGAGACATATTAAATGTGGGGAACAAAGGACAGTTCAGAGTCAAGAATGTCATCTAGGCAGCAGGCTTGTGGGGTGGGTTTGATTGCCGAGTTATCAACAGTAATAGAAATATCAGGTTTGTATTTGGTGGAAATATTATTATTTCTGTTTTGGAAATGTTAAGTTTCAGTTGGTGATATGACATTCAGAATGAAATGGCAGAGAGAGATTTAGTAATGTGGAACAATACAGATGGAGGATATGTGGATTTGAGTATCATCTACATACAGATGATACTGAAATCCGAAGAAGCTTATAAGTTTGCCAAGAGATGTGGTATATATTGAGAAAAAGCAGAGAACCTAAGACTGAGCCATGTGGTACTGATAGAGGTAGCAAAGAGGAGGTGTATTCAGTGAAGCAAACATTGAGAAAGCAATCACATAAGTAGAATGAGCACCAGGATATGGCTGTGTCCTAAATACATAGGGATTGTAGTGTTTGTATGAGAAGAAAGTGGTCAACAGTGTCTAATACAGCAGAGAGATTAGAAAAATAAAAAGTAAGTAATGGCCTTTAGACATAGCAGTGATCAGATCATTCACTACTTTAGTCAGTGCTGTCTCAGTGGAGTGTTAGGAACGAAAGCCTGACTGAAGTGGACCCAACAAGTCGTGTGAGTAAAGAAAGCATATGAGGTGAGTGTAAACAAGGCGAAAGCATATGAGGTGAGTGTAAACAAGTCTCTCAAGTAGTTTGAAAAGGCTTGGGAGATGGGTCAGAATTTTGTTTTTTTAAACAGATGTAATCACTGCATGCTTGAACAGTGATGGATAAATACCAGTAGAGAGAGAGAGAGAATACAAATTTTAGTTAAGGATCAAATGAGCACAGTATATACAGCTCACCTAATTTGCGAGAGTACAGGAACAAGAGTTGAGGTAGTAGACTAGAGAGATGAAAAAGTGCACAGTAGATACTTCAACACTCTATTGATGTTATTCCCTTGGTACATTCAAATGTTTTCAGAATAAATGGAGGTGAAGCTGAAGAGACAGTTTTGGTTTAAGATGCTGTATAGTGATGACCCGTCTGCTGACATGTAATTCTAAACTGCATGATGAAATACAGTAAGTGAGGTGCTGCAAAATATAAGCTTGTCATATAGTTGAACTGCTGAACACACTTTTATGCAAGTTCTACACCTTCCCTTGCCACATATTTTGCCTCCATGTTTGTTCATTTTGTCACATTTGACCCCTACTGTCCCTTCCACTCTCATATATATGAGACAGATGATCATAGTTTTCCTATCCTGCTGCTTTTCTGTCACATTTGCTTTGGTCCCCTCCTTTATTGCTTATATCCAGACTCTCTCCCAATTATGTCCCCTTCTCCTTATAAAAATTGCCAAAATATGCAATTTACATGCCTAAAATGCAATGAACACTCTAATTTATTCTCTCCTAATCTCCTGTGTTGACAACTGCAATTATCTCCTATTTGTCATTCCTTTTACCCATGTATCCCAGCCACATACAACCTGATATGCTGCAGCAATATTGATATAACTTTCTCACCATGCTGTATCTGCTGCATTACTATGCAATTCCATACATTGGCTCTAATAATAATTCAATTCACAATGCTTACATTAACTGTAGCTACAAAGTCCTCAAAACATCCCTTCATAAATTTCAAATATAATTTCAAAATACTTTCCCTCTTATAATCTTAGATCTTCTGACCTGTTCTTTGTCTCGTAACCGCTAGTCATTTCCACTCCTTTCTCAAAACACATATTGAATTCCCTATAATGCCTTATTAGACTCTACCACAGTCTTTCATTTCTTACATGCTTTCTAAAAACAATGTTTACATTAGTGTTTAAAGTACTGCCAGCCACACTACCTGCAATAATGTCCCTGAACGGTTCTCCCAATCTAAACTTTGAACCACATTCACTCTTATTGTTTCAGCTGTGCCCTCTTCTAATCATGATGTAAAGGCCCCCATACATTATTATTATTATTATTATTATTATTATTATTATTATTATTATTATTAGTAGTATTATTATTATTATTTATATTACACCACAAGGGTTCCACAGCACTTTACAAAGTACATGAACAAATGAACAAACAAGAAAACAGTGACTACGGTATGATACAATGTAGGACAAGGACATAGTTTATAAACATTGCTGCATTGACAATCATAACACTCTGTGAACATCAGGGTATATGCAACCAAGTGTTAGGTGCCCTTAAGGTGAGTTAGGAGTAGATGATAGTATGAGTAAGGGAAGGAAAAGCACATGAGGGAAGATGGCCCTGCTCATGAGAGCTTACATTCTAAATAAATTCTGCATTGGATTGAGGCAATTCCCCTATCCACAGACACTGAGTTTGAGGCATTGGTGAAAATCAACATATATTATTTCCCTTATATGCAGATCCTGACCAAAATATGATCGGGATTAGCAAAAAATAGATTTTTTAACATGAAGAATTTCGAAATTTTCCAGATGACTTGGCAATAATCGATGGCTGCAAATTGGCATTTCCAACCAGTGGATCAGTGGTTCTGGTCCGATCAAGGGAATCTGGGAAACAGCCAGCAAATGTATGAGCCCTTTAGTTCTTTCACGAGCAGGGCACTCCCTTCAATTATTTATCATGTTAGAATTAATTTGTTCTACCCTGTATTTCCAATTTTTAAGTTTACAGTAAAATATATTGTAAACGGAGGTCATTTTGCAGATGTGCAACTACTTTATTTGCTTCACTATTACAGAGAATATCATTCCACATTGTATTTATAGTCTCTGAATATAGCCTTTGATTTCAATTCATTCTGCCATGAGATTTGGTTTGAGTAGGATTGGAAACATTTATGGCCAATTTCTACAAGCAAAATGTATGAAATTTTGTGGCTAATACAGAATAAGGCAAATATTTCACTGAGCCACTATCAAAGTGGTTTCACAGTGTACAGAAGTCATGTGTTGAAACAAATTAGTAGAAAATGATCAACTTTCGTGAAGGCACATAATGTAGGATGAGATATGAGGTTTGAAAATTAATAGAATGCCATGTTCAAAAAAATAAGATCCATACATGTGTCAGGAGCAAAATTTATCCGTAATTGCAGTGGATTTATTAATACTTTTTTTAAATGCCACAAAACCTGATTGGATTGTTAGACTTTACTTTAAATGAAGCTAGGTGAAGACCTTACTCATGACTTTTAGCATCCTTACACTATCTTTAAAGTAGGGTTGTGCAGGCCCGGATAGGTTTGAACTTTCCCGCCAAGTTCAGATATTTTCCTGCCAAAAATCAGGTCTCAGTAAGAGGCAAAACATCATCTTTCATGGACAAACATCATCTTTGATGGACTTTTGTCCAGGAATGATGATGTTTGTCTGTGAAAGATGACATTTTGCCTCTTTCTAAGACCCAATTTTTGTCGGGAAAAATCCGAACTTGGCGGGAAAATTCAAACCTATTCGAGCCTGCACATCCCTACTTTAAAGTGGTGTTAAAATCAAAGTGCATATTGCATTGTGACTTTATGTAGAGATGTGTGGTTCGGTTCTCCAGAAATCCGAATCCACCCAAATTTCATGAATCCGGGTAAATCCGAGTCGCAGTTCTAATCTCCTAAGGAGATTCGGGTAAATCCGGGTCGTGGTTCTGATCTTTTTGCGGTTCAGAATTCGGATTTTAAATCCGAATTTCGGGTTTTGGATTGCATAAATTACATGATTTTAGCTGTTTTTAAAACTTTTAATTTATTTTTTATTTAAAAAATCCAGATCCAAAACCAAAACACTTGAGGGTGGTTTGCAAAACCAAAACCAGATCCAAAACCTTGAAGGAGATACAGTTCCAAAACCAAAACTTTATGCAACATTAAAAAACTTTTTTCCGCTGTCCTGTAGTTATATTCTTATTGAATAATGGATATCATCTGTTACAATAAATTGTACCTTTGTAATAAACACAGTTTTGAATGCAAGTAACAGCTTTGGCAATACAAGGTACTATTTTGTATTTTAACCTTTCCCTTGTCACATATCACAATATCAACAAGACATCATGACAAACTCCAATCTGATTTTTTTTACATTTGCATGGTTTTATTCAGAGGTGATAGGTCCGCTTTTATACCTAGACATATAAGCATATTCTAAATTGTTCAATAAAAATATGAGTACAGTTATGTTTTTCAATTTCTTTGAATAAGACATATGTTTTTCCAAAATAGGATAGCATTTTGCTTTGCTTTGATGGAAGAGGCTACAGCTGCACATTCTACAGCAGCATAAAGATAATTGCCAATAATAAAATAAAAGCAACATTTAAGAATATATATTTTTTGTGTTTTATAGTAAATGAACAACAACTTCAATGGTATAGTCACTTTAAAGATGACAAAATGACACCAACAGAGAGCCATGTCCTACAAGTTATTTTTAACCAAACTTGAGGTTATGTGCAGTTATCAAATAGCAATTTTGTATGAGTATTGATTTTAGCACTGCAATGTCAGCTCCCAGTTATGTACAGCATATATAGCACATTAATCATGGAATGGATGCTTGTTCATTGTAAGCTCTCACAAGGATTACCCATGCTACCATTTATACTTGTTTGTATAAAAATGTCAGCTTGTATCTGCCTGTGGTTTCACCACAAATACACAGCTCTGAGTATTAAGTCCAGCACTTTATGTAATTGATAATGATTATAATTCATGCTGAAGTATGTTTGAAAAAATAAAACGTTATAATGTAAGACGTGGTATAGAAACAACATGTACAACAATAATATACTAAGAGAGCAAATGGAAATATATCTAAGGAAATATAATTAAAAGGTTTACTATAGCCTGTAAGAAAAAAAGAAAGAAATACATGTTTAGAATTTTAAGTAGCAATTAATGATATATTTCGATTCCATTCATGATGTTCACTGATTGCAATGATCTATGCAATATATATATATATATATATATATATATATATATAAACAATACACAATGTTCTTCCTGTGTGAGGAATGGGGACCCCCAGAGAACAGAACAAAACAGAGGGGGCACTCTGCTTGTTGTACAGTCCTGACAAAAAGGTCTGCAGACCTTGAAACGTTGACATGTCTCTGTACTGAATTTCAAATATGTCATAAGTATACCATTTTTTTCAACTTCAAAGGGAGTGCCTCCTCTGTTTTGTTCTGTTCTCTGGGGGTCCCAATACCTCACACAGGAAGAACATTGTGTATTGTGTTTGAATAATTTAGGAAGGCACCTCGCCTATTGCAGTTGTACCTGAGTGCCGAACTTTTGCATTATATATATATATATATATATATATATATTTATATATATATATATATATATTTATATTTATATATGATGAACTTAATGGCTGGCAGTCCGCTTCTGGCATAGGAAGTGCCCTGGTGCCCTCCACAGTGTTCACTAAGGAACAGCAAATGCACAAATTAAAATAAATGGCGGCTCTCACGGGTCTTGCAAAGAAAAGAATACACTGACACCTGTGTCAATCCTGTTCCATGTTTCAGTCAGAATAGACTTTTATCAAGAAAAAAGTCTATTCTGACTGAAACATCGAACAGGATTGACACAGGTGTCAGTGTATTCTTTTCTTTGCAAGACCCGTGAGTGCTGCCATTTATCTTAATTGGTATATATATATATATATATATATATATATTTTGTCATGAGAGGGGTGGTCTCTCATCTCTATTGCCACACATTCACGGCAACAAGCTATCCAGCAAGAAAGTCCAGTCCCTGTACTTCTCGCTAAACTGCTCAGATGTCACACTGTTTCTTTGAGAAATACTTTGTCATAGTGCAGTGGAAAAGAGCACAATCCAGTGTTCACAAGAAAAGAAGGATGGTTGCTCCTCTGCAAGAACACACCATGTTCAGGGGGTATGAATATGACATGCCTGGAAAGGTGCTTCTGAAATCTGAATGGTCTTAGCTGTCACAAAAACAAATGTGCACTTCCCCAAGCTTGGATAAGTGAAAGGGTGGATGTGTGGTGAGAGAGGTGATCTCTCACCTGATTTGTCCACAATCTGGTGGGATCATCTCCCTCCAAAGGAGAGGAAAACAATACCGGCACATTCTGCACCTACAATAGAAGTTTGGAATTTGGGATTTCTGGCCAACACAGCTCAAAGAGGATATATGAAACTCTTTGTTTTATAGGTTCCCTAGAGCCAGCAGGAAGTCAGCAGAACAGGAATGGTTTAAAACTCTCACACACCTGTTGCTCATTGCTCCTGATGCCAGACAAGCTGGCCAGATGATAGGTCAAGGGTGGTGGTTAGCATTAGAGTGCCAGGACCTAGAAGCTCCACATATATTGTAACTGCTGACTGATAAGCACAAGAAGTGCTGGGACAATCACTTTTATGTTTTTTTGCTTATTTTCTGTTATGGGACTATGTGTATCCAGGCCTATGTTCACGAATGCTAAGGTGCAGTGTTTGCTGCTATATATATATATATATATTATAATATTATACATATTATCCTGACTGGCTCTAATGAAACAGATTTTCCTCTCTCTTAGGGTGGGTGGGCCTAATGTCCAACTCAGACAAAACAACTTTTAATTACAGCACTTACATAAAGCCATAGCAGTGTCTATCAAAAGGTCTGCCTGCCAGCTCCCTAGGTGGAGAGAGACTGCCCACAGAACCTAGCACCCCTTTTTTTAGCCTCTCCCAGGTGGACTGGCAATCAAGGCTGCTTATTACCTGGATAATTACCTTGCATAAGTTACATATATACTTCCATTCCAAAACTTCCCAAGTGTTTTGTCATATATCCTCCCTCTTGTTTTGACTTGTTAACCAAAACACCTAAAGTCTCTAAACAAAAGACACAGGACAAAGCATTTGCATTGGCAAGTTGTATTCCTTGCCTACTGTATGTTCCACTGAGAATGAAACATTTTGCAATGCTAATAACAGTCTTGTTATTCTCCCTTTGCTATTGTTATTATGAGACATCCATTTCACAGGATCATGATCAGTAATTAATTCCCAAAAGGTAGTACATGAGTATTTTTAATGCCCACTTAATTGCCTTTGTTTCTTTTTCACCAGCTGTATAATTTATATCATGTACATTACTTTTCCTATTTAAATAGATAAGATAATGCTCTTCACCATCTTTTTCTAAGACAGAAGTTCACCCATTCCTACATATTTCTGTAGTGTACAACACATTCCTTTATAAATTCAGGTTTCATCAAATCTAGTTAAGTGCACAGTGCTACTTTTAATGCTTCAAAAAACCTTTTTTGCCTAAGGATTACAATTAATCATAACTGACTGTTACCTTTGGTATGTTCAGTCAAATGAACAGCACTGGTGGTATAACATGACATACTAAAGGTATGAACCTTCTGTAGTACCCAATGATTCCCAAGAAGGTTCTCATCTGCTGCTTATGTTTAGTCATGGCCAATTTTGTATTGCCATAATTTTATTAAGTTTGGGCTTTATCAAACCTCTGCATATGGTGTATCCAAGGTACTTCACCTCTTCCATTTCTAAGCAACACTTTTGGCAGTCACTCCTGTATCATGGATGGAGTCTAATTCTGCTTGTATCCTGGATAAGTGAGACTGCCAATCAGGACTATAGGTGAGTACATCATTTAGATAAGCAGAAGCATACTATTTATGTGGCTTTATAATTGTATTCATCATCTACTTCAAGGTGGGTTGTGCATCATGTAACCTCAATGGCAATATCTTTAATTTGAAAATTCCCTGTGGTGCAGAAAAAGCAGTCTTTACTTTGCATTGTCTGGAAATGGCACTTGCCAGTACCCTTTGGTTAAGTCTACAGATGTTTAGTACTTTGCTGTTCCCAGCCTTTCAATAAATTAATCCAGATGAGGTATTGGATAGGCATCAAACTTAAGGTGCCCATCCACTAGAGGATTAAGTTGAGTGACTGAATGATAACAATTGTTCAATCATTTGCAAATCATTTGCAAATCGATTGCAAAAATGTCTAAAACGACCTGCGATGCTCATGCCACTGGTCGTTAGAAATCTATCATCATGCAAACATGCTGGACAACCTGCCGATATCGTCAGGTTCAGCATGTTTGTAGATGATTGATGACCCTGCACTGAACAACTGCTCATTTAGTGCAGGCTCATCACAGACTGACAAGCAACTGCACAATTACAATGTCATAATCGTGCAGTCGTTTTCAGATCTGCAAGTGGATGGGCACCTTTAGACTCACTATTCAATTTACTGTACAGATGTCATTGCAGGAGCATAAGCTCATCAGGTTTCAGAATAAGTACAATGGGACTTGATCACTTACTCTATGGGGCATATTTACTAAAGTGAGAGCTTTTAGAAATGAAGATGTTGTCCATAGCAACCAATCAGATTCAATTTAACATTTTACTAGCACATTCTAAAAGATAATTGCTACAATCTGATTGGTTCCTATGGGCAACCTCTCCACTTTTCAAAACTCTCATGTTAGTAAATATACTCCAATGACTGTTCAATTATATGTAACTCCAAATTTTTAATAAATTATTTAGACACCGATTGGGCTTCTGCTATTATATAGGACTTTAAATTAACCATTACTCAAGGTTCAGTAATTATGTCAAATTAACTGATTGCTGTTTTGTCAGGTATGTCAGAAAACAAATCTCTATTTTTTAAGATCATTTTTTTAGCTTCATGCTGTTGAATAGTTGAGAGGGGTTTGGCTATTTTTACTTTGAGAACCAAAGGTACTGTGGTTACCAGAGGGAATGGAGTGGCTGACAGTGCTACTCTATCCTTCTATGGTTTTATAAGATTTACTTGGAAGATCTGTTCTGGCTTTCTGTTCCCAGGCTGGTACATTTTATTACTAACCTCCCCCACTTTTTTATGATTAGTCCTTGCCACTTTGCCAAAAATTTACTTTGTACCATGGAAACCAAAATAAGCACTCTGCACCAGGAGCAAAGGTGCATAATTGGGGAATCTGTGTGCTCTCTTATTGCAGCTATTTTGTCCTGCAATTGAGAAACATACTCAATAATAGTTTTATAAGGATTGGGTTGCCCCACCCATGTCTCTTATGCAATAACCAGCAATCTCACTGGGTGCCTTCCATTCAGGAAATCAAAAGTCAAGAACCACAAAGTTATAACATTTGGTCAGTAATAAATAGAGTAACACTCCAAATATTTTCCATTTTTATCCATCACTTTTTTATCATATTCTTTAGAGTTTTGTTGAACCTCTCCACTAAACCATCAGTCTGAGGGTGATGCACATATGTCCTTAGCTGACTAACCTTAAATAGGCAGCACAAGTCTTTCATGTTGACTGATATAAATGGGGTACCCTGATCAGTTATGATTTCCTTAGGTATGCCCACTCTGCTAAAGACATGTAGTAGTTCCCTAGCAATTGTCTTGGTTGGTGTATTGTGCATTGATATCACTTCCAGGTATCTGGAAGCATAAACCTTTAACAATAAAATAAACTGATGACTCCAGGCAGAATTTATTAGAGGTTCAGCCAAGTCTATAGCTATTCTCTCAAACAGGACCTCAGTAAAGGGTAATTAGACAAGCACACTTACATAATGTGGCCTGTGAGTATGGTACTGACACTCAGGACAAGATGCACAGTATTAAGGTACATCTTTATGAACCCCTGGCTAGAAAAAAAACACTGCAAAATCCTCTTAGGAAGTTTTTTTCTATCCCTAGATGTCCTGTAGTTATGTGACTAAAAACCTGGTCTAGCACTGTTCTTCTATATATCTTAGGAACTAATAATTGATTAAGAATATCTTATTTTTTCTTAGATACTTGTTACAACAAATCTTGATGTACTGCCATGTGAGAATATGACAACGTACTATCAGACTCTATTACAGGGGTTCCCAAATATGGTCCTTAAGGAAACTAATAGTCAAGGTTTTAAGAATAGCCATACTTGAACACAGGTGTCTTGACTATAGTGCCTCAGTTATTTTGATTTAACCATCTGTGCTCAAGTATGGATATCACTAAAACGTGCACTGTTAGTGTGCCTTGAGGACCGAGGTTGGGAAGCAGTGCTTTATTGGTTTTCCATCAACCATTTTTATTTCTCTGTAGACTTTACCAAATTAGGGTATTTTAACTGTTCTAAGGGAAATATATATTTTCTTACTTCTAGCTCTGGCATACCATTAACTGGTTTAACAACATTTCCTACTTTACTAAGAGGTAAATCATACTGTGCCTCTCTGCTGCTCTTATAATTTTCTGATTCCCCTATCATACTTAAAATAGAGAAAACATACATCTCTTCACTGATTGAATGGAATGCAAGATTTCTGTTTGTTATTTTCTATGACCGGGACTCTACTGGAGAAGAAGACCAACCTGCGTCATGAGGTAGGTGAGAGGTTTTTTTTCCAGGGATAATTGGAGAATTTTACTGGACAAGGGAACCGATCACCAGGGAAAAGCTATGTATGTATGTGTGTGTTTTGTGTGTAATAAACTTATACTTTCTAGGATGTGTGTGTTCTATTTTTTTACTATATTATTTACAGTAGGGGTACCAGTGCAGGCACTTGTTCCAAAAGTGCCAAAGGGCAGGAACACTGGCAACTGTAGTTCCACTGTAAAAAACAATTGTACACTATTTTCACTATTACTCCTGCACCCACCAGCCAGTGGTGTAGGTAAGAGCTCTGGACTGTCTTTGGTGGTCAGGAGAAGGGGACCCCTTTATTGGAGTGTTAAAGCTTTGGCCAGGGTGATCCATTGAAAGGCTCCTCCAGCTAGTTTGAGTCCAGTGCTGGATTTAAAATATGGGTAACACCACACCATATTTTACCCATATTTTTAAAACCAGGACTGGCTCGCAGAGCCCAGTGCTGGTTCATAAAATACAGGTTACCCCTACACAGTTTTCCCCCAGATTTTTAGAACCAGGACTGGCTCAGGAGCCCGGGGTTGGTTATGCTTTTGGAGGGGAACCCCACACTATTCTTTTTCTTTTTTTAACATTTTATTTTAACAGATATGCAGACTGCTCTTATCTCACTGATCTCAGGCTGCATGTTCGGGTGTGTTTGGCTACAGTCAGACACAGGGAACTCAGGGAGAAATGTGATCATGTACACCATTGAAAAACATGACTCAGCAAAACATGATTCTTGGTAAATCTTAGTGTTTCAGCTGTCAAATGTCTCCCATGTTTCAGCGATGCTGTCATTGTTTCAACTCAGACTTAGCACAATTCTTAGTAAATGTACCCCTCAGTGTTGTTATTGCATTTTGGTTATGATTTATGGTTTACCCTGCACTATCTGGAGGGGGCACTCATCAAGCGATGGGGAGTTTAATGCCCCCTTCCTCACTCAGGATATTAAGGAAACTTCTATAAATTTTTCCATTCTTTCCTGGCTTTTAGTACAGTAACCTCTTAGTATCTATCTTAAATTCCACAGTGACACTGATCATCTTCTTTTGCTATTCTACATCTGCTGTGCAACTCTGAAAATCCCCACACGGCCCATTTTCTCCAGAATTCAATTAAAGCATCTCTGTCACACCTTCAAAGCCCTCAACAAATGCTTTTTGAATTTCTGACCTTGTCATAAGATACACTTAATATAACTGTATATCATCTTTCTCTGACCTACTGTACACCTCTACCCCTGTCTGGATACAACTTCTAACTCCCACCTCTAAGGCTTCTCCTGTGCTTCTCACTACTTATGGAACTCTCTATGCCAGTATGACAGATTTTTTGCCAACTTTCAATCATCGAAATACTTGCTCAGGACATGCTGCTTTGCTTTACCCTGTACTATTTCTATTTGATATTACTTCCTCTGCATATTTGACCAGTTACAGTCTCATGACTACTTCATGTCTTCTAGATAATATTGTCACAGCATTTCCCTCTATCTTACTACACCATAAGCTCTCACAAGAAGAGTCCTTTCTGCCATTTGTAACATGTGTGTACCTCCGGCCTCAACCTCATCTTTAATTTTCAGTAGAAATGAGCACAGTTTTAGTTCTAAATCAAACCACTTCCAAATGTTTTGGTTTTGGATTTCTATAAAAATGTATAAAAATAGCTAAAATTATGTAAATTGGACCTGTTTTTGTTCCTATAGTATTATTAACGTCAATAACATTCATATCAAGTCAATTTCAGTTAATTTTGACTACAGTTTGCAATATTGTTTTCACCAATATTGGTAAAAGGCTGCAGTGAGCTGGCTAAACTACATTAAGTGACAGAGCAGCAGCACAAACACATGGCCAAGGGTCCACTACTGTACATTTTGCTCTACTACCTTACTGTATACTTTACCTTATACTAGTGTACCATACTGTCTTACAGTACACCACTACTGTAATAGGACCATACACTTTGTAGAGATTGAATTTTCACTCAACTTATCCATTTATATATTATGTTGTGATTAGTTTTACAATGAACAGTGCTACATATATACAGTTTGACATTTTGTATGTAGATTTAAAAATTCAATGTATTATTTGTTTTCTTTTCCCAGCAATACAGGAACGATAATTTCACCCCAAATCTACATAGCTCACAAAAACAATTCCATTAACTAACATTACTAATACAATGGTACCTCATTGTAACTATTGCCCTAATATAAATGGCCCTGATAGAGTGGACAGTTGTGGGCTACAGTCATATTGGCCTGAGACCTATTGCCTGTAAGTAAAGTGGTCTGGAAATTAGTGTAGTTCTGGCCTAGGTGGTGTTCAGCCCATACAAAACCATAAACTTGCCCCACAATCACACTACATGGAATTACCTGGCAAACTGCAAAAAAAACATAAGGCAACACTTTTTTATGTATAGGTATTTAATTGAAATTGAACTGTCAAATTGAATCAGGATATTTCATTTGATGTATGTGAATCAATGTGAACAATGCACGTGCGCTCACTTTACTGTAGCATTAAAAATAATTCTAAAATCTCTTCGAGAAATGATCAGTTTGATTACCCTCAGAAGTTAAAATTAATGTTGGTTGGATAAAAATCCAACTGTTTGTCACATAAAGCCATATGGAGCCAGTAGTAGAGTCCAGATGCACAGCCAAGATCAGAGCACATTAAGATACTGCACAAAAAAAACGCTTAACTGTAAACAGTGAAAGAGCTTGCAGCTAACAAGCTATTAGACTGTATGAATGAAATGTCATCCTCACCCTCTTCTCCAGCTAACATGGGAATGTGTAAAACAGATTCTCCAATGATCTCTAACAGCAGCAGTTTAAAAAACAAGTGAGACCTCCAGGCTAACATTGCAGATGACCCATATGTTTAAAATCTCTCCCAGAATATACTGTATAGAAACCTGAAGGCAGTTACCAATCCTACTGTGCTGAAAAACACATTCAGCAATAAATGAAGAAAACTATGTGAAAAATACATTCATCAATATTAACTTTGTTTCTTGTCATTACTTAAGTGTCTCCCCATTTTCATGCCAGTTTGCCTAGACAGAATACTTAATAAACATATCTAATATAACTTATGATTAGGTTTTAAAAAGCATGTAGAATAGTAATGTATGATAATCTTCATTGATGCATACACTTGAAATTGAGCACTAAACTTTAATGAATAATGAGGTTGTGTTATTAATATAAATACCCCCGTGGAATTTATATATAATATAAAATCTAGAACTATAGAAATATTTAGATATAAATACGATTTCTACAGGTGCTAAAAAAGAAACATTGCCAATCCAACCAGTAAACAAACATCTTAGTCTAAGGTGATTTCTAATGTTTTTAAAAAATCACTCCCTTTGTATTGGGGTGGCAGCCTTCTTCTAGAAATGACAATTGTACATCGGCTGTACATGATTAATGAAATTAAGATGAAGACAGAAGGCTTCTGGAATAATAGTTTAAAATAACATTGTGGGTTTTTTTAATTAGTGAAAATTACCCTGGTATCAATTGAATGACATACTGTATGTAAGAAGGCTTACTATATCTGAGATTGTACAATCTAATTCCTTGGTTTCCCTTCCTTTTCAGGTGCCAATCACCTCCAGGGGGAACTTGAAAACAATCAAATTAGTATGGAAAAAAACCCCTCTAAAAATACAAAAAGTAGGTAAAAACAGCTTACAGAATCAATTCTCAAATTCCTCAAAGATGCGTATGCCATACTTTTAGTCTTGGAGCTATCAAATAATCAAAGTAGATTCCAGTATGTAAAGTTAAACCCTACACATTTTAGTATAGATCAGATTTCCTCAAGGAGATGTCAAAGCATGTTACAACTGGGAGTTACATAATGTATGTATCCTCATACATTATGGCTTCAGTTGTGCCAATGATCCCTTCTCAGCACCTGGTCTTTCTTACTTAAAATGTGCATCTTATTCACACAAATAAAAGAAATGGAAGTGACAAAACGACTGTGTGAATCTGTATTTGAAGACCTATTATGCAGCGGCCACGGCTTTTTCTCATGCCAAGTTCTATTGTGCTGCATCTGCAGCATTGTAAGTGTATAAAAGTAATTCCTGTGTAGTTAAAGTAGGAACTCACCATCTCTGGTACACGTTGGTGCTTCGCTGCGTCTGTGATGCTAATAAGACACAAAGTTTAAAGAAAAAGATGGTACACTACATTAGATTATCTCAGTTGCACTGGGTGTCTCGAGCCATATGGTGCATTGACACTAGGTGTACGAGGACACATATATATTTATTATAGATGAGCAGTTTGGTTTTACTGAAAACCGAACAACCAAACTTTGGGGTTCCAAGTTGAACTGAGTCCTGGTTCAGAATCATTTTGGGGTTCTGAGTTGAATGGAGTCCTGATTTGGATCTTCTCGCAATCTCAGAGCTCAGATATAAAAACCAGATCTCACATGTTTTGAATTGCATTTAAGTTAATGTTATTAAGATATATAATACTATAGGAACAAAAACAGTTCCAAGTTAGTCAGTTCAAGTGATTTTAGCCATTTTTATAATTTTTTAAAGAAATCAAAACAAAAACTGAACCAAATCATCTGAGGGTGGTTTTGCCAAAACCAAAACACAGGGGTCTGAGCACGTATTTATTTTAAATATAACAATTATCTACTAGATAATGGACCGAGTTCAATTCAGTGCGATGATGAATAGCTGCAGGAGCTCCCGCAGCTCTTCAATACACCGGACTGTTTTGGGCGGCTAAACAATTTTCTTCTTGCACCCCCCTGGGGATGCGAGGAGAAATCTGACAAAAGTGCCGGACACGCAGCTTTTTGCTGGCTTAGCGCAGCGCTAACAGCAACGCGCCCGAGACTTTAGACAGAGAATGCCGGTTACCTGCATTCTCTGACTTAACCAATTTCAGACAAGGCAAACAGTACATTGCATTGAATAGCTGTGGGAGCTCCCTCCCGCGGCTACTGTATTCATCATCGCACTGAATTGAATTTGGCCCATTGAGACCAACTGTACATATGTCAAACTGAATCTCTCTTAATATTCTGTTTAAAGTATAACTACTGCTGGTATGACAATTAAAATATTAATGCAAAGTTGTACACATGCTAAGCATGTGCACAAATAGAGATGTGCCTTCATAAATCTATTTTTTCATGCCATGTGGCATGAGACACCTGGCACAACTTAGACACCCTGCAATATCCATTCTTGCATATGTTTTAATTAATTTTGTTTATTAATTCACTAACAATGTACTAAGTATTTAGGAATAGAACTTATGTCACAAAGCATTGGTATAAAGTAGTCTTTTGCCTTTTTTTACTCAGATTCAGTACTTTTTATCAATGTTGTATAATAATTAGCTAATAGTTTACTAACCACTTAGGATTAGTAATTTTCTAATTTTCCCTGGCACTCTTGCAGATTTCAATGAGGAGATTGGGTGAGTGAGGATTGTTACCACTATACAGTGTGCAGCAACAATCCTCACTCACCCAATCCCCTCATTGAAATCTGCAAGAGTGCCAGGACAAGGAGAAACAGCAGGAGCAACACATCATATGGGGTAAGTACATACCATTTCTTACCTACCTGCAATATAGTGTTCACCAAGATCCCTGATACTGTGCTAATGTATTGCATTTGAGGTGGAGAGGCGAGCAAGGAGGTCCATGACAACATCAAGCACACTATAAGAACATCCATCCTACAGATGTCACGTTACAAACTTTTTAGGGGCTGCTTATTCACTGGGACTGTATAAAGACTTTTTTTCTACAGGAGACAGCAGGTTTTGTGTTCAGTTACACTGCCAGTCAGGTAAAGCAACACACACTATTGTGTCAGAACACCCTACCTACAGTTTGAAAGTTGGGACTTTGTGTTTATTTGTAACAGGACATTGTAAAGTCAGTTAGCAAACAAAATATGCCTCTATTACATATTTTATCTTAAATTCACCAATCTAAACATTATCATTGCCCCAGAGGGCACCACTATTATTCCATTTACCATTTACTCAGAGAGGTGGGGGTACCACTACTGGTGGAGCAGCTAGGGACACTCCTTAGGTAAGACTTAGGGGGTGATTCAGAGCCAGACGCTCTTTGAGAGCTGGACGCTCTTTGAGAGTGCTTGCTTTGAATCAGGGCATCCCTTTTTTTTTTTAAAGACGGCCTCCTGGCCACTTGCATAGCTGTGGGTGACCACCCACAGCTTATGTGAGCGGCCAGGTGATGGCTGTGACCATCGCGACCATTGGGCTTTCGACGAGACCCTTGTGGTAGGGTCTCATGGCTGCAAGCCCCAGTGGACTTACTTCTCTAATAGAGCAGGATGTCCACCTACTGACATCACGAGTGATGTCACGAGTGATGTCAGTAGGGGCGACCACAAATGGCAGGCTTTTCTGCAGGAACAGGCTTTTCTGCAGGCTTTTCTGCAGGAATGGCAGACTTTTCTGCAGGAACACCTCCATTTGCCCAGCCACCCCCCATGCCCATTCCAAAATGGGGCAAGCTGTCAATAACCATCGACAGCTGCCCTGCTTTGGTCCGAGACCCGTTGCGACGGATCGCCCATTCACTGGCCGGGTCTCGCGCATGAGCATGATAGAGCCTGCTCCAGCATGCTCAGGCGCAGTGGGGAACTATCAATAATATAAAATCTAGAACTATAGAAATATTTAGATATAAATACGTTTTCTACAGGTGCTAAAAAAGAAACATTGCCAATCCAACCAGTAAACAAACATCTTAGTCTAAGGTGATTTCTAATGTTTTTAAAAAATCACTCCCTTTGTATTGGGGTGGCAGCCTTCTTCTAGAAATGACAATTGTACATCGGCTGTACATGATTAATGAAATTAAGATGAAGACAGAAGGCTTCTGGAATAATAGTTTAAAATAACATTGTGGGTTTTTTTAATTAGTGAAAATTACCCTGGTATCAATTGAATGACATACTGTATGTAAGAAGGCTTACTATATCTGAGATTGTACAATCTAATTCCTTGGTTTCCCTTCCTTTTCAGGTGCCAATCACCTCCAGGGGGAACTTGAAAACAATCAAATTAGTATGGAAAAAAACCCCTCTAAAAATACAAAAAGTAGGTAAAAACAGCTTACAGAATCAATTCTCAAATTCCTCAAAGATGCGTATGCCATACTTTTAGTCTTGGAGCTATCAAATAATCAAAGTAGATTCCAGTATGTAAAGTTAAACCCTACACATTTTAGTATAGATCAGATTTCCTCAAGGAGATGTCAAAGCATGTTACAACTGGGAGTTACATAATGTATGTATCCTCATACATTATGGCTTCAGTTGTGCCAATGATCCCTTCTCAGCACCTGGTCTTTCTTACTTAAAATGTGCATCTTATTCACACAAATAAAAGAAATGGAAGTGACAAAACGACTGTGTGAATCTGTATTTGAAGACCTATTATGCAGCGGCCACGGCTTTTTCTCATGCCAAGTTCTATTGTGCTGCATCCGCAGCATTGTAAGTGTATAAAAGTAATTCCTGTGTAGTTAAAGTAGGAACTCACCATCTCTGGTACTCGTTGGTGCTTCGCTGCGTCTGTGATGCTAATAAGACACAAAGTTTAAAGAAAAAGATGGTACACTACATTAGATTATCTCAGTTGCACTGGGTGTCTCGAGCCATATGGTGCATTGACACTAGGTGTACGAGGACACATATATATTTATTATAGATGAGCAGTTTGGTTTTACTGAAAACCGAACAACCAAACTTTGGGGTTCCAAGTTGAACTGAGTCCTGGTTCAGAATCATTTTGGGGTTCTGAGTTGAATGGAGTCCTGATTTGGATCTTCTCGCAATCTCAGAGCTCAGATATAAAAACCAGATCTCACATGTTTTGAATTGCATTTAAGTTAATGTTATTAAGATATATAATACTATAGGAACAAAAACAGTTCCAAGTTAGTCAGTTCAAGTGATTTTAGCCATTTTTATAATTTTTTAAAGAAATCAAAACAAAAACTGAACCAAATCATCTGAGGGTGGTTTTGCCAAAACCAAAACACAGGGGTCTGAGCACGTATTTATTTTAAATATAACAATTATCTACTAGATAATGGACCGAGTTCAATTCAGTGCGATGATGAATAGCTGCAGGAGCTCCCGCAGCTCTTCAATACACCGGACTGTTTTGGGCGGCTAAACAATTTTCTTCTTGCACCCCCCTGGGGATGCGAGGAGAAATCTGACAAAAGTGCCGGACACGCAGCTTTTTGCTGGCTTAGCGCGGCGCTAACAGCAACGCGCCCGAGACTTTAGACAGAGAATGCCGGTTACCTGCATTCTCTGACTTAACCAATTTCAGACAAGGCAAACAGTACATTGCATTGAATAGCTGTGGGAGCTCCCTCCCGCGGCTACTGTATTCATCATCGCACTGAATTGAATTTGGCCCATTGAGACCAACTGTACATATGTCAAACTGAATCTCTCTTAATATTCTGTTTAAAGTATAACTACTGCTGGTATGACAATTAAAATATTAATGCAAAGTTGTACACATGCTAAGCATGTGCACAAATAGAGATGTGCCTTCATAAATCTATTTTTTCATGCCATGTGGCATGAGACACCTGGCACAACTTAGACACCCTGCAATATCCATTCTTGCATATGTTTTAATTAATTTTGTTTATTAATTCACTAACAATGTACTAAGTATTTAGGAATAGAACTTATGTCACAAAGCATTGGTATAAAGTAGTCTTTTGCCTTTTTTTACTCAGATTCAGTACTTTTTATCAATGTTGTATAATAATTAGCTAATAGTTTACTAACCACTTAGGATTAGTAATTTTCTAATTTTCCCTGGCACTCTTGCAGATTTCAATGAGGAGATTGGGTGAGTGAGGATTGTTACCACTATACAGTGTGCAGCAACAATCCTCACTCACCCAATCCCCTCATTGAAATCTGCAAGAGTGCCAGGACAAGGAGAAACAGCAGGAGCAACACATCATATGGGGTAAGTACATACCATTTCTTACCTACCTGCAATATAGTGTTCACCAAGATCCCTGATACTGTGCTAATGTATTGCATTTGAGGTGGAGAGGCGAGCAAGGAGGTCCATGACAACATCAAGCACACTATAAGAACATCCATCCTACAGATGTCACGTTACAAACTTTTTAGGGGCTGCTTATTCACTGGGACTGTATAAAGACTTTTTTTCTACAGGAGACAGCAGGTTTTGTGTTCAGTTACACTGCCAGTCAGGTAAAGCAACACACACTATTGTGTCAGAACACCCTACCTACAGTTTGAAAGTTGGGACTTTGTGTTTATTTGTAACAGGACATTGTAAAGTCAGTTAGCAAACAAAATATGCCTCTATTACATATTTTATCTTAAATTCACCAATCTAAACATTATCATTGCCCCAGAGGGCACCACTATTATTCCATTTACCATTTACTCAGAGAGGTGGGGGTACCACTACTGGTGGAGCAGCTAGGGACACTCCTTAGGTAAGACTTAGGGGGTGATTCAGAGCCAGACGCTCTTTGAGAGCTGGACGCTCTTTGAGAGTGCTTGCTTTGAATCAGGGCATCCCTTTTTTTTTTTAAAGACGGCCTCCTGGCCACTTGCATAGCTGTGGGTGACCACCCACAGCTTATGTGAGCGGCCAGGTGATGGTTGTGACCATCGCGACCATTGGGCTTTCGACGAGACCCTTGTGGTAGGGTCTCATGGCTGCAAGCCCCAGTGGACTTACTTCTCTAATAGAGCAGGATGTCCACCTACTGACATCACGAGTGATGTCACGAGTGATGTCAGTAGGGGCGACCACAAATGGCAGGCTTTTCTGCAGGAACAGGCTTTTCTGCAGGCTTTTCTGCAGGAATGGCAGACTTTTCTGCAGGAACACCTCCATTTGCCCAGCCACCCCCCATGCCCATTCCAAAATGGGGCAAGCTGTCAATAACCATCGACAGCTGCCCTGCTTTGGTCCGAGACCCGTTGCGACGGATCGCCCATTCACTGGCCGGGTCTCGCGCATGAGCATGATAGAGCCTGCTCCAGCATGCTCAGGCGCAGTGGGGAACTATCAACTCGCTTGCGAGTGCTGTGCACTCACGAGCGGGTCTGAATCAGGCCCTAAGAGAGCTGAAAATCCCTACTCTATTATACATCTCTTAACATGCAAATCATGTTGAAATCGTCCAAGTTGGCCTGCATGTACGGATCACCATAGATATTGTTATCGTCCATGTGGGGACACTCATCATTGGTCATTCGTTGGTCATTCGCTGCATAAAAATTAATGATATGAATGATTTATTGTTGAACAATATCATTATCGTTCATATCGTTCGTAAAAATTGGACAGTGTGTGTGCACCTTATGAGCAGAAATACAAAATATGTTCCTCTCTAATTTTAAATGTAATAATCCTGAGTACCTTCATAAAAGGATTTTAGAAACTGTAAATTCATAAATGTTCCTTATGTACTGAAGTGAGCTGTCCCTGAATAAAGGAATAGACACACTACAAAATAATATTCTAAATTGTATTAAATAAGGAAACTAAATTGTAAGAAGACTATAAACAAACAAACAATCATAAAAAGATGAGTTTATTAACAATGATATCCAATAATACAGTGTACAAAGGTTATATAGTGAATACCATAAATTGTAATGCAGAATTTATACCATTTCCAGCATCTCATGAGAATGTCTTAAGCAGTGCCATAGCAGGAGGCCTCTGTGCCCTTTGCTAGCACCACCTGGCACACATGACATCTCTCACAGGTGTATGGCAGGATATGTAAAATGATAAAAGAACATTGTGTGCAATCCTCTTAAAATTTCCCTATATAGGGGCAATATGATAAATAGTATAAAAACTGCTTTAAGGGGTAGACTGGTGTTATCCCACCCCCAATTCCCCCTTAAGATGTACTGTAATCCTTAAATAAGGATTTCTTGATAGTAAGCGTACATAATAAAATAGGTGGTTAGCCCTCCTCTTGGATGGCTGTTACCTTGTGTCCCAGTAGTGGATATAAAATGGAAATAATGTTAATAGTGTAATACAATTTTTCTATTATTTAAGTAATCCTGAATTATATTATCATTGAATCAGAATTGAACACAACTGAAGTTTTCTTTGACACTGTCAATCTTCTCTTTCTAAATTGAAATTGAAATTCATGTGAAATGTACTTGAAAATTATAATTAATGGCAGAAACTGCACATTGCACCTACTGGCTTCAGCATACAGACATTTTTTCTAAGGAAACCATATTAGTTATTGCACCTCCATTTTTGTCACTCACTGCTACCTTTTTGCTTTAGAGCTTTTTTCTATATATATATTTTATTAATTTTACTTATCTAATCCTATATCTGTAGATAAAATAAATGGATAGATGGATGGATGGATTTATACAACATAACATGATAAACTAATACAAACATGGGAAATAACTGTAATACAATGTGGAGCTTTTTTCACAGATAAGGACAGTTCCATGTTCTATTTGTTCCCTGTAGTGAATGAATTGTGTTTGAAGTCATTCTAAGCCATCTACTCCCTTGAGCTTTGAGCTACTTCACAGCTTATAAATCCTATTGTCTTCAGAAGCTATTCTATTCCCTTGCTCTATTGATATGTAGTGTGACAAAGGATTCTGAAAATATTTCATATTTGAAAATCTCTCTAACCTACAGTAGCGATAGATAAAATACTGCATGGCCCCGAGCAAGAGATGAGTGGGATGATTATTAGATAATTCTCAAAGCTAAAAGTGACAAATTTATGCTAGAATGATGTGGTATGTACTGTAACACACTACAGTATACTCTCTGAATGGAGAAAATACATTGTATGTTTTTAATTAAACAGAAATGTAATTGCTCAACTTAGAACATAGCTACATTGAAGTATCACTTTTAAGTATAATGGCTTAAAGTGTCATGCAAATTGAGTCTAATTAACATCAAGGGCAGGATTCATTTAGCCCTGTTAAGTTAATGGGTGCTAATGGTTCACCAGCACCTATTCAATTAGATTGAGTTAACAGGGATTTCTGTTCGGGTCTCCTGAGACCCGAACAGAAATCCCCGATAAGTGTTCAGTTACTGGGTGAAAACACCCAGTTAATGCAAAGGTCTGTGAACTTTTCACAGACTCTGAGTTCACATTATTTTAACTGCACTACCACCCCTTTTTAACACTTGTTAAAAAGAGACTTGGGTGAAAAGAGAGATAACTTCAGATGATACAAGCCCAAGGCAACCTCCCTTTTTTACCTGTAGCAAACCTCTAACTGAAACCTCCCCTAAACCTTACATATATCCATGATCTTTGGTGTGCCTAAACATTTTGTGAATCAATTAAGATGTTGTTTCTTGTGCAAATTATTTTACCTAAAAAAATTTGATGAACATATTTTCAATCTAGAAATAGAAAAGTAGTAATACAACACCCAGCAGATCCAGGTATTGTAGCCTCTGGTGGGAACACATGGGTACCTTATACCCCTAAAAGGTGAATGATATACAATATATTTGTGACCCCAGGTGGCACAAAACCTTTTAAAATTAAATAAAAAATTAGATAGAAAACATATTACTTATCTTGAAGATAGGATTTCATAGCAGTGTCGTACATATGGAGAGGAGCACAAAGCACAGAATAGTGTGATACTGCAAAGAATATGAACCACAGGTACTCTGTCTATATCACCTAGCAGCTTGCCACCACCTGTGGAATCAGCACCACAGGTCCTAAAATCCCTTTAATTAAAATTGAGAAGTCTCTGCAACACTAATTACGCAGATAATAAGCTCACTAATAACTATGACTACAAAAATAATAAATTTAGGCTAACTTGCAGCAATTCAGCATGGTGGAGAGAAGGAAGGGCTTGATTCTGAGATTATGCAATGCTGATATTTATGCAGATCAAACAAATTTTAGCCATTGAGCATGTGCAAATGTCACACTGTGCACGTGCAGCAATTGTATTGTGATTATGCTTGCACAGAGGATTCACTTGCAAAGTAAGTGACAGGTAGAGTCAGAGTTTGGGGTAGGTAATAAGGGGATGGTTAGGAAAACACAGACATGTCTGGTCTTTTAAATGCTGTTTCAGGGGCATGCATAAATTAGCCATTGCGATCTCCTTAACAGCATGAGAGCTCTCAGCATGTCAGGAAAGCTGCAGTTTTTGCGGTTGATCAGACTTGCATAACAAGTTGTGTGGCTGCCCGATCTGCATCAATGTTACTGATGTTTACACTGTTGTACGTCATCGGACGTATTGATAAGGCAGCCGTGGGCGTCCCTATGCTCGGGTAAGCTTTTGTGGTTTTTAAGCATATTTTGCTATTGTGGTCCAACTGCTATTGTATTGGTGTAAATCTCACAATCAGGCCTAAAGTGCTTGAGAAAGAGGATTTCAGAGAATTATTGTTTACTGCATTGTGGAAGTACTTAAGACTCAGGTTAAAGACCATGTACAATTTTACTTCCAACTTGGAAACTGAAACCATTTGATGAAGGTTGGAAATGGCTATACCATGAGGTTCCCAAATGCAGTCCTCAAGGCTCCCCAATAGTTCACGTTTTAGAGATATCAATGGTTGAGCACAGGTGGTTAAAATTAAATTGACTGAGGTAGTAATTAGGTCACCAATGCTCAACCATGGATCTCTCTAAAACCTGAACTGTTGAGGAGTCTTGAAGACTGTGTTTGGGAACCTAAATACTGCCGTCTCATCCCTTGGTCTGCAATGGCTATGTATCATCGTAGGTGATTGGAGTGCGATCAGAATGCTAACTCAGGCATGTGCACTGCTGTGTATATACATGTGCAGTACGCACTATTGGGCGATCTGCATACACTGTATCAGTTGCATTCCATAATGAATTAGGCCCTTTGTACCCTTTCCTAACTGATACAGGAATTTCCAAATAACACATAGTAGGTATAGCTCCACTTCCTCTTTCTGAAAATAATGTCAGTGCAATCAGCATAGCAAACAAAATGTTTACATTACAGATGTGTCCTCATAGACCAAACCTCAATATACCATACGACGTGACTGAGCAGTGCCAAGCTGTATGGCATAGCCACTTTTTAATCTGTGCTAGAGACACTGGGCATAGGGCCAGATTATAGGGGCGGCAACAGGGGTGGTCGTCCCGGGGCCCCCACACCTCAGGGGCCCCCACAAAGCAGCAGCTGCACAAGAACAGGCACCGTTGTTAAGCCCCACCCACCTCACAGAAAAATACAGTGATTTGCAATATAATTGGCTGGAGGCGGAGCCAGCATGATTCAATTTCATTACAATTGTGTTATTTGGCTCCGCCCTTTTCTGATTGACCCGCAAATTGCAGCTAAAGCCATGAGGGGGGCAGAGCTTAATAACAGTCCCGTCCTACCAGGTCCCCTCCGGAATGAGATAGATCCCCTTCCACCCTCCCCATCCACAACATGCACTGCAGATGGTGCAAGGTAAGTGTGTGTGTGACTTGTGTGTGTGAAATGTGTGTGTATGTGTGACACATGCATGTGTGGTGTATATATGTGTTTTTCTGTGTGAATGTATGTATATATTTGTGTGTGTAAGTATATAAATATATGTGTGTGGTGTATGTGTATGTATATGTGTATATATAAATATATACAATTATATTGATATGTGCCCCCACAAAGTTGTTGCCCCAGGACCCCCTCAAACCTTAATCCGGCCCTGACTGGACATGACTTTAACCCCACTTGAATTAATTTTAAACATGAACAAAGCTGAAGCACAGAACTTAATGTGAAAAAAAACTGTGGCTGCTGCATCTTAGCACTTTGTATACATATACAGACTTGATCGCACACAAATATAAAAATTATGCACATCAAACTGAGCAGTGAGGTCTATATACATAGTTTTGTTGCTTCCAGTTGATTTTGCAGTGTGAATAAAACACTCAGTCCTGCTGCATCGTACAGGACCTAGCGAGCCGAGAGGAGATGTTTGCAATGGTGTATGAGGATGCAGCTGTACATGGCACAAATCCAGTAAGGTAACAATAGGTCTTTTTATTGCAGAATATACATTTCTGGTAGCAGCAGACACTCCAGTGTTGTTATTAGGGTGTGACCTTCTATGTCAATTGAACTGTATTGTTTACTTTCATCCTGATGGTTTTTTCTTGTGGGAACCAAGAAAAATGAACAGTGTGCTAATGATTTAACTAGCTTACCAATCATAATTCTTTCAAATGTAAGATATCCCCACTCTTCATTTCAAGACCCCAAAATTCAAAATATACTGTCACAAGTCCCCACAAAACTATTGACTACATCTCTTACCAATGCAGGTATTATGCTCTCTGTTGAGCCTATAAAGTTTGCAATAAAACCAAACAGATCCCCATCCAAATTACCCCAGTACCATTTACAGCCAGAAGTTGAGCATATCATATTTCTTATTCTTCAAGAGCTCCTGCAGAAGGCATTATCTTTATATTTCAGTGCCCAGCCACTGCACTGATCTTTTCAGGATCCAGAAGCATAGTAGTAGGCATGGATATTGCTTCATAGAGGATCTAAGGGCAGTTAACTCAGTACTGAAACTCCTCTTTCCTGTAGTACCCAACCCTGCAAGCATTCTCATGCAGATCCTTCCAACCAGCACACATTTCACTATAACTGATCTGTGATCTGCATTTTGCTCAATTCCTCTTCATGCTGAAAGTCAATGGCTGTTTGCTTTCACATACATGGGCCAACAATATATTTGGCCCAGATTACACTGAGGGTTCATAAATAGCCTAGTGTCTTTAGATAATTTTTACAAAACATTTTTACTAATTTTATACCTCTACATGACTCTGCACTCATTCAGTATGTAGGTAAACTCTTGCTCTGTTCATCATCCCAGAAGGAACATGACACAAACATACTGCTAGTCTCCTTAGCAGACAATGGACATGAGGTGTTCAAAGACAAACTGCAGTTATGTACCAAAAAAATTACATACCTGGGACATTGTCACATTCCAAATTATTCCACAACCACAGAGAGTATACAAGCAGTATTCAACATGAAAATAACAGAGAAAAGATACATACCTAATCACTCACTTCTAGCAGCACCTCTTCACACATTAACAGCAGATACCATGCCAGAACCTAATAATCAATTAATTCAGCAATTGTACTAGGTTTTCCTAACTACAAATTGCCATTATCATTGCTTTGTCATGAATGTATGGTTTTTGCAGCAGGTGTTCTCAAACAAAGACATGAAGACCATCAGAGGCCAAATGTTTACTACAGTAGTCCACTAGATTCTGTGGCAAGATCACTACCACACTGTTTGTGCTCTGTGGCTGCAGTAGCACTCCTAGTGCAGAAATCAGCAGATATAGTCCTGGGACAGCATCTGTTCCTTTATGTACAACATGCAATACACTCACTACTAACCTGCCAACAAACAGAGCACATCAATGATTTACATCTGACAAAATAGGAACTAACACTCATGCAGCCATCCCACATTGTCATCACCTGATGTAATGTACTGAACCCTGCAACACTCATGCCCATTAATGATGTGACTGGATAGTCACAGATGGATGATGTAGACACAAAAATAGGCCAGGATGATCAGGAGCCACACCACATAACTGCCTACAGACCAGATCTTGCAGAAATTCCCTTTGCAGATTCAGAAATAACTCTATATGTAGATGGTGGAAGCCAATGCAGATCAGCAGACTGCATGCCACATCAGGATATGTAGTAGTCACTGATCATGAGGTATTGAAACAGAATACATCAGCCTCCACACTCTGCTTAATTGGCTGAACTTATAGCACTCATTGAAGCATGCAAGTTATCCAAAGACAAAATTGTGAACATTTACACGGATATGCAGAACATGTTTGGTGTCATTAATGATTGCTAGGCAGTATGGACACTCAGAACCCTCCTCATATCAAAGGCATACTAATAGCACATGCCAAAGCAGTCAAAAGTATTTTAGAAGCATCAAATAACTGGACTAAAGTGCAAGGCACATGCCACAGATTGACAGATAAAAAGGTAACAACAGAGCAGATAAAGTACCTATACCAGAAACAGTAGCTGAAAAGCAGAGAGAAACCTGTCACTTTAACTGTTTACCATATGTGATTAACATGCACTAATGTCTATGCAGCTAGTTTTTTTTCTCCACAGAAAATCTCAGAATGACAAAATGAATGCTGTACTGCAGACACCCAAGGACTTTGGCACAGTAAAAAAGGCAAACCAGTAACACCAACATTCCTGTTACCTGCACTACTATCTCATGATTTAACACATGCATCAACAATCGGTATGATTAATCTGATAGATGCCTATTGGTTTGCCCGGAGATCTCCCTTCTTTGATGCAAAATACTATGCTAATTGCACCACTTGTTTAAAGGTCAATGTGGGCAGGTCTGCTCAAACCCAATGCTTACATATGCCACCTATGATAGGTCATTTTGAAACACAACATGTTCACTTTGTCGAATTCCTTACGATGAGAATGTTGAAGTTTGTATTAATGTGTGGACATCTTTAGTGGCTGAGCCTAAGTTTATCCTGTTGCTGTTGCAACAGCATCAATTGCTGCCAAGCAAATAGTGCAGGATATTGTGTAGGTATGGTATTACCCAGGTAATTTCATCTGCAGCAGTTACACATACCGTACCTTCCCCAATCTTCTGGGAAGGTTGAAAGACTTAACACCATAATTAAGAATAGGTTTGGAAATATTACCCGAGAAACTGGATTACAGAAGGCCTGATGTTTTACCTGTTGTATTGTTTGCCATCAGAAGTACTCCTAGGGATCCACTGAACATTTCACCCTATGACATTTTTTTGGAAAGCTCCCACATACCATGATGGGCCCATAGGCAGATTTAGCCACTGCACATGATGTGACTGAACTATATGATAACAAATACTAATCATTTGAAAACGTGCAAATATCTGTGATAGGTGCACAACCAAAAATGCATGTCACTTGGTATTGCAACAAAGCAGCAGATATGTTAATGATAATACATTTCTTATTCTAATTCCATGACATATTGCTGGGAAGGTCCATACCAAGTGTTGCTGATGTCATTGATGGCTATGAAGGTTAAGTAGAAATGACAGTGGATACATACCTCTCATTGCAGGAAGGTAATACCTCCTACTCCAGCTGCCCAGCCAGCTGACCTAAAAGACTGAGCCCTAACACAGTAAATGATTAGTTGTGATTCCTATAGGACAAACCTTTGAAACATAATAATGACCCTCTGGTCACCACCTTGTAGCGGCACAGGCTGACCTGGGGGCTCTCAGGAGACCTGCCTTATCACATAGTCCACTGAAAGGAAACACATTTTAATCAGTGGAGAAATATAAATTTTTTTTATTCCACCTTATTATCTCTACCTATAAGAGAGGACAATGCCAACAAGAAGAAAAGCTACATACAGTCCATCTCCACGGAGGCAGTCTAAGGGACAAATTGCTTGCAAATTATGCATAAGCCCACGGATGAGGTTTTCAACTGCAATACACTTGTTATTGTAGAAGTAATCTATTTTGGTCTCTATATGTCAACAGTTAATCCAGGTAATGTTGTAAACCTCAGCCCTTTCTCAGTTTTCCCATTCCAACCGCTAATGATACAAGACTAGGAATTTCAACCCATATATTCAATGCTAAGAAAGCAGTTGATACTACCCCAGAGTGTATTGAAATGGTAAAGTCATTCATCAGATATACAAGGGGACACATGGCAATATTGGCTGAGGGTTCAAGTTTAACATAATAGCATAGAGAAAATTATGAAAGCAAGGATAGAAACATCCAAGTAGACCCAGAATGTATGGATGAGTATATCCAGGAGACAACACTTTAACATAAGCAACAATTAGCTTTACTATTTAAGAGGGTTATAAATGCTCAACAGGAACTAGTAATAGGAATACTGTACAGTAATTAAAGGCGATGTTGAAACAACTTTGGCACCAACACCCAGTACACTCATGAGTACTTTTAGGCAGCATCATTTCAATAAAGACAAAACCCACTGTGAAGGGATGACACCAGTGTATATGGCAATACTGTGGGACACCACCAGAAAAAAGATGTGAGAAATGGTGTGAGGATGATCCCAATTCCCCTACAGATAGACACCCTACTGATATTTTCCACTCACTAATAGGAAACACAGTGAAAAGGACAAATTGCTGTTTATGTGCCTGGATGGCAAAACAATATGCAACTATGGCCTTACCTTTTGAATATTACAGAGATAACTTAGATAACATGTGGTTCACCTCATAGTGGACAGTATATAATGACTATGTTCCAGTCCTTTCAGTAGAGTACCTGCCTAATATAAGTTACTCTTTGTGTATGAATAAGACGAGATCACAAGAAACCACTGGGCATGGCCCAGTAATGAACAAGTTTATATCTGGAAGAAAGAAAATGTCAAATGGTAATAAGAGGAATAAATGCCAATCTGACTCTAACAAACAAACAACCCATGGTACTACACTAGTAACAGTGCAATGTGCACTTGGTGATGACCAACCCTATATTCTACTTGATGATGTGTATTATATATATGTAGGAAGAGAGTAAACAAAATTGTATGTCTGGGAAATGGTTAGAAAATCCCTGAAAGAAATGCCTGAGAAACATCCTCCACACACCTGCCAGTAGGGTAGAGAAGAGAGAAAAACATCTGGCAGAAGAGTTAACAGGAACATGCCATATAGCCCAAAAGAAAAAGGTTGCCCCAAGAAAGAGTTGTATTTGATTTTTTACTACATAAGAGACCTTGGAAACATAATTAACATTAAAGGAATGTATCATAGATCATTTTATTATATTGGAAAAGAGTTGCAGGTTTTCAACACTGAACTCATACAGCAATGGCTGTAACTTGAGATGATTTGTGTGTAACCTTTGTGACAATAAAGAACAGTTTAACATAATCCCCAGTCTTGATATCTTCATATAAAAGTTCAACACAGGATACAGAGGGCCTGATTCAGACCCGCTCGTGAGCGCTGAGCGCTCGCAAGTGGGTCAATGTTGCCCAAGTGCACATGCGCACGATGGAGGCGGCTCCATTGTGCGCATGCACGAAACCCGATTAACAATGTCCAAGCCGTCATTAAGGGTCTCGCACCAAAGGGGGCGTGCTATCGATGGTGATTGACAGTACGCCCCCTTTGGTGGGTGTGCCGGGGGCGTGGCTGCCCAGATGGAGGCATTCCCATGGGAACACCTACCATCTGGGGCCGGCCCCACTGACATCACTAGTGATGTCAGTGGGGGTGCTTTTGGCTCTGGTAGAGCCAAAAGTACTCCAGGGCTTGCGGCAGCGAGACCCTACCGCAAGGGTCTCATCATAAGCCCGATGGTCATGATGGTCTTGACCATCGCGACCATCATTTTGGACGCTCGCTATAGCTGTGGGTGGTCAACCACAGCTATACAAGATGGCCAGGAGGCCGCTCCAAAAAGTAGGAGGGATGGCCCTGATTCAGAGCGAGTGCTCTGTCAGAGCATCCGGCTCTGAATCTGGGCCAGAGTTCAGTAACTCTATGGTTCTTTCAATTATTGATTGTAAATATATTCTCACTTGGAATTAGTTACCCATCTTCCAGATGTCATCATACGCTAAAGCAGGATCTGAGGTGAAGCATTTGATTCTGAGGTCAATAACATGTTATTTATGTCTGTTTCTTTTGCTAAAAGACTACTGCATATCAAGGAAGTTGACTATTTATTGGCTATAATTCAAAGTCAGTTTGATAGGTTCCTGGTTAGAGTTAATTTCATTCACAATCCTGTTGAGTAAAGCCGTAGATCCTTTCCATATTACTAAGCTGTCATTGATGTAACATTTGTACATGATGATTTGTTGATTATAACTGGTGATCATGAAATTCAGATTCCCAATAATGAATTTATCCCTATGCATCTGGCACTCATGCTATGTTGTTCTGTGTTTGTCTTACCCCAGTGACTAAACTCCATTAAATCCAAGCATCCAAAAACTAGATGGCACTCTGGGTCTTGCAAAAGTCACACATATTAAATTGGCAGCATATAGAAAACCAATGCATCAAAGGGCAATCAGCACATTTTATTTTGGGTAACAAATTTACAATAGAAATTTACCCACTTAAATAGACAAACACCTATGGTGTGCTCCCACTGGCATCCATGTCTGCATGATGCAGTCTCCTAGGATACGAGCTGCGTGTGACATAGTGACATGTGTGCCCCCCATTACTGTGAATTAATTATAAACTGTACAATAAAGTACAATAAAACCAAAACACCCAAAAATACAAGCAATTTACATGCACTTACAGTAAATTGCATACACAAAGTTCTATTCTAAATAGAAATGTTAGCATGTAAAATAAAGAAAAAAAGGATACAAACTACTAATAAAGTTAGAAAACTGATGCTAGAGAGAATCACTACAGTATTATTCAAAATCCCTAGATTTTATAACACTATCACATTGATTTATATTAAAGACCTTATGAAATGTTGCTCTGTAGACCTTATGTAGAGATAATGTATAATTTAGGAGGTGTGATGTAGACCAGAAGTGCACCACAAAAGGATGCAGAACTGCCTTCCATATATGTGGATGTCAGTGGTAGCAAATGTAGTGGTGCACTTAGCGGGGGTTTCAAAGTTATTGGAAACCCTCTCCCCAGAATCTGTGTTCAAGATAAATCAGTGATGTGCTTCAGTGGTCATCCAGCAGTGACATGTTTTATGTGTTGATGGGAGTAGCGTAACTGACCTGCTGCATGTAATCTCTTGGAGTGTGCATCATTGGCAGCACATGGAGCTCAGGCTGACAGAGCTCATGTGCAACTGACAGACACCCAGAATCAGCCTCAGAGCAGCAAAGGCAATTGACAGCAATACACTACTGTTCCGGGCAGAAAAATTATCACTATAATTAATATTTCCATAACATTCACACTGAAATAGATCAGGTATACTAGTTTATTTTGATTAAAAAACAACAAAGTAAGGATTTTTAAACTGAACTTGCTCCCTCCTTAGGTGTTAACAAAAAGCTGCAGTAATGCTCATCACATCCCTTGTTAATTTAATGCTCATGCCTAATTGAATAAGTTTATGCCATAAATGAGTGTACATTTAGTTTAGTTGTTAAAAACGCTCACAGGAAAAATGTGCTCATTACTCAATAACATACATTAAAAAGGTCAATTGCATTGAGCATAAAGTTGACATCGGTTATTTAACCTGTGTAAGCATATCGCAGCCAACCTATGGCTAATTGTATTTGGCCCCTAGTATCAATCCTACAACATTTCACAATACAGAGTCAAGATCAGTTTTTCACATTGTAGAATAACTTAATTTCGAAAACTTAAAGTAATATACATGAAACTAATTTGTTATAGCTTCCATTTTATTTTATTTTATATTAATTATTCCATTATAAGATATTAGTGGCAAATACTGTACTAACATAAAATTAGCAACAGTTTGTACCTGTAAACCGTTTGATCATCAACAATTTGTACCATGTCATCAGTTTGATTGTAAACATTTTCTACCTACTGATAATTTTGTACTGTACCTGTTGGCATTTTGATTGCCATCTTTTGCATCTGTTGACATTTTGTAGTTGTCAACATTTTGGTTGTCAACATATTTGTCCTTGTTGCCATTTTCATTATTGATATTATGATGGTATATCAAAAATTCTTAAAATTTCTATTTCACTTGAAAACAATGATAGACTTGTCATCAATCACTTTCTTTAAAGCAGGATCAACTGTCAAATATACCTTGACTTTTAATAATAATATTCTTCATATTTCTAATCTTTTTATTAAATTTAGCAATGAATGAAATATTTCTTTCACTCAATAAAGTCTGTCTTATTGCTCTTTCTTTCTCTGGGTTTCATCATGGAATGTTTATTCTGAGTTTATATGTAGGAGTTTGCTTCTTCCATTATAGATATCAGATACCCAAGTTGTATAAACTCATTACCTATTTTTTCAGCTTGTACAATAAAATCTGTTTCCAAAATCTATTTTCACCTACGTCACCCCATCTTATTTTTAAGAATACACTAAATCATAGTCTATATTGCCCAGAAGCTAATTACTGTCTGCTATGCTCCAATAATGTGTCAAACAATCTTATTGTCACATGAGGGAGACATTCAAGAATTTTGAAATGCAAGCATCAAAATCAGATTAAAATTATTTCTGTTCAAATGTGACACAAAGATTTGTGAAAATCAGATCACTACTCCCTAAGTAATAAATAAGTCAAGGAGGTAAATAGACAGGTACATCCGTGAACAGCTCGGTTGGCTCTAGGACAGTGTTGGCTAACCTTGACACTCCAGCTGTTATGGAACTACATATCCCAGCTTGCCCTGCCACAGTTTTAGCATGCCCTAATAGCAAAACTGTAGCAGTGCATGCTGGGTTATGTAGTTCCATAACAGCTGGAGTGTCAAGGTTAGCCAACACTGCTCTAGAAGCTTGCCAGTACTTGGCAACTTTGAGAAATTCATTACCCAGAAGTTTCAAGTTGCAATGGATTCTGGGAGCAAGTGGCAAACATTCTCCTGCCTGGAAGATCTCTTTCTATTTGAACAGTCATCTTCAAGTGACATGTTCTTATTATTGATTTCACTTTGTGCAGTAAAAAATAATTTTACCAATAATGCACTAGATATTTTTTCATTCTTTTTATCATGCATCGTATGACAGACCATTAAAGGGAGTGGTTATCACAAAACGCCAAAACATTAACTGTTTTGGTTCTTTCTCCCTTTTTCTACTATTGGGATTTTGGGAAATGATATTCCCTATTTGTGTGAAGGAACAAGTCACCATTTCCAATTTTTTCAAGGATCTCCTTTGTAAAGTGTCACAATTGGTGTTACTATTCATACCAGTTTTATTTCCAAGTGATTTTTGCTCCTTTTCGTATATGTCCATTTGTATTATCTTTGTACTTTGCCTCCATAAACATATGAGAGGATGATCTGTGTATTAAACGAGGCAAAGCACCAAGGACTTTAACATCTTAACATCTTAATTGAATATTTATGGTTTTGTATCTGTGTATGGTAATACTTTTAGTTATTGTCCAGGCGAGTTCTATCCAGCGCAGTTGGTGATTGCATTCTATTATATACATGAGATTTGTGTTATCAGTACATTTAACTAATTCAGTGCACACAAAGAAAACAGCTTAGACTTTAATCTGTATTACTATTAGTTGAGTGAATATATGATGTGCATTTTGAAAATGAGTGTATGACCTAGTGTCAATACGCCATATGACTGGAGATGCCCTGCGCGACTGTGTCACTCCAAAAGATGTAGCGTCCCCTCTTTTGCTTTACATTTGTCATCTTATTTGCATCACAGATGCAGCGAAATGTCACTCAAAATGTACCAAAGATTCTGGGCTGTGACTTTATTGTGCAGTAACTAGTTCTAAGCACATACAAATTCTCAGATGAAGCACAATGGAACTTGGCGTGAGAAAAAGCCGTGGTCACTGCATAGGAGCACTTCATATACAGATTCAGACTCATTTGCACACATATGTAAAAATGTCGCACATCAAATTAATCAGTGTAATCTGGCAAAATAGTTTTGTTGCATCCAGTTTTATCTACATGAATAAGATGCACATATTGAGTGAGAAATATGCTCGGCACAGTTGTCAACTGGGACCTGGTGCACCAAGAGGGGCTGATTAGCCTGACTGAAGCCACAGTGTATGAGGACACAACTGTATGTTTCAAAATACTTCTCTAAGCAACAGACTTGAAAAAAAATTTGTGTTCAAATGAATGCTAATATATTCATATTATTTTGTGATATGAAAAATATGATTTTCTATATTATGTATAGTCTATAGAGAGAGAAAGTGGCTTTCATGAAAAGTAACAGCTTAATGGAAATTGTCCAATATGAATTTCTAAGCTGAGACCTTTGTTATGTGAAGTATTTCCACAATATAACATATTTCCTTTTGATTGGCTTATCACTACTAAAATGGCCTCCTGCACTGTATAGCAAATATGAAAAACAATAGTATAAAGCCTAATTTCTTGATTTATTACAGTACTTACAATCATCAGTTATTATAGGGGATTGCTATATTATGTTTTTAAACAAATTTGATCGTGGAAACATAAACTAAAAATGTTAGCTACACAACTTGGTATATATCAATAAATGATAATGACTATAAGATCTGTAAGAAGGTACTCTCCCCTACTGCCAAACCTCAGAATGAATTTTATTTAGTTACCATAATCTAAAATTCTATTCATGTTGATTTTGTTGTACATTCTCAGTTCTGTAAATATATGATGTACTTAAATTGGCACCAATTAAATTAATTGTGGATCTATTGGAGATATCTTTGACCTGCTCCCAATCATTTTACAGTATATAGATATGGATTACCCACTTGCAATTGTGTACATGAAACATAATTAAGAGCAATACAGTTATCTGAATTTGATTGCAGCCTTCCAAGTTTTTACAGATAATACAGTATATTGACATCTAAATTGGCATTCATATTAATTTGATACAATTGAACATCTAAACAAAATCTCAGTTTCCTGGATCTTGGGAAGCAGACAAATATCTATAGAAAACCCACATACCACAGCAGTAGTTATGTCCTTGCTCAAGTATGTTCATAGGTGTGAGGAAATGAGATGTGTGTTAAAAATGTATTTGCAGCATCTCATTCTCTACAATTATTAATGAACTTTTTAGCCCTTTTGTTCCCCTATCCTTCTGCTGGTGTATGTGTGTTCATTCACAGGATTTATACTTTTGCAGTAGCAGGTATATTATATACTGTAATAATGTGAGGAAATGTCATGTTTAATACTTTTTAAGCCTTTATGTTTAGCCCTTGTCCATATGTCTGTTTTATCCATTCTGACTTGGCCACACAGGAAGTAACCAGCAAAGCAATGTAACATCTCACAGAAAAGCATCTCATGGTTAAATTACACCTCCGCAGGGGACACTCAGGACGTAAACTAGTTACCCTGTCATTGTTCCTTCCATTTGCCTAATTTGTCCCTCACTGGAGTCTGGCAGACTGCATGGAGCTACACCAGCAGGTGTTCATCAGGCAAGTAATATCTGGGGGAGGTAGGAGGAAGGGACAGTATAAGGGACCTGCACCAATCAGGAAACAGTGAAACTCCCCTGGGTGGTCACAAGCACTGTTGGAAATTGGAAGGTTTCAAAAGAGATCACCAAGGGCAGCTCCTCATGTTACTCACTGACTTTGGCTAAGAGGTAACGCTCTTCCAAGTTGCTTAGTGGAACACATCACCAGTTCTGTGTGGATTTATACTTTGGAAATTCTGTGTGGACTAATCCACAATTACCGCTGTGTGGATTATGTACTAGTTTCTCCTGTGGGGACTGAGTGTCTCTAGCTATTTTGCGGAATTGTTCTGGGACTTTATACTCTACTGGGACTGCCTCTGTCTGGACTGCTACCTGCATATTGCATGTTTGCTGTATTTATCCCTTGCCATTGCATATTACCTATTTCTGTTTGCTGTTAAATATAAACCACCACTTTGGTTTCATCTGCTCAGTGTCTGGGTGATTGAGAGAACCTATATCCTCACAATAGCTAACACTTTTGTAGTGCAATTTTGAACAATATTTTGTGTCACCCAGGTCACACAAGATTAAGCCAAAGCATGTATATTTAATACTAGTTTACATTTATTATTACCAGTTATTTGTATAGTGCATACATATTCCACAGCACTTTACAGAGAATATTTAGCCATTCACATCAGTTCCTGCACCAGTGAAGCTTACTATCTATGTTCCTTGCTACATGCACATACATACTAGGTTTAATTTTTTGGGGGAGCCAAATAACCTACCAGTATATTTTTGGAGTGTGGGAGGAAACACATGCAAGCACGGGAAGAATATACAAACTCTGCACAGTGAGCTTTAGAGTGCATCGAACCCACAATCTCTCTGCTGAGAGGCAGTAATGCTAACCTTTACACTGTCTGTGCTGCCCATGTACCTCATGTAACTCAAACATTTTATATGTACTATTCAGTCATTACAGTTTTTTGTTTATTTGATATAGAATATCACAGCCATGGACATTACTATAGTGGATGCAAGGGGTGCTGTTGCTATGGGGCCCATGTCCTTGGGGTCCCCCTACCTAGGACACATAGCTGTCTACCAAGTTTGTGGAATTTCCTAGTAAGCAATTGGGTCTGGCCTGTAGCATAGCTTGAAAAGGTGAATTCATTAGTGTTCATGGCAGTCTCTGTACCTCCTCTTAATAAAGCTCCAAACTGATATGATCCATCTCCCATGCTCCTGTTTCAGAGCTCTGTCCCAGAATGAAATTTCCTGCAGATTGGAGCTGTCTTGTCTCTGCACTCTCCTCCCCTGTCTTTACACACACTGTAAACTGCATTCTGCTGAGCATTGAAGGCCTCCCAAACATGAGGCTGATGTATAAAATCCAAAAGATATCAATAGGGTTGAAACACTTGATTCATTGCCATTGGAAAATAAGATGAGATCAAATTTATAGGTTAATGGGTTAGAATCTCTTACCAGACCAACAGCATATGTAGTAAACAATGATGCAGTGACATTCCATGTTCAGTGAATGATGTGTGTATTGGATGTTGTAATGGTAAGGGTATATCTGTGTACTGGATGTTATGCTGGTGAAGGGGTTTAGAGGATATTATAGTAAACTGAGTCACTGTAATGTGGCATAATTTGAATTGTTGGCATTGTAATGTGGCAGAATTTGAACTAGAGGCACTGTAATGTGATGTAATCTGAATTTATGGCACTGTAATGGCACTGTAGTGGCACAATGTGAACTGGAGGCACTATGTTGTGGCATAATATGAACTAGTGGCCACTGTAATGTGGCCAGTTATGAACTGAGGGCACTGTAATACTGCACATTATGAACTGAAGGCACAGTTTAGTATAATGCGAACTGGGACACTGAGTAGCATAATGTGCACTGCAGCATTGCAATTTGGCCTATTGTGATCTGGTGGCACTACAATGTGGCATAATATAAACTGGGGGCACTATGTTGTGTTAATGTGAACAAGGGCACTACTATGGGGCATAACATTACTAGGCTACTACTATGGTTCACAAAATTAAGTGCTGTGGAGAGAGGTGTCTCTTAGAAGCATCAGGGCTGGGGCCTCTTCAAAATGTTGCTATGGGTCTACAAAGTTCTAGATACACTCCTGATCACAACATTGTGTATTTTAATTTATTAAGTAACCCAAAAGGGTGATAATCATGTTTTTGTTTTTTACAATGAGATGTCTGCATATTCAATTTTTTTGGCAAATATATTACACTTTTTGGGGGGAAAATAATCCAAAACCAGACATTTTAAGAAATTTTTTTTTTACCAAAAACAAGTATCCACAGAATGTTTAGGGAGTATTGCAGCAGATATCTGTATACTAAGATACTACAGTGCCTCAATATATGCAGTCACCAATAGTTTCTATGGGCACTTCTTGATTGCCAAATGTACCAAGCTCTGAAAAGATTAGCTTTTCAGACCTTTGCCCCTGATAGCTAAAATAATCTATAGATGGAATCAGGTTATTGGCTACAATATCACTATATGTTTGAAGAGGTGAGAATGCTGAGTCAGGACCCAAAGGTAAAGTGATAGCAGTAGCTATGACCACTTTTTTATTTAAAAAGGAATGGGCTATTAACTCCATATTCTTTGACAATTATAATTTCCTTATAAGCCTCCTAATTACTATTCAATAACTCTTCTTATATACTATTATAAGTGAAAATGTAAATATATATTCTCTATTTGTCTCTGTTCTGTAATGAAAATTCTAACCCTATTTAAGTTGAGTGATAGCTCCAGTTATGTAGTATTATTAAGAGAATTCTGTCTCTGTTGTGTAATGATCAATTCTCACTACAGAAGAGGACTTTATGATAAACTTTTACAGACATTACAATGCATTCGGTATAGGATCCTGGCTGCCGCATGCCCGGCAGTTCGATTCCCGGCTGCGGCAGCCTGACAAAACAACAGAGCCCAGCAGCGGAAGCCCGACAGCAATGGAAATCTCGATTGTCCCTTAGGTAAGTATAAACTAACCTAACCAACCCCCCTAACCCTCCTTAGGAGTGCCTAACCCTAACCTCCCCACCAAGTGCCTAACCCTAACCTCCCCCTCTAAGTGCCTAACACTAACCTCCCCTTCCCCACTGCCTAAACCTAAGTCCCCCAGGGGGTGCCTAACTCTAAGTCCCCCCCGGGGGTGCCTAACCCTAACACTCCCTCCCCCTAGCCTAACCCTAACCCTCCCGGGGGAGTGCCTAACCCTAATTCCCCCCCTGGTGCCATAAACCTAACCCACCCACCCCCATGCCTGTCATTTAACCCTAGGCGGGATAGAGGATTCGGGAAGCTGGCGATTGGGATTGCGGCCGCCGGCTTCCTAAACGTATTCCATTACAACCAGTGCTTATTCTTGTTACAGTGTTGACAGATGTTAATTTGTGGATGCAATCATCAATAGTAACAATGTAATTGAAGTAATTGTATATCTCAAAGATTCAGGATGTTAGTGCACAGGAATATTAGTCTTTAATATACTGTACTTTTTATTTCATATGTTGCATCTTACATCTGCCACTCCTATAATGCACAATAAAATTATGTGTGTGATGGACACCACCATGTAAGCTGTATTTCACAATTTTCTACAGTTTTATCTATTCATACTTGCTGTAATCTAGTTTCATTGTCTGTATTCACATTTGATTGTGCTCGTACAATATAGTAGAATTTGTGTGCACAACCACTACTATCTTGTTAGCATGTAATCTACACACTAACAGCAGCACTTAACATGTTTGCATCATGAGACAGGAGCATGATTGTTAACAATGCAATCCATGCTTGTTTCCACAGTACATCCTCATTGAGAAAGCCTATTCCTGAGGCTGTATGATACATATTCACCCCTTTTAAAATGTTAATAGATGACAGTTGTGATAAGAGATGTAGTGTAAATTTAAGTAATATTCCAGACTGTTAATTACATTATGCTAAATGAGCTTATACTGTATTATCTAGATCACAATTGGGTGCAAGATGCATGATTTGCTTTAAAGAAGGAAAGAATTAGGGGTTGGGGAGTGGCACACCAAAGAAGGGAGCTAGAAGGCCCAAGGTGCTTCCAGTAAATCTGCTGACCAGGCTCTTCTAGGCTAGCTGTATGTTATTTGTTCACAGTCTACTGTATAATCAGCGCTTTGGTTTACAACATTTACATTTATATCATCTAATAAAATAAGTGCCATAAAAGGCAAAAAATAAAGCATAAAATCACAGCAAAAAGTCTCACTAAAATCTGCTATGTCGTTCAAGGCATCAGTCCACTGCTTCAGGCAGTAATTCACTCTTTGACTGACTGAAAAAGTGGACTGGCGCTATGAAACACATTGCAGATTTTATTGAGACTTTTTCTATGATTTTATGCTTAAAAATGGGCATTTTATGGCATGTATTTCTTTACTATCGAATACTGTGATCTTAATTCCATTTTGTTGTTAATATTATCTTTAAAATGTATTAGATGACTCACATTTAGTCTTACCATACTATCCCTTTAAACAAGGTCACTTATGAATTACACAAACTCTGTGACTGGTTGACTTTAAGCCTGCAATTCACCTGGTTTTAATCAGCCACAGAGCCTGTATAATTCTTGTGTGTCCTGGTTTAAAGGTATAGTACGTAAGGTAAGCCTACTCACATTCATGAAACCAGGGTTATTAACCCAAATAGAATGACAGTGACACTGTCTCTAATGGATTTCGAAATAGATTTTATAAGTGTTCCTATCAGAACTGGAGAGTACTTTTCTTTTTAGTTGACAGTTTGGCAGGGGCATCCCACACTGTGTCTTCCTACTATAGCTATATTGTCACCAGCCCTAGATGTTTTAGCCTAATGCTGCTGTGAGAAATATAGTGGGACCACACAATGTTTCGCTCCCTTATTTTTCACTTTCAGCCTAGGCTGCATAATACAGGTCTGCTTATGAAATTTACAAGCTTGCACAGATGGGGGTATTGTGGTGAACCATGCTTGTCCAGGGTGTGGTGCTAGTGGGGGTCAGTGTAAAAGGGGTGAAAAGGGGGTTGAGTTTATGTGGAGGGGGTATTGTGGTGAGTAAGGAGGGAGGGGGGGAACTTGCACAAATCCCTAAGATGTGCTTGCAAACCCACCTATCAGAGGCAGGTCATTTATTTGTTCAGAATTACATCAGTATTACAATGGTTTTTAGGTAGCTTCTAATCCCAATGTGTAGTAAATCTGTGTTAACTATACTTACAATGGTAAAAACATAGATAGTTAATCAATGTTCTATACTATTACAAACTGTGAATTCTCAGTAGTTTTGCAATGGTTTTGCAGTGAGTTTGATCTTATAAATCTGTGCGGTGCAAGCTCACCAGTAAATTGCCACAAAACCATTGGGATTTAAAACTTGTGCTTAGCAAACCCTCAAGTCTGAAACTCACACTGTCAGGACTCTGTTGGGTAGTGGTCAATTCTCACTACAGAAGATGACTTTATGATAAACTTTTCAAGACTTTACAACCAGTGTTTATTGTTACAGTCCACTTCTTCAGACAGTAAAATAAGAGTGATTCAGTTTTTGACTGCCTGAAGTATTGGACTGGTGCTGTGAAGCATATAGCAGATTTAAGGTAAAGAAGCACCTTTTTCTTAATTTTTTTCTTAAAAAATTTAGCTGGCATTTCAAGGGGTGATAAAAGCATGATAGACATTAATTTCAACAATTGACAGCTCTTGATAAATATTTTGCTCAATAATGGCTTCATGATTTAATTTACAAACTATCCTGTTTGTAAAATGATAAGGCAAAATAAAGCTTACAAAAATAGAATAGACAAACCAGAGTAACTTGAAAATTATCAACTCACTACTTTATAAGAAGTGCATCAATTCATTTACAATAACCAGTCTTGCTAAACTATGGGGACTTTTATGGATGAAGTCTGACATTTCTAAAATGTATTCATTGATTAAACCCATTCGTATATACATTAAAATGATTTACAATGATTTTGACTGATAACTACAATAGGTTCCACACTGATGATTGGTTTTGTAGTCATATATAATTTATTGCAGTGCAAGTACATAGTTAATACCCCAAAATATAAATAACTGAAAATTATTACATTAATTTGCTTGACTTCTCTATTGCGTCAGATGAAATGTTATGTTGGTGACATGTGCGCTAACTTTGAATATGGACATTGTTGCTGTGTAACTTAGTATGAATTTCCTATCGTGCTTTAAATGGTAGGTAATTACCTTGACTTACAGCTGTCCGCCCTTTTGAGAAAGACTTTGTTAGATGACAATTTAAAGCTACTTTAGCACAATAATTATCCTTACACTGAATGTAAGAAAAATGTCATACAGCTCAAGGGTGTTTTCTCAGTACTATATCTTCATGTCAGTCTTCACCAGCATCATGTGCTGCCTTTTGGCAAGACTGACACTCCCTGAGTAATCCTATTTCAATTTTTTAGATTATTGTGACAGGACTTGAGTTTGCAGCTAGTTTCTCCATTTAATTTGTAGATAGTGGCAAATTAGAATAAGCTCAGTACTGTTAGGTTGCTTAAATGCATTTACCAATGACAGCATGCTGTGAGATTTAATAATTACCATCACCAATTTATAGATGGGATGTATTTTTCTGTAAGACAACATACAAGATAGAAGTTAGATAGCATTAATACTTTGTGGAAAAAATTTTAATACAGCATGCTTTGAAATGTGTATTCTTTGACAGCCTCAAGCTATAGGAAGAATCTGTAATTAGGAAAAAACAGTCTACTGTACTCACATTATCTCTCTGGCTGTCATGCAGACATTTGTGATGCCATTTTGGTTGCAAATGCCATTTGGATTTAAACTAGGAAAGGTGGGTGATTGGGAGATGGATTCACCATAGATTCAATTTGAGTGTATACAAACAGTGATACAGACAGGCAAAAACACAGTAATATTGGGGATTCATAAATATTGGGCAGTTTATCAAAAAGTGCCTCCATATTGTAAAAAATGGAAAGGTAGTTTACTATGCTGTTTTGAATAAATGTGTACCTATATGTGAGGTTAGTAAATGAACCCTACAATTTGCAATGAGCAAGATTTCTACATGTTCTGTTACATGTATTATACATTGTATCTTCCTCAAAAATATATCTTGTTAATGTGATCACATACAAACTTAAACAAACCCATCTCTACTACTTGATTTTTGTGGCTCTTTTTAGTGTTTAATGAAACAGGGAATGGTGCTTTAGCAAACATATTGTTTGGTCATAGAATTGATATATTAGTCCCAGGGAAAACTCTTGATGCAGAAAAACAGAACTATGACTATTATTGTGTGTTTCTTGCAAGGGCTACTAGTTTAATGAGAAAATACAAATATAAAGCACTAAAATGACAAATAGTTCTAAAAATGAAATAGATATGGTGCATAAAGGTTTTAATCTCAAAATAAGACAACTAAAATAAGCATTGTTTTTAGGATTTATCACTTTTTTTTATCCTGGATGCTATGGTGATGGTGACATGCGAGGCGGCATCCTGTACTCATAAGCTGCATGATGACATCCCTCTAATGAGCCACTGGGCAGATGAGCAGTCCCAGCTCTGGAGGACGACTTCACATGTGGTGTGGCTCCTGTATAAAAGGTATATATATGGATTTATTTGTTTATTTATAAAAAAGTCTTTAATGAACTGAAATGTTGGTTTATATGGCCGTGCTTTGTCTCTTTATTATACATGCCATGAGTGCCGCACCTTTCGTTCTATAGTTCTCCCTTAGTGAGGGGACCGGCAGAAGTTACCATTGCATTATTGGGAGTGCCAGACTATGCCTATATATATATATATATATATATATATATATATATATATCTCAATAATCCAGCACTTTGACATTTTATCTTCATATTTCAGAGTCAGACATACACACCAACTGTAATAATGTGGTGTAAGGAGCGGGATGACAGTCAGATGAGGGCAGTATCATGTAGACCAAGTGAGTGAAGGATCTGCATGAGGAGAGGGGAGAGGGTGGTCCACAGTGTCAAAAGCAGCAGAGAAGTCAAGAATAATGAGCAGAGAGTAGTGGCCCTTGGATTTGGCGGTAAGGAGGTCATTGCTGACTTTTGTAAAGGCAGTTTCAATGGAATGGAGAGAATGGAAGCCAGACTGTAGTGGGTCAAGCAGGGGAGGAAGGAAAGATAGGTAGTAAGGTGGTTGTAGACAATACCCTTAAGGAGCTTGGAGGCAAAAGGGAGGAAAAAGATGGGTCATAGTTAGAGTGTTAGGAACAAGGGAGTTTTTTTATGAATGGGGGAAACAAGGACATGCTTTAATGCACAAGGGACAGTGCCTGATGAGAGGGAGAGATTAAGGAGGTGGGAAAGATGGGAGCAGGCAGAAGAAGAGAGATAACAGAGGAGGCAGGAGTCAATAGGGTCAAGAGGGGAGATGGAAGGGGGGGACTGGATGAGTGCCATGCTCCTCTCCTGAAGCAGTGGAGAAAGATGTCAGAGTAGTTGAGGTGGTTGGGGAGAAATGATCAGAGGGCAAGGGTGTGCGAGAGAATGAGGCCTCCAGAGGAGAGAGCAGCAGGAGAAGTGGTGTCAGAGGGGGAAATCCATGTTTCAGTAATGGCTAGGAGATTCAGGGAGTTGGAGTTGAAAGGGTCATGGGTTGGGACCAGTTTATTACAGAGATACTGTATCTGGCATTCCAGAGGGCACAGGAGAGAGGAACTGAGATGTGATTGAGATTATTATGGTTGCTTAGCATTGAAGTGACACAAATTTCGAGTTTAGTGTGAGTGCAAAGCTTAGTGGTGGGGTAGTGGGACCATTGTGTGGGAGATAATAATGAAAGTGGAGGAACAGGAAAGGTGGGGGAGGGAAACAGAGGGGAGGAATACAGACAGAGGATGGGAGAGAAAGGGAGGAAGAGGTGGAGGAGGCTAGGGGGCAGGATAGAGGAGGAAACAGGGAGCAGAATAAAGCATAAGGCAGGCACTGAGTAAAGGAAGAATTTGAAGAAAATATAGTCATGATGTGGATAAGGTAAGAAGCAGGAGAAAATCTGGAAGTAAGAATAGTTTCTGTATGAGAAAGATAGTGCTAAAGATTTGCAAAAAAAATGGTGAAAGAACACTGCTTGTAAATGTTTATGCAAAATGTTTTTTTTATTGAGGGGAATATACTGTATGTGAAAATCGAATGGTTTCTTACTAAAGAAGACTGTATTAGTATTTTGAAGTTGTGAGGCTAGGCAAAAAAGCAATGGTAGATCAGACAGTATCAGCAGGGTTAAAAATTTAAATTGGCATTGGTACAGATATGAAATTAGAAGTGACAACATAATTTCCTGCCAATGATCAAACAAGGAGTTCAGTGTTGCATGTACTGGTTATTCAGGCAGCAGGTGTTTGTTGTGAAGGGGTAGTGAACTCACACTTGATGCTCCATAAGTGTCCATAAGCAGTGTTGATTAAAGGTGATTTAAGAATGTTGAAATGTTCTCCTTCTGTTTTCATTCGGTTTAATACATAAAATTTTTCTTAAAATCTATTTTGCACTTGTGAAATCTCCACTTATGACAATCTGCTAACTACAGCCAAGTACTTTTTTGGATGTTTGTCTTTTGATATGTTGTGCAAAACTTCTTTCTTTTTGATTACTTGCACATATGAAAGTTCATCTCCACTAACAAAGAAACCTTTATAGGAACGTAGATACCTGTTCCCAGGTGAGTGTTGTCCCTAGGGGTTTCAAGTGGGGATGAGAGACTAAGATTTCTATAAACTATTGGTGAAGAAAGAAAGATACCTTGATATGAACACATTTTATTTCTGTATTGAAGGCGTAATTTGCTGTGTATCTTCTCTTCTGTTTCAAGTTAAATCCTTTATCTGGACGGATATCCATTTACACATTACTAAGGGATCGTGCTTTTCTTGGATCACTCTATTGTTTGTTGTACTTTGATTTGGAGGCGTGGTGCCCCTAAGAGTGGACTAAGCTGTGGTTTGTTGGGCGCAGGTTGCATCGATCTAATATTTTCTGTTGTATAACTACAGCCTTGTAAATGGTAGAGATGTAGCCAAATGTGCACCCTAATTAATGACAAGCCCCCACTGGCCAGCTAATACAGACCTAGCAATAAAATGGGTTAAACAAACATGTAGTACATGCCAAACATCTAGGACTTAAGATCAATCATGTCTACACTCAATCTAAAGACTGGAGATAGTACTTATGGTAATTTATATACAAAAAACATTTATTTGGCACTTGCAAACTACAGATAACAAATTTGGTTTACCTAAATATATATTTCAAACAAAGCAGCACACAAGGGGTCATGTTCTGCAGCAGATTTCAGATAACAAATTTGGTTTGTCTGTTGGAGACAGAGAGGAGGGGTCAGTTCAATCAATAACTGCTGAGGATATAGCCAATAACGCCAGTGTAACACCTACATTTTTCTTAAAATCTGTTTTGCACATGTGAAATCTGCACTTATGACAATCTGCTAACTACAGCCCAGTAAATGATATTTAAGGGTGATGATTTTGTTTTAATATTCTCAGCTTGTTCCGCATAATATGTCAACATTAAGTGCCTGATTCAGAGATGAACACTAATGTGATTTTTATGCAGATTGAGCAATTGTTTGCCATTGCACATGCATATAAGCCACACTGCGCATGCTCTGCAATTGTCTTGCTTTTATGCACGCACAGAGAACCCATTCGCAAAGTGAGTGACAGGTAGTCAGCGTTTGGGGGAGGTAACAGGGAGTGGTCAGTAAAACGCAGGCGTGTTTGACTGTTATAAACCCAATACATGGGCGTGCATAAATCAGAATCTGAATAGAAAATGTAGCAGTCTTCTATGCAGCATGAAGCCCTGTGTGTCAGGAGAGCTGCCGAGTCTGCGGCTGGTCAGACTTCCTGCAAGGTCAAGATGGCTGCTCGATGTGCGTCAATGTTACTGATATTTATGCCGGTAAGCAACGTTGTACGCATATGAGAAGGCAGTGGTAGGCACCCTTATGCTGAAGTAAGCTTTGGAACTTTTAGCATACTGTATTTTCACTGCTGCATTCCATGCTAAACCACAACTGCAAATGCAATAGCTTCCATCTCTCAAAGTTCCACAATTTGTGTTTACTCTTCTTTTGTATGAATCAAATTTACATCATAAATACAGTATAGCACATGATTTTCAAGACATTATTGAATAACAGTACTTTTATTTACTCTTTTCTTTAGCTGTAGTACATATTTTGTTTCTTTCTTTCGTTCTTTCTTTCTTTCTTTCCATATGTTTTATAAAATGTTCAGAAAATATACTACTAACTGCAGTTCATTGATATGAAAAACATGTTTTAAGTACAAAGGCTTTTATTTTGCCTTTGGTAAAAGAAAAGAAAAATAACCATCAAAATTTTCAACAGCTTTATATTTGGGCAGCTTAAAGCATTAATATAATTGTATGAATCACACTGTATAACAATATGAAGCAGTTTAGAATTTATTCCAACACTGATAAATTAATTATTATACACACTAATGTTTAGAGTGTGATTAAAGTTCAAAACAAATATACAGAAGAATTGAGGATTTCTTAATAAATATGCACATAGGGCATATTTAGAAGATTTTATTAGATGTTACAATTCTACAAAAATAAAATCCTTAAAAACTCCTGAATAATGTATTCCTTCCTGCTCCCCTTATTTTCTCTTTACTCCCCTTCATGCCATGTGTTCCAACTCTCCCGTAATTTTCAGGAGACTTCTGGGATTTCAGCAAGACCACTAGATTCCTGGAAGAGTAGATGACTCTCCCACATCCTGATCACTTCCTAGTGTAATGGGCGGGAGAATTAGCATATTGTCAGTAATCATGACAATTTGCTATATTATGCATAAGGTGGCAGAGACTAATGATACAAAGCACTCAGCCTCTCCTCCATCAGTGGTCAGCTGCATACGAGGCTTCTCCCAGAAGGGAAGAAAAAAGTAATCAAGTATGCATCTGCTCTATCTATTCCTTCCACCCTCCATCTGTAGCTGGTGCAACGGTAACATCACAGTTTGCCTCCCAAATCATTCAAGAACAGGTCAATGTTATGAGGGTGTTAAGGAGGCTAGTACAATGTTGTAGGGGAATAATTGCTATCTCAATGCTGGCAGTATTAATGTTATTAATATTACAGTTTGTTGGGGCTGGAGGATTATTATTATGAGATCTCTGGAAGTATTAATGTTAAGAAAGGGGTTGGTGAAAAATAGTAATATAATCAGGGTCTCATTACCATATGTGTGTATGGGGGGTGGCTATCATTTTATATGATGGAAGGGCTATCATTATATTGTAGGGTCTATTAATGCAGCTGGGTCTTTCTTAAAAATCTGGGAATAAATATGATCTTTAAAATCAGCTACAGACAAGTGGAGGCAGTGAACCATCAACACTGTCAACTGCACATACTACCTACTGCACTTATCAAACTGGCAAACTTCATCTATGCATTTTCAGATTTGGTGGTGGTGGCTCCCTGTGGGGCACCTAGGCATGTTGTGGGCATTACATCCAATCTAATTAGTAAGGATAACTCTGTTTCATCTTTTGGGGTAACACTTCCTCAATTTAGTTTTAGCAGGTGATCTGTGCCTTCTGCTGTGTTGCAGCATCCAGAGACTTTTGCTGCTGTGGTAAAGGTTTCACTTTCTACAGTTAGGAGCTCCTGCTCTGGTGGTGGGTGTCAGGTTTGGGGTTGAAGGGGACTGCTCAACCATAGTGGAAGACCCCTGGAGGGAATGCAGGGTTGCCAAACAGAAGAGAGATGGGAGAGATTAAGGAAGAGACACAAGGCTGCCTCGGTAATTTATTCCAACAGATTAATGATGGACCAATAGTGGAATGGGAGATCAATGGTAATTTAGACTATCAGGTGAAGAAACAAAGAGGAGAATGGAATATGCAGTTCACAATCACAACTCACTGTGTGTTAGAGTCTGGCTGAGTAAGTCCAATCCAGGATTCATCCTAGAACAATCGCCTCATGGTATAGGGTAATGTGGGAGAGTTGAAGTGCTCCCAAATGCCTATGGTGAAATACTGTAGCATGTCATGTCTAAAGCATATGTCACATGCTTGATCCCAAAGCCCAGTGTCAGGTTGCAGCCTAGGATTGGCCATTACTCTCCCCAGCGCTGACTTCCCCTGATCCCTTGGGTGGTCAGACATCAGGTGCAGCAGCGAGTGATGCACTGAGCATTACACCTAGAGCCATGTGGACACCCATGTGCTGTGCCGTGCCTTGGTTACTGCAGTTGCCATCATGGATGCAGCCATGACAGTCTTCATCACCTGACTCCCCATTACCCAATGATAGCATGGTGGAGGTCTGCTGACGCTGTCTGCCAATGATCTGTAACCTCTGAACAGCAGGAAGTTGCCTGTGCAATGTTGTTGCTACCTTTCGTATACTTGCCTTCACCTCATTCCAGGTTTCCATATCATGATTCCCTCGAGCATCTAGTTGCCATCCCCTAGTGCAACAGTACATCTGAACATCTTACTCAAAATCATTTGGAGATTATCCCGCACCAGACTAGAATATGGCACTATATTACAACCAACTTATCTTAAGATATACATGTAATAATTTGAATGAATGGGGTAGTTGGCGGTGCTCCCTGGGAAATGTTAGTACATACACTTAACTATACAAATTAGCAGAAATGCTAAGCAGAAGAATTTCCTTTCATGGGGCACTCTTTATGTAAAAATTGTGTCATGTTTAAGATGTAAAGATAATATAATTAAAATATAACCTTTAATCAGACCAGTAAGAATATAGGGGTTTAGTTATCCAGACTTATGTAATAGAGATTAACTAGTCTGCCACTGAAAAAAATAATAGTACAAAGAACACTTATTTTAATTGATAAGAGACCAAATAATGATCTAGAACGGTGTAGTGATGAAAAATATAATGGTTTAGTGTTTCTCCATATGTCAATCTCATAGGCACAAATAATTCTTGATCAAGGAAAAATATCAGTACTGAATACATCTCAGTGTTCCATACACATAAATTCACAGGTATTCCAAAAATATTTAGCAGTAAAAGGTTATATATATGTACTAATTTGCTTACCCATAGAGCACATATATCAAGTGTGTCAAAAACTGTTAGTAGGACAGCAAAAGCCCTTATATATTGTATTTTCACATATACCAGTAATGTTGCACATACAGTATATTGATAACATTAGTAGGGCAACCATATCCCTTGAAAGGATATTATTGCTGTACTGTGTATATATATTCCACAAAAAATCCTTAACTATAAAGTATATCAGATGTGATATTCCCTAAGAGAAAGATACATAATATTGATAACACAAACAGTACATAGCCCATGCATGTCATTTTTGCAAAAGGTATATTGAATAGGATAGCTGAGTAGTACAGCATGGTATTGCCTCCGTCCCCTCTGCTGTCGGATATCTTCCTAGAGAGGACATCGGATGAGAGAGGGATTCCGGCAATGCCGATAGAAAAAAAGATAAGGTGTGAGTGAGTAGTCCCGTGCAAGGTGTTAGATGGTCTCTGTTGCTGGAGGCATTGCAGAGACCAAATTTTCCGCTGGAGTGTCACTCCCACAGAAGGAAGTTATCTGTTCCATGCAGACTGTTAGGAGAGCTTCTAGGAGGTAAGTGGTTGTACCCCACAGCATCTGATCAGGGACTCGTAGGATGTGTGTTTTGCCTAGATGACTTGTTCACCTGCTGGGTGCAGCTTAAACCCATATCCCGCTTGGAGGGGTCACTGGAAAACACCTCCCAACAGGTTAGACTCTGCATATTTGGCCAGGTCTCGCCACCATCCAATATTCATCGATGAGGAGATCTTATATGCAGGCCCCTCACCTCCAATTCCTCCCTCAACCCAGGACCTCAGCTTTCACCCCCTCAGTAGGGGATTTCCCAATGTCAAACATGACAGTTTGCACAGGCCCAATGGAAGTTAATGGTTCCCAGGTGGCAGGGACATTACAAGATCTTGCCTCGCAGATGCATAATCAGGAGTTGGCTCAACATCAGGTGCGTCAATACCTGCAATAAGTCTCTGGACAGTTACTGTCTATAGAGGTGACAATGGCTACGCTCCATCCTCCTCCCACTGTGGTTGCATTGTCTAATCCTCCAGCTCAACCTCCAGTTTCTGGCAGCTCGAAGTCCCATCTCTAGCTGGCATCTCCTGAATGCTTTGATGAAAACCCGATTCCACCCTCAACCTGGGACCTCAGCTTTCACCCCCTCAATAGGGGATTTCCCAACGTCAAACATGACACCCAGTTCCTGGGTTCAGGATGTCGAATTCTGCCTTCAAGGCCCTGTTTTGGCTTACCTGCATGGTGCCTTGCAAAAGCAGCATAGTGAGCATCCTCCTCAGTGATTCCTGCAGTTCCATTCCATGGGCACCATCTTGGAATACCATTACCAAGATGTCCATACAGTCCAAAGCAGGTGAATCCCGTTCACATTATCTATTGGACCAATCACCAGCAAAGGAGCCCACAGATAAAACTGCAAATACTGGGAAAGGACTTCTTTACCCAGTGGTCAGAGTACTTTGGCTCAAAATGTCAGTGTGCTGTCCTGCATTCCAGAATCCTGCATTTCTGCCTTATGCAATCCTGTACTCGTGTGCTGTATCTTGCATATCTGCAATCCTGCAAAATTGCATTACTGCTACAGTTCCAGTGCATTGTCCATCTCTGTGGACCTTTAGCTTTTAACAACTGTACAGCTATTTGCTACTACTGCCACCTTCCGGCAGCTCATGGTGTCTCATCTACTGCTACAGCACTTCTCTGTATCATCTACTACAACTGGTCTGCATGAAGGGTAGTATTATTCAGCTATCCAGCTTCACTAGTATTTCAAGTCATCAAAGCTACCCCAAGGGGTCCAATCTTTCTAGTGCCATGATAGCATGGTCTCCTGCTTCCCCATACAAAGTATATCACTAGATGGTTTATGTACAGTAATTGAGCCATTGTCAGGGGAATTGCAAAGGAAGCATCTGAATTAGATAGATTATTCTTGGTAACTGTCATAGCGTGGAAGTGCCTGGTTTCTTAGTACCAAGTCTGATGGTACAGATCCTGCCAAAGGTGGATGCAAGTTTTCTGCAGTCCAACACCTGCCTTAGTGGTCTGCCTCCTCTCTGTGAAAAAAATATATCTAGCAAGCAAGATATTTGGTAGGTGTTGTTATGGTTGCTATGTATAGCAGCTACCACAGAGGGGATAGTCAATCCCACAAATATGTATAGAGAAAAAGAGAAAACCAAGGTAGCGCTTGTATAAAATTGATATGATAACATAGTAGTGAAATCACTAAATGTGGATATTTAATATAGCTGATGCAAAATGCAATATTACATAGAAAAAAATTTAACATGAATAATCTCATAAGAGCAAATAACCACACTGTTGTAACATGACATGAAAAATAATTAAAACAACCACTGAGTATAAAGGTCAATTGTTGACCACTGTGATGGTAAATTGTCTCCTTTCCTTCAATACTGTATGTAAACCCCTGTAAAGAGTTCCACTTATGGATAGCAGAGTTGCTATAGCCGGAAGTCAAGAAGATATATATTTACCAGTGACCGTTAGAGGATGATTTTTCCTGGAGAAAGTAATAGGCCAGTGGTTTGACCTCAGAAGATATGGTGATCTGTGTAGTTGAATATACTGGTAAACATATAGATATAACGGAACTATAATGTCCAGTGGTGGGACGGAGATTGGACCGGGATATCCGCGGAGAGTGCAATCAGTAGGTCATAAAAGCAGGTGGCTCTAATGCGTTTCACTGCAACATAGGGCAGCTTTTTCCTCTCTGTCCCTACTGTGCACCCTTCTGCAAATGCTGGCCCTCTCTGCTCTCACTGTGCTGTAGGCATGGGTGGATGACTCTTGCCACAGTTAGTAAATTGCAGTCATGTGACCACTGACTTCATGCTGGTACCAAATTCATATGTGCCCAGCCTCTTTAAACTGCTCTGTAAGAATATTAAGCTCACTCCAGCATCTGTTCTGCCTATGCTACCTCTGAAGTACCTGAATCTTGATCCAACCTGATGATTTTTCTTGCCTGCTACTTTGGTACTGATTATGTGACTTCCTGGTTATGACTTTGGCTTCCTCCTGACTTGTTTTTGCCCATCCCCTGGTACAGTGTTGCCTACCTGGCTCAGACCCTTGCCTGACAAACACTCTCCAATATGCCCAATAGCAAACAGTTTTTGTGTCTGCCTTCACTCTCAAGGCTAGTACACTAGTAACTCAGTCAGAGGTCCATGACCAGTGTATCAGGTGCAGCAAAGCCCGAACCCCCATGTGGAGATCTCTGGTGAAGGGCATTCGAAAAGTTAGATTTTGCAGCTCTATTCTGGGTCCACGACAATCTTACTGGTAATGTTAGCATCCATATTATCTCAACAAGAGTTATGACAGTAACACATTCAATTTAGTTCCCTTTGAAAATCACACATTACATTTTGTTATCTTTCTACTTTTTTTAATTTTGTGCCCTAACTTGAGGAACCTCTACTCATGACCTTTTAGGTGGGGGTCAGTGAGGGTTTTTTTCCCTGACCATTACATTACATCATCAAATAAATATATTTATAAATATTATAAAAGAAAATATAAATTTAATTCTGATTGGCTTCATCAGTTTAGGTAGACAATGTCTAGACAGACATCAGATGTTATACAGTCAAAAGGTTGACAGGGACAATAGCTTGACACACTAAATGTCGACATGTAAGAAGTTCGACAGGTAGAAATGGTTGACAGGGTCAAAAGGTCAAAACAAAACAAAAATGGTTGACACGTTTTTTTTTCTAACTCTAATCTTCACCCTATCCCTAACCTTAAGTCTCCCACCTGGTGCCTAACCCTAATCGTCGGGGATCCTACTCCTGGTGCCTAACACTATCCCTTCTAGTGCCTACTCCTAACCCTCCGGTAAGTGCCAAACCATCCTTCCTTCCTGGTGCCTAACCCTTACCATTGGGGTAAGTGCCTAACCGTAAAAATTAAAAAAAAAACTTGTTTTAACCATTTTTGTATCGACATTTTGACCATCGACCATTTGCTTATGTCTGTCCTATTGACTGTCTAACATCTGGTGTCTATCTAGACATTATTGACCTTTTTACTGTAGATCTGTAGACCGCATCCCTTTTTGACAATTGGTATGTAGCTTGTTCTTGATTTTTGGAATGGTTCAATGATTAATGATTTGCTTTGTCTTGAATCTTTACAAATCAGTCTCCTTTTGTTTTAGATTTTGCTAATTTTCCAGAGATTTGGTTTCTCCATTGGTTAGCTTTCCATGGAATGCATTGGTATCAGTGGTGGCTCCAGAGGTGGGGCTGCAGCATAGTCCAAAATTCAAATAGGGGAAACACACCAACTGCCATGTCAAATGCTGCCCAACATAGATGGCTGGGACTCACTGGCAGTTGGTGTGGCTCCCCTATTTGAATTTTGGACTGCGCTTTGATGGCTTTTTATTAATCACTTAGGTGGAAATGATTTAGAAGATGACACTTATCTGGCCCTCCAGTGATTTATAGTTTATAGATTTGTTGTTATGTGATTTGGTCAGAGATTATTCATAGGCATGTGTGGTGTTGCCAGCAGAGTGGTGTAGCATAGGATTAAGCACATAAGAGTGTCAATTCGGTGATGTCACTTTTTTTGTTGAATTTGGGTGGCTCTGTTGTGTCCAACCCTTCATTCGTTCATTTTAAAATCATTTATCTCTATAGGCCTGAAGGGATTCAGCACACAGATGTATGTTTGCTTTATTTATTGTAAATTTGTTTAGTTATTTTAGCAGAGTTTCTTAAGTCTAGTATGGTGGCAACATTCGATCTCAAGTGGGAACTTTCTCTGACAGGAAAGAATGATAGCAATGGCCATTTGGCAGTAGTTATTGATGTGTTATCTTAGCTAAAACTCAGATTATGCTAACTCTACCCAACTGTAGTCAGCAACTCTCCAGGTGAGGCTTTTTGTGTCATTGGGAGTGGAATGTTGTTGATGGGCCAGCAGATGACCGTTATCGAGGCTTGTTGATTTGTGTGTACCAATGGTGTTAATGAGTTCAGGATGTTCTTCCCTATCATAGTTTGTAATTATAAAATAAAGATGACACTTTTCCCTGCCATTTATTTCTCCTACAGTTGGTCAATAGGTTAGATAAGTGAGGTCATGCTACCTGTTGGGACAGTGGGCGGCCATGGGTCATTAGAACGTTTAATATTACTAAAGACATTTTAAATGCCTGGAAGGATTAATACCTCAAGGCCAAATTAGCATACAGGTCCCATAGTTGGCAGTTAAAGAGTGTTCTGTGTTGCTGTGCAGATTATTTAGTCAGTGTTGGTTTAGGGGTGGAGTTATGGGTGGGGTTTGCAGTGTTGTGTAGCTTGCTTTTAAAGGTCATGTCCTCTTTTTCTTTAATAAATTCACTCCCACCCACTTTAGTTGTCAAGTTTATATTGTGGTTGTGGAAAAGAATGGCAGTAGTGGCCATCTAGCAGGTGCTCTCACAACTAATAGATGATTTAGGCTGATTCTACCCTGCTGGGGTCAGTGGCACCACCTGTTCAGGTGGCACTTAAAGTGTCATTGGGAGGGTAGTTTAGATAGCTTGTGATGTTGGGGATAGGCCAGCATTTGGCCCCATCTAAGCTTGTTGGCTTATGGATGCAGACACCATTAGTGAGTTCTGACCATATGTCTCTAATTTATAATGCTGACACTTTTCCTCTCCATTCATATCTTCAATGTCATTATTTTAAATTAGTGGGATTTTGCTAAATTCTGTGATGAGTGGGCATCAGCTATTGGACGTTTATACCAATTTTTGTATAGACAGAGTTGGAATTTCATTTTTATGCTGGCGCTTTAAAGATTATTTTGTTTGTTTACTTATTAATATTATAAGTAAAGATGTGCATGGACCCCAAATAGCTAAATTATGGCTTGTTTGCTCCTACAGTATTATTTACCTAAAAAACATTAATTTTCAGTAAATTTTGACCAGCTCACAGCTGACAATATTGTTTTCACCCATACTGACCAAAGGCTGCAGCGAGATGACTGGTCAAACTAAGTGACAGAGAAGCGGCACAAACACATGGCAGTTTAAAAAAGAATATAGTACATCTAGGAAACAGAATGGCACTGCAGTGGCATACAAGATCACAGTTTAATAAAAAGTATAAACTATACAATGCTATAGAATGTTTTCATTAATCAAAAACTAGAGGAGAGGCCCAAGGCCAGCACAGGCAAATAGCGGTGTATTAAAGCAATTAAATAGTTAAAATGAAAACCTTAAACAGTTTTTGTATCGCTGTTTGTATTTAAAGGTAAAAAGTCACATGAAAAGACGCTCTGCACTACCAAGTCACCCAGATCTCCCGCATTATGTGTAGCATGATTTGTAGTGCACAGACGATAGATGTATTTGGACACATCTCTATCAACTTTTTATTTTGTCCCACACAATACTACATTCTCCAATCCTCATAAATTTAACCTTCTATGTACTTTTCACCAAGTTGCACAGATATATGGTAATATTGCTCATGGCTGTAAAATATAATTTAAAACAGAGCATGTGTAGAGTCCACAATACCTCATTTTTCCCAAGGTATAACTCATTTTTGCCATGGTAGGTCCTTTAATCTAATGGAAATGTGTTTGCTGAAAAAACATAAATAATCACAGTATGTGAAACAGCATATTAATTCTATGGGACAGATTTGATTAGCCATGTGCAATGTAGCGTTGGTTGGTTTTACCTTTTGAAATCATGCTGCCTAAAAATATGGGACCCAGTCTCTGCTCACAAGTGACATTATGATTTGTTACCTGTTTCCTGCAAAAGCCTGGGCCAACTTACCGGACACACCATAAGGATCCACACCGTTTTGGGACTTTTTTCATCTGCCCCTATGCTGGACATGTACACCATACATCTTGAGGATTCCAAGTGCTGCATATGTAATTTATGGCAATAGGAATACTCCTCTATCAGTGAAAGGATCTGGTAATTATATACCCATTGGCAAGTTCGCCTTTCTCTCAACATGAGAGTGGTATTTTTTGCAACTTGATCAATGTTCGTTTTGCATCTGGAAGTATCTATAGAAACAGGCTTAATTTTTTCGACAATCACAAGGGTGAGGCATATGCTCGTCCACATACTGTTTTTATGCAATTGCTTGTCATTTAATATCATCATTACTGTTTTTATATTAAATTTATCTGACATTTATTTTTGATTGTTGTGTACTATTATCCATCATAGTGCCATTTTACTTTTTTATCTTTTGCTTCATGTGTGTGTAAGGATTGGCTACCCCTTTGTATGTAGATGTTTGGAACAACAGAACTTCCCAGCACCTGTAAAAAACCTACCTTGGTATTGGAAAACTAACTAGCTGAATCATGCATGTGCATGCATCTCACAGGCAATTACATAAAGACCTATGTTTTTGTGCTTGAGTTATGTATGCAGTTCAGAAATGGTACAAACATGGTTAGTGTGTAAAGGTACAAGCAGCACATAGTTTGTCTTGTAAATTTCAAGAGTCTATTCATTTCAATGGCACTGTATTTCCAGTGTCTGCATTACATGTACTTGCCAAAGTGCTGTGTATAAATGAATCTTGGTGTTCATGGCATTCACATATATATGTACATTGGTGGCTATTATACACTGAAAATTTCAAGGCGGTTGTACAAGTTTTTATACAAAGGATGAAATAATAACAGAATTGCACAATGTGTATTATTTCACTTTTTTCATGTACTCATATATAGCATGCATGTGCTGATGAAGCCTGTCTTTTATATCAATACATTGTGTCAATTATATACCACATCATTGTTCCGATGACACCTTCTGAAATATGGGGCTAGCACTGAATTTCTGAAGCTATCACCAGATATTTGGCACCGGTTTAATTTTTACAAAGATAATGGCAAAAATATGGCACAATGACAGAGTGGCTGGATCAGCAGTGCACGGAAGTGCACTGCTGATCACAGATTCCAGATAATCGTGACTCTGCATGTGTGCAGGATGGAGTGTGCAGAATGGGTCCTGTGTAGTTGCACACAGCCCCTTCTGTGCCTCTGCCAGGCAGAGGCATTTAAGGGGCAGAGCAGGGTTGGCCAGCATTGTCCTGGCCTCATAAGCTGACCAGTCTGAATAAGCTCAGGCTTACTCATCTGGATTGTGACCCGGCACCATCCACCATCGCGACCATCAACCACCGATTTTTTCAATGGTGATCCCATGCTCACATCGCAAATGCAGTAGGGGGTGTCATACACCTCCTGCTTCATTGCATAATAGCAAGGACAGAATTGCAAAGCTGCCCTGCATTTGTGATCCTTGCTGAATGACCCACAGAGTCTTTATGATTCTTTGTTCATTTGTCAACACCAGCTTATTTCAGGGGTACAGTAGGTGACCTTTGGACATCACATGGGGCCACTCCAGTCTTAAAACACCCCTGCAAATTATGTTAGTGTTTTTTTTACAATTCATAAAATTTTTAATACTATGAAACAGTTTTATGGACCCTACCTATTGGTTCTGGGATTGTGTTTTACCATTGAAACTGAGTTGCTGGGAAGCCATAATGTTTTTTATGTTCCCCTAAGATACACTAACTCTTCACTGACTAGCCTCTTCCTGGGATTTATTAACGAAGTGTTGGGTTGTTAAATACTGTGCTGCTGGTTGTGTTTATGCCCGATATTTAAAAGCAAAATGCTTTTACAATCAAGACTCGGGTGTAAAAGCATTGTCCTTTTAAATATTGGGCATAAACCATTTACAACCCGACTACACTAGACAAAAGTGATTGGATACTGACAGCAAATAGATCAATGAGATTCTATTGACATCAGTACTTTGTAGGGCAGACACCCTTTTTGGCAAACTCTACACAAGTTCCAGGACAACAGCAGGCAGTATGTTTTGCCATTCCGCATTAAGTACAGTGAACAACTGTGACACTGAAGAAGGTTGAGTTGGCATATAATGTACCTGTAACTCAAATTCATCACAGAGATTATCAGTAGGGTTAAGATCTGTACTCTGAGCTGGCCAGTCCATCCAGGTTACTGAGTTTTCTGTACACCAGTCCAGTGTCACCATGGAAACTTGACAGGTAGCGTTGTCATCCTGATAAAAAATATTTGTTTTTCCTGTAGAAATACAAGTGCATAGGCCTCACTATGAAGAGTTTTTGTCATAACCGACACATTAGTGGCCAATTGGAACTCATGTGCAATGGTATGCATGGTATGCATTTTTCTTGTGTGGGGGTGCCCAATCACTTTGGTCTACATAGTGTAGTAGGGAAGCTGCATGTATATAACTTCTCTTTTATAATTGGATCCAGTCCTTCTAATGCTGAGATAGATTAGGAACTTTTAGGGGAACACACTGCCTAGTTTTATTTAGTTTATAGAACATATCCCATTAATTTTAATACATTGTTTAGATAACTGATAAGAGAAAAAGGACGTTTCAGTATCCAAAATAGATAAACACAGATAATTATATTTACCTGGTACAAATACACCTTTATACCATATGAGTGTGTTCACCACAAATCTTTAAATTTCTATATCAAATACATGCCCAATCAAACATAAATATAGCCTTATCAGTCATAAATAAAGCTTGTGAAGACTCAGGTATAGTTTGTTATTCCAAATGTACTGAATTCACCAATAAAGTGTCAAAATACAATAGGGAGATGTTGCCCATAGCAACCAATCAGATGTTACTTAACATCTATCTTGCACCTTCTGGAAGATAATAGAATCTGATTGGTTGCTATGGGCAATACCTCCACTCCTAAAAAAACAGCATTTTAGTAATTATACCCCTAGGTGTGATAAATAAGCTGTATACACATTCAATCATAAAATAATTAAATCACAATATGTAAAAAATGGTATGTACTGTAGCAAAGTTAAACTTTAAAATGATTTTCATTTGTAAGTTTTCAAGTTTATTTTCATACAGAGCTTAGAACTTAGGTTTTGTCTCAATTAATGCGATTAGTCCTCCATTAGAAAATGTGAAATGACCTTTTTTGTTTTGAAAGTCTTTTTTGATGACCACAGTGACAAATTGTATTAATGCAATCATTAGCTTCTTATTGAAACTGGAGGTCTAGAATTTTCCTGGGTGCAAGTTGACAGATTATAAAGTTATTATCTTAATAGCATGTATTTCATGAATTAGTAAAAAAAAATATTTGCTATGATTGTTCTCTGATCATTAGTTGAGGGCTTGTTGCCTTTGCGTAATGATATCATCACACAGATCATTACTACTTATTAAAGTCATTTTTCTTAATTTGCCTTTTGCACTGTACATCACAAAAAATTAATACATACATGTTTAATTTATTAATCAGATCTCTACTAAATTGTCTTTAAGAAGAATCTACAGAATAAGAATATATTCACAAGAATACTGAGGGACATATTCATTATGTTAAATATTGAGGTCCAGGTGGACCCCAATAATTAACAGTCTTATTCGCGTAGAGCCTCAAAGCAATACATCATTGCTCTGGCAAGGAGACAGCAGGTCTGAAGAACCGCTGTCTCCCCGAATGTAGCAGTGAAACTTTGCACTGCCTAGTGATTCTCGGTAGTGCTAGTGCACCTGCGTGAAAGAGAATTTCTGCAGGCACAAAAAGCCCCGGCATCCGATGGAAGGAGCCGGACAAATGTGGAGGGATACAAAAGCATACTTCTTCACAACCTGGGATGCCTTCCCATAGGGAAGGAGCAGATGTGCAGGAGAAAACACCATCTGAAGATGGCGAATGATCCCACAGGCAAGCTCTGAAAATATTGTGCTTTTGGAGCTTGATGAATTTTGGCCCCCATACTAGTGTATGGGAACAGTAAAACACTTTGGGAATAAATGGTAAACAATAAATATTAGATCTATTTTCTGCGTTACCTTTAGGATAAATTGCCCTAAATATTAATTTCTACAAAAGTAGGTGAAAAGTAACATTTTCAACTGCATTTGTAGAAATTAAGTGATGATGAATAGACCACTGAGTTCCACGTTTGGAATGCACAACCAGGTGTCAGGGCTGCCATCAGAGGGGGACTTTTGGAATTCCTGGGCCTGAACTGAAAGGGAGGCCCATCCAGAAACCCATTGCCTGCCTGCTGCCAGTGACTCATCACACTGCACTGCTTAAAGAGAGGAGCCATGTCTTGTGATAAGTTGGTTTCAGCGCAACAAGAAGAAGATAAGTTCAGAGGCTGGCTATGGCTGAGGCTGGAGACAAGTGTTATTGAAAGCAGAGCTAGGCTGGAGACACAGAAGGGGGCTGGGCTGGAGACACAGAAGAGGGGATTGGCAGGAGACAGAAGTTGGTCTGGCTGGACACACAGAAGGAGGGCTGGCTGAAGACATGGCGGTGGCTGGCTGGAAATGCCAAAGGGGTTTGGCTGGGAACATCAAAGGATTTTGGCTGGAGACACAGAAGGCTGGAGGCACAGAAGGCTGGAGGCACTGAAGGGGGATTGGCTGGAGACACAGAAGGTGGACTGTCTGGAAAGTTTCAAGGGGGACTGGCTGGCGACACAGGAGGGGTGCTGGCTGGAGAGACAGAAGTGTGGAGGCTAGAAACACAGAAGGAGTTCTTGCTAGGGATGGTCTGGCTGCAGACACAGAAGTTGTGCTGGCAGGAGACACAGAAGGGGTGCTAGCTTGGTAGACAGAAGGGATGCTGGTCTGGGAAGCAGAAGGGGTGCTGGCATAGGAGACAGAAGAGGTGCTGGCATGGGAGACAGAAAGGGTGCTGGCTGGGGAGACAGATGGGGGGGCTTAGTAGTCTAAGTGGCATATAGGCTACCCCAAGATGCAATCATATATAGATGTAAATATACACATTTTTATAGTGCACATTTCTTTTAAGCAAAGTATATCTGATTTACTTCTAACTCTGCATCAAGCTCAGAGTGCCCACAGGACATGAGTTGGAAGGTGAAACTTCCTCAAAATATCAGCATCTGACATCTTAAAAAGGCTTACATATGACTAGTAGATATGTCCAACCTCATTACTTTTCTCAGTCTCATCAAAATACTAACTTCATTAGGACAGTAATGACTTCACCTTCATGATCAAACTTAGGCCCCCATTCAGACCCGGATGCAAGTGGCCGTTCGTACGTTCGGCGTACGTAAAAAAATATGTAAATTCAAGCGCTCGCTCGTATTTTCGAACGCAGCTAAACATCCTCCCCAAACTCTACTGACCCCTCCTCTAACTAACGAGCGTGCCAAATAGCGAGTGTACATCCCCGAAGTGGCTTGAAGGGAATGCACGCACAAGTACAAACCGGAAGTGGGACTGTCAGATTCCGATTACCTGCTCCTTTTTTCTGCCTACCTCCCTCAATCGTATCATACCAATCAATATATCAATTAGCTTAATTGTTTTTTTTTTTTTTTTGACAATGCAATAAACTTTAATCTTGTCCGTGTTGGTGTTTACCCGCAGAATACGTACGGCTTAAACATTCGCTTTTATTTGTCAAAATACATGTTAGAGCCAATTAAACAATTGTTTTATTTTTTTTTAACCACGCATATTTTCCTGGGTTCATTTCTTTATTTATATTTGCTTACGCCTGTCACTGCATCAAGCCTATCATAACTCTCAAGAGATTTCTGGCCCTGTCGAACACATGACTCATACACTAACCAATAGAATTGGTCCTATTAATTACCCAAATACATTAGCCAATCAAATTTATTTTCGGGTCTTTATTAAAAATGATTTTTAACAAATACACCATTGCCAGCATTCACCAGGCGCGAGCTGCTGGTGTTAACCGAGGTGATGGATAGGTGGATCACCAGCCAGCCTCCACCCATCACAAATCGCGAGAAGCGTTCCGCATATGCGGAGGTACGTGGCTGCCTGCGTTCCTTCAGCTCACGCCGCCAGATCGGCCAGCTGGAGCGCAGGTGGTCGGACCTGCAACGGCGGACGCCCCGCTTGCTGGCATGCTTTCGCATGCAGATCGCGGAAAGTAAGTTTTTGGGACTGTGGTTTTCATGTTTATCTTTGTGTCCCTAACTGCGTGTGCATGTTTTCATGTATGTCCTATTTATTCATTGTACGCATATCTGCATGGCCATGTTTTCATGTATGTCCTATTTATTCATTGTACTCATATCTGCATGACCATGTTTTCATGTATGTCCTATTTATTCATTGTACTCATATCTGCATGGCCATGTTTTCATGTATGTCCTATTTATTCATTGGACTCATATCTGCATGGCCATGTTTTCATGTATGTCCTATTTATTCATTGGACTCATATCTGCATGGCCATGTTTTCATATTTGTGTTGTCATAAAATAGTGTTTAACTCGGTTTTGGTTGAAACTAACCACAATTTGTTTCACATCTTTTAGGGGCACAGCAAAGACTATGGCATCATCGCCATCCAAGACTGCGCTCTCGCCCACTCTCCCCAAACCCAAGCCAACCCTCCACACCCCCAAATTCCCCTATTTCCCCCTCCTCCCCAGCCTGCCCAGACCCTGTGGAGGATATTTCGGGGCTCCTTCCCCTCCATCCCAATTCCCCCTCTCCTCCAACCACCCCTCTTCTAAATACCCCCTCCCCTGAATCCCAAATCACCCCGCCAAGGTCGTTGGGGAATGGAGGCACCTCCGAGGAGGACGAGGGAGTGGCTTCTGGAGCAGCCGTTATTTTGTACGGTATGGTTTTTTTTATTTTGGCAAAAACTGTTTGTATGTAATCATGTGTCGGTCACTTTTTTGTGTTTTTTGGCCGAATTTTTGGGAGTTTTCGGTTTGTCTTTACCTGTTACTGCTGATTTCACCATACACATATCACACCTGTCTGAATCTGATTTTTTTGACTTGTAATTTTGGTGTAGACCATTTTGGGGGGCTTGGTTTTTCCGGTGTAATTCTGCTTTGGGCCACAATATTGACATTTTTGGGTAGCTTGGTTTGGCTTGTTTTTTAATGTGGTTTCATTATTGATGTATTAATCCCCACACTTTTCTAACCCACAGAGCAACAGAGGCGTATGGCTGAATTAGCCGGATGTGTGGGGTGTATGCGTGACCACGTCATCGGGCTGCTGGTGGTCCTTGACCATATGTTGGTCCTCCTTAGGAACCAGTTTTAGTTTTTTTTTTTACTAAAGTTAAATAAATTACAAATTTAAACTTAACGTTCTGTCTCATTCCTTGTTTCCAAATCAGAGATTGTTTACACTGACATAAGTAGACTCCTCCAGCAAGGATTTGCATTTATTGTCACTAAGATTGTGTGTTGTATTTTTTAGGAAAACAGGCACAAGAAACACCTAACAGTAACAATCTGATTGGCCTTTTTTGGTGTTGTACAAATTATATATTACTACATTTTACATGTTCCTTTTTGGGGGGCAAGCTGCTTAGGCCGATATTACGAAGCCAAATGATTGTACAGGATTCCTTTGGGTGTTGGTTTGGACCCAAAAAACATCTTACATTTTAGCTCAACTTGCGTCATTACAGGCTTACCCCTTAGTCAAATGTAATGTGTGTGAACCTGGTTACACTTGCTTGTAATGGGCAAAAAAAGGTACAAAATTACACTTTCAAGACATTTTTTCACAACATAACTAAAATAACAAAGTGTTCACTCACAAACAAAACACACAGTGATAATCATAAATACAACACATACAATAAACTTTTAAAATTCAAACAAAAAATCAAGAACTGGTTGACGAAGGACCATGCCAACATGATTCCACAAATGTGGCGTTGCAATATGGGTTCCATAATATATTCCCAAAGTTTCCACATGAAGGTTTTTTTAGGGTAGCAGGAAGTAGTCATCGTTGGAGTCCCAAAGATTATGAAAACAAACAGAAGATGGAGAAAAAAACACAAAATAATTAGATGTTCTCAAACAATCCATACCACATTGTGTCTAAACACTGTTGTGTTGCCAATAAATACCTAAAATATCTGGCCACCACATCATCGCGTATGGCCCCCCCACATACTGACCTCCGACCAACCTCGGGGGGCCATCCTCAGGTAAGGCATCCTCTGGCTGCATTGGGACACCACTCCTTATGGCGATGTTGTGAAATATCCCACACAGGACCACAATTTTCGAAACCATATCCGGCAAATACATGAGCTCGCCACCAGAGCAGTGGAGGCATCTGAATCGGCCTTTTAAAAGGCCGATACAGCGCTCCACCACTAGCCTGGTGGCTGTAAGTGCGGCATTAAAATTACTTTGTGGCCCTGGTGTGGGAGCCAAATAAGGAGTGAGCAGCCAGGGCGTGCAAGGGTAGCCACTGTCTCCTGTGAAAAAGAAGTGACAACATCAGGATCACTGTGTATCAAGCTTAACATTGTTATGTACTAAAGGTCTCCACTTACCCTGAAGCCACGCATCACCAGCTTGTAGGTTGTTTAATTTGTGCCATATCCCTGATTGACGGATGATGAATGAGTCTTGTGCACTTCCTGGTAATTTTGCATTCAGGGACAGGATCTGGAGGGAGGCATCACATACCACCATTACATTCAGGGAGTGATAGTGTTTACGTTGCGAAATATGGCCTCCAGCCATGCTGGAGGCTGAAGTGGTATGTGAGTACCATCCACAACCCCTATGATGTGTGGGAAGCCAGCTATTTGGTAAAAATTGGCCTTGGCCACACTACGGGCACCCATATCCAAAGGCATTTGAATAAAATGATGGAGGTGCTTGAAAAGTCCCTCCATCACTGCCCTCAGGATCCGGGAAAAGGAGGATTGGGAGATGCCCGCCACTATTCCCACCGTTGTTTGAAATGATCCTGAGGCACAGAAATGTAACACCGCCATAAATTGCGTAAGTGGTGGTATTGCTGTAGGACTGTCAATTTGCCGCTCAAGATCACTCTCTATTAATGAGAGAGTGTCTATGATGATTTTGGGAGGCAGACAGTAACGTCTTAAAACCTCATCATCATGCATTCCAACATGGGTGACACGTGTTCGAAATATCTGGGGCCTTGCACGCCTACGATGCCTATGCCTGGGACGAGATTGAGGTTGGTCAGCTTCTGGGAGCATGGCCAGAACAATCCGACCCAGATCAACCTGAAATGGCAAGATTTGAATGTAAGGCTTTTTTCCCCCCAAAAAAAATAGATTTTTACTTAGCTTGATGATACAATCCATTGATGCTTACATGCCGGGGTATTGTCATGATACGGGCAAACTGTAAATAATCACAATATAAAAATGCAACAATTTATGCAGGGCATTTATGATTCAAAATTGGGTGCAAGACAAAACATAAAAGGGGAGAAACACACATTTGCCCAAAGAGCAAAACGACATTGCGCAGACTACCTCAAATTGGGCCCAAATGTAATCCACAAATGCTAAAGGGAAAACACAACCAATTTAACGGGTCTAAATAAGCATTTAAAAATGCGCTAAGTAGTTCGCAAATACCAGTCACAATAGAAACAGTTAAAAATGCGCTAATTAGTTTGCAAATACCAGTCTCAATAGAAACAGTTAAAAATGCACTAATTAGTTCACAAATACCAGTCTCAATAGAAACAGTTAAAAATGCACTAATTAGTTCGCAAATACCAGTCACAATAGAAACAGTTAAAAAAGCGCTAATTAGTTCTCAAATACAAGTACAAAAATACGCAGATAGAAAAGCACGACATATTTGAAACATTTCTGACTAATAAAAACAAAGGTTACAAGTGTAAGGTCAAACAAAGTTGCGTAAATACAAACATGAACATTTAATAACCAAGTGAAAAAATAAACTTACAAATAGATAATATATAAGTCTCCGGATCAAAAGGTCGATGGGGCAGAGCCAAAAAAAACCTAAAATAGATGAAATTTGGATAAATTAACGTTCAAAAATTCAGGAAAAGAAGGAGACACAAATTGATCAAAAGTTAGACTGGCAAAAACTTACCAAATAAATAAACGCCCAAAAAAAAACACCAGAAAAAAAGCGATTGGAAAAAAAAAAATATATATAGCAAACAAAAACAACTCCCACCAACGCCAACTCCAAAACCCGCCAACAATCAACTCCGACCAACGTAACCTCCTACAATCAACAAACGACACCTCGACTCGAGACGCTCCAAGCCATAAATAGTGTTTAGTTTCCCGCACAAATTAAGGAGGGATCATAGGAACGCACAATCAATGATGCGGCCGAAAAATAAGGACACATGCATAAATACGTCACGAACCAACCAAAAAGTTCTGGAGTATTTCTTGTTTGGAGCTAAGACATGGCTACAGACCAGGGAAACAATGGGCAACAGTCTGGCGGTAAGTATTTCAGGCATTTGGAAACAATGATTAATTTGAAACATAATATAGTGCAAGTTGTGAAGTTTACAATTCTCAACATTTAAACAAATAGGTGGCTGGGCCCAGTATTCCGGCCAAAGCTGGCAAAAAGAAAAGGCAGCCACAATTCACAAGAAAGGAGATGGAGGTTTTGGTTCAGAAGTGTGTGTGGACATCCTGCCACAGGCAGACAGGAATATGAGTGCAAGCCAGAAGTGGAGAATGTGGGAGGAGGTAGCCGTTGCGGTGAATAGGGTGGGTGATTTTGTCCGTCTAGCCCGGGATGTCAAACGGCGGTAAGTAAAAACTTGACCACCCAAAAAAACTGGGTGAAAGAATGCATGAATAATGGCTACTTTTTCACCCACAGATGGCAAGACTTCAAATATCGCCTGAAACAAAAAATGGCTGACAGGGCTAGGCATGCAAGGGGGACAGGTGGGGGTCCCACCCCTGTGTCATTGGAGTTGAATGATTTAGAAGAGCTGGCACAGGGGTGTGTGCAGGCTGTGGAGGTGTTTGGCGTGTCCAACATGGATACGGACATGCCAGACTTTGCGGCTCCTCATGTTGTCCAAGGTAAATATTGTGATGTCACCAACTCTGAAATGTTAATGTGCCAATATGTAGATTCTAATGTGACTCTTTTCTCATTTTTCAAACAGAGACACAGGCGGATGAGTCTGCTCCAGAGTGGAGCCTTGGCAGCAGAATTTCTGCTGGCTCTGCAGGGGAGGAACCAGTACATCCGGCTGAGGACCCTGCAGAAGCCAGTCCTGGGCAATCCCCCTCGCAGGCAGTGTCCCTCCTCACAGAACTCAATTTTAAATCGGATGTCCATACGGAGATTCTGCAGAGGATGGACACCAGTCTGGTACGGGTGGCTGAGGCCCTGGAGCAAAATGCTGCAGCCAACGTGACCATTGGTCAGGCCCTGGCGGAAAATACCAGGGCCAACATCCGCATCGCCAATGCCCTGGAGCAGCTCATTTGCCAGCACATGGTGGAGCCGACCTCCCTTCCTGCCGGAACATCAGGATCCTCCACCTCTGGCACAACATCAGCCAATCCTCCAAATGTGCCTAGCCCTGTGCCTAGCCCAGAGGCCACAACATCTTTCTCTGGACAGGCCAGCCCAATGACATCCCGGACCCAGTCTGGCACCCACCCTCCCCCTGCCAAACGGGGGAAAAAACGTTGACAGCACTGGCTACTTTTCCCACACTCCTTCTGTGCATGCCCCATATTCCTTTCTGGCCAAAACTTCCCTCTCCTTTCTTGTGAATTGTTTTTAATTTTTAGCTTTACGTTTCCATAACTTTGATGTTTGCACAATTATTAAAATTGTTGGAATTAACACTGCAAAAAATGTTTGTGTAAAAAATGTGCATGAAATTGATTTTTTTTTGCAATAAATTTGCCAAAAATGTTCGACATTGTATTCTGACATTATTGTAGAAATGGTTTACTTTTAATCCTGGCCCACAAGGCAAAAACGTGCAACACCAACATTTTCCATGAGAAAAAAAAAGGGCTCTTTAAGGAACGTTTTAAAATTTACATAAGGATGCAAATTCACCAGGCAAAAGCAAAATGGCCAAAAACACACAAACATGATGACATTATTGTTACAATAGCTCAAAAACCAAATATCAACCCAAAAATAAACCCCCACAAATGTACGCAAATTGATTGTGTAATCCTGACATTAGCAGCTATGATTTCCACCTGCGTACGGTTTTGTGCTAACCCAAAAAACAGATTTCAAATCACATACCAAGCCAGATTTCAATACAACACTAATTGATTTTCAGACAAGCCGTGATTAATCGATGCAACATCGTGGAGTGCCGGGATGGATGAGAAGGCCATCGCCAATGTGGTCGAGTAATCCAGACCCTAAGCTGTGCGAGCATTTTGAAGGGAAAGAGGATCATCCAGTGACGTATGAGTTGGTACGAACACATTTGACGTTCGCATCTGATAATGTATGTACACCCAAAAAACGCCTCGCCACGCCTGCGTTTTTCCATCTCCACCCCCGTCAACGCCCAAAAACGCCCTGTTCTGTCAATCACATTTGACATGTCACTTCCTGTATGCTATTTGACGAATGAGACAAAATAAGCTCGCAATCTGCCGTACGCACATGCGCAGTGTTACACCGACGCATGCGCGGTTACTCAACATCGGAATGCAATGAGCGTACTGCTGTTAACAAATGGCTCTGAATCAGGCCCTTAGCCATACTGTGACTCACTCTCTTATTCTTAACAGTAACTTTCATCAATTATACTTATTCTTTCATCCACCCTAACTCAACTGTTGCTTATCTGATTTCCTTCTCTGTGTGATCCAACATATCATGTCCCACTGTGATGAGGAGCCACGGCACTGTGCTATAGCAACAGGGGAGGTTAACATTTTTTATCTCTGTTTTCATGAACTGTCAGCCAATCCATCCACTCACCTATGCTTACTCACCATGAAGTAAATAAATCTTTGTCTTAGGAAAAAAATAATAATTTGGGAACAAAAACTCAGCAGTTTACAGACAGCCTTGTGATGCCATCAACATAACCAGAAACGTCCCAGTAAGGCCATTGCCAATCCACCTCTACTTCTGCGCAGATTAAATGTCCATATGTCTTTCTGCAGAGCAAGAAATCCATACAAAAGATGTCTGCTGTCCTAATTTCATTTCAGATATCTCACTATGACAAATATCCATGTCTGCAAGCCTATTAAACTTTTTTCAATGTGTACCTTCACTCTCTCCAAACCTTACTTTTTACTAATGCAAACTTCACTGCCTTCAAACAGTTCATTATCTTTCTTTGTACAACTATGTGCTTCTTTAGATTATTTTGTAATGCAATTGTAATTCAACATGATGTCATTAATAAAATCAAGAAATACACAAAACTCCTTATCAGCAGAAGCTGGCTTGCTCATATAAGTTCTCTAGAATCACACAGGTGGGTATTCACCAATAACAGCCACCCACTGTACCCTTAGAACTGGACACATTCACCGGTACTTAGAAGGCCACCTGGACTTAACTCAAGATAGTAGAGGCTTACACAGTTAACCTAGGGCCACAGAATGTTATGCAACTGATTGGCACTTCACCTGGAAAAGCAGATTATTTAGAGTTGCCAATGTGTCTAACTACATCTTTTAGGAGGTGTAAAATTTGTAGCTACTAAGGCCATGGTGTAAAGTTACATATTAATAATAAAAAAAAATATTCATACTTTCCTCCCCGAAGTTGCGGCAGGCTCCCAAATATTTGGGTATCCACCCTCACCCCCCAGAAGAGTGTCCATTCTCCCACATCCCTCCGACTTCCTAGTGAAGTGGGCAGGATGGGAAGATATTATTGGGAATCATGGCTCTGTATGGAGGGGCTGTCCTACTTTCATTTCAGATATCTCACTATGACAAATATCCATATCTGCAAGCCTATTAAACTTTATTTAATGTGTGCCTTCACTCTCTCCAAACCTTATTTTTTACTAATGCAAACTTCACTACCTTCAAACAGTTAAATATCTTTCTTTGTACACCTATGTACTTCTAAAGATTATTTTGTAATGCAATTGTAATTCAACATGATGTCATTAATAAAATCAAGAAATACACAAAACTCCCTATCAGTAGAAGATGTCTTGCTCATGTAAGTTCTCTAGAATCACACAGGTGGGGTCTTCAACAATAACAGCCACCCACTGTACCCTTAGAACTGGACACATTCACCGGTACTTAGAAGGCTGCCTGGACTTAACTCAAGATAGTAGAGGCTTACACAGTTAACCTAGGGCCACAGAATATTATGCAACTGATTGAGGTGCAGCTGAGATGCAAGCTTGTGGGCCAAGGTGTGGCTTTACAGCCAGGATGCGGCTTTGAGAGCCGAGATGGTAAAAGTCTGAGATGCGGCCTTGTGGGCCAAGGTGCAGCTTTAAGACAATCCCAAGAATGGACAATAAAAACATAACATAGAAATTCTGGCATTAAAATTGGTCATAATTTATTGCTAACAGTATAGAGAATGTAGAAAAGAAATGGTGGTAGGAAAAAGACAGATCAGCATCAGACTACCAGGCAATGTTATTCTGTGGAGGCCTCAAAATGTAACCAGTAGAGGACAGCTCCCTGCTTTTGCAGCATAGCTCCACTAGATAACCAACTACTTCATATCACTGCTGGAATAAAACAAACACACAGAAATTAATCTGACCAACTGTGTGCAAGTAGCAGTGGGAGCTACCCCAACATTGGGAGTATTACCCTGATGTGCTGACATGGATCATGGAAGTGGACAACGGGTGACTTCCAGTCATGGCTGTATCCTGGTCTGGGAAGCTGGAGGCCACTTCCAGACAGGAAAGAGGGTAGAGCTTTGGGTTCAGAAAGAAGCAGCACAGAAGCCCAACATGCTGCAAGAACATGTGCTAGGCAACAGGGACAGGGCAGGGATGCTCATAAGTGGACGAAAGAAAAATCAATAAATGTTCACAACATATAAAATAAAGAAATAAGTAAAGAAGAAGATAGAGATAGAAGAAAGGACTAGAAAGAAACATCACCAGAAACAAAAGAGATGAGCATAGCTACTGTATTAGTACTGATACCCTCCCTGCAGAAAACTGAAAATCAATGAGACCTCAAACAGAGCATGGTACCTTTTTATTAATGGCAGAGATCTGACTTCAATAAGCAGATAAACTAATATAAAAAAGACCTGACCCAGTTGCAAGCCACACTGGTTTAAATTACTTAAAATCCTGTTATCCATCCCTGTTAATATTATTTAAAAACACTGTAGAGCATATTTATTGTTACAAGGGCATATTATTAAATTCTGGCCACAAAACTGAACTTCAATTTTCAGTTGTAGACCTTATGTCTGGAGAGGTGGATTTGTTGACCTACAAGAAGAGCTTGTATATAGTAAAACAATGTACATGTAATTATGGCACTTCCCCTGGAAATGCAGATTATTTAGAGTTGCCAATATGTCTAACTACATCTCTTAGGAGGTGTAAAATGTGTAGCTACTAAGGCCATGGTGTAAAGTTACGTATTAATAATAAAAAAAAATATTCATACTTACCTCCCTGAAGTTGCGGCAGGCTCCCAAATATTTGGATATCCACCCTCACCCCCCAGAAGAGTGTCCAGATCTCCCACATCCCACCCACTTCCTAGTGAAGTGGGCAGGATTGGAAGATATTATTGGGAATCATGGCTCTGTATGGAGGGCCGGGGCTAAATAATACAAAAATGTGTAATTTAGCCCCACCCCTCCCCACCCCCTCCCACAATCCCTTGCAGTTTACCTTGACGGGGATGAGGCCTAATGAAAAAGGAGCCCAGTCATACCCCCCAAAGTGGCTTGCTGCATCTTCTCTCTGGGCTTCTCCCAGACAGGAGATATAAAAAATCGGCATGTATGAAATGAATGTTTAATTAAGTAACTTATACTAAATTAAGCTTCACAAGATGAGCAAAGGTGCTTATAGTCTGCAAAGGGGCAAAGAGGGTGGGTCCCAGCATAAATGTGGCAACTACAGTAGCACTAGACTATACAGGAAGGAGGTGAATTCTCTCACTCTCAGTACAAGATAAGGGACATCTATCATTACCCAGGTAAGATTCCAATTAACATACAAAAAAGGTGCTCCCAGAAGTGAATTAATACATAGTAAAATACAAAAAAGAGTACTTCTCTGAGGGGCACATTTGAGAAATTTATATATTGCTAAAATATTATATTTTATGTTTGAACTTACTAAGACAGACCATACATATATAACGAATATAGGCAAAGTGAATAATATTATAACAGTACCTAATATCTAATAGAGCCGAAAGCTCACTGGGGCTTGCGGTAGACGAGACCCTACCAAAGGGTCTCATTGCAAGCCCCAATGGTCGCGATGGTCTTGACCATTGTGACCATCAACCTGGCCACTCACTAAAGCTGTGGGTGGTCACCTACAGCCTAGCGAGCGGCCAGGAGGCCGGCTCTGAACATAGAAGCGGCCGCCCTCATTCAGAGCGCATTAGTGCGGTTACAGATTTAGAAGTACACTTTGCAATATATTATTTTATAAAGAATTGTACTTTCAGATTTGAGTTGAAATCACAGGGCAATCTAATGCACAGATTTTTTTAGAAATAATACATTAATACATCTGTGGGATCGCAGTTACTAGATATATTGTATTTTGCAGAAAAGTAAAAAGAAGGCTGAGCACTTGCAAGTCGCTGACTGCTGCTGTCTTCATTGTACCTGGGCATTGAACAAAGATGAGTGGGTAGGCATTGTGGCACAGTGAAAATAAGTGTTAGTAGAGTGCTGCATCTACTAGCACGGGTAATTGCTGTGTAATGCCCTGATGCAGCTGCAGCACAAGACATGCATGGCAGCATACCTGATGAGAGGACAGCATAAAAAGAAGGTACCTTGCGGACAGCAGACTCAGGACCGGCAGGTGAGTATGGCGACTGGAGTGCCCTAGAGCACTACCAGGGTCCCCAGATCCAAATGCACATTTTGCTGGCATGGGCTTGTTAATTGACCATGTCACAATTGGCTCAAACCATGTCTCCATTATATCTGGGATCAGGACCAATCAAAATACCTCTGGATTTGATGGACATGTAGGCGGCCCTATCTGCTATATGTAGGCATGGCCAGGCTGGAACCAGCAGTATATCTAAGTGATGTTCCTCTAGTTTACAGGTTCCATTCACCAGAGTAGTCGATCAGCAGGCTAGTAGACCATATTAATATCTGTGCATATATATTCTTGATCAGGGGAACATAAAAATCAATTAAGCAATGGCACCAGAGAAAGCGCTTGTAATAAAATTTTAAAAATTTGTATTTTTAGTGTACGATCTTATTATTACAACCTGGTCTAGCCATGTGAAGCTTCCTATGTAATCCAGAAAACATGTTATTTGAGAAGAAAAATAAATCTATAAGACTATTATGATTAGCCACTTCCAGTACTGTTTACTGTTGGTGTATTTATGCCTACTTTTATATAAAATACTAAAAAAAGTTTTACAATAGTAATTAATGCTGTAAATGATGGTATAAGTGTGACCGACTTTTTTGTGTGATGTGAGGTTAGGGGTGATAGTACAATTAGGGTGAGAAATCTATGCGAAATATATAAATTCATGTGGTGAATCATCCACGGTTGGAGCCAATTTTATCTTGGTGAACATATAAGTGGACCTATCTGCTATGTATAACTGTAAAAGTGTGGCCAGGCTGGAATCAGATAGCATAATTAGATGGTGTTAGTTTGTGGATTTCTTACCTTAGACACTAACTAATGAGCAGGATTAATTTAATATTGTACATATATATATATCTACATGTTTAACTCAAATCGAGGGAAGAATGAAGAATTGATGAATTTCAGTGAGTTGATAATTAACATGAGTATGCATCTTATGGAATCCAAAATCATGTGAGTAAGGATTTCAAAATAATAATATTAAAATTAGCCACTTATTGGTATAATTAATATTTGTATTAAATTAGGTCAAACAGTATTATGTTCCTATTTATAAATAGATAATCATACCATAAAGGTGTTTAGCAATAACTATTGCTGTAAATAAAGATGTGTATATATGGCATAAATTTTGAGAGTGTGAAGTGTGAGTGATACAATGTGCCTGAAGTGAACCACCTATGTTGAATAAAATCAAATCATGTGAAGAAAACAAGCACACAACAGTGATTGTATATAGAAAAATAAGTGAAAAGCAAATGAATAAGGTGGCAGGTGAGATGCCATAGATGTAAGGATATATTGAATTGAAGTTTATAAGTGAAGTGAATTGTGATTAGGTTTTATATAGAGTGACAAGTAAATGTGTTATAGACCTAATAAACAAATTAAATTATTAGTGATTAGGGGAATATAAATTGATATACTGTAGTCAGTTAGATAAAAAGAGGTTTCTAGAGAAGGAATTTATATGAAAAGGTGACCATAGATGTTTAATATAAATTATTTTCTATTAACACATGCTCCAAAATATATAAATTAATATAATACATGTGGGCTCACTATGTTTAATTTGAACATCAATTGTCTTTCATTTTTAAGTAATTCATTTGATATGTCTCCATCCCTTATTCCTAAGGAAATGTTTCCAGGTCATAGGCTTTAATGTAACTAATGTTGTTTTGCAGTCAATAAATTGTTGGATTTTGAGAGCTTTTCCATATCTATCAATTATATTTTATTTTTTTGTCATGTGGGAACATGCTTTATAATGGCTGCATTGGAATGAGCCTTTCTAAGTATTATTTTGTCATTGAGTTTTGGTAAAGTGATTTTGAAACAATATGTCAATACGGTTTGTGACTCTCCTCCAACTTATCAGAACTGAGGTCTCTGTTTCAAATCTTCATCGAGCATTAATATAGGCCAATGTGTTTTTCAAATGGACTTGAGAGTTTTTGATTCTCTACACTAAATACCAATAAACCAAATGGTGTTCTTGTTTGTTTTTTGTTTTTTTCATTTTTAGGGAAAATTAGGGTGTCCGTAGTTAAATTGGAGACCAGGTAGCGGGAGTGTGTGATGGAGCATTTACTATACCCTCTCTTTATAAGTCTATTTATAAGTTCTTCACATCTTATTTTATAAGTTATTTGTCAGAACAAAAATTCTCTTTTAGGTAGGTTTTTGACAGTAGTTGGAAAGTGAGCACTGTCATGATGTTGAAGGCTGTTGGTAGCTGCTGATTTCCTGAAAAGGTTCATTTTAAGATTTTAAGATTGTTTTCTTCATCTGTAGATATCCGTAGGTCCAAAAATGTGATTGTTTAGTCACTAATGTCATGTGTGATTTTATGAAATATGTCTTGGAACCATTCCATATAATAAGCACATCATCTATATATTGGAGCCATGTTAGAACATGGGTCTTTAAAAGGTCACTTTCCTCATGGAAGAGAAATTCTCATTCCCAGTACCCCAAAAATAAGTTTTTAGGCACACAAGTCTAACCCATCGCAGTACCACATACTTGTAAGAATAATTTGTCACAAAAGGTAAAATAAATTTTATGGAGTACAAAGTCCAAAAGTTTAAGGAAGAGTAGATGGAAGTCAGTCATTCCTTCTACTTCAAGGAATTGTCTGACTGCTTTCAAACCATATTCATGTCTAAGTATAGAGATATCTCATATCAAAGCTGACCTATAGATCACCTTTTTCCAACTTGATATCATTGATTTACCTTAGGACATGTGCTGAAACATGATATCTAAAGTGCACATCCATTAAAAGTGATAGCTTCTTTGGACAAACCACCTATACCCGATACGATCAGTCTCCCAGATGGTGTTTGTTTGTTCTTGTGCACTTTTGGTACGAGATAAAAGGTAGGAAGTTTTGGTTTGGGTAAATTAAGAAGTTGAATTCTTGCTTTGTGATGGTGCCTTTCATGTGTGTTCATTCTATAATCTACAAATAACTGTTGGAGAATCATTCTGTTGGGTTCAGTAGAATGTGCTGATAGCATGAAGAATTTTCTAGACCAGGCTGTAATCATAAGGTAGTACACTGAATATATTAACTTCTTGAATTTATAATTGCAAGTGCTTTGTGTTTTAAATGTTTGTTGAAGGACTACTTTGGTGAATGGAACCTGCAAACTAGAGGAACAAAATTTAGTTATACTGCCTAATTCCAGCCTGGTCATGTCTACACATAGTGGATAGGTCAGCCTACATGTCCATCAAATGTTGATTCTGATTTGCCCTGATTCTGGATATAATGGAGAAATGGTTTGAGCCAATTGTGAGCTGTTCATTGAACAAGCCCAAACTGGCAAAACATGAGTCAGGATCAAATAGGACTGGTATCGGTGTTAGCGCTCTAGGGCTCCCCATCCACCGTATTTACCTGCCATTGTTGAGTCCACTATCCGCAATGCACCTTATTTTTCTGCTGTACTCTCATCAGGCATGCTGCATTGCTTTTCCTGTGATGTGACTGTATCACTGAAATATACGGCAGGTACCCCTGACAGTAGATGCAGAACTTCACTCTTATTTTCACTGAGCCACTTTGCCTACCTGCTCACCTTCATTCATTGCCTAGACAGCAGCAGTCAGCAACTAAGCCTTCTTTTTACATTTCTGCACAATACAATATATCTGGTAACTGTGATCCCACACATGTATTATTTCTAAAAACTCTGTGCATAAGATTGCATTGGGATTTCAACTCACAACTGAGTATATATAAGCATAATTCTTTATAAAATTATAAACTCATCAAAAAAGAAAAAGAAAGAGAGTTGTCTTGGATGGCGCACAGATATGAAATAAAAATGAACGTTTAATGAATATCATTAAAATATTATAACATCAACAGCGAAGTATTAAAACTTATTGTACACACACATACACATTCAATGACAGTAGCATAAACACATGAAATAACAGAAAGAAAAAGAAAGGTGTGAAATAATTAAAATTCCACTAGGCACTTGTTATATTATAATATGTACTGTATATATGTTTCAATGTACGGATTCTGGGTGGCAAAATAAATTAACAGATCAATGCGTGCACTCAAAATCCGGATATATTGGATCACTAATCCAATCATATGGGAACATATGTCATTGGAAGTAAACCTATAAGGGATATCTAATTTTATTTACTGTTGTATAAGTTATAACGGATCCATAATGTATGATTCAGTATTAGTTCTTCCACCAGTTTGTAAAAAAATCGATAATTTAATAATCTGTTAATGATGACATACACTATCATATGTTACTCAGTACTTGCAATTCACAGGTGTTAATCCATACTATTATTAGCTCTATAGTATATCTATTATGAACATCATATCATTCATTAATCGGGCAGTTCAAATTAATTATATACTCTTGCAAAGCACACAAATTCCTTTGTTAGGTAGTTTAGATTATAAATGTTCTGTTACATTGTGCACATATCATCAGCGCATTCAAGCAAGATAAATCATATACTTATATTTATTAGAGTAGTCATGTAACAGGTTACATAATAATGTTTAGTTCTTCCACAATATTTCATGTAGCTAAACGGAATGCTTCACATTCGATATTGGGGCTTATTCATATAAATGTTATTTGTATATTAATCATTGAAAATAAGTCAATTTAAAGACAACATTGAAATGTTCTCTATGATGTATCTAATCTCCAGCTGCCACAAGCTACACTATGTATCTATTACTACCATCACATAGGTATAATTGGTGTGGCACTTTAATGAACCCTAAATGTCTGCAGGTGTGAGCAGGACAGTTCATGCACCCAATTCCTTACACTAATAATATTGTCCCTCCATATACTGATGGAGAGACTGCACCTTAATAAATTCGGTGATGTCTCTACTATACTGCCGGCAAATGATATCTGTTGCAACTAAAATGAGTAACTATGTCGCCGCCTCACATTCCCTCACTAGGCAATATTAAACAAACAAAGTGCTGCTACAATGAGCCATCAATGCCTATGATTTCGGGCAGGATAATTTCACATAAACATCAGAACTGATCACATATTACATATGTATATTTCAAATGTGACTAGCGGGGTGAACGCCAACGCACATTTCGCTATAAATTCGCTTTCTCAAGGCTGACCAGATTGTTACATTCCTCAGCCTCTTATTCTGCAAAAAGACCAATCATTATCCATTCCCGGATCACATGCTAAATTTGACCAATTGATTCACAAGTCCTTTGTAACGGCCGTTTAAACCTTTCCCGGTTGTTTCCTATCTCAAATATGCAGTTCGTAATTGGCTAATCAGGATTCTTTGCTTGTGTAATGTGTATTCTCTTCAATCCTATTGTTATTAACCCCTGCACCCATTCCATATATATTGTATTAGATATAAACAATTGCTCCCTCCTGATAAACTATATCGATCCAATACATAAGATCTGTTTACATCACATATATAAGACAGTAATCTCTATGTTAGTATCTAAATACTTGTTAAAAGAAATCCAATTAGTTCATAATATAATAAATAAATAGATCCTACATATTATGATAATAAAAAAACAAATTAAATATATAAAATTAAATTATTTATACTAATTATTACTAAATAGCTGAATATAAATAATACATAAGAAGAAAAAAACCATGTAGTGACAATATGAATTGACACAAGATATAAAATACTATCAATATTATGTTATATTAGGGTGTTAGTGTGATAATAAATATATTAAAGATATATAATAAATGAATTGAATATCATATTCAGTGACAAATATGTGTAAATAATTATAAAGTGTATTGTATTTAAAGGTGTTACTATACACTATATCAGTGTATTATAATAAAAATAAATATAAACTAAGAAAAGGTTTCTAAGGTGTCTAATTTGTGAAACTCATTGAAAATGTATTTTATACACAAAAAAGAATGTGAAAAAATGTGCATATAAACGATATATTGAATATAATATTAATTCAAATAATCTCGTCCTTTTAAAAGTTCAACAACCTATATTATAATGTGAAATATATATCTACTACTGGTAATTTTTGTTCTGTTTAATTGGAACTTGTTGACCACCTATCTAACCCAATAACATATTAGTATATATAATTTCAAAAATGTATTACTATACATGTATTAATCCACTATATGTATTGGTTAATAAATAATTATTTGTTTATCACGATGTTTCCAATGCTATATTATGATAAAAAATATAATTGTCTAGAGAAATATTTTTCCAGATTTATTCCACAGGAGGGTCCACAATCTAAATTGACCTCCCTTAAAGGGAGAAATCTAAATCTATAGGAATGCCGCATACCTATTCCCTTCATTCAATCCTTTAGGATAAATACAGTCCATAAGGAAAATCATTTTTGTTTTTCCATTTGAGAAGTTCTTGATCACGGTCACCTCCCCTAATTCCTAGATTGATCTTTCTCGTACCATACGCCTTCAATCCATGGGGGTTTCCTTCATGGTGTTTCAAAAAATGCCTAGCCATGGAAGTTAGAGGTTTGAATTTTGTTCTATCTTGTCTTGAATTCCTAATGGTGCCTACATGTTCTTATATTCTAATTTTTGGATATGGAGACGCATAGCGATTTCATTGATTTTCTTATCACACTGTTGGATTTCATATTGAAGAAAAATTATTTTATATGCAATGAACAGTACTATCTCCAGGTAAGAGGGACGGTTATGGGCACAGCTTGTGCCCCGATGTACGCCAACCTCTACCTGGGATGGTGGGAGAGGGAAGTCCTTTTTAAAGAATCCCATGATGCCTATACGAAATATATTCTGTTGTATTTAAGATATATAGATGATATCTTGATATTTTGGGAGGGAGATAAATGTCTGTGAGAACAATTCATTGGTATGTTGAATCAAAATGAATTAAACTTGAAGCTATCAATGGAGATGAGCCAAACACAAATCAATTTTCTGGATTTGACAATATATGTGGGAGAAGATGGAATAATATCTACTGATATATACAGGAAGAGCACTGCCACAAACAGTGTATTACACAGTAGTAGTGCTCACCTTCTCACTACCATCAAGGCCATTCCCAAAGGAGAGTTATTGTGAGCCAAAAGAAATTGCTCCCAACAAAATACCTTTGAGCAAAGGAGCTTACAGATATGTAAAAGGTTAGAGAAAAGAGGATATAGTAGAACAACTATTAAACATGCGGTAAAAGACACAAAACAATACCCCAGAGAATCCCTACTCATACCCAAGAAGAGAAATTTGGAGGAAGAGTCAGTTAGATTTGTGGGAACCTTTAATATACATTGGAAACAGATCAATCAGATCCTACAAAGACATTGGCCTATCTTTTGTACTGATAGGGATTTAGCTACTTTTCTACCCACAAGAGTTCAAACGAGTTGGAGACGGTCACGCAATCTAAAGGACCGACTTGTACAAAGTCACTTAACATTTGGCAAAACCTTGAGATACAATAGGAAGGGATCCCTAAGTGTGGTCATTGCAAGTCATGCCAATACATAACACGGAGAGAGCAATTTTGCGATAAATATGGTAATTCCTGGACCATATCAGATTATATAGATTGTAACACCATTGGAGTTGTGTATCATCTTGAATGTCCCTGCAGTAAAAGCTACATAGGCAAAACCAGCAGGCCTATGAAAATTAGAATATTAGAACATGTAGGCACCATTAGGAATTCAAGACAAGATAGAACGAAATACAAACTCTAACTTCCATGGCTAGGCATTTTTTGAAACACCATGAAGGAAACCCCCATGGATTGAAGGCGTATGGTATGAGAAAGATCAATCTAGGAATTAGGGGAGGTGACCTTGATCAAGAACTTCTCAAATGGGAAACAAAAATGATTTTTCTTATGGACTGTATTTATCCTAAAGGATTTAATGAAGGAAATAGTTATGCGGCATTCCTATAGATTTAGATTTCTCCCTTTAAGAGAGGTCAATTTAGATTGTGGACCCTCCTGTGGAATAAATCTGGAAAAATATTTCTCTAGACAATTATATTTTTTATCATAATATAGCATTGGAAACATCGTGATAAACAAATAATTATTTATTAACCAATACATATAGTGGATTAATACGTATAGTAATACATTTTTGAAATTATATATACTAATATGTTATTGGGTTAGATAGGTGGTCAACAAGTTCCAATTAAACTGAACTTTAATTACCAGTAGTAGTTATACTTCACATTGTAATATAGGTTGATTGAACTTTTAAAAGGAGGAGATTATTTGAATTAATATTATATTCAATATATCGTTTATATGCACGTTTTTTCACATTCTTTTTTGTGTATAAAATACATTTTCAATGAGTTTCACAAATTAGACACCTTAGAAAACTTTTTTTAGTTTATATTTATTTTTATTATAATACGCTGATATAGTGTATAGTAACACCTTTAAATACAATATACTTTATAATTCTTTACACATATTTGTCACTGAATATGATATTCAATTCATTTATTATATATCTTTAATATATTTATTATCACACTAACACCCTAATATAACATAATATTGATAGTATTTTATATCTTGTGTAAATTCACATTGTCACTACATGGTTTTTTTTCTTCTTCTTATATATTATTTATATTCAGCTATTTAGTAATAATTAGTATAAATAATTGTATTTTATTTATTTAATTAGTTTTTTTATTATCATAATATGTAGAATCTATTTATTTATTATATTATGAACTAATTGGATTTCTTTTAAGAAGTATTTAGCTACTGACATAGAGATTACTGTCTTATATATGTTATGTAAACAGATCTTATGTATTGGATCGATATAGTTTATCAGGAGGGAGCTATTGTTTATATCTAATACGATTTATATGGAATGGGTGCAGGGGTTAATAACAATAGGATTGAAGAGAATACCCATTACACAAGCAGAGAATCATGATTAGCCAATTACAAACTGCATATTTGAGATAGGAAACAACCGGGAAAGGTTTAAACGGCCGTTACAAAGGACTTGTGAATCAATTGGTCAAATTTAGAATGTGATTCGGGAATGGATAATGATTGGTCTTTTTGCAGAATAAGAGGCTGAGGAATGTAACAATCTGGTCAGCCTTGAGGAAGCTAATTTATAGCGAAATGCGCATTGGCGTTCACCCCGCTAGTGACACTTGAAATATACATACGTAATATGTGATCAGTTCTGATGTTTATGTGAAATTATCCTGCCCGAAATCATAGGCATTGATGGCTCATTGTAGCAGCACTTTTTTTGTTTAATATTGCCTAGTAAGGGAATGTGAGGCGGCGACATAGTTACTCATTTTAGTTGCAACAGATATCATTTGCCGACAGTATAATAGAGACATCACTGAATCTATTAAGGTGCAGTCTCTCCATCAGTATATGGAGGGACAATATTATTAGTGTAAGGAATTGGGTGCATGAACTGTCCTGCTCACACCTGCAGACATGTAGGGTTCAATATAGCGCTACAACAACTATACCTATGTGATGGTAGTAATAGATACATAGTGTAGCTTGTGGCAGCTGGAGATTAGATACATCATAGAGAACATTTCAATGTTATCTTTAAATTGACTTATTTTCGACGATTAATATACAAATAACATTTATATGAATAAGCCCCAGTATCGAATGTGATGCATTCCGTTTAGCTACATGATATATTGTGGAAGAACTAAACATTATTATGTAACCTGTTACATGACTACTCTAATAAATATAAGTATATGATTTATCTTGCTTGAATGCGCTGATGATATGTGCACAATGTAACAGAACATTTATAATCTAAACTACATAACAAAGGAATTTGTGTGCTTTGCAAGAGTATATAATTAATTTGAACTGCCCGATTAATGAATGATATGATGTTCATAATAGATATACTATAGAGCCAATAATAGTATGGATTAACACCTGTGAATTGCAAGTACTGAGTAACATATGATAGTGTATGTCATCATTAACAGATTATTAAATTATCGATTTTTTTACAAAATGGTGGAAGAACTAATACTGAATCATACATTATGGATCCGTTATAACTTATACAACAGTAAATAAAATTAGATATCCCTTATAGGTTTACTTCCAATGAAATATGTTCCCATATGATTAGATTAGTGATCCAATATAAGGATATAGATTCTTCCTGGATTGTGAGTGCACGCATTGATGTGTTAATTTATTTTGCCACCCAGAATCCGTACATTGAAACATATATACAGTACATATTATAATATAACAAGTGCCTAGTGGAATTTTAATTATTTCACACCTTTCTTTTTCTTTCTGTTATTTCATGTGTTTATGCTACTGTCATTGAATGTGTATGTGTGTGTACAATAAGTTTTAATACTTCGCTGTTGATGTTATAATATTTTAATGATATTCATTAAACGTTAATTTTTATTTCATATCTGTGCGCCATCCAAGACAACTCTCTTTCTTTTTTGATGAATTGCTTGTTGTTTGACATTCAGCAGCACCCCCAGCACTAGATAACATGGATTTATTCATAGTAGCATATGGGGTTTATTTCACATATTGATGATATGACTGGTGCAGTGATCTACCTCTCTTTTGAATAAAATTATAAATTGCAAAGTGTACTCCTAAGTCATATATATATATATATATATATATATATGTGTGTATAGTATGTGTTTGAATATATATATGAGAGATGGAATGTGCACAGTTCATAATAACAGTGCCAGGTGCAGGGTTGGTCAAATAAGATTTCTTAGCATAATAAGGTCCCAAACAAAAGCGTGGAGTCGGATCAGGACACTGTATTGAATCACCAAAAAATGTATTCACCAAAAAGACAGGGTAATAGCAAGCTTATAAGTAAATAGGATGGTACTTAGCAGTAGGTGCATAATGTTTGTAGCCGGACAGCAGTGCTCAGAACCCAGACAGCCCCGACAGCTGTCTCATATGCCTTCTTCAGGGGACTGACATATACTAACCACAAGCCATATATATACCCAAGACAATCATTAACAAATGAACTCACCTGGACCGTGCTGTACACAGAGCCGTCATAAGGACAGGGGATCACGTGTACACGTGTGCAAGTGGTGCACCCACATCATCGCGCCAGAAGTGATGTGACAGTAGCAACCTGGGTGATGCCGGATGCCTCACCATGGCAACAACAGACCTCACCATCAAACAGTGGTGCCGCAAGAGTGTGGCACAAGTCCCACACAAAAATAACAAATGCCCACAATACATACATTATAAAACTGTAACCAGAGTGGCACCTATAAGAGTACCGCCAATACAATTATCAGTATTATAAATATATAAGAATAATCAATACCGCGTCAACCACAAAAGAGACAAACATATTTAGCAGCACATAAATTAATAACCACTACATCTATGCATGATCGCTAATGGAGCATGAGGGCCAGAACCTATAAAAATAACCAGCCAAAATTGTTAACCCACAATTGAAGTAAACGTGAATTCTTCTTTCAGTCCATGGGGAACCATGTTCCCAAGTTTATATATCCACAGGCACACTTGCTTGAGCAGTATTTTGTGTCAATCTCCACCTCTTCTAAGTGGAGGCACATGGTCAAAAGGCATATAACAAAAGTCATTGATAGAATGTCCTGCTTGCACAAAGTGTTTAGTGACTGGAGGCATATTACTTTCAAGCTGTGTGTAGGCCTTTTTAATGGAGGACCTATGCATCGAGATGCATTCTTTCAACATTCGGATTGTCTTTCCAATGTATAATTTATTGCATGGACATATGATAATATATGTCACAAATTTTGTGTCACAACACATCCGGTGTTTAATGTTATATACAGTTCCTCGAGTAGGGTGGACAAAATTGCTGCCCTTCCTCATGAATCTGCAATTCACACAGCCTGTACATTTGAAAGCCCCTTTCTTGGTGTCAGCCAATTTGTTGTCACATAGGGTCGAGGACCAATATCAGCACAAAATATAATTTCTTTAAAATTTTTGCTTCTCTTATAACAAAACAAAGGTCTTTGTCTGCAAATCTCCTTTAAAATAGGATTGGTCGCCAGAATATTCCAGTGCTTAAGTGTTGCTTGCTTAATTACCCCTGAGGTGATTGAGTAAATTCCATGGCAAATTCCATCCTATTGTCTTGCAATTTCTCTGTAGGTCTTGCCTCTTTAACTTCAAACATCTCTGTATTGCACTTTGGACTTCACTTCTTGAGTATCCCCTTTGGATAAATTTCTGACCAATCTTGTTGAGCACATCATGTAAATCCTCTCTGTCTGAGGTAATCCATGCAACTCTTATTAGTTGCGAAAATGGCAATCTCTTTTTAAGGGGTAATGGATGAATGCTCGAGGCTGCAAGTAAAGTGTTATTGTCTGTGGCTTTGGTGTATACAGAAGTCGAAAACACACCCTTAATGATTTTTACACAGACATCAAGATAGTCAATCTTGTCTGTACTGAAATTGTATGTGAATCTAATAGAACCAGGCAACTTGTTCAGGCCCTCAACAAACTCCCAAAGAGCATCCTTTCCTCCAGTCCACAGAAAATATAAACCATCAATAAATCTCACATAACATGATATACATTATGAAAAATTGGGGTTCTGCATAATGTGTCTTGTTTAAAACAAATGCATATATATAAATTTGCATATGAAGGGGTTTCTTTAAGCTGCTAATGAAAGGCATTATTGAACAAAAAAATTTTTTTATTCAAAATAACATCCATCAAAAGTAAAATTAAATCAATTGGGGGACCCAAATATTGTGGGCTGGAGGAGAGAACCCTCCTCACCGCGTCCATACCATCAACATGTTCAATGTTGGTATATAGAGACTGGTGACATTTTACATCACCAGAAGACAATTGTTGGGTGGCTGACCAATGTCACCCAATTTATTTAAGAAGTCAGATGTGTCCTTCAAGAAAAATGAAGTGCTCTGTACAACAGCCTAAATAAATTAGACAACATATTGTGATAGCCTTTGGCACAACGAACCTCTAGAACTGATTATAGGTCTACCTGGTGGCTGCGTAAGGGATTTGTGCACCTTGGGCAGCATGTAAACTAGGGATGTATGGGGGAATTCTTGAGTTAAAAAATTGACTGTATGGTTGTCTATCCAACCATTCATATGGCTCATATTTATGATGGAATCAATTTCACCTTTAAATCTGTCAGTGGGATCAAAATTTATAGCAGGTGGAATCCAACAGTTGTCTCATGACTTCACCGACATAGTCATCATGATTCATCACTACCACACCTCCACCCTTATCAGTGGGTCTTACAATTATGGCAGTGATGTCATGGAACTGCTTAATAGGCAAATTTTCTTTATTAGAGAGATTAGGCCTAAAGATTTTAGCTTTGCATACAGACAGTAGTGTGTAAGTCTTGACTAGATGCATAAAGGTGTCGAAACTAGTTTATTGACTGAGACAAGATCAGTTTAAAATTGAATCACAGCGACACCACCTTGCAACTGGCCGCAAGGCGCCATTTTACGAGATGGCCACCTAAGCGCCATTTTAGATAAACCCACACTTTAGTACATGTGGCGATAATACTATTAGCATCATGCGAACGCACCTGTGACCATCGCCATAAGTTATGGCGATTCACCAGAAGCCTATTTCATGACTTTACATATTATAAAGGATATATTTCAGAAATGTCTTTACAGTATGTAAAGAATATTGGATTGCATAATGGCTACGTGACAAATAGCTTGTGTAGATAATCTTCCTGGACAGTGTCTGCCCTCACTACAGGTGGTCTGGCTAGAATACACACCTACATTAGCAAGCTTCCTGCAATTACATGACTTCAAAGACTAGAGTGTCATCTTAGGTCTGTCTCTTGTAGCTGGGCTATTTGCATTTCACACAAGAGACTGGGAGAATAAACAGTTTTTCTTTTGAAGCCTGGCACGGGTTGGGGGGACTGCTGGCAGATTGGGCATGTGGAACTATCTGGCTCAGCATGTCACACTGCTAAGATGTTCACTTAGTGAGAGTTAAGTTCACCCTTCCTCATACACACATTAATACATCTTTATATCAAACCCTGAATACTCACACATTACATATTCACACATAAGGTTTAATAAGCTTTAAAGTATATGATTTAAGTTGGTTCAGTTAGTTTAAATGCTGAGAAATAAAGATATTTGATAACTAAGGTTTTATACATGTTAAGACAGCCGTGTTTGGTTTTGTATTGATGCGTACTCTTTCCACAGTATTCCAGTGTAATCCGTGGGGAGATCGCATCATGCATTCTCGAATTATGGATCGCAGAGACTTCAAAAACAAAATGTATATTTTATGAACAACTGTTAGGATGTCTGTTAGGGGGCGGATGGGCAGAGACCCCTAGTTGTTGGAGGCTGGGTTGAGTCTATTTGAAGCAGCCTGTTAAATGCTCTATAACAGATGGTTCCCCATGGGAACCAATGGCATAAGCAAGAAACTTCTCTATTGTCCTGTCTGTTCTGGGGGGGAATAAACATGTGTGCTCAAACACTGGGTCTTTAGTCTTCTTGCTGAATGCTGATAGACTGAGGTTTTCTTTCTGAATGCTGGGATCTGGTCCAGATCACATGCATTTGTATACTGTACTTGGGGTCTGTATAATTCCTTTGTGCTAAATTGTACACAGATCATAGCGTGTAACTGACTGTACTTTTACTTGAATAATACTTTGTGCTTCGGAACCACATGTTCTGAGTCTGGAGTCTCTATTTATTGTATGACTGCGTACGCAAATTAGCGTCACCCTTAGAGGTTTATAGGAAGGATTTTAGAAGGTACAGGCAGGGGTATATAGAAGTTAATTTTAATATCGTCAGATGGGGGCTCGTCGAGTGAAGTCACTTACTTACTCACACGGCACATACGGCTATCGATATCTCAGCAAAGGGTGGAGTGGCCACATACAGGGTTTTCCTGTAACCACTTTGTGCTGAAAAATCGCTATCCATTTTCGTGTGAGCAAAGGAAGATGACTAGAATCCAGGGACAAGAAAGGAAAAAGTTTGTTTTCCTTTGTTGATAGAACCTAGCGTTTAAAGGGGTGCCGCAGTTTTGAATACGCGGCTGAGTCGCAGTTTTGTGCACAGTAAAAGATGCACTATTGCATACACAGTTAAAAAGTCATTATACGGTTGTGTGGTAGTCGCATTATTGTGTATGCGGTTGATCGCACAATAGTGTATACGCACTTCCCGTTCTGCTGCCACGTGTTTTAACAAAGCCGTTGAGGTTTACCTTTTTCAATTGTTACCAATATCTGGGTTAATGTTTATTTTTCTGCCCAGGAAAAAGTGTGTAACAGTGAATATTTGTTGGACAAAGTTAAGGGTATCATATGATCCTTAAGGGCTAGGTGCAAGGGTTAGTCTAGCCACTCAGTAAGTAGCTTTACCGTTCTATACACAGTAGCAGGCGTACATGTTGTCTTTGTTGTAGAGAGGTGCGTGGGAGCAGCCGACATATAAACTCCTATAGGTGTGGAAGTTGCCTTACTAAATCTTATCCGGGTGTGGAAGTTGCCTTTTTCAAATCTTATCCAGGTGTGTGGGCGCCGCCGACTTAAATCGTCCACAGGTAAGTGAAAGTATCTTGATTGTCTTTCACCAGTTTAAATCTTTATTGAAAACCATAGGATTTTGTCTCAGAATGGGAGCCATGCAAACAGTAGAGATGTTAGACAATGATGTGCTGCTAATGAAAGCTCTGACTGGATAGGCCCGTCGTATTATGCATACTAAGTACGGTACTTATGCAATAAGGTATTGTGATGTATGGTTTAAAATGACGATGAAGAGTGTTAAACCGTTTCCCAGAATTGGTAGTTTTGATAAGGATGTATTAAAAAATGTCCGGGATCACATCAGTTTGATGCGCTCCCAAGAGAAAAAGGTTAAATATTTTGAATATTTAAAACTGTGGCAGCATGAAGGGGATGCGTGGCTTAAGAATGTGCAAACGACGCAAACTAGTGTTGTGTGCACATTGCCAGAAAATACATCCGCAACGTTGAATTGCAATACGGGCGAGCTGCAAAATGGCACGCCCATGTGGCAAGGTAGTGTCATGGACAGTATAGCCAGCAGTTCATGCTCACCTCCCCCACATCATGTGGATGGAGGTGCAAGTACAGTTACCAAAAATACCCATAAAAATGTAACAAGCAATTTGTACCCTCTCTTAAGCAACCATAAAGAAAATGTTTATGATGTGGATGATGAGCCTATTGTAATGTCTGCCATTTCCCATGCTGTGCAAATGATAGATGCTGCATCACCACAATCACGGGTGGTGCCACCATCTCCATTGGTAACAGCAAGGGAAGTATTAACACACTCTGCACCCATAGAGGAAGTTGTTAATACCATATGTAGCAGCAGCAGATTAAACCCCCATCTAGGTAACCAGGTCAGAGGTAGCAACGCTACTGGTCTGGATCCCATTCGGATGATAACTGTTCCGAATGGAAATGCAGATGAGAACGGTGTAGTGCCCACAAGGGAAGTAGTAATGCATTGTCCCTGGACAAGAGCAGAACAAAATTCCATCATAAATGATTTCTCCGATCCCAAAAAGGAACTAGCCAAATGTCAAAGATTTTTGAGAAATTTGGGTAGTTCACATGAACCCACTAATATAGATTGGCGTGTGGTGTTAAGGGCCTGTCTACTACGCAATACCGACATGACAAAATTGATCACGGATTGTGAATTGGATAGTGACATTCCCTTAACAGACCAAGTAAACCAAGGTAACATTTCCCGCTTTGTAACTCAATTGGGTATATATTTTCCAGTAGTAGTTAACTGGAACAAAATTTTCAACATTAAGCAGAAGGAGAGTGAATCTGCAGAAGATTATTGTGACCGGGCTCTGCAGGCTATCACCCAGTACACTGGAATAGAGGATATTAAAGATAGCAATCACCACAGGGGAATGATAGTCACGATACTCGTGGATGGTCTGAAGGAGAGTTTAAAGACTCGGGTTCAGACCTCACAACCTGGCTGGAGGGGAGTCCCAATAGATACACTCATAGAATCTGCCAAAAAGCGTTATAAAAATATCACAAAGAAGAGAGAGAGACCCAGAGTGAAAAAGTAATGGCTGTCAGTATCCAAGCTCTGGAGGGAATGACAATAACATCACAGCCAACAGACACACCTGCACCCACACACACACCTGCACCTGAACAGTTACACATCCTCACCAATCCCACACCACAGCAAACACATCCTTACCCCACATATCATACACAACCACAGGCCTCATACTATCCACAAACTTCATACCTCCCACCATACCCTTATTCTTCACATCCTTACCCATACCCACCATCTTTTCCTCTTGCTCAACTCCCACAACAATCCTTTCATCAAACCCGTTCAAAAATATGTTTTAACTGTCACCAAGTGGGACACATAAGTAAGAACTGCAAAGTGAAGAACACCACACAGGAACACGAGTTTCCCATGGGTTCATAGGTAACCCTAGTATCTTCTCCCAGGCCTTATATGACTGTTTACAATATTTTCAACCTGCCAATGGATCTGTTCTAGTGTAGAATGTGGACGATTTATTGTTGTATTTAGGTCATGTTTAAATGATATTAAACTGTTGTGCTTTGTCTCCCACTCCCAGGACACAAGGTTGATAAGGATAAACTGCAGCCATGCCAGGCTGAGGTCGACTACTCGGAATATTATCCAACCCAGTGGCACAGGCATTATTTAGAGCAGTAGCTATTAATAACAAGATTTAAGTGCAGGAACCTGTATGCAGATACTATATCCCTAGAATTATTAAAAATGATAGTGGGACTTATTTTACAGGTGACATTTCCAAGAACATGTGTAAGGTGATGGTTAACAACACTAAGATTATCCCAGACTGTCTTTTCCTTTATTTGCCCCCCTTTGAGATACTGTTCAATCAGGCAGCCTCATGTGAAAATATGATAATGAGGTTACTGTACAGGGTCTCACGAAGATGAATGCGAATAACAGAATTTGAAAGTGTTATTAACTAACATATTTAATGCAAACTGTCATGATGTCAAATCTGGAGAATTTGTTATGGTCCAAATTTTTTTTAGCTCAGGTTGTTTGACTGATCGGTGGAAAGGTCCGTATCTGACGATACAACATCCACAAAGGGTGGCCGAGGAAGATACATGGGTCCATTCCACTCACGATAGGGAGGTTAACCAACCAGTGGAGATACAAGGTGGAGACAAGGCCGATAACGTGGACCTGTCGATTGCGAGCTTGTGCCAGAAGGATTAAAAAGGTGACGGTGAGATATCAGAGCTAAAGAAATGTGTAGATCAGTGCTTCCAGCAATGGAGTGGTCTGCTGTGGTCATCCTAGTTCTGTTTTTCCAGAGTTTCTGTTGTGATGATCTGTTTGGGGATCCCCAGTGTCTGTGATGGAGGACCGATAAAGGAAATGTGAGCTGATGGCAGAGCTGATGGAGTGGACTACCAGACCAGGGGAGTGTCTGACCAGTCTTAGTATTGTAATTGTTATGTTATTTGGGAAGAATACTTCCAGAAGTTATGACCCTCACACATTTTGAAATGCTTGGTATACGTAAAAACATACCATCACCATATCTTCACACGCAATATGAATACAGAGTCAAAAGAAACATGATACCTGGTGATGTGCATAAAGCCACTCAGTTAATTAGTGAGACAACTGGCTTTCAAGTTTTAGTCGCACTGGATCCCACCAGAATTGCTCAGGGTACATTAAATTTTAGATACTATCTTTCAATTTAGCAAGTTCCTGAATATATCACCGAGATGTACGATGACACATTCAGGTATACAGGGACAGAATTGCAAGCGTACAAGAAAGAACTAGTGCAAAACACAGGCTAGTGTTAAATTATTTAACTGCTGTTACTGGAGGGTCTTGCATAACATTAGCCACCCAATTTGGAGTAAAATGATGCACCTATGTCACCAATGATACCAGCGACCCTAAGGAGGTGATAGACCGGAAGATGGATGAAATTCTGCAGCTAAAGTGGGAATTTCGCAAGAACCATAACGCTTCAGTGGCTGAAGTAGGGGAGAAGAAAGAAGGATGGGTTTCATGGCTGAACTCAGTGAAATGGTTCTCAGATCTAGGGGAATGGGTTCAGGAAGTGATCGCCAGCATAGGCAAATTCTTGATACTTATACTGATTGTCATCATAATAATTGGCATATGCGTCCGGTGTGTTCCTATTGTGTTGAAGTGTGGAAAATGTAAAAAATAGAGTAAAACTAAATAATGAAATTATGATAGTGGCCAGTATGAATACCGAGGTAAATACAGAACTGCATTACAACCCTGAGCTAGGAAATACCATCACTTAATATATTATTGAAATGTTATTTTTAAAACACCTCAGATAATGTAAAGTCACAATTCCCCTTCAAGACTGCTTTTATAAAACTGGTGCATCCCCACACCTTTCACATGATCTTCCAAGATCCGCAGTGTGCATATAATAGTAGTTTTATGTCCCCAACCAGAGACACATTATTGATGGATTAAGAACCACCTTGTGCCATCCCATAATAACACTAAATAATATTTAAATGTAAGCCTAAATTAAATATTAAGATCAGATTGTGATAGCATGTTGTTCGCTATCAAAGGGTGGACTGTCGAAACTAGATTATTGGCTGAGACAAGATCAGTTTAAAAGTGAATCATAGCGACACCATCTTGCGACTGGCCGCAAGAAGCCATTTTGCGAGATGCCCGCCTAAGCGCCATTTTAGATAAACCCACACTTTAGTACATGTGGCGATAATACTATTAGCATCATGCGAATGCATCTGTGACTATCGCCATAAGTTACGGTGATTCACCAGAAGCCTATTTCATGACTTTACGTATTATAAAGGACATATTTCAGAAATGGCTTTACAGTATGTAAAGAATATTGGTTTGCATAATGGCTACATGACAACTAGCTTGTGTAGATAATCTTCCTGGACAGTGTCTGCCCTCACTACAGGTGGTCTAGCTAGAATACACACCTACATTAGCAAGCTTCCTGCAATGACATGACTTCAAAGACTAGAGTGTCATCTTAGGTCTGTCTCTTGTAGCTGGGCTATTTGCATTTCACACAAGAGACTGGGAGAATAAACAGTTTTTCTTTTGAAGCCTGGGACAGGTGGGGGGAACTGCTGGCAGATTGGGCATGTGGAACTATCTGGGTCAGCATGTCACACTGCTAAGATGTTCACTTAGTGAGAATTAAGTGCACCCTTCCTCATACACACATTAATACATCTTTATATCAAACCCCGAATACTCACGCATTACATATTCACACATAAGGTTTACTAAGCTTTAAAGTATATGATTTAAGTTGGTTCAGTTAGTTTAAATGCTGAGAAATAAAGATATTTGATAACTAAGGTTTTATACATGTTAAGACAGCCGTGTTTGGTTTTGTATTGATGCGTACTCTTTCCACAGTATTCCGGTGTAATCCGTGGGGAGATCGCATCATGCATTCTCTAGTTATGGATCGCAGAGTCTTCAAACAACAAAATGTATATTTTATGAACAACTGTTAGGATGACTGTTAGGGGGCAGGTGGGCAGAGACCCCTAGTTGTTGGAGGCTGGGTTGAGTCTATTTGAAGCAGCCTGTTAAATGCTCTGTAACAGGTGGTTCCCCCATGGGAACCAATGGCATAAGCAAGAAACTTCTCTATTGTCCTGTCTATTCTGGGGGGGTATAAACATGTGTGCTCAAACACTGGGTCTTTAGTCTTCTTGCTGAATGCTGATAGACTGAGGTTTTCTTTCTGAATGCTGGGATCTGGTCCAGAGCGCATGCATATGTATACTGTACTTGGGGTCTGTATAATTCCTTTGTGATAAATTTTACACAGATCATAGCGTGGAACTGACTGTACTTTTACTTGAATAATACTTTGTGCTTTGGAACCATATGTTCTAAGTCTGGAGTCTCTATTTATTGTATAACTGCGTACGCAAATTAACATCATCCTTAGAGATTTATAGGAAGGATTTTAGAAGGTACAGGAAGGGGTATATAGAGGTTCATTTTAATATTGTCAAAGGTTTCAATAGAAGCATTCGATGTGGGTGGGTCAAAAGTGCTCGCCACTCTAAAAGGGCTAGCCATGGTATCCACACTTTCCCTTCTAGCAAAGAAATCTTTCAGCTTTAAAGATCGTTGAAAGCTGTATAACTCTCTCATAATCAAAATCCTTTTGTTTAAAGGCTTGGATAAAAGATAAGCCCCTTGTTAAGACAGACATCTCATCCTCTGTCAAAATGTGCCTAGAAAGGTTAAAAACTGTTATCTATTTGGACCCCTGTGTCCCCTGCCTTGTTTTCATGTGCCGGTAGCCCCCTCTCCTACAAGATCTCCTCTTGTGGAATCTCCTCTCAATGTCCCTGGGACTATACTCCTGTCCCCTAAAAAAACACCCTTATATTGGACAGAGCTATCTGAATTACTATGTGAAGTGTGAGACTCAATGTCAGTATACTGTGCTTCAACTCTTCTTCATCCACCAGAGGTAGCCCTCCAGGGCCATCAAGTGCCTGCATTTATAAGCCAAGTATAGACTCTCATTTCCTTGTAGTCCTCCTTCTCTTTCCTATATTTGGCTATTTTGAAGGACAACAATTCAGTTTTGAAGCTAACTATTGCATTATCTAGCTTGGTCAACCACTCACCACTGATGTCTGTTTTCAATGCTTCTAAGCCAGTAGCTTCACATGCTGCTATGTCTCTTTTAACACTTTCAATGTCTGTGTTGACCTGTTGAACTACTAAAACCATAAGTTCAAGACTGCATTGGTTTAATATCATACACCATTGTCTACAAAAGTCATTATTACTTCTGCTCAATGTAGGCTGGTTATGGATCCTAAACCCTCTAGGTATCAACCCTTCTCTATGATACTATGAGAGGGTCAGGCCATATAACTCCAACTCAACTGCCCTTTTACGCAACTTAATAAAGTCATCATATACTTCTGAAGGCGATTCCACATGAAAAGCAAGTTGAGCTGTATTGGAGAACACAATTTTTGTCACATCTTTATCCATAAACCTCTTGGTGCCAGTAGTATTTGTTGCATCTAGATCCTTGGTAACAATAATAGTTTCCAGTTAGAGTCACTTGTTGTACTGAATGTGAAAATTGCACTCATAAGAAGTTGTTTAGAAAAATGCCATAAGATGTTCCAATGTCTTAATTATTGGTGCAATCCAATTATACAAACATTGCATATATAAATAGGAGAGATGGAATGCACACAGCTCATAATAACAGTGCCCGATGCAGGGTCAAATAAGATTTCATAGCATAATAAGGTCCCAAACAAAAGCGTGGAGCCGGACCAGCACACTGTATTGAATCACCAAAAAATGTAATCACGAAAAAGACAGGGTAATAGCAAGGTCATAAATAAATAGGGTGGTACTTAGCATTAATGCATAATGTTTGTAGCCAGGGAGAAGCGCTCAGAACACAGACAGCCCAAACAGCTGTTTCGTATGCCTTCTTCAGGGGACTGACATATACTAACCACAAGCCATCTTTATACCCAAGACAATCATTAACAAATGAACTCACCTGGACCGAGCTGTACACAGAGCCATCATAAGAACAGGGGATCAAGTGTCCATGTGTGCGAGCGGCACACGCACATCACCAACATTGTCGCGCTGGAAGTGACGGTGGTAACCCGGGTGATGCCAGACACCTCACCATGGCAACAACGGACCTCACCTTCAAACAGTGGCATCGCAAGAGCGCGGCACAAGTCCCACACAAAAATAACAAATGCCAACAATACATACATTATAAAACATTAACCAGAGTGGCATCTATAAGAGAACTGCAAATACAATACATATGATATACACACACATATATATGTTTATCCATTGCACTCACCACTCCCAGATTTGGGGTGCAAGTGGCTTGTGACCACATTGCTTAAATAAATAAAAACAGAAAACTCAGCACTCACCATTGTTAAATCAATCACCATAATACATAAATAATGGGGTTTTGGTTCATGGATTGATCAATGCATTTAGGCCTGCAGCCCACATCACAGAATCCCATTTCTCTGCAAGTCCTACACTATCTGTCATACTTATGGAAACCTGGTAGCTGCTATCACAGAGTTTAAACTGAATTTTTTTTATCTGGTGTAATGCTCACCTGCCAACTAACTTTTATATATATTCAGCTATTTTAGCACAGCACTGGACTAAGCCATACCCCATTGTGGACACCACCAAAACCCCTTGCTTCTCTGCCGGCCTGCCCCACAACCCACTAGACTCCTGCACCCCCTCCAGACCCCAGATATTCTAAATACCAAAATAACCCCAAATCCAAAATTGTCCTGGTCCTGAGGTTTTCAGATATGGGAGACTCAACCTTTATTTCTGTGTGTTTGTGTGTACATATCTATATTACTGTATATACATACACACACAGACACACCTGCCCCTTGCTCCATTTATCCCTTTTAAAAAAAAAAAAATGATTAGTCATATTTTTTCAAAAACAGCCCCAAAAGGATCATTTTTTTATTATCATATTATGTAATTAATAGCTGTTTAAACTTGATTTTAAAATTTTTGTTAAAAAATATATTGAATCAAGGTTAAATAGCTCTTATTTGCATAATTTGCTAATAATAAAATTATCGACAATTCTGGGGACGTTTTTAAAAAAAATATTAGCCAGTTAAATGATTAAACAGGGACTGGAATTTCTTCTGTGAATTTATGTATGAATTATACCTAGCGAAATTATTATCTAACTCATTATTATACTTTTTACTAATAATAGAATGAATCTAAGGAAGTAAAGAATAGTGGAATTTACCTAGATATTGTTACACGCAGGTTGAAATGGCATTTTTTAATTTGTCTTCATTGTTGTTATATTCCTTATTGTCACACCCCACTACACAATTTCACATTCACTAAGTCTAGTGTATTTGTAGTTTAACTTGCAATAGTGATACTGGACTCCTGATTTTGCAGATTAATATTTAGTCCTATATTATTCACTTTGCCTTTATTCATTATATGTCTGGTCTGTCTTGGTAAGTCCAAATATAAAATATAATATTTTTGCAATATATAAATTCTCAAGTGTTCCCTTCAGAGTAGCACTGAACTATGCCAGATGGTTGTTAAGACTATAACAGGAAATAGAAAGCAATCGGGTCCCACTGTTATGAAGATCCCTCAATTGGTAACTGTTACACAGAGAATTGATTTATGAAGCAGTTGTGTGCATATGATAAATGGTTAACTGTTCTTGAGTGAAGATATTTTGTGCATTATTAATATAGAAATGGTTTTACAATGCTATGGAGTCAGAAAGAATATATAGAAACATCCGTAGCAGAGTTAGGCCTTGTAAACATGGGAGCTAAAATTACAGAAGACATTTAATGTGCATAAATAAAGACGTACTTTAATTCTTAAAGTCCAAATAGCTATGTAAGCAAAATTATCTATACGTGTACCTTCTGATAAGCATTCTCTTTGCTTTGCATCAATTTCAACCTTGCCTGGAGCATTCAAGAGCATTAATGCTTAGCAAAATACAATAAAGTCCTATGAGAGCATTAGCTGAGTACGTAGTACACTATGCTGCAGGGAAGTTTTGAGAACACACTTTAAACACTCTGTCAAAAGTGAGAACAAAGCATAAAGTGTATGTGCGGGTCTAAGATTGAGAACAAATATGTGTTGAAACAAGAGAAAGATGCAATGCGTGTGGATTTTTGAAAACAGAATTGATTGAAGGAGTGATAAGTGATGTACTATGGAACAATATTGGTATTAGTTATATAACAACCTCATAGTCATGTGAAAAATTTATTTGGACAGTGGATAGAATTTACATTGTTTATTAAAATTTATATATGTAGATTTACTGGAAAAACACATACTGCAAGGCTTTCTATGTACAATGTGTGACAGATGGCTAAATAACATAGAAATGGGAATTAAGTGATAAATTGTGCCTGATAGTATATTTACCTCGAGGACTCCATGACAGGCCTTACTAATGGGTATGGTGTACTTTAGCTTAGCAGACACGGGAAAGTAGCTGTTGTCTTTGAGTAACTTACTGAGCTTTACAACATCCACTCCAACAATGGAAGGAAATGTCAGACTGCCATGGAGTCCTTGAGAAAAATAAATTATCAGCCATAACATGCCCCTTTCCTGCTTGGTCTCTCTGGCAGCCTTAACTAATGGGATGCACTCAAGTAGTGCAGCAGAGAGGGCTTGAAAGAATTACCACACACAGTTAATACATGAACCAACACACAGTGCTTATTGTTCAACAACTTGAAGCACTTTTTTTCCCAGATTGGATTTCTGAACTTGACATATAACATCCAGCATATAATGTTTCAACAATAAATATGGGGAAGGCCACTTTGCAAAGTTTTGTTACTGATACTTGACAATGATGCTTTTTGATGACTACTGGCAGCTGTAGTCCGGCTATTTTATTTTGTTGACATTATTAATTATATTTATTTATATAGTGCCAACATATTAGTTTCACTTTAAAATTGGTAGCAAAACAGTGATAATATGAGACTGTGGGGCCTTTTTATTATGTTAATTATTGGAGGCCAGGTGGCCCCAAATAAATAGCAGCAGTGGATACAAAATCACCAGAGAAATACAACATAGCTCCAATGTGGAGACAGCTCATCTGAAAATTAGCTATCTCCATAATCCCATTCACTACTACTTCTGTAGCAGTGAAACTTTGCACTGCCAAGTCTGAATCAGCAGTGCTAGTGCACCTGAGTGAAGTGGGGTTCACGCACATGCACATAGCCCCTGCATTCAGTGAAAGAAGCTCAAGCTCTGATCCATGAAACCAGTGAATTACAGTGAGTAATGCTGTATCTCATACAGTATAACACCAATAAAATAACTCCACTGGTTAAGCAAATGGGCTGTTCAGTGTCTAGGACATCAAAATAGTGTGAACCCTATACAAGCAAGAAATGCAACAGCAAATATGTATCATCCCTGAGTGTTAAAGTTAGCCACAAAAAAATTGTTGGTGCATTGATTCAAGTGCAATAAGGAATTTTAGCTGCAATGAGGAATGGTTCACCAAGGTAAACATATGTGACCCTATCACAATTAAAGATATTGGCTATCAAGTGCTTACAGCTACAATAGTAAGAACAATTAAAGCCCATATGAAAGTTGGAATTAGAATTAAAGTCATAGAGATCCAAGACATGCTTTATGCACCAGACATAGGAACAAGAGTGGTCACAGAGTCCACAGAGTGTATTGTGTGAAATAGAAAAGGGACTGTTATAGTTACATGTACCAGGTGTCAGCAATTGTACTGTATGTCTGTGATACACAATACTGTTACACAATGATGACAACTGAATAGCAGTCACTAGAAATATTGACACAGATGATTTAGTCACCTTGGATATGAGAGTGTTCAAAAACTACAAAATGGGAAGGTCACCGGGATGTATGTGAGCGAGAAATCCATGTGTGAGAGCTGTATATTAGAAAAGTCATCAGCCATTTCTTGAGTCAACAAGCAGAACTACAGCACCACATGAAATAGTACATACAGATGTGTGTGGTCCAATGGAAGTAAAATCAGTAAGTGGGCATAGATACTTTGTGTCATTCATAGATGACTTTACAAGAATGATGTGTACTTAATCAGAGAGAAATCTGAAGTAGCAAATAAGATTGCAGACTGCAAATGACTTGTAGAAATTCAAACAAGTCAGAGACTCAAGACCCTGAGATCTGAGAATGGTGGAGGATATCTAAACATAGTGTAATCATTTGTGAGAAAATATGGAATAGAGCATCAATTGACCATTGCCTATACTCCTGAGAAAATATGTAGGTGAATTATCAAAAAATACACTAGTGGAGAAAGCAAGATGGATGACCAAATGACGCAGACCAAGCCAAGCAGTTTTGGGTAGAAGCCATGTCCATAGCAGTTTATATAACCAATCTCCTACAGGAGGACATAACACCTTTTGAAGCAGGGTTAAAGAAAACCAAGTGTAAGTCTGCTACACCTACACTACAAACCTGTACACACATACAGTATTTTAAACAGGAGTGATGACCAGTGGTATTTGTAGGGTGGGGGCTGCAGCCCCTACCAAAACTGCCAGGGGGGTTTCATTTAAACAATAAAATTAAGTCTGTTCCAAATGCTGCTCCTGGGGAATGATCATCAACTCACCGGGGAGGATCATCAGGGTTTCTGGGAGATTGACAGGTGTGCCAGATTAGCCCACCCCAAGACTCATATGTCATCTAGCTCCTATTGGCAAAAAAACTAGCAAATACAGTTCCACAAGATTTTGGAGGATTTTGTAGATCTCTAAATCTTTCTTCTCTAACCCTAAATGGACAAATATTCTGCCTGGAAATAGATGAAATTGGCAGTTTGAAAATCTTATTCCCAGGCTTGTACCTTTTTTCTGTTTTATATTGTTGCTACAAACCTACTGCATACAAGTATCTTCAATCATACAGGGTAAATGCATGGTACTTTTACATATTTATGTTAATAATTTTGGATTATGAGACCTTTTGGATCATGCAATCCAAACTCTTTCAAAACAATAGTGAGTAGTGAACTTGAATCTGGTTTTAATATTTACTTGTAATTTGGTGTGTCACCAGCTAGAGCCCATCCAGAGGAAGAGCCAGAATTCCTACTAGAGAAAGTCACATTGATTTGATGCAATGACACAGGATCTAGTGAAACCCAGACTCTGAGCCCAATGTCTGATAGTACCTTCATATCTTATTAGTGAACGTTGGACATCCTAAAAATGATTTTTTTTTTGAAGATTGAAGGTGGAATTTCTTCACCAAGGCAGAAGCATGGACATTCACAGCATCAATCAAGCACTTTCTTCTGGAGAGAATACTTTCCATACATCCAAATATTGAAGTTTCCCACTAGGAATTCTAGAATTACTGATTGGTTTGACTTCAAATTCATCTTCATGTTGGGTGTGAATCTCTGGTGGAGAGAGATGGTGATGCCAAAGATGGTTTAAAATTAGTAGTTTTAGCAGAAATATATGAAAGTTAATAGGAATGAGGAGAGACAATGGTAATTTTATACATCACATTGTTGAGTACTCATAAAATAATCCCATGAACCCATTGCAACAATTTTGAATAATGTTGAAGAGTGATGAAAGTTTTTCTATATAGAGGAGTGGTAGTGGAATTAGTATATATAACAAAGCATCTCCTTGAATCGAAGATAGGATGAGACTTGGTGATATCTGTTTCTTTTGTGATCTCTAAAGAATGCAATGTGCATGCCTTATGATTTTTGCTTCTGGGACTGAAAGTAAACTACAATATCCAGTAAAATTCTTAATAATTTGTGAAGCCTAAAACACATTCCATGGCTTTCAAGCCCATAGGTTGTGATCAATTTTAACACAGCTTCCGCTTTCTCATGATAACATTGAGACCAGAGTAAGGAACAATACACCCAAGGAAGGGTATTAATTTTTTACTGATTTTTCATTTCCCTGATGCAGTTGTGAGCAATAAAGAACATCAGGAACCTCAAAAAGGTGATATACTGTAGAAGATATTTGGAAAAGTGGAATGTTGTCAAGATAGACTATAATACCTAAAAACAGAGGGTCTCTAAAATGTTGTTGACAATGTTGGAAGACTGCTAGAGCCTTGCACAGACAAAGAGGCATCATTGTATGTTGTTAGTGACCATCTCTTGTATGTGTGTATCATATTGTTGCCACCAGTTTGTTGAAGAAGAATATACCTTTAATCTGATTAAACAGATTTTTATTGAAGGTGAGAGAGTAGTGACTGTTAATGGTTAAATGCATTTAGACACTTAAAACTGATACAGGGGCTAAGTACCCCATACAGTACTTTTTCTTCACAAAGGGGCATATTTATTAACATAAGTTTTAATAAAATAATGGGTGCCTTCACACCCTTTCACATTATTTTAGTATCACATGAATTTATTAAAGGCAATTGGAGTAAAATTCGCAAAATTCGACTCCAAACCCTAATTATCACATATTTTTAGTAACAGATGGCATTTCCCATACTTGTAATGGGAAATGTGATCTGCTCAGATTTACTAAAAATCTACAGGATGAGTCTCCCATATCCAAATATTCCAAAGTACAGAATTTTTTTTTGTGTCACTGAGATAGTGAAACCTTTGCTTTCTGATTGTTCAATGGGGGTCATTCAGACCCGTACGCGAGCAAAGTTCACTCGCAAGCGGGTCGATGTTGTGAGAATGCGCATGCGCACGACGGATGGAGCTCCGTCGTGCGCATGCGCGAGACCCGGCAAGCAATGAGAAATACATTGCTCGGGGTCTTGCACCAAAGGGGGCATGCTGTTGATGGTGACTGACAGCACGCCCCCTTTGGTGGGCGTGCCGGGGGCATGGCCGGGGGCATGGCCCAACTGACTTCAGTAATGATGTCAGTGGGAGTGACTTTGGCTCTGATAGAGCCAAAATCACTCCTGGGCTTGCGGCAGCGAGACCCTACCACTAGGGTCTCATCGCAAGCCCGATGGTCGCGATGGTCTTGACCGTCGCAACCATCGTCATGGACGCTCACATAATCTGTGGCTGGTAACCCACAGCTATGCGAGTGTCCATAAGGCCGCTTCATATTTAAATAGGACGGCCCTGATTCAGAGCAAGCGTTCTGCTCAGAGCATTCAGCTCTGAATCAGGGCCAATGTACACAATCTTTGTTTAAGGCACACATTTATTAAAAATATTGTGTAAAGTTACCATCAAGCTATGTGTATAAGATGTATATGAAACATAAATGATTTTCATGTATGTTCACAAACTTTGTTTGAGCCACAAAATTATTGAAAATATTGTATACTGTGTGTATAAGGTGTATACTAAACATAACTGCATTCTGTGTTTAGATTTGGGTCCCATTCCCAAGATATTTCATTATGGTATGCAAATATTCCAAAATACGGAATATTCCATTATCCAAAATACCCCTGGTCCCAAGAATTTTGGATATGGGAGACTCAACCTGTATTGTGAAAAAATACCAGGGGAAGTCCTGTGATAATAATGCCACCTTCAGATGGCGTTATTAAGGCTTTCCCCTAGTTCCTCAACTTCTGCTCCACTCTAAGGATCCGGCCCCCTGTGATCAACTTTGTTGTCTAAATAGTCCACAAGCTGATCACTGTAAAAACAATAAAACACTTTCCTGCATCCAGGAACCATTTAGCAGTGCTCTGGTGAGGTCCTCTGGGGCTCCGGTCTGCTGTTCTGTGGACATCTGCACTGTGACTCTGGTCAGCTGCTGAATAGAGCAGCTGACCATGGTAACAGTGCAGGATTCCGGAGACCAGCTGACTGGAGCCCCAGAGGGAGGACCTCACTGGGGAACTGATTACCGAGGTAAGTGTAAGTTAAGCAGGCTGAAGTGCTTGGTTTATTTGAGCCCTCACAAAACAAGCTACCAAAAGGCTTAAGGCAGCTAACAGCATTGGTCCATCACTACACTGGGAAGATATCACTCAACCTCATCAATGTTAACAACATCATCCAACAATATTAGTTCATCCCCACAAGGAATCTACCATTACAGAAGTCTCTGTACATTGTTGCATTTGGCTGGAAAGGTCTTCATCAAATAAATTGCAGTTCATTTTTTAAGAACATTAGTTTTTTCACATTTTGAGGAAGTTGCTGCCCACGATGATCACTCTCAAGGTTCCCAGCAGTGCTAAACACTCTTTCTGAGTACACACTGGAGGGTGGGCAGCTTATGTATGCCAAATCTAGTTTGTAAAGGGGCTCCATTGCCTTTTTTGTCCTCCCAGTAAACAAAAGGACTGTGCAAAATACTAATTTGTACATTGTAATTAAAAAAGTAATTCATCATTTTAAGTGCAATATTCAATTAGCAGCGATAGGTCCGAATCTGCGGAAAAGTATGACGAATGATATCAATTCGCCATCAAAAACTTATCCACGTATTCAATTTCAAAGACTTTTCACCAGTGCGGAAAGTCAATGCATTGGAATAGGCGAAAAAGTTTCGCCTATGAATAGCAGTCGAAAAAAGTGCAGAATTGGAGTTTTGGGGTGAAAAACTGTAGGAACCACCATGCACCCTTGGGACAGTCCCCCAAAGGTAATCTGCATTCAAAAAGTTTAAAAAAAAGTATTGAGATTACCCTCAAAAAGTATTTGGTTTGGTGGCGAAAAAGTTCAAAGTTGGGCGACAAACTTATAAACTAGTGAAATAGACTCCAGGAGGTCCCCAAGTATGTCCCAGGTGTTTGAAAGTATGCAGGTGCTTATGGCAGGTAGATTTTTTACAATTTTTAAAACTTCACTTTAGCAACTTAAAAATATGCTAGCACCCATTTTCATGTACCTCAATTTTGCTGGGACTACTAATTTTGAACAAAAAACATTGCAAATGCTATTCTTCACCACTTCTGCAAAGACACAAAATAGAAGCAATTGAGATCAAATAAATACCCCAAATACCTTCAGCAGGGCTATTCAGGGGTATCTACAGTGATCCCCAATGTCAGACCATCTTTTGGGAGGTGTCAGTCCCATTTCCCCAAATCTGACAGTACTTTTCGCATATTACAGTTTTGCCGGCTCCCATTTTCACCGATTTCTAATTGAAAACAGGAAGCAGGTATGTGTGTGATACTTTTCCTCATTGAAAACCAGTGAAGTGGTCGAAAAGTACTGCATGCGAAAAGCACTGGACTTTTCACCTGGAATTGAATATGGCCCTTAGTGTCTCAGATTGAGTCAAGGTAGAAGTGTCAATGTTAGCTATTTTTTTTTTCGGCAGTAATTTTTCCCTTTTGTACTAGAGGTGATGTTTTCTTTAACAAAGTGAAATCTTGTTTAGATTTCAGATGCCCTTTATTTTCCCTGGACCACCTTTAGTAGATTGAGGTATTTGTTGTGAACTGTGCTCGTGGCAGGAGGGACAGTGTTTGGTGAGTGAGAGGAGAGTATGTGTATGGTGACGAGGGATATGTGGAGGTAGAGTTAAACCTGGGGTCGGAGAGGTAGTGATGAGTGATGGCGGGGAAAGAGATAAAGTGGGGGTAGTTGGGAGTGCTGCACCTTCTGCAGGAGTACCAGGTCCTGTTGGTAGTAGATATGAATAGTGGGTGACAGGTGTACTATTCCTATGAGGGGGGTTGTAGTATGTGGTGAGTGTAGTGGTTATGTTGGTATGTCCTGTGGGAGGAAGAAAAATAATCATCAGACAACAAGGGAGAAAAAAACGTTTATTTGAGCAATCACAGTGCTACTCCGATAAGGTCCTGAGGGGGGGTAGCTGGGGGTGTAATGGCTCTGGCTGAACTGTCGGCACCCTTATCCGGATCCAGGGCCAACAGTGTCAGTCCGCACAACCTCCCCCTTCGCCCACAGCAATCAATCTATGAATTCACAGATACTGTCTACGTCATGGGACACTCACTGGTCCAGGCGGCCGCAAGCACCTCCAGCAACCGGCACCCAGCCTTGGACAGCTTTGAGCTCCAGTCCCAGTCACCACGAGGGTCTACACAAACAACCAACCTTGAGCATCTTGGCCGCACCATCCATCCACCAAAAACCTAACAGTAGGTAAGTACTCATTAACTTTGAATGTGCGGGATGCCGCCTCCAACAGGACTTTATACATTAAACGCTGACCATACGGTACCTGCACACTTTCAGAAGGCTTAAAAAGACTGCATACCAAAGGTCCAGCAGGGAAGACGTGCTGGTCAAAAACTGCACAGCAAGGAGCCCTCTGAAAACATCCACCTACCTTCCCACCCAGAGCCATTACACCCCCTGTACATGCAACAAACAGCCTCACAGCACTCCTAGTATAAGCTGGGTGGCAATCTAAAAATGACATTATATTTCTTAACACACAAGTTTTATATTATTAAAAAAAATTTTAAGTGCCTGAAGGCGCCGAACACACAACAAACTACCTCACATCATCCGTAGTATAAACCAGGTGGCACTCTAATAATGACGGTATAGTTTTATATTATTGTTCCTGAACAAACTGCATTACAGCCCCCCTAGTATAAGCCAGATGGCACCCTAACATTAATGATAACATTATAATAGTTTTACTTTGGTTAATAAAAAAGTGCCCCAGTAGGCTTTTTAAGTAACACAGTGCAGCAGTCCACTCCTATGGCATTTTTGTGCCTCATAGTGCTGCATCAGCATGGAGTACCTCTACAGTGCCCAGTAAACACAGTGCTCCTAATCTATTTTTTTAAGAAAGTAGGCACTTATTTTAAAAACAAACAACAACACCATAGTGCCGCAATCTACTCCTGTGGCATTTTTGTGCCTCCTACAGTGCTGCAACCATACTACAGTACACAGGGCCTGATTCAGACCCGGACGCAAGCATCCGCTCACTCATATGCATTCGATGGTTTCCTACCATGCATGCAGCTGGTCCGTTATGCGCATGTGTGGCCGTATCTTTGCGGTCAGTTTTTGTTCGCTTGTACGGACTGCGAGCAGGAAGTGACCTCTGAAACTTGATTGACCGGATGGTCCATTTGTGGGTGGTGACGGGAGTGGAGATGTAAAAATGCAGGCGTGCCATGGCGTTTTTGGGGCATACAGCTATTATCTGCTGTGAACAACATTGAAGAGCGGAAGTAGTTTTATGTCATTCTGTGAGCAGGTTTCAAGTTTGCCTGCTCATTCAGCTTGTGGTAGGGTATGGGGTCCCGGTAGGCCGATAGTGGTTTCGTAGCTACCCTAAGGGAACTGATGTTACTATTGATGTTGCAATCACTAACGCACAATACAATCACCTAATAATTGGCAAGCTTGTTGCTAATAACATGGTTAATTGCCTGTTTAATTGCTCAGGTCCATTTGCAAGTGGGAATGTGCTGGGTTTTTTCAAAAAATTAAATTTTTAACATTGTTTTATTTAATTGTTCTGGCTTATGTTTATTTTTAAAAACAATTACCTTTTCCCTGGGATTATTAAGTCTATATTTTTAAGGAGTAACATTTATACAGTTATAAATTAAATGTAGACCAACATGTTTTTTTGAATTCATATTTTTAATTGATAAAAAAATAATAATTACATCCATGTTTGATATCATGTTTTTTTTTGGAAACAAAATCAAAAGCAAAATACAAACTACAAAAAAATTCAAACAGGAGGAAGGAGATGGAGGTTTGTTTTTGCACAAATATGGGGCCAGCACAGGAAGGGATTCTGGGTCAGTTAGCCAGTGCTATTTTTTCCATTTTGTATGCTTTGGCTGATGAGGAAGCTGGGCTTGAGTCGATTGTCATGTAGCATGACAACTGACCTGGCCAGAGCCAGATGGAATTGGCTCTGGCCTAGGCATAGGGATAGCCATATTTTGGGGGCTGGTTGATGGGCTTCCAGAGGTGCTGGGCCTAGATGGTATAACAGGAAGGGAGGGTGGCTCCAACATGGCCAGGTGGTTGGCCTGCCCCTGGGCAGCAGCAATCCTGGCATGGCCTGCAACAGATGCCTCCAGGGCCTCCACCACCCGCAGCAGTGGCCTCCATCCTTACCAGGATATTAGTGTTGTTGTCAGTTTTGGATATTAACTCTGTGAGGAGGGCCACAGGATGAAAGGGAGGTGCCACAGGAGCAGCCTCCACAGGGTCCCCAGGTGGATCCATTGGTTCCTCCCCTGTGGAGCCAACAGCTGTGCTGTACCCAGACCTCACCTCAGGAGCAGGCTCTTCCTCCTCTGTGTCTGTAAAGAAACAAATAACAATTATATTGGTGTTTTTTTTCAGTTAAAAATGTTCAAAATTACCTGCATGACCATGTGGAGCCGCAAAGTCTGGCATGTCTTTGTCCATATTGGACATGCCAAACACCTCCTCTTCCTGCACACACCCCTGAGCCAGCTCTTCCAATTTTGTCAACTACAGTGACAATGGGGTGGGCCCAGCACCTGTCCCCCTTGCATGGTGATCCCTATCAGCCAGCTTCCTTGTCAGCCTGTACTTGAAGTTGCTCCATCTGTTTTTAATTTTTAGTGCATTCATTTTCACATCATTTCTCATACGGTAGTTGGTCCCCTCCACATTTACAGCACTGGCTATGTCGTCCCAGATTTTATCCCTCTGTGCTGCCCCCATATTTAGTGGTGCATGCGCTATTTGGTCCTGGCACATTTGGACCAGAACCTCCATCTCCTTTAGTGAAAATGGTGGCTGCCTCCTGCACCACCTTTGCTGGCTTGGGCTCCACATTTTCAGGATAATGTTGAGGGTCTACACCTTGAAATGAGAATTTTTTTTTATTTGAATACAGCATAATTGACTAACATTTTTTATTGCCTCAAGGGCAAACATTGTCTTATTTACTTACATGTTGGTGGTGGGTTTTGGTTTTGCTGCTCCTCAGAGTCCATTTTGTCAGTACTCTTTGAAGCAGGAATAATAGTGGTGTGCGCCGTGTTTGGGTGTCAATTTGTTGTGCAAAGCCATTTTGGTTAAATCAAGCCTCCGATGTGGTGCAAAAAGTCCTGCATGGACTTTTCAGAAAAAAAAACAATAGTGGACCATAACGACACTTCTAGTTATGCTAAATTAATGTGTACATGTCTGCTGTATCCCGTTTTCTAAATCATATGTGCGTAAATGGGACATGTGTAATCTTGTTTGTGCCTAAAGTAGTTTTTTTATTATAAAATATTCCTAGCCCCCCCCCAAAGATGACCACACATGGGGGATCACTGTGGGTGACCCCGTTTTAAATTTGCACATTCTTGTAGTGGTTTGGAATTATTCCTTCATTTTCCAGACCTTCCCCTTTTTAGCATTTTTAAAAAAAATTCCCACATAAGTACATCTGTGTAGTGCATGCAGTTGTGTTGAAGTGGCCTTAGCCTGCCTTGTTTATCCATATTTTAATGTTGACAAATCTGTATGGGTTGCAATCCATGTGTAGTTAATTATAGTATGTTTAAATGTTTAATTATTTTCAGGGCACATTTTTAAATTAGTTGCCAAGATGTCCCTTCCAAACCCTGCAAGATTAATCCATATTATGTGAAAGTTAAGTTTCTTTAACCAAATTTAAGTTGATGTACATCATTACAAATGTGTGTTTACATTTCAGATAGGTGTTGGTCAGCTCATAGCGGCGATACTCCCACACCCCGACCTACCTGTACATCCTCCTAGGCATAGGCATAGGCATCAGAGGCATGCAAGGCCCCAGATATATAGAACACATGTCACCCTATTTGGAATGCCTGATGATGTGATGTTAAGGTGGCACTGCCTCCCATCCAACATTTTCCTAGACACACTCATTAATAGAGAGTGATCTGGATAGTCAAATTAACATTCCTACAGCAATTTCACCACTAACGCAGTTTTTGTTGGTGTTACATTTCTGCACCTCAGGGTCCTTCCAGACCACAGTGGGAGTTGTGGCTGGAATTTCCTAGGCCTCCTTTTCCCAGATCCTGAGGCATGCGTTGGATGCTTTTTTTAAGCACATCCATCATTTTATTAGTATGCCATTGGATATGGTATCCTTTGCTATGGTAAAGCAGCAGGTTCTGGAAATTGCAGGATTTCAACACATCATAGGGGTTGTGGATTGCACTTACATACCACTTCAGCCTCCTGCAGTGTAGGAGGCTATTTATAGGAACTGTAACCACTTTTATTCTTTTAATGTAATGCTGGTATGTGATGCCTCCCTCCAGATCCTGTCCCTGAATGCAAAGTTTCCAGGCAGTGCACATGATGCCTTTGTCATTCAGCAATCAGGGCTTTGCAAAAATTATCCACCCTACAAGCTGGTGATGCATGGCTGCTGGGTAAGTTTTATCCATATTTTTTGAACCTCAAATGAGCTTGATGTCTGTGTTTGTAATTTATTTTTGGTTTTGTAATTTTATGCAGGAGACAGTTAATATCCTAGCATGCCCTGGTTGCTGACTTCTAATTTGGCCCCCACACCAGGGCCACAAACTCAATATAATACTGCACTTATTGCCACCAGGCAGGTGGTGAAGCACTGTTTTGGCCTTTTAAAAGGCCGATTTAGATGCCTCCACCACTCTGGTGGCGACCTAATGTATTCGTCAGCCATGGTTTCTAAAATAGTGGTCCTGTGTGGGATGTTTCATAACATCGCCATAAGGAGTGGAGTCCCAATGCAGCCAGAGGATGCCTTGCTGGAGGATGGCCCCCCTGAGGTACTTAGTGTGGGAGTGTCAAGGGGGGCCATCCACGATGGTGTTGTTTTTCGCTTTTTCTGGTAATTTATTATTGGTGTGCAGGATATGTAGTAATTTGTGTTTCCATTGTGGGTAATTTAAGTTTAGTTGATTGGCAGTGTTTTTTAAATTTAAATTTTCTGATGTATTTTTTTCTTTTATTACATATCAACAACCTTGCTTCAAATACAAAAAACAACGTTGCCACATTATGTCAAACCTTGTGTTTGGTATATTGGAAAAACAATACTTGTAATGGATTGGCCCAATATGTAGTCATGCTATATCTTCTACCAGTTCCTGATTGTTTGTTTTACATAAAAATGTTAGATTTTTCATTGTGCAATAAAAATTGACATTTTCAACATTGTTGATTATTTTTGACCATGGTAATTAAAGTGAGTGCAAATTCATTGTTCTTATCTGCATAAACTTTAGGCCAAAAAAACCTACATATACATTTCCTCAGTGTGTGTGTGTGGGAATGTGTGTTGTAGGTAATGTGGTTGGCCCTTTTTAAGCATATTCTTAAAAAGCAATACAACCATTCTTGTTTGGAGTATTATTTTACACATACAGGCCCTCATTCAGAGGCGGTCGGAGGATGCAACCGGTCGCTCAGAAACTGGGCGGCCGCTTGCATCCTGACCGGCCGCCTCTGTTTCGGTCATTATGCTGTAGGTTTACACCCACAGCTCTAATGACCGCTAGGGTGATGGTCGCAATGGTCATAGACCATCGCGACCATCGGGGCTTACAACCAGACCCTAGGGTAGGGTCTCACTTGTCGTAAGCCCCGGAGAGCTTCTGGCTCTGTCAGAGCCGGAAGCTCTCCACTGACATCACTAGTGATGTCAGTGGGGCCTCCCCCAAATGACAGGCGTTCCCATGGGAATGCCTCCATTTGGGCTGCCACCCCCCCAGCCCGCCTTCCAAACGGGGAGAGCTGTCAATCAACATCGACAGCTTGCCCCCTTTGGAAAGAGACCCACTACGACCGGCGCTGTCAGTTGTAGTGGGTCTCACGCATGTGCATGAAGGAGCCGGCTCCCTCGTGCGCATGTGCACTGGACAAACATCGAGGCAGCCGTGCGGTTGTAGACCGTACGGCCGCCTCTGAATGAAGCCCACAATGCTTGCCAAATGCGATATGTACATATACCACATATTGGTAGTAGGCCTAACCTGTTTATTATGTTGTTTTAGAATTATATGATGTGTAGTGTAAAGATGGCATGATTGTACTCTCAAAAAATAAGCTTCAACTAAAAGATCTTGCTTGATTGTTAAGCATGTAGAAATGTGTTGGCCCAGAGACCCATTGAAATGTCATTGTAGATTATTTTAAAACTAAAAACTAACTAATTTTAACAAACCCAGCCAACACATACCAACATATTGGTACACCTTGGTATGTAATGTGCTTATCTGTGAATAAGGAGTCAATTTGAATCAAAGGAATTTTAATTATATTTTTTTTGCTAAATAATTTAAGTAAAATAATTAATAACATTATTGAGGCTGCAAGATTCAAATTATATTGCCCAAACAGGGATCCATGTTGACTAAATGGGCCCGGGCAGATTGCAGCTCCTGCACAATCTGTGCTGACAACATCTGTGGATCTCTTGATAGAGTTAAAAACAAAAAGCATGTTTACAATCATTAAAATATATTTAGATTAAAATGGGATTCAAAAACATTTACATAGAACACAAACATGTAGCAAAGCAAATAGTTTGTGGGTAAAAAAACAACAAAAATAGATGATAACATACTAAGGCAATCATGTTATAAATCTGCAGCTGAGGTTACTAATATGCATTTGGGGCATCCGTTTCAAACATGAAATTAGATGATATTACGAAATTATCCACACAGAAAAGGCATGTCCTCATGGTAAAGGCCCATGTATGAGTTGGTAGGCCACTCTATGTTGTTTATGAATGAAGAGTAATCCAAGTGTCAATATGGGAATTTTACACAAACAGACCCAGCCACACAAGCTGTGTGTTGGCCTGTGGCATTTGCCAACTCACGGTAGTCTACTTTGGACACCTAAGTAATATAGCTTGCCAATAGAAAAATGTTTCTGCACAAATTGTGATGGTCATAAAAAATACAACTACAAAATACAACCAAACCAAAGTTCAAAATGTGCATGTAAACTCACACCTACCACATTAATGTAATACTTGTAATTTGCAAAATTAATGTGTTTTGCAAAATATGAATTCTAAGTTAATTTGTCATTGCAAAAAATTCTTCAAAATATAATCTGGATGCTCCTATTGTAAGCATTTTGAAGAATAGCCAATGACTTTGCTTTAGGCTACCCAAAAAAATAAATAAAAATGGAGAGTGGCTCCATGTTACCAATTTCCCCCATATTTTAACACAAAACAAACATGGTAACAAATCAAGTATGGCCAAACCCCACCCAAAAAAGGGGGACTTCTATGTTTGGATTACATTTGGTTACAGTTTGAAACAGTATAGGCATAGGGTACAAATTTTGGGGAAAAAAAACAAACAATATTTTAAAAATTAAAAACATACCTCCAAATTCAGCCAAAGGGGTAAACCGGCCAAAATCCACAACACCAGGAGGGGTAGGCCAGTACATTGGTGAACTTGGGAGGGAGGGGTAATTTGGGAAGAGTGGGCAGGGGAGGGAGGGGCAATTTGGTAGGGAGGGGAAATTTGGGAGGAGTGGGCAAAGGAGGGAGGGGCAATTTGGGAGATGTGGGCAGGGGAGGGAGAGGTAATTTGGGAGGAGTAGGCAGGGAAGGGAAGGATAATTTGTGAGGTGTGGGCAGGGCATGGAGGGGTAATTTGGTAGGAGTGGGCAAGGGAGGGAGAGGTAATTTGGAAGGAGTGGGCAGGGGAGGGGCTTTGAGGAATGGGTGGTTGGGGAGGTTGATGGGCAGCCCTTCTCCTCGCTCCCCGTATCTGCTGTTGCCCTATGTGAAGGATATTTAAATAAATTTTTTTAATTTAAGAATGTTTTGTACGTTTAGCACCAATAATTTATTCACAACAAATTTCATCAAGTACAATATATTATTTTATACGGTCTGTATTTTTTATGGTCAATTATAAACAACAATAAAAATCTGGAACATTTCATCAAGAAAAAAAATACAAAACAGTTAGCCCATACTGTACACTACATACACAGACATTAAGGCATATTTACATTAGCAAGTACAATATTATGTTAAAATTTGAAGATACATTTAAGCATTAATACAAAAAAACTTACGCAGCCTAATACGCAGCTGCAGAGATGCCAGCAGGCCAGGAGAATGGTGGCGTAAGTCTGACCATCTCCGCTCTAATTGGGCAATGCTCTGGCGGTACCCCAACACACGTAGGCAGGCCCACACCTCCATGTATGCATTGCGTTTCATTTGGTTTGGGATGGGGGGGCGAGAGTGCCCAAGCTGCGGTCCATGATGACCCTTGTGAAGGCAGCCGCTCTCATGATGGCAATGACGATTTTTACATAAAGTCCAATGGATACAGGTAAAAAACAAATATGATTGGCTAATGAAGTTTCATAAATCACATATGCTAACTTCGATTGGTTAATGCATGAGTCATGTGACAATAATATTTCATAATATTGGGAGTTATGATTGGCTTCCTGCATTCAGGTGCGAATGCAAAGTTAAGGGCAAACAAATACCCATAGATTAAAATACACAGCTATTTGCAAACTTAACTTAGTAACAAGAAAACAATCTTGGGAAACAAAAAGAACAACATCCAGCGAACTAAAAAAACTAGGGTAAAACCTTAGCTACTTTTAAAAAACAAAACCAAAAAAACAATAAAGTTAATTGACAGTTGAAAAAAAGGCAAGAATGCCAACATTTGAACATCACTTAAGCAACTTAATTGAATGAGTGACATCAATCAATTAACAGATGCTTTGGGAATGAAACCCAAGCCAATCGAAACATTACATGGTTGCTGCTGGAAAATACTCTGTGAGCGCAACCAGACATAAAAAAGCGAGTGCCCGCTTGCTAATTCTGTTGCTCGCTATTTATAGGAGTGGAGAATATGAGGCGGCTATCTAGTTACGAGCGAGCACTCGTGCAAGGGCATTGTTTAGCATATTTCCGCATGCACGCACTGCGGGTGAACAAAGATTAGTGTCTGGGTCTGAATCAGGCCCACAGTACCTCTGCCTTCAGGGCTCCTGATTGTTTTTTTTTAGGACAAACAAACTAAGTGCCCCTATACTACCCACATTCTCTCCCTCTAGTCTTCAGTGTGAAAAGGCACATGATCATGAAAGAGGAACTTTAATATGCAATCCAAAACACACAAGATCCAACGCCAAATAAATTTTGCCTTGTTTTGAAATACAAACGAGGTGGGAAGAACCATGACCTTGCTCGGTTCGATTTGTAACCCCTAATCTTGGGTGTGTTTGGATTCCAGGTATGCAAACCCACACATCTCAATACTGTAAACACTCATTTATTTCTGTGCACATAAATCATTATTATTGATATTATATACTGTAGTACACAAGTGTATACTGTCATATTTACAGCCTATTCCGCAAAAAACAAATGTTTTTGGAGGATACTCTGAAATATTTTGTATCACCGCAATGTATGAATGAGCACCCCAGAGATATCCCAGCTATCTGCTGTGGCCACTACATTTCCGAAAGCAGACATAATCCTCATAGGTTTCTACAGGGGATGTAATGCTGCCGGATTTACCAAGCTCTGGAATAGCCTATGGCCTAGAGCCTCCAGGACTCTCCCCAGCAATAGCCACTAAAGATTCTGAATACTTAAATTAAGTTTGAGGAAAAATAAGCATCCCTGTTTTGTTATGGGTTTTGCTGGATTCTGTAGTTAGGGGGTTAAGGGTTTAGAGGGCGTAGCTAGGATCTGTCAGTTAGAAATATAGGCCTATGATAGCACAGCAGTGGGCAAGACCTACCCCATTTCATATAAAAAGTCAAATTTGAGCAGCCATTTTACTCTTGGCAGTTTGATTTCAAGCCTGGCTAAGTACCACATCATTTGAGTACCCTCCTTTCTGTATACTTTCCTCTTCTTACATTTTTTCTTTATCTCTGTTTTCCCAATTATCCCTTTTCTTTGCGGTGTTTCTCTCCCTCCCTATCCTTTCTCCTAGCAGAATTTCTATCCCTCCCCAACCCTTCTCCTAGCAGCATTTCTCTTCCACCCTATCCCTTCTCATACAAGTGTTTCTCTCACTCCCTATCCTTTCTCCTAGCAGCATTTCTTTCCCTCCCTATCCCTTCTCCTAGCAGCATTTCTCTCCCTCCCTATCCATTCTCAAACCATTGGTTCTCTCCCTCCCTATCCTGTCTCCTAGCAGCATTTCTCTCCCTCCCTATCCCTTCTCATACCAGTGTTTCTCTCCCTCCCTATCATTTCTCCTAGCAGCATTTCTCTCCCTCCCTAACCTTTTGTCCACCAGTATTCCCCCCTCCCGCTGCCCAATTCCACCACTTCTCATTATGCTGCTCTTCCACTGTTGTTTCTGGCCCAGTTATGCCCCACATCCACTGATCAGCACCCCCCCACCACTTGGTTGAGGCAGCCAGGCCTCTCTCAACCATGGCCCCAGCTCCAAAACAAGCATGGCTAGTGGCACCGCGATTCCGTGCCTGGGGCATCTAGTGCGCGCGCCGGAGGTTCCGGAAATAGCACTCTCTCCCCCACACCCTCAGCACTTACCGCATGGCTGGCTGGGGGTGCTGCCGGCAGCGTTGGAGCCTCCTAGTACATGGCATGAGTAACTCGGCTAAAGGAAATGCCTGGCATCACTGTGACCTAAACTAGGAAAAAACAGGAAGGTCAGGATGTATTCCAATTTGGCTTCAAAGATGGTGAAGTCTGGCTGGAAGTCACCCAGCAGAATAAAGCACACACGGAGGTATACATGGCCAGAAAGTATCCTTTTCCAGGGCTTTCCACCCCAGCAGGGGACGGTCATGGAAAATGCTATGCTTTCAATAATGCCCAATGCAGCAGAGGTGCAGGGTGTAGATATAGGCACATCTGCATGTTGTGCGGTAGCGGTCATCCGGCCAAAGATTATCACCATATGGGAAGTGCTGGTGCAGGTAGAGGGGAGCAGCACGGGGAACTGCGTGGTGGTCCTAAGTAAGGCAGTATCACCTATCAATGTGGTTGAGTTGGAGAAGTGGTTAAGCCACTATCCTCTCAAGGTGCAGGCAGCTTTTTTGAGCGACGGGTTTAGGAACGTTTTTTGCCTACCTTTAACTCGCGAAGTCTATGTGGTTTCCAAGAGAAAATTGTGGCCCGTGATGGAGCATCCGGATGTAGCCTTGCGTAAAGTGACTGCTGAGGTACAGTTGGGCCGCATATGCAGGCCCTATTCCTCTCTGCCCACGTAGAAGTTATGCATCTCACCATTAGGGGTGGTTCCAAAGAAAGAGCAAGGAAAATTTTGTTTAATCCAGCATCTTTATTATCAGGAAGGTGGGTCGGTCAATGATACTTTAGATGAAGAGGATTGCAGTGTGAGGTATCAGTCATTTGAACAAGCCCTCAAGAGTGCAAGGTTTTGGCAAGCGGGCACTTCTGGCCAAGGTGGATATTGAATCTGCCTTTAGGCTGCTGCCCCTTCACCCTGTTTCCTTTCAATACATGGGTTTTAAACTGGAAGGGCAATATTACATCGACAAATGTCTCCCAATGGACTGTTCTATCTCCTGTGCTTTTTTCAAGTGGTTTAGTTCTTTTTTGCAATGATGCGTTCATGTGGGTAAATGTCAGAGAGGTTTCGCCCACTACCTGGACGATTTTTTGTTGGTAGGCCCGGAGTGAAGTTCGGTTTGCGGGGAATTATATTTTTCATTACAGGCATTATTTACCATAGCTAGGGATAAAACAGATGGCCCGACCACTCATTTATCCTACCTCGGGATTGAGATCGATACAGTACTAGGTCTCTGCTGGTTACCATTAGAGAAGGGTAGGAATTTAGGGGAACTTTTGGAAGTTTTTGTGCTGGAGAAAAAGGTTTCACTCAAACAAATGCAATCTCCTCTAGGCCTTTTGAATTTTGCTTGCAGGGTAATACCTATGGGCAGGGTTTTTTGTCGTTGTTTAGAGCAATCCACAGCGGAGGTGGCAAATTCTCACCACTTAGTTTGCATATCCCAAGACATGCAGGAGGACCTTCGAGTATTGCTTATTTTCCTGTGGGACTTTAACAGGGTAAGAATATGGCTTCCAGCAACAGTGGAAAATTACAAGCTTCAGTTATTTGCGTCAGGTACATTAGGTTTTGGTGCATTCTTTGAAGGTGAATGGTGTGCAGAGCCTTGGCCCAAATCGTGGATCAGACATGGTTTACCGTGAGCATTCTGCTATTGGAACTCTTTCCAATCGAGGTCTCTATCGAGCTATGGTCTGGAAAGCTTGCGAATAGGATTATTGTTTTTTGGTGCGACAATTTAGGAGTGGTGCATGCAATCAATAATCAGAGGTCGGAATCGCCTCTGGTGTTGCACTTGTTGAGACATTTGACCCTTTTGTGTTTGCGCAAGAATATCGATTTTCAGGATCGCCATATACCAGGCATGGAAAACAACATTGCAGACGCTCTGTCTCATTGTCAGTGGGATAGATTTAAGTCTCTCATCCCAGGTGCTAGTACATTTGGCTTATCGTGCCCTTTGCATGTCTGGCAGATTGTAAAGCTGGCATTGAAGGACTTGCATTGATGTAGCTGGCCCCAGCATGCTTAGGACTTATTCAGCAGCTTGGAAAGATTGGCAGGATTTTCTGGCATCCGAGGGACAGGGAGGTAAGCCGATTCTAGATTATATGTTGCAATTCATTTGGAATTGGCATGAACAGGGGCATTCTAGAGCTGCCATGTCAGCTGCTCTGTCCGGCATCACGTATTTCACTAAGTTGCACGGCGAAGCGGATCCGACAAAATCATTTTTGTTAGCAAAAGCAATGAGGGGTTGGGCAAAGGAACAAACAATGTTGGGCAACGTTAGAAGGCCTATCAATCCATTTCTTTTATGTGAGCTTATAACAGTAGTTTCAGGAGTCGCGTCAGGCCACTATGAGGCCATTCTTTTTAGTTTAGCTTTTTTGCTAACCTATTTCGGTGCTTTTAGAATTGGGGAGTTAGTGGCGATGAATAAGACCTCTATATATTGTCAGGTCTGCTTCTTAGCAATGTTGTGGTTAAAAAGGAACTGATTTTAGGGCCTGATTCAGAGCTGAACACTCTGACCAGAGCGCTCGCTCTGAATCAGGGCCCTCCTACCTTTTTTTGGAGCTGCCTCATGGATGCTCGCATAGCTGTGGGTTACCACCCACAGCTAAAGCGAGTGTCCATGATGATGGTCGCGATGGTCTTGACCATCGTGAACATCGGGCTTGCGACAGAGATCCTGCGGTAGGGTCTCGCTGCCGCAAGACCTGGAGTGATTTTGGCTCTATCAGAGCCAAAATCACTCCCACTGACATCACTAGTGATGTCAGTGGGGCCGGCTTGAGACGGTAGGCATTCCCATGGGAAAGCCTCCGTCTGGCAGGCACGCCCCCAGCACACCCACCAAAGGGGGCATGCTGTCAATCAACTTCGACAGCACGCCCCCTTTGGTGCGAAACCCAGAGTGATGGTGAGCCCGTCTCTCACCGGGTCTCGCGCATGCACACGACAGAGCTCCCTCAGTCGTGCGCATGCGCAGTGGGGAGCATCAACCCGCTTGCGAGTGTCCTGCCGCTCGCGAGCGGGTCTGAATGACCCCCTGAGTCCACATACACAAATAAAAGACTGACCAGTTAGCTAAGAGAAAATGGGAATTTATTCCAGCGCATGAGGATCCCACCCTGACTGCAGTTAGTTGGGCTGAGCGCTTTGACAGCATGTGCCCCTCTGGGGGCATGCAATGGCTAGTTCACGCTGACCGCACCCCACTGTCTAAATTTCAATTTGCAAAAGTTTTTCAAAATTGTTTGATTGTGTTAGAATTGCCTTTAAATCAGTTTGGAATGCACTCGTTTCGAATTAGAGCAGCGACATGTACAGCAGCTGCAGGGGCTTCCATAGATTCTTTGAAATAATAGGGTCAGTGGAAATCTGCTGTGTATAAAACTTATTTGCGGGGGGATAAGCTGCATGATTAACTGCGCTCCCAGTGCACTTATTTGGAAACCCAGAGGTCTTATGCCTGCTACCACTAGGGAGCTTGGGAAGGGGTTCAGATTTATCCTCACAGAGGTTTGCTGTTTTTCCCCCTCAAGATGGGTCACCCAACCAGTTATTCATTTCCTTGGCTAGGTTGTTTGATATTGTTTACTGATTCTGATGGGATTAAACCTTCTTGCAGGTACTCCCAGAATGTCTAATTGTTGGGTGTGGTTCATAGGTCACTCATACATTTACTGGGCTAGCATTTCAGGCCCATAAATCATTGGGTACAGGAAAGGTGCAGTGGTTAGGATTTAGGGGTATGAGATGGTCCGGTCTCTTAAATGAGTTATGGTATCGGAAGCTAGATTTGGGACCCCAGATAGGGTGGTGGTTCATTTGGGAGGTAACAATCTGGGTACTTACAAGGGCATTGAGCTCATTCGTGCACTTAGGAATGATTGACAGACAATCATGGAGACGTTGCCATGTGTGGGTTTAGTGTGGTCAGAAATGGTGCCAAGACGGTTTTGGAGAGGGTCTCATGGGGGTGTAGTCTTAGATAGGTTGAGAAGAACGGTCATTGCAGCAGTATCCAAGTTTGTTACCAAGACTGGGGGGTGTGTGATTAAGCATCCATGTTTAAGTTTTGAAGAGGAGAGTTTTTACAGGCCAGATGGAGTGCACCTCATGGGTATGGGGATGGAATGGTTCATTAAGGACCTTTTCGGTCTCCTTGAAGCTTGAGCTAATTTCTATTAAAGGGTGGTGGCGCTTGGCTGATTTTGGCCAAGTTTTTGGCTAAGCAGTGCTCCTGGTTGGCCTATTATGGCATTAAGAGTGCCTGAATGACATTTTCCTTGAAGCTTGAGCTAATTTCTATTAAAGGGTGATTTTGGTGCTTGGCTGATTTTGGCCAAGTTTTTGGCTAAGCAGTGCTCCTGGGTGGCCTTTTATGGCGTTAAGAGTGCTTGAATGTCATTTTCCTCTTGATAGCAGCAAGTTAGTCATTCTCCTAAAGGGAGGGCTAGGCCATCATCTTAAGGAGGGGTCAAGGCTGTGCCAATTAGAGGGAAGTGGTACCATTCAGGCCAGTTTATGCTAAGGCAGGGATCTGCCCTCTTTATTTATGTTTGTCAGTTTTCCTAGTGGGCTCTGGCCCAGGAGCACAACTTCTGCTGCCACCGAGCTTTCAATTACAATTCTAATTCAATTAGATAAATTTCGACTGTAACCTCTTTAAATCCATATATGCCTCCGAGTGTTTATTTCTAGTTATTGTTAAGAGTAGAGCAAAATGTATTGCTAAAATAATGGGTGACTTATAGATTCCGAATACTTAAATTAATTTTGAGGAAAAATAAGCATCCCTGTTTTGTTATTGGTTTTGCTGGATTCTGTAGATAGGGGGTTAAGGGTTTAGAGGGCGTAGCTAGGATCTGTCAGTTAGAAATATAGGCCTATGATAGCACAGCAGTGGGCAAGGCCTCCCCCATTTCATATAAAAAGCCAAGTTTGAGCAGCCATTTTCCTCTTGGCAGTTTGATTTCAAGCCCACCCAACATATGTGGTTTGTAGAAAGTTTGTTGGTAGGATTGTGTGATTTCCCTGTAATTTTTTCCTTCCAGCAGGTGGAGGTACAGTCTGGCGGTAAGCAGTGCTCCTGGGTGGCCTATTATGGCATTAAGAGTGCCTGAGTGGCATTTTCCTCTTTATAGTGGCAAGTTAGTCATTCTCCTAAAGGGAGGGTTTGGCCATCATCTTAAGGAGGGGTCAAGGCTGTGCCAATTAGAGGGTAGTGGTACCATTTCAGGCAAGTTTATGCTAGGGCGGGGATCCACCCTCTTTATTTATGTTAGTCAGTTTTCCTAGCGGGCTGTGGCCCAGGTGCACCACTTTTGCTGCCACCGAGCTTTCAATTACAATTCTAATTCAATTTGATAAATTTCGTCTGTAACCTCTTTAAATCCATATATGCCTCCGAGTGTTTATTTCTAGTTATTGTTAAGAGTAGAGCATAACGGATTGCTAAAATAATGGGTGACTTATGCATGCATGGTCAGTAGACCATGCATGTGCAGGATTCCTGGTACAGGAGTGAAGAGACTGCTAACATGGTCTTTTCACTCTGAGCATATAGCATGTACCGACTTTCACAGCCCCAGTCCCTGTATTTGCTATTTAATACAGCTGGGTGGTATAATTGCATCCTGCAATGTGCTTTTAGGTGCTAATATCATTCTCCGATCACATTGCAAATGTGATTATTGATAAATGAGCCCCTAAAGCTGATGAAGTGAATTGTCCATTGTCATATGAAATAGACACTATGGGGTATATTTCCGAAAGTGCGTGTTTTTAGAAGTGGAGTTGTTGCCCATAGCAACCAATCATATTCTACATATCATTTATCTGACACCTTCTAGAAGATAATAGCTAGAATCTGATTGGTTGCTAAAGGCAACATTTCCACTTCTAAAAATCTGCTCTTTGGTAAATATACCCCAGACACCTTTGTTATCCTTCCCATTAATGCAGCAATGGCCAGATTGTTTATCTTAGATCAAACTGGCAACTAATTGTTGTGTGTGAGTGCAAATAACAGCAATTCTGCTAAACCTCTAGGTGAGTGCAGAATTCTTGTTATTCTACACTGAGATTGAGTTACAGGAACTGCCTGTGTCAGCTCACATTTATTCAATCACTAAATGTAATCAATAAACAACCTTTCAAATAAATCAATATACAAAATTAACCATTGTTACTAATGTGTAGGTGATGACAAATACAATATGCAGTCAGAACAATAGTTGTTAGTTTAAAAAAAGATTTTTGGAAAATGTACTTAATGATGTAATGTATCCCAGTATTTAATTGATTTACATAATGTGCGGCAATTACATTGTATTTCATAAATGTCAGCATTTACAATCACAATATAACTTCTCATTATTGAACAAAAATATGAAGCCAATACACTGAAACAATAAGGCATGACTAACAAGCAGCATTTATAAAATCAGTATTGCGGTTTGAAATTGTAGATAAAAAGTTTTACAAAATAGTGAAACATACAGTATTTAAACCTTATTTTGCAGGAAATATTATTAAACCAAAATGTGTCAATATGAGGTTATTTCCCAGTATGTTCTATACAATGAACAAAATATATTTTATCTGTTTTTGAGGTATTTTCTTTTGTTAGAATACTCTTTTCTCCACTTATACATTTTAGAAACGATGTAAAGAGAAATCAGAAACCATAGCAACACAAAACATGCCACAGCTAACAGATTTATGCTGCACGCAAGTCTCTAAATTACATACTCTTTATCAATCACTGCATTTTATGAAACCTCTCTGCTAAATAATTAGTTACTGTATTACATTACATTCTCTGAACTAACATTTATCAAAAGAGTAACACATTTGGTCCAGGTACTGTCATTTTTTTATTAATTTTTTTTAAAGTAATTGATTTTGCTTTAGTGTCAAAATTGTATATTGAACACACAAAGGCTTTTTTATAATACTTTATTCTTATTCTGGTTTAAATTTTAGCATCCTATAATAATAAATCATATCTATATAATGTAATGCTATTGTGATTGTTGATTATTATTATTATTATTATTATTATTATCCTTTATTTATATGGCACCACAAGTGTTCCACAGTGCCTTACATAGTACATAGAACTAATAAGTGAACAAGAAACAAGTAACTTACAGTACCTTACAGTGCAGTACAAGGACACGATTTATATATATTGCTGCAATAGCGATTAAAGCACTCACAATAAGCTGCCAGGAGTTGGCAGTCACGTCTTAGGTGCCCTTATGGGGAGTAAAGTGTAGAAGAGAATGTAAAGAGAAACACATGAGGGAAGAGGTCCCTGCTCGTGAGAGTTTACATTCTAAAGGGGAGGGGCAGACAGACAGGCGTGACTCAGAAGGTTGATGAATGCTTTTTTTCAGAGCAAATTAAATGAACAGAGATAATTTGTTGAATTAGTATCAAGAAAATGTGTTTTATGTTTGCAAAACCAACTGCTTGCAGATTACTCAAATTAGTTTTAAATTCTTTGTAAGCTGCAGTCATATTTGGCTAACTCTCTTCCCTGTTGGTGTTGTATCTGTGAGAATGCTGGAAAGAGCCCCGAGGGATAGAAAGTTAGGTTTGAAAACATTTTCTATTCATTGGTTATATGCTTAGCTACAGTAATGTAAAACCTGTTGAAGCTACATCTTATAAATTCAAAATGCACTCAGACATCTGTAATGTCAGGTGTTCAACAAAGTAATGCCAACAAAATATATATTTCTATCAGCTTGAGGGCATCTCTAGAAACATTACCTTATCTGAGAGGAAACAGTCTTCCTGCTGTTTGAATGTTAAGCAGAATGTTAAGCAGAACTGTGCTTACAGTGAACAAAGTATTCATCATAGAAAAGTTAATTGTTGATGGCTGGCAGGATTTGCTTCAATTCTTCTATCTTTGGCAATTTGGCATAGGGAAAGCCCCTAGTGACTACTTAAAATGAGCCAAACATTTCAAATTAGAATCAAATATTGTGATAACTGTATGATTTAAAACTAATATAAGTACATATCCCAAAAACACAAATTGTATTTATATGCTTCAAATATGATTAAAAATGTCTGAGACCATCATGAGTAAATAACACATTAAGTTGCATCCAATAATCTTTCCATACTAATTTTAACAAACAAGTGTTTGGAGTATGAATGCACAGCATCCAGTGTGTCGAAGATTGCAGACCCCTAAACTGCATGTATGATAAACATATGGCTTTACACCTTTCTGTTTTCTCAGGTGTCAATCTGGTTGATCTGAGAGGGGGCCTGATAAAATGATTGGGTCTCCATACCTAGGGCCTGATTCAGAGTTGGGAATAGAGTGAGATATCTCTCTCAACTGTGAACCTGAACAAACCATATTGCAAATGTAAATACATACATTTTTTTACATGTGGGGTAAATACGGCTGCTTTTGCATGTAGCCCACAAATATTGCACAGCTGTATTATTACTCGACAATTTAGATGTCAGTTTGGAAACACTCCTCCCAAATCTAAATCTCTCTGCACATTTTAAATCTGCTACACCTGCAGCGCAGCATGGTTATACCAAGATGATCAGTTGAGAGAGATCTCTCTCTCTATTCCCAAGTCTGAATCAGGCCCCTAGTGTGTACCAGCCCGATACTAGGTAACACCAGGCCCTTCCTAGCCCAGAAATATAGAATTATAGATGGAGTACATTACTTTTGAGAGTACAGGTTGAGTCTCCCATATCCAAAATGCTTGGGACCAGGAGTATTTTGGATAATGGAATATTCTGCGTTTTGGAATATTTGCATATCATAATGAGATATCTTGGGAATGGGACCCAAATATACACACAGAATGCATGTATGTGTTATATACACCTTATACACACAGCCTGCAGGTCATTATATACAATATTTTCAATAATTTTATGGCTCAAGCAAAGTTTGTGTACAGAAATTAAATTAATTTATGTTTCATATACACCTAATACACACAGCCTGAAGGTAATTTTATACAATATTTCTATATTTTATATTTTTATACAATGTGCCTTAGACAAGGTTTGTGTATGTTGAACCATCAAAAATCAAAGGTTTCATTATCTCAGTCATGCCAAAATAATTCTGTATTTTGGAATATTCTGTATATTTCAATATTTGGATATGGGAGACACACCTCATAATACCCCTATTGTCCTTTCCCATCCCCTCTATGTACAGAGCCAACTATAGAGTTCCTAATAAGTACAGTGACTTCAGTAAATTATACAGGCACTTGTTACATGTTTCCATGCTCAAGTCACTGATTATGATGACTCCCTAAATGCGTAGTTTCAGAAGGGTAGAATATTATGGTAGAGAGAGGAGACAATATTGGGGAAGTATGATGTATATCAGATGCAAATACTTAAGCTGGGTACACACTGGAGTGATGTTGGACTGATTTGCCATTTTAATATGACAAATCACCTACATTGCTCAGTGTGTACCGGTGATTGCGTGCTCCCATTAGTGATGGCCCCCAGGTTTGATGTGCTGCACATCAAGCCAAGCAATATCGCTAGCCACCAGTGCATTGTTAATGAATGACCTAACAGTGATCTTTCCATCATTGATTAAGGTTGCCCAGTGTGGAGGCACAATCACAGTTCATGGTCATTTGTTCCGATGTTGGAATGAACGCCTGTCACTCCAGTGTGTACCCATAATTAGGGTAGGTAAGGAATATTAATTCATACAGATTGTTTATTAAGAGTTATTTATTTAGCACACACATTTTCCACAGCTCTTTACAGACAATATCTGGTAATTCACTTGAGTCCCTGCCCCAGTGGAGATTAAAAGCTGCATTCCCTACCACATGTATAAACACATTTACATACAATACTATAGTTAGGTTTTTTTTGGTCATAATATAATTATCCTTCCAGTATGTACTTGAAATGTGGGAGAAAACAGAAGCACCCAGAGGAAACCCACACAATCAAGATGAGAGCATGCAAACCAAACACAGAGAAGGCCTTCATGACAATTGAACCCAAGACCTCAGTACTGTGAGGCAGTAATGATAACCACTTCACCAATGGTTCACAAATCTTCTTGAATCACAGTGCCCTAAAATATTATAAAATAGCTATAATCATGTAATCCTTGCAATCTAAAACCCAAGATTTGGATTTAAAATCCGAATTCTGAACTGCTGGAAAATCAGACTCGTGACTCGGATCTCCTCAGGAGATTAGAACCGTGACTCAGATCTGTCCATATTCACGTAATTTGGGTGGATTTGGATTTCTGGAGACACATCTCTAATATTAGTATCTAGGTGTTATACCTGTACAAAAGTTTCCAATTAAGAATCATTAGCAAAAAATAAATGTTTTTAACATTAGAAGTCATTTTGTGAATTGTAACAAAGTGTAAATATCACAGACAGTTGGTGTTCTTGCATGCTAAATGTTAGTTGCAATGATGAGCCTTACTAAGTATAAGACTGAGGGCCTGATTCAGACCCGCTCACTATCTAATTACACTCGCTGGATGTTACACCATGGGAAGCGAATGCTTGCCAAGGCATAAACACGCCCACCATGTCTTAGCGAGCAGTCACTTTGTCTGAGCATACACCCAATCACACAGGCAGAGCCGCCCACCAGCACACATCATCTAAAGGAAGTGTATTAAAACATTGGTACATCGAGCACCATCGGATGCTAACGCAGTGCTTGCGGTTGCTTTACCCTACCACAAGCATTGCAAGGAAATCAGTGTAAAAAAAGGTAAGTGACGTGTACTATGATGCTGCCTGTTAATTATGCATGGCTCTAAATGGCATTGAAACACTCAGGCATGCCTGCCGCCTGTGCTCGCATCTCCAACCTCCCGTTATTAGTGTTCTTCCCCTGTTACCACCCAAAAATGGCCTCTCCTGTCACTCGTTACCCTGGGCTGCCTTTACTTAGCGAGCGAGAGGGTTGCGATCACTGTGTGTAGTTCGCACACGTGCAAAACAAAGTGTGTGCATGTGCGTACACAGAACATCAGGCCGCTTGCGAACACACAGTGTGAGCAAGTGGCTCTGAATCAGGCCCTGATATAATAATAATAATTATTATTATTATTATTATTATTATTATTATTATTATTATTATTATTATTATTATTATTATTATCTCATCTTATACTTATATTATCTCATCTCTAAGACTACTACATCCTTTACTCTCCCTGCAGCTCATCCTTTTGTACATATTGCTGCCTCAGTACTTTCCTCTTCTCTTACAAACACATATGAGCTTTTAACTTATCTAAACACATTGACAATAACATCCACAACCTCTCGCCATAACAAACATTCTGTCAAATCCCACAAATATATTTATATCTCGCTCCTGTTGCTTCTATTAGCTGGAGACATATCTCCAAATCCAGGCCCAACCCACATGCCACACCCACAACAAACTATAAATCCAGCTAACCTCATAAATATTGCATGCCTCCCTTCACCATCCAAGTCACTAAAATGTGCATTATGGAATGCACGCTCTGTCTGCAACAAACTAACATCCATCCATGACCTCTTTATTTCAACCAACCTCAACCTTCTGGCAATAACAGAAACATGGCTAACACAATCAGACACTGTCTCCCCTGCTGCACTTTCACATGGTAACCTACACTTCTCACACACCTCCAGGCCTGGCAATTGTAAAGGAGGTGGGGTAGGAATATTACTCTCCCAATCTTTTACATTCACAGTTCTCCCACAGGTACCTTCACTCACATTTACATCATTTGAAGTACATTCTATCAGGACTTTCACCCCTTTCTCTCTGCGAGTTGCTGTTATCTTTCGCCCGCCTGGGCCACCGCACCAATTTCTGGAACATTTTTCAGCCTGGCTCCCTCACTTCCTATCCTCAGACATCTCCACCATCATTATGGGTGATTTCAATATCCCCATTGACAGTCCACAATCTCCTCATGCCACCAAACTATTCTCTCTAACCTCCTCTCTTGGCCTCTCCCAATGGACTGACTCCTCTACTCATAAGGAGGGCCACTGCCTTGATCTTGTATTTACCAGACTATGCTCAGTTTCTGATTTCACTAATGCTCCTTTCCCTCTCTCAGATCACAATCTTATCACCTGCACACTTTCCTCCATTACATCAACCTCAATGTCAGTGAAATCAACCAAACCTACTAAAACCCGCAGAAATATTAATGTGATTAACTTTCAACAACTATCGACCTCTCTACAACAACAACTCTCAACAATTTCTGCACTCACTTCTCCTGAGAATGCTGCATCACAGCTAAACCAGATTTTAGTAAAAGCCCTCGATGAAGTAGCTCCAGCTACCCATCACACTCCGCGTAGACTCAGACGTCAACCGTGGCATTCTAACTTAACAAGGCATCTACAAAAACTCTCACGTAAAGTAGAACGTCAGTGGCGAAAGTCTCGCACTCCAAGTGACTTCCTCACATATAAGTCTATCTACAACTCTTATCGTACTGCTCTGGACACTGCCAAGCAAATATATTTCCAATCTCTAATCTCTGCTCAAGCCTCTAACCCCAAGCGACTTTTTAATACATTTAAACTGCTTCTTACCCCTCCCTCACCCAAGCCACCTGCTACTATCTGTGCACAAGATCTTGCTTCCTATTTCAAGGACAAGATTGATAATATCCGAAATGAAATGTTATTCTCTTCCTCAGCTAGTGACCTACTCAATTCCCTACCTGAACCCTCTGGCACATTCTCTTCATTTGACCCCACAAATGAAGATGAAGTATCTACACTCTTCTCATCCTCCTACTCTATTACCTCTCCTCTAGATCCTATACCCTCACAAATTAGTAAAGCTCTGTCTCCTGTGCTCATCCCAACCCTAACTAAAATCTGTAATCTCTCTCTTTCTACTGGCATCTTTCCATCACTGTTCAAGCATGCAGTGATTACTCCCATTCTGAAAATACAAAATTCTGACCCTAACACTCTCTCTAATTACCGTCCTATCTCCCAGCTCCCATGCCCCTCCAAGCTACTTGAGAGACTTGTCTACACCCGCCTCACACACTTTCTTAACACCCACAACTTATTGGACCCACTTCAGTCTGGCTTCCGTTCCCAGCACTCCACAGAGACAGCACTGACTAAGGTAGTAAATGATTTGGTCACTGCCAAGGCTAAAGGCCATTACTCACTTCTAATTCTTCTAGATCTCTCTGCTGCTTTTGACACTGTTGACCACTCTCTTCTCGTACAAACATTACAATCCCTAGGTCTTAAGGACACAGCCCTTTCTTGGTTCTCTTCCTACCTATCTGATCGCTCTTTTTCTGTTCGTTTTTCTGATTCTGCCTCCTCTTCGCTACCTCTATCAGTTGGAGTACCGCAAGGCTCTGTCTTAGGTCCTTTGCTATTCTCAATCTATACCACCTCTCTTGGCAAACTAATCCGCTCTTTTGGATTTCAGTACCATCTGTATGCGGATGATACTCAAATCTACCTATCCTCTCCAGATTTATCACCATCTGTATTGGTCCGTGTCACTGAATGTATTTCTGCCATTTCATCTTGGATGTCATCTCGCTACCTGAAACTTAATATTTCTAAAACAGAATTAATTATATTTCCACCGGCCAATAACAGTTACCAATCTGATCTCTTTATCACTGTTGATAACTCAACAATCCACCCCACCCCACAAGCTCGCTGCCTTGGTGTCATCCTTGATTCTGAATTGTCCTTTGTTCCCCACATTCAATCTGTCTCAAAATCATGTTACATACATCTAAAAAACATATACAAAATTCGACCATATCTCACACAAGACACTGCAAAAACTCTAATCTATGCACTCATTATTTCCCGCATTGACTATTGCAATAGTCTCCTTACTGGTCTTCCCAAAAACAGGCTATCGCCATTACAATCCATTATGAATGCAGCTGCGAGGCTTATCTTCCTTGCCAAACGTTCATCATCTGCTGCCCCGCTCTGTCAGTCCCTCCATTGGTTGCCAGTTTTCTACCGTATTCAATACAAAATACTGTTACTTACACATAAGGCCATTAACCGAATTACACCAACATACATCTCTTCACTCATCTCAAAATATCTCCCAACCCGACCTCTCCGCTCAGCACAAGAACTGCGTCTCTCATCCCCACGCATTACTTGCTCCCATTTACGGTTACAGGACTTTCTTCGGGCTGCACCCACTCTATGGAATGCCTTACCACACACAATAAGACTTACCTCTACTCTTCAATCCTTCAAGCGTTCCCTGAAAACTCACCTCTTCAGACAAGCTTATCAGATTCCAGAACCGACCACATAACCTTCATAGCTTCCATGTCTTATCACATCCCCTCTCACAGTCCATACATAACCTCACATATTGTCTTTCTTTCACATACTCCTGACATTTTGCCGACATTCCTATGTGACTGGATCATGCAGCCCACCAAGAAACTCTGCATTCTGGCCAGACCAAATTGCAATATATATAGCACCTATCCTTGTGTATCAATGCCTGTTTCCCTATAGATTGTAAGCTTGTAAGCAGGGCCCTCTTACCTCTATGTCTGTCTGTTATTACCCTGTTTTGTTCTATCAATGTTTCCAATTGTAAAGCGCAACGGAATATGCTGCGCTATATAAGAAACTGTTAATAAATAAATAAATAATACTTAGTAAGGCTCATTGCAACTATCATTTAGCATGCCAGAACACCAACTGTCTATAATATTTACATTTCACCATTTAAGATAACTTCTAATGTTAAAAATATTTTTTCAATTATTAACGTTATTATTATTATTATTATAATTATTATTATTTTTTATTTGTAAGACACCACAAATTGTCTGCAGCACTGTACATAGGGGTTCAAATGTAACACATTAAACAATGCGCAGGCAACAATGAATTATACATACAGAATTACACATTACAAAATTATACAGTGAGTAAAGATTGTAGAAAAGGAAGGGGAGTTATGAGGACTGGTTTGCTTGAATGAAGAAGGAGTTTTGAACATATTTGAAACCGTTGAGACTAGTTGATGAACTAATTGGATGTTGGAGTATTATCCTTATGTTGGGAGTAGAGGCAATTTCTGTTGTGGTGAGGTGTCGGTCATTAGCAATGTGAAAGGGGTGTGAACGAGTTAATGAGATTGGAGATTTAAGAGAAGTTTCTGAAGGATTGTAGGTCAGGTTGAGGATTCTGTAGGAGACCTGGGGGTTACTTATGAAACATCAGCTGCTCCCACTTCCACAACATCCCCAGGACCCAGCTCTTAATCACCTTGGAAGCAAACAAAACTCTACACTATGTTTTTACATCCTGATGCTTCGTAAAGAATCAACAGGGAGTCACATTGAAAAAGAAGGAAAAATTTGATAAATCTGTTAGAGAGGAAAATAAACCAGGCAGCTGTGTGTGTGGTAAGGTGGGACTTGGGAAAGAGAGAGAGTTTAGGTTATGATAATTAAGATTTTAAATAATGAGAGAGTGAATTAGAGTTTTGGTTGCTTTCAAGGTGATTAAGGGTTAGATCCTGGAGATGTTGTGGAAGTCAGAGCAGCTGGAAATGGAGAGTGAATAAGAGGGGGAATCAAGGATTAATCCTAGGCATTGGACTTGAAAAGTAGAGGAGAGTGTATTTCTGGATAGGAAGAAGAGGAAAATGAGTGGATTTCTATTGAATCTAGAACGGAAAATACAAATATTTCAGTTTTAGACATATTGAGTTCCAGCTTGTGATGTCTGAAAAACAACTGGAGACACAAGATATGAAAGAGGGGTAGAGGTCAGTGGAGGAGAGTTGCATTTGGTTTCATTAGCATAAAGGTGTTATTGAAGGATGAATGAGCTGATGAAATCACCAAGGGAGGAGGTGTATAGGCAGAAGTGTAGAGGACCAGGAACATATTATTGGGTGATTCTTGTAGGTAAGGCCAAAGTATATTTGCGGGGTGTGAAGCAAGAGTGTATACAACAAAGAAGTTGTTGGTGAGGTAGAAATAAAACCATGATTAGAAAGTTATGGATGCTGATAAAATGGGGGGGTTGCAAGAGAAGAGGGTTGCCAATAGTATCAAAAGCAAGCAGAGAGGTAGTTAAGGAGAAAAACAGAGAGGTGACCCTGAAACTCAGCAGTGAGATTGTTGGTGACTTTGGTAAATGATGCTTCTGTGATTTGCAAAGAGCCAAAGCCAGTTTGAAGTTGGTCAAGGAGGGAGTGACAGTAGAGGAAGGAAGTGAGTTGGTTGTACACAATCCACTCAAGCTTCGAAAAAATTAAGAAAAGAGGTACATTAGATAGGATGGTAAATACAGAGTAAGACTAGATAACAGGAGGGGCAGGTTGCAAAGGACAAGGATAGCTTATGGACATTGGCAAGGTGGGAGCTGGCTTCAGGAGAGTGGGAGCAGTGGCAGTAAGAGGGACGTGGGTTGGAAAAAGTGGGTAGGTGTCAGTGGATAGAGTAGGGCAAGCAAGAGAAAGGTGGCAGTGTGAGAAGGTTTTTAATGTGAGTTAATGTCCTGCTATATGGACTCTTATAGGTGAAGTAGGTGGCAAAGTTGAGAGCAGAAAGTGATAAGTGAGGATTGTAGGAATGGGTGAAAATAATGTAGGGCTGTTTAGAGAGCAACTGTAAGGAGCAAATTAATTTGATGTGGAAGAAACCTGTTGAAGAGCATAATTTCTCCCAGGGGTGATCATTGGCACAGAAGCCAGTTTGCTTTTAGGTGACAAGAATTGAGGTGTGCAATGGTTGGGATTGACAAAGGCTAATAGAGTCAAGAGCAGAGGTATGTGTTTGAAGAAGACCGAGGAATGGCCACCCATAATGCACCCAATCCAGGCACTCTCTGAGTCACAGAGGCAAGTGACTGCTTCCCAGCTGCAGTTAACAACCTATGCCAATCCACTTGGAAGGGCACAAACTGAGTATATCCCAGCACTGGCGGTAACTGACCTCCTTGTCCATTGGATAAATATTCTCCAGCAAATGGATCCCCATGTTCAATTTCTTCACATGATTAATATTAGCCCAGTTTGCCAACCAAGGTTGAATTAGATAAACTGTTCTAGCATAATCACCTTCACTAATTGTTTAGGCATAATTTCTAGTGGCTGCAGCCAATTAGTAGGGTAGTTTATCAATCTTTGAGGCAAGAACATAACCAGGGCTGCTGAGAGGGGGAAGGAGCCAGGTACAAATTATCTGGGCATGCTAGAGGGCCCTGGCAGAGGCCCAGGTCAGCTGCTAATGGGGACTTTGTCCCCCTGCACTGCTGCAAGAAGGATATGAGCCATGTAGATGTAGTTGATGTCCTCCTATACAGCTTTCAGTATCCCTTGAGTGACCACCAGTGCCCTGCTGTTTCTTCTTAAGAGGGGCTGTGGCCACACCTTATGGATTTTCCATGTATCTTCTCAGTACTGGTGCCTGTAGTTACTTTCTATAGCCCTGATCATAACCTCTGTTGATAGGATTTTGGATCCAAAGTCAAAGGTCATAGATAGCAGACTCTATATTATCATTGTCTGCTAACTTCCCAGCAGTCAGGGCTGTAAATGCCTGCTGAGCCTCTCCATCCAGTAATCTAGTGACTCATTTCACCCGGCATCCTTAGGCTAATTCTGTCTAATGACCAATGTTCAAAAGTTATCAGAAGGCATCTGGATCATCCACCAATCTTATTGTAGGTATAGTGGTGTCACTGCTGAGGGTTGAGGTTGGCTGGAACAGGTGTGGGAGGCTGTAGAGGCATGTATGAAACTGTGTGGATTAAGCCAGCACTTTCTCATGTGTTGAGAGAAGAGATGAGGCAGTGGAACTGCAAGTGATGGTAAGCCCGAAGGTGGGAACAGATAAAGAACAACTTTTTTTGAACTTGAAGTTGAATTGGAAATGAAGGTGTAGATATTGAATTGGAACCAAAGTTGTAGATATGAGACTGGGACTGATGATGTGGAATTGGATTGGAATAGATGTTGTAGAATTGTATAGGAACTGATGATGTAGAATCAGATTGGGACCGAAGGCTGGAGATCTCAGATTGGGACAAATGGTTGGAGATATCAGATTGGGACTGATGGTTGAAGATATCAGAGGACCAATGGTTAAAGATAGGAACAAGTCTCTTGGTAAATCCAGAATGGAATGCTGATGGAAATGGAGACTTGCATATACCGGACTTGGAACTGGAATAGCCCAGAATGAAACCATTCAGATACAAAGTACCTAGTAGCTCAGCACAGAGCTGTAACTTCAGCAGAAGCAACATTGTACTGGCAATGTGGACCAGTCAGGAAATTACATTTATAGGGCTGTCTCCAGGGAATGGATGAAGCAAGCAGCTAGTCTCGGAGCAGTGCTCTCAATGGTGGAGGAACATGAGGTGACTGAATCCAACATGGATGTGCCCATACTGTTGTTTAGAAGGGAAGTCTGGCATGCAGCCAGTACACCATCATGCTGAGCAGGCACACTGTGAACAGCACGCAGCGGAAAGCCACCTCCATGTCCTGATACAGAACACTGAAGGGACAGGGCAGGAACACCACAGACAGACCCCACCACAAACCTTAAGCAATGTGCAGCTTGAGCGGACTTCTGCATCGTCTGGGAGTGTGGTCCCATCCCCAGCAGACATCAGCGCAAGCCGGGACACATAATTAAATAAGTGGTTTTAAATGTCCAGAGAGTGACACTTGGGAGCTACTGGCTGGCTATCAATTGCCACTTACCCTTCAGCCTTCAAAGCTTTTATTTCCTCCTCATGCTCAGATGTATCTTCCTAAAAGAGTTAGTAAATTATCCAATTACTGTAATCTTTAAGGTGTTTCAGGAACTTCTGCATAACTTCTTTCATTTTGATCTCCTTTCTGACACCAACTTGTAGCAGGGTAGTTGACACAGTTGTAAAGAAACACTCTGACACTTTATTAAATAGTCATAGCAACACATTAGTATTGCGGTAGTAACACAGTAATAGTAACATAATAGTAGTAGTGTATCAGCAATAACAAGGCATCAGATAAATGCTATTACAGCACTATATTATAACAGAATAGCAGTAGCTGTAGTGCAGCATAATAGCAGCATAGCAGTAATGAATCATAGTAGTAGCATAATAATATAAGCATAGTAATATCACAGAGTAGTAATACAATTGCATAGCAGTATTAAAGCATAACACATGGAGTTCACAGGTATAGATCCACAATCATAATTTAACTAAAAAACAGAAAACATGGCCTGAATTATGAGGGAGGGGTAAAGTCACCACCTACATTCCACAATTCCTCACATGGGACAGTGTCATGGTCCATATGGAAGTTCCTCAGGTGAGGACAAGAGCCAGAGGGTTAGGATGGCTAGGGAATAACTAGGTGAGTGGTGGCTAGGTCTCCCTATTGCAGCCAATCCCAGGTTTGGCTAGACCTGCCCAGAGCCGCAGAGTCTAACCCACTTTTTGGTCTTCACCAGTGACCCTTCCAATCGGGATTTGGGTTTTGCTGCACAAAGTGAGCAGGTTGCGGCCCTCTGGACAGTTACCCAGAGTGACAGGAAGACCGGAACTATATTAGAATGAATATTAGCGTATGAACTAATACTTGAACACAGGAGATCAGCAAATGAAATAAATACTTGAACACAGGAGACAAGCATATGAACCAAATACTAGAACACAGGGGATGAACTGAATACTTGAACATAGGAGTTGAACTGAATACTTGAACACAGGAGACAAACTGAATACTTGAACAAAGGAGACGAACTGAATACTTGAACCCATGAGTTAAACTGAATATTTGAACACAGGAGTTGAACTAAATACTTGAACACAGGAGATGAACAGAATACTTGAACACAGGAAAATGTACTAGAATTGCTAGAGGTACAGCTGAGAGCTAACTAGTAATTAGCATGAAAGCTGACACCACAGTAACACAGGGAAGCTGCAAGAGAGCTAAGCAGCACACTAAAAATCAACACAAGAATAGAAACATGAAACACTGGAATACTGAGAGAGAGTTAAGGTAACACACTAGATAATTAGCATGGAAGCTAATACAAGTAACACTGAAGAACAGTGATTAAGCTGAAGCAACACACTGAGGAAATAACAGAGAAACACTGGAGAATAACACAGACACTGGAACAGCAAAGTTGAACAGCAGTTTCCTGTTCCTGGAGTCAGCCTTAAATACCCTTGGGTAGCTGGTCATTGGATAAGAGAATCAGCTGAGGGACCACAGGACTACCATTGGGAGAGACTAGTCTGGTGATCTGGACCAACAAGGCTGCCCTCATGCCCGGCACCCTGAAAACCAGGATGCACAGATGTAAGCACCTAGCAGACCCCAGGGAGAATATTCATACACCACTCACCTCCACTCCCAGCAACTGAACATAGGAGCCCAAGGATGCCGGCACAGAGGTGCCGGATACCAGGTCGCATCCTGACAGACAGTCTGTCACTCTGTCACATGTTACAAACAAGGAAACAAGGATTACTTATGTGTGTTGTTCATGAGACTTGTGTATTTAGATTATTTAATATAAACAATGACCAATATGAATATCATTAGAAAATAATGGTAACTAATGTGTACCCTCTTTGAATAAATTACACACATTTTTTACATTAAGTACAGTACTGTACATTTAATTGTTACACAAGTGTCATTGTGCACAAATCACACAAGTACTGTGCTTGTCCTTGCACCTTTTGTTTCTGTAATGTGTTAAAATAGGAGTCAGGGATAGTGGCAGGCCAAATTTATTTATAAAAATTTTAAAATACATAACAAAGTGGAGAGACATTTACAGTAAATATTTACCAGTGCAGATGGTGCCTGCTGGTTTTGGTTACAAATACTGAAGTTTGATCCTAATCACTCAACACACTGATCATGCTGTTTGCATTTAATTGAACCATGCAACACTTGTGAACCAAATAGATGCAGTATGAAGAAGGGGCATATCGGGTGCATACTCCTCAGTTATTCAGCACACTGAATAGCAATATATGACCCAAAGAAAAGTGCCTCATCTGTAAGTACAGCAAAAGTATAGTATGCATAACTGATCAGGCATAAACTAATGCCTTAGAAAAAGGAAGGCTAAATTAAAGATTTGAATCAGCTCTTTCCACCAGGTTCTGGTCTGAAAATTAGGTAAAATGTTGGATCTCACATGTTTGGATGGGAGCACTGCCTAGCTCAGCACCATTATCCACTGTTTTATGCAATGGGACCATGATGTCAAAATTTGCCTCAAAAGGCACCTGAGGGATCTCTATTCTTTGTCAAGTGGAGTTATGCAACATCAGATTTTTTGCTGACTCTGCAGATAAATTGCTAATCAAAAGGTATTTGGCTGCAGACTGGTTTATGATCCTGTAAATAGGACACATGGGAGGGATCCCCAAACACCTGTAAGGAGACTAATTTCCAGCCTTGGTGTTGCATAAGAATTATTATTAACAGTTACTTATATAGCGCCGGAATATTCTGTTGCACTTTACAAATGGGAACAAACAATAATAATACAAGACTGGGTAATAACAGACTGAAAAAGAGATACAGTATCAGAGTTCTTCTTGCAAACTTACAATCTTACAAAATATTGTAGGCATTGATACACAAGGATAAGTTCCTATATATTTTGGTTCAGCCAGATTGCAAAGGTTCTTGTTGGCTGTATAATCCAGTCACACAGGACTGTTGGCCTGGGGTCAGGAGGATGTGAAAGTGAAGAAAGAGAAAATATGTATAGCTATGTGTGGACTGCACAGAATAAATGTAATTGGGTACGAAAGTTTATGGACAGTATGTGGGTGATTCTGAAATTTGATAAGCTTGTCTGAAAAGATGAGTTTTCAGGGAACACTTCAAGAGTTGGTGACTAGAGAAAAGTCTCATTGCATGGGAGGGTATTCCACAGAGTAAGTCCTGTAACCTTCAACAAACCTTCTTCTTGGACAGCCTGTGTGCTCCTCTTCCTCAACAGCATAGCTTGGAGTAGAGACATGGCAGTGAGCCCCACGCAAGCACAGGAGGTACATGTCAGAGGACATGCCTCCGTGGATAGCCACTGGGTTCTAGTGCCCAGTGGATGTTGGCAAGCAGCAGTCAATGGCGGTGTTGGCATGCTGAATGAGACTGCGCCCACTGTCTGCATTGCCACGCACAATATCCCTGCCTGCCCACCCCTTGAAACATTCCTGTTTTCTGTGGTTATACCACATTTTGATTTGAGTGACCAAGAGGTTGAGGAGGTCTCTTCTGAATCCCTTGCAAGTAATAATCAACAAAGTAAACAATATGTACAAAAAAGAAATAACTGTGTAGTTCACTATAAACATTATGTTATCTAATTCCTTATTTATTTCAGTACAAAAATATCATAAGTTAGTAGTGATATTGTTATGCACATTGAATTAGTTTAAATTTAACTACTTGTCTCAAGGACTGTATTATTCTATAATCATTATTTGCAACAACATCTATTATAATACTATTCCACCAACCAGAGAAGGGAAGAAAAGACAATCTTTAAAAGGGGTCTATTCACCATCAGTGGGCAGACGGCCCCCGATGATTAAGTATTCAACTCACTGCAGTGGATTCTTATCACCAGAGCATTGGTTTAGAGACAGCTGCTCCAATAAGCAGACATCCCCACTATGAGTAACACTGCTACTTCAGAAGGCAGCATTATCTACATCCCTATGGCCAGTTTCCGCTATGAGATATTTCACAGTGTATGGCCCACAATATCTGCATTCCTCCCCTGGGGATGAACCTTTCCACTTCCTCCACTGTGAAGGAACATGGAAATGTCGGGCAGTCAGCCGCGGCAGTGCATACACTGCCAGATGCAGCCAACCAATTATCGCATCTAACAGACATGCTGGACAATTTCAGCACATCAGATAGAACGATAATTACTGATCAGTTACGGCAATACACTGTTCAGTTATCGGACAATAAGTGTAGAGTATATGCCCAGCATTTCTGTAGGTACGACTTATGCCATATTCTTCTGGTTAAGAATGCAAAGACTGCATCTAAATAAACAAATTTTAAAAAGAATACAACAATAAATATAAAGATATTGGCTTAGATCTAATATTTGCAGATGATTGATATGCAGAAATGTGTGTAAGCAAAGCTAAAAACATTAGGATATCTGTCAGAATGCTCCATCACTGCTGAAGCTTCCACAAACAAGCTTCCGCTCAGTCATCTGAAATAGATGTGATTAATGAAAGCAGTTTTGTCAGCTGTTAAACATTAATAAAAGTAGATAGTAATGAAAAATCAGGGTGGGCAACACCCACAAATTTACTGTCAAAAACAGAGGCCTGGTCATGCCAGGCAGGAAAGGGGAAAGAGAATGTTTGGCTTGCTATCATTGTTTTACAATTTGAATTTCTGTTATGTATATATTTTATTATGGCATAACATGACATTTAATATGTTTCTATAATTAATTATATTTAGGCCAGGCATTTAGTGGCAAATTAATGATAAATTATAAATGTTTTTTAACTGCTTTTTAATTAATTTCTAATATATAATTTTATCAATCCCAGCTATCTCAAGCAATCTAGTGTTGCTTTGGAGGCAGATCTCAGCTGGGTACATCACTTCCACAGAGACTGATGAAAGGTGGCTTAATATTGAGTGTTGTAAATTCATTAAAATGTATCATATTTATATATGCCCCAATTAAAATGTTTCTTTTTTTTTGCATGATGCAGTTTTCCTTACACACTTGATTTAGGTGTAAAGAAAATACAGATGACCAGCACTACTGTGTTACTTTACTAAAGTATATTATCATTTTAAACATTGTGTGCTGAGAGCTCCTATTTCTGCAGCAACATTACCAAAATCAGGTTAGTATTGTTAAAGATAATATTTGACAAATATTTTCTGAGAAAACATTGCTGATCCATTGCAAGGTCCATTTGAAAATTTCACTAGCTGTGAACAAAGTAATGTCTGTAATTATATTTCCAAAACAAAAAATATTACACTGCATAAAAATTTTAATTTTAGTAAAAAAGCACATTAGTTCCATTAATAATCCAATGGGTGATCTAAAACAGAACTATAATTTAGAGTAGGTACTTTTACATAGGCACTATGACACAAAGATTAATCTAAAGGCCCCTACACACTAGATGATATTTTTAATGATATGGCCAATTCTGACCCATGGAATGACAAATCGTTCAAGTCATCAAGTGGCATCATCCATCGCATCTTCAGATCTTCCCTACATGCAGCCCAACCTCACAATCTCTTTAACAATTCCCTGCAGATTGTGCAGTATGTACTCTACCAAATGATGAATGATATGTAGTTCCAATCTGGATGATGCAGACGTCATTTGAGAGGCACTCCCTGGTCACTCCCTTCCTCCATTTTGTGTCTGGATCGTCGATGCAAAGAGCAGCAGTATCCAGGTGCAATCATCCCACATAATATTCATTATCGATACATTTTTATGCCTGCCCCTCTCTGTGTACTTCTGCTGATACCCTGCTGACCACCAATGTAACCATCAATGACCCTGCTGACCATTAATGACCTTGCTGACCACTAATGTTACCACAAATGACCCTGCTGACCACTAATGACCCTGCTGACCACTAATGTTACCACCAATGACCCTGCTGATCACCAATGTTACCACAAATGACCCCGCTGACCACCTAGGTTACCCTGTGGTGTTCATTTTTATAATACACCCATTGTTCTTTTCATTTTTGCAGTTCACTTGTTGCTTTCTGAGGCCTACAGTTTTGTGTGGTGTCTACAAAACCAAAAAGGCATTGTCTCAGGTATGTTATGTCCATGCATTCACCCTTAATCAACCTTGTGTAAATGCTGCAACCACCAATGTTACCACCAATGACCCTGCTGACCACTAATAACCCTACTGACCACTGTTACCACCAATGACCCTGCTGATCACCAATGTAACCACAAATGACCAATGTTACCACAAATAACCCTGCTGAACACAAATTTTACCACCAATTACTATTCTGACCACCAATGTTACCACCAATGACTCTGCTGTCTACCAATGACCCTGCTGACCATAAATGTTACCACTACTGAACCTGCTGACCACCTAGGTTACCCCGTGATGCTCATTTTTATAATACACCCATTCTTCTTTTCAGTTTTGCATTTCCCTTGTTGCTTTCTGAGGCCTACAGTTTAGTGCGGTGTCAATAAAACCGAAAAGGCATTGTCTCAGGTATGTTATGTCCATGCATGCACCCTTAATCAACCTTGTGTAAATGCTGCAACCACCAATGTTACCACCAATGACCCTGCTGACCACCTAGGTTACCCCGTGATGACAATTTTTATAATACACCAGTTCCTCTTTTAAATTTTGCAGTTTTCTTGTGGGTTTCTGAGGCCTATAGTTTTGTGCAGTGTCTACAAAACTGAAAAGGCATTGTCTCAGGTATGCTATGTCCATGCATGCATCCCTAATCAACCTTGTGAAAATGCTGCAGACCACCAACCTAGACAGGTGCATACATATATTTTGCACCCCTATTGAACCTTGTGTAATGTTGACTTACAAGTTTCATTGACACACAGGTCACTTTTATTTATAATGCTGTCATCTTCACTTTGAACTTAAAAAAATTAAAATGACCTTTGTGTGAATGAAACTTGTTTTGAATTGTTTGCACTCTTTATTATTTTTATTTACCTGAAACATAAAATGCACTTTCCATTATTTGATATTAAAAAATTTAAACAAATCTAAAGTTTATTAAAAATATATAAACACATTAACAACTCTAAACATTTTAAAAACCATTTAAATAAATACAAATTTGGAAATTTCAATTAAAAATTAGAGCTCAAATAATTTAAAAACAGGTATGTTTAAAGGATCCTGTTGATTGGGGGCCGCACCAAGTGTAAAAATATCTGTCCACTCCATCACTGGTGGTAGCCAGACAGTGATTAGTAGTTATTGTTTAATTGCTTTCCAATGTTTTTTGCAATGAGTTCCTGTATACACAGTTTTTTTTCCTTTGTTTTTTGGCAGATATAACTGTGGACAAAAGCCGTGAATTCTGGATTGGCTTTATTAAGCTATACATAGAGAAGGAGTGTCTTTGGAGAGTGAAGGCCAAAGACCACTCCAACAAGCAAAATAAGAATAGTGCCCTCCAGGAATTGGCTGATTAAAGCAAACATCACCAGAGCGAAGCCTCCATCTAATGGGTCTGCAAAAAGAAACTGAATTTGCAGACCTTGGGCCTGATTCAGAGCCGGACGCTCTGACCAGAGCGCTTGCTCTGAATCAGGGCCCTCCTCCATGAAAATGGAGTGGCCTCCTGGCCACTCGCATAGCTGTGGGTGACCACCCACAGCATATGTGAGCGGCCAAAAAGATGGTCGCGATGGTTTTGACCATCGCGACCATCGGTCTTGCGACGGAGACCCTGCGGTAAGGTCTCCCTGCCACAAGCCCTGGAGTGATTTTGGCTCTATCAGAGCCAAAATCACTCCCACTGACATCACTAGTGATGTCAGTGGGGCCGGCTTCAGATGGTAGGCGTTCCCATTGGAACGCCTCCGTCTGGCAGGCACGCCTCCGTCAATCTACATTGACAGCACGCCCCCTTTGGTGCGAGACCCGGAGCGACAGCTTGGCTGTCGCAGTCCGGGTCTCGCGCATGCGCATGATGGAGCTCCCTCCGTCGTGCGCATGCACAGTGGGGAACATCGACCCACTTGCGAGCGTACTGCCGCTCACGAGTGGGTCTGAATGACCCCCCTTGTTCCTTAAAGTGCATACAAAAAGGAAAGCTTTAAAGTCATTGGGAGCTGGGGCAGGTGGGATCCACCATACAAGTCTGTGGTACTATGAGCTGTTACAGTACACCCTGGACCAGGAACCTCAACTTGGAGAAGAGCGTAAAGATTTTGGTATAAAACGTCCAGCACTAATTTAATAAGTAGAAACACAGGGTCTGATTCAGCAAGGATCGCAAGTGCAAAAATGCACACACATGGTCAATTGTTGCCTTCTGCGTATGCATTGCAGTGCATGTGAAAGAACCAGCCACTACTACGACTACATAGACCCATCGCAGAGTGATTGACAAGAAGTACCATTTGGGGGTGGCGATGGAGGAGTGGTCAGAGAAAAACAGGCATGCCAGGGTGTTTCAATGCAGTTACAGGGGCGTGCATAAATTAGCCACAGCGTTGGCATATGCAGCATGAGCACTAGCTGCATACAGGAAGTTTAACAATTTCTGGGTATGGTCTAATCTGCCTTAATTGTGTGTGAGGCTCTGATGGTACTTGATGGTACCGGTTTTTTCACAGGCTTGCAAGGTTTTACGGATGTGAGTAAAGGGAAGTGGGTAACTTTACGTTGTGCTGCTACAGCATTGCAATTGCAGTAATTTGCATAATTATGCAGCAGAACTACGTATGTGCTGGCTGTCGCGATCACATCAACAATACTTGCTAAATCAGGTCCACAGTGCACACACCATGCCAAATGTTACTAGCCATAATAAAGTTAAAATAATGTCCTCTATAGTTTAGTTTCTGCAATCTTCCTGCATTGGTAATGCCCCCACTCCATTAAGATAGGTCAGGGGTTCCTCCATCACCTGTTTTGCGTGAACAGTTTCTAAAACCCCTGATGCTGCCATAGATGAGAACCGATCCATGTCCTTTGGCTGGTCTGGGTCATCTGGTATAGCTGTGCCTGTTGTCCTTTGTTGGATGGTTTTACGCCTTACAAAATTATGCAGGAAACTTCATGCCAGGATGACCCAGTTGATCTTGTCCACATGTAGGTTGATGGCTGTGTGGAAGATGCTGAAGTGATTGCTTAGGATGCCAAACACCTTCTCCACAATATAGTGTGTCCTTGAAAGCCTGTAGTCAGAGCTGTAACTAGACTTTTTGGTGCCCTGTGCCAGAAAGAGCATTGGCGCCCCCCTAATTTTTCAAAGGGACATAATGCACCCAAAAAAGGGCCATGGCTTCATGGGGAAGGGCCAGGGAAGAGATATGAGAGGCCAGGAGATGCTGGGGATGAAATAAGAGGAAGCTACAAGCAAAGAATGATAATAAACAGAAATTTGACAGGCCCAAACAGCTCCCCCTGACCTGTGGTGCCCTGTGCGATGGCACTGGCCACACTAGCCTAGCTACGGCCCTGCCTGTAGTTGTAGATATGCTTCTCCTTGGTCAGTTCCCTTTGTGCATATGGCTTCATAATGTGCTCCTGTAGTGCGAAGGCCTTGTCAAGTATGAACACAAAATTAAGCCCATTCTTTTGTTTTCTGAACAGAATGTAGATCAAGAGTTTTGGACATGAGCTTATTGTAGAAAGCTGTCTGTTTGAAGCACCCACCATCCGAAGTAAGACAATTCATGCCAATATCCACAAATACAAATTGTTAGTTCGTATTGACCACAGCCATGAGAACATAATTTATAATAATTGTGATATATTTATGTACCCCAATTAATTTTATCAGTTTTACATATATGTTGCTATTCATTTTATACATGTTTAAAATAATAAAAATGCAGCCGTATTATTTTAAAGGATGCAGAGTTTGTGCTTTTATAATAATTATTTTTTTCTTGCACTAGAAATAAAAGTGTGTTGTTTTTTCTTACCTCAAAGTACTTCTGCTTCAGGACAGTAATGATGACTTTGCATGCCTCTGGGATGATGAGGCCCAAAGCTTGAGGGGATATGAGGGAGCCAAGCTTCAGGTTAGCAAGGGATCTTCTTTTAGCCAGGTACCTCAGGGTAGCAATCAGCCTCTCCTCAGCAGAAAGGGACCTCTGCTACTTGATATACTGCCTCCGGATGCAGGGAGTCACCAGCAACTTCTGAAAGATGGCATCATCTATGCACAGGAAATTGCAGTAATCATCTGGATTGTTCTCATGAATCTCCATAAGCAGTGGCATTTAAGAGAGAGACTCCCTCTGCAGCAGCCACTCCTTTGTCCAGCATGATCTCAGGCTTCTCCTGTTCTGGGCTATCTCACTATGAGCTAACACCACAATCACAACATATGATGCCCTCACTCAATAGCGAAAAGTATCCATCACAAGAGAATATAGTATAGACACACTTTGTAAAGCAAGGCAAAACATAGCAGAGCAGTAAAGCAATGCAGGGCATTCAGCAGGTATACACCAAGCCTCACTAGACACAAAGCAGAAATACACAGAACTATGGCCCTCATTCAGACCCGGACGCAAGTGGGCGTTCGTACGTTCGGCATATGTACAGAATTATGTTAATTCAAGCGCTCGCTCATAATTTCGAACGCAGCTAAACATCCTCCCCAAAATTTTACCGACCCCTCCTCTAACTAACGAGCGTGCCAAATAGCGAGCGTACATCCCCAATGTGGCTTGCAGGGAACGCACGCACAAGTCCAACCCGGAAGTGGGCCTGTCAGATTCCGATTACCTGCTCCTTTATTCTGCCTACCTCCCTCAATCGTATCATGCCAACCAATATATCAATTATCTTAATTGCTCGTCAATTTTTTTTTTTTTTAAATGCAATAAACTTTACTCTTGTCCGTGTTTGTGTTTACCCGCAGAATACGTACGGCTTAAACATTCGCTTTTATTTGTCAAAATACATGTTTGAGCCAATTATCCATTTGTTTTCTTTGTTTTTAACCACGCATATTTTACTGGGTTCATTTCTTGATTTAAATTAGCTTACGCATGTCACTGCATCAAGCCTATCATAACTCACAATAGATTTGTGGCCCTGTCGAACACATGACTCATACACTAACCAATAGAATTTGTCCTGTTAATTACCCAAATACATTAGCCAATCAAAATTTTTTTCGGGTCTTTATTAAAATTGTTTTTTTTAAAAAACACCATTGCCATCATGAGAGCCTCGGCATTCACCAGGCGCGAGCTGATGGTGTTAACCGAGGTGATGGACAGGCGGATCACCAGCCAGCCTCCCCCCATCACCAATAGGGAAAAGCATTCCACATATGCGGAGGTACGTGGCCGCCTGCGTTCCTTCGGCTCATGCCGCCAGATCGGCCAGCTGGAGCGCAGGTGGTCCGACCTGCAACGGCGGACGCCCCGCTTGCTGGCATGCTTTCGCATGCAGATAGCGGAAAGTACGTTTTTTTGACTGTGGTTTTCATGTTTATCTTTGTGGCCCTAACTGCATGTGCATGTTTTCATGTATGGCCTATTTATTCTTTGTACTCATATCTGCATGTGCATGTTTTCTTGTATGGCCTATTTATTCTTTGTACTCATATCTGCATGGGCATGTTTTCATGTATGGCCTATTTATTCTTTGTACTCATATCTGCATGTGCATGTTTTCATGTATGGCCTATTTATTCTTTGTACTCATATCTGCATGTGCATGTTTTCATGTATGGCCTATTTATTCTTTGTACTCATATCTGCATGTGCATGTTTTCATGTATGGCCTATTTATTCTTTGTACTCATATCTGCATGGGCATGTTTACATATTTTGGGTATAAAAAATTAGCGTTTAACAAGGTGATGTTCTAAAATAACCACAATTTGTTTTCCATCATTTAGGGGCAGAGCGAAGACTATGGCGTCATCGCCGTCAAAGACGGCACTCTCGGCCCCTCTCCCCAACCCCCAGCAAACATCCTCACCCCAAAATACCCTAAATTCCCTCTCCTCCCCAGCCTGCACAGACCCTATGGCAAATCCATCTGGGCTCCTTCCCCTCCATCCCAATTCCCCCTCCCCTCCAATCACCCCTCTCGTAACTACCCCCTCCCCTGAATCTGAAATCACCCCTCCCACCTCGTTGGGGAATGTTGCTACCTCCGAGGAGGACGAGGGAGTTGGTTCTGGGCCAGGCGTCATTTTGAACGGTATGTTTCCCTTTTATCCTTTTTTGTGTTTTAAAATGTTTGGATCTAATCCTGTGTCTGTGCCTTTTACTTTTTTGGTTTGTCAGAAGTTTGGGTAGATCTCTGTTTGTCTTTACCTTTTACTGCTGATTTCCCCATACACATATCCCACATGTCAAAATTTTTTTGTTTTTTGTGCAATTTTTTGGTTGTCCATTTTTGTGTCCTTTGGTTTTTTGGGTTAAATGTGCTTTTGGTCACAATATTGTCATTTTTGGATACCTTTGTTTGGCTTGTTTTTTCAGGGGGTTTCATTAATTATGTATTAAGCCCCACACTTTTCTAACCCACAGAGGACCAGAGGCGTTTGGCGGACCTAGCCGGGTGCGTCCAAGTGATGCGGGGCCACGTGATCGGCCTGCTGGTGGTCCTTGACCGTATGTCTGGGATCCTGCGTCCATAATTTTTTATTTTCATTTACAAATATTTTTCGTAATAAAAATTTTAAACTTAGCGTTCTGTCTCATTCCTTGTCTCCAAATCTTAGATTGTTTACACTGACATAAGTAGACTCTTCCAGCAAGTATTTGCAATTTTATGTCACTAAGATTGTGTGTTGTAGATTTTTAGGAAACAGGCACATGAAACAGCTAACAGTAACAATCTGCTTGGGCTTTTTTGTTGTGTTACAATTTTTATATTACTACATTTTACATGTTCCAATTTGGGGGGCAACCTGCTTAGCCCGAGATTACAAAGCCTACTGATTGTACATAATACCTTTTGGTGTTGGTTTTGACCCAGAAAGCATATTTAAATTTAGATCAAATTGCGACATTACAGGATTAACCCTTAAGCAATTTTTACGTGGGTGAACCTGGTTACACTTGCTTGCAATGGTCAATAAAATTTGCCAAATTTCACTCTCAAAAAAGTTATTCAAAACGTAACTAAAAAACCAAAGTGTTGCCTCACAAACAATACACACAGTGATAACAAAAAATACAACCCATCAAACACCATATGAAAAAATTAAAGAAAAATCAAGAACTGGTTGACGAATGAGCATGCCAACATGATTCCACAAATGTTGCGTTTCAATATTGGTTCCAGAATATATATCCAATGTGTCCCCATGAAGGTTTGTTTTGGGTAGCAGGAAGTAGTCATCGTTTGAGTCCCAAAGATTATGAAATCAAACAGAAGATGGGAAACAAAAAACAAATTAATTAGATGGTCTCCAAAAATCCTTACCACATTGTGTCAAAGAACTTCTTTTGTGCCAATAATTACCTAAAATATCTGGCCACCACATCATCGTGTATGGCCCCCCCACATACTGACCTCCGACCAACCTCGGGGGGGCCATCATCAGGCAAGGCATCCTCTGGCTGCATTGGGACACCACTCCTTATGGCGATGTTGTGAAATATCCCACACAGGACCACAATTTTCGAAACCATATCCGGCAAATACATGAGCTCGCCACCAGAGTGGTGGAGGCATCTGAATCGGCCTTTTAAAAGGCCGATACAGTGCTCCACCACTTGCCTGGTGGCTGTAAGTGCAGAATTAAAATTACTTTGTGGCCCTGGTGTGGGAGCCAAATAAGGAGTGAGCAGCCAGGGCATGCAAGGGTAGCCACTGTCTCCTGTGAAAAAGAAGTGACAACATCAGGATCACTGTGTATCAGGCTTAACATTGTTATGTACTAAAGGTCTCCACTTACCCAGAAGCCACGCATCACCAGCTTGTAGGTTGTTTAATTTGTGCCATATCCCTGATTGCCGGATGACGAATGAGTCATGTGCACTTCCGGGTAATTTTGCATTCAGGGACAGGATCTGGAGGGAGGCATCACATACCACCATTACATTCAGGGAGTGATAGTGTTTCCGATTGTGAAATATGGCCTCCAGCCGTGCTGGAGGCTGAAGTGGTATGTGAGTACCATCCACAACCCCTATGATGTGTGGGAAGCCAGCTATTTGGTAAAAATTGGCCTTGGCCACACTAAGGGCACCCATATCCAAAGGCATTTTAATAAAATGATGGAGGTGCTTGAAAAGGGCCTCCAACACTGCCCTCAGGATCCGGGAAAAGGAGGATTGGGAGATGCCCGCCACTATTCCCACCGTTGTTTGAAACGATCCTGAGGCACAGAAATGTAACACCGCCATAAATTGCCTAAGTGGTGGTATTGCTGTAGGACTGTCAATTTGCCGCTCAAGATCACTCTCTATTAATGAGAGAGTGTCTATGATGATTTGGGGAGGAAGACGGAAGCGTCTTAACACCTCATCATCGGGCATTCCAAAAAGGGTGACACATGTTCGATATATCTGGGGCCTTGCACGCCTACGATGCCTATGCCTGGGACGAGATTGAGGTTGGTCGGCTTCCGGGAGCATGGCCAGAACAATCCGACCAAGATCAACTTGAAATGGCAAGAATTGAATGTAAGGTTTTTTTGGCCAAAAATAATAGAAAAATTACTTAGCTTGACGATACAATCCAATGATGCTTACATGCCGGGGTATTGTCATGATTTTCCCAACCTATAAATAATAACAAACAAACAATGCAACAATTTAGGGTGGCCATTTAGGAATCTAAATTGGGTGCAAGACAAAACATAAAAGGGGAGAAACACACATTTGGGCAAAGAGCAAAACGACAGTGCGCAGACTACCTCAATTTGGGCCAAATTTAATAAAAATTTGCTAAAGGGAAATCACAACCAATTTCAAGTAAAAAAATAAGCAGATAAAAAAGCACTAATTAGTTCGCAAATACAAGACAAAAAATAAGCAGATAAAAATGCACTAATTAGTTCACAAATACAAGACAAAAAATCCGCAGATAAAAATGCGCTAATTAGTTCACAAATACAAGACAAAAAATACGCAGATACAAAAGCGCTAATTAGTTCATACATTTCGGAATCACAAAACCAAAGGTTAAAAGTGTAAGGTCAAACAAAGTTGCGTTAAAAAAACATGAACAGTTAATAAACAAGTGAAAAAAAAAACTTACCAATAGAGGATATATAAGTCACCGGATAAAAAGGTTGTTGGGGCAGAGCCAAAACAAACCTAACAAAGGAGATTTTGAAAATTTAACAAAAAGAAGGAGATACAAAATGAACAAAAGTAAGACGGGCAAAAACTTACCAAAAAATAACACGACAAAGAAAACAACCACACCAAAAAAAGTGAACGGAAATAAAAACTCCAAAAAGACAAACCAAAAACAACTCCAAACAACGCCAAATACAAATCCCGCCAACAATCCACTCCGACCAATGTAACCTCCAACAACCAACACCCGCCACCTCGACTCGAGACGCCCCAAGCCATAAATAGTGTTTATTTTCCCGCACAAATTAAGGAGGGATCATAGGAACGCACAATCAATGATGCGGACGAAAAATAAGGACGCATGTATAAATACGTCACGACCCAAAAAAAACGTTCTGGAGTATTTCTTGTTTGGAGGTAAGAAATGGCTACAGACCAGGGAAACAATGGCCAAGAGTCTGCCGGTAAGTATTTCATGCATTTCCAAACAAGGATTATTTTGAACCATAATATAGTGAAAGTTTGCAAGCTTACATTTCTCAACGTTTAAACAAATAGGTGAGGAGGATGACATGGAAGAGGCTGCTGGGCCCAGTATTCCGGCCAAAGCAGGGAAAAAGAAAAGGCAGCCACAATTCACAAGAAAGGAGATGGAGGTTTTGGATCAGAAGTGTGTGGACATCCTGCCACAGGCAGACAGGAATATGGGTGCAAGCCAGAGGTGGAGAATGTGGGAGGAGGTAGCCAGTGCTGTCAATAGGGTGGGTGATTATGTCCGTCTAGCCCGGGATGTCAAACAGCGGTAAGTAAAAACTTGACCCCCCTAAAACCAAAACCAAAAAAAAAACGGAATAATGGTTACTTTTTCACCCACAGATGGCAAGACTTCAAATATCGCCTGAAACAAAAAATGGCGGACAGGGCTAGGCATGCAAGGGGGACAGGTGGGGGTCCCACCCCTGTGTCACTGGAGTTGAATGATTTAGAAGAGCTGGCACAGGGGTGTGTGCAGGCTGTGGAGGTGTTTGGCGTGTCCAACATGGATATGGACATGCCAGACTTGGCGGCTCCTCATGTTGTCCCAGGTAAATATTGTAATGTAACCAACTCTGAAATGTTATTGTGCCAATATGTAGATTCTAATGTGACTCTTTTCTCATTTTTCAAACAGAGACACAGGCGGATGAGTCTGCTCCAGAGGGGAGCCTTGGCCGCAGAATTTCTGCTGGCTCTGCAGGGGAGGAACCAGTACATCCAGCTGAGGACCCTGCAGAAGCCAGTCCAGGGCAATCCCCCTCGCAGGCAGTGGCACTCCTCACAGAACTCAATTTTAAATCGGATTTCCATAGGGAGATTCTGCAGAGGATGGACGCCAGTCTGGTATGGGTGGCTGAGGCCCTGGAGCAAAATGCTGCGGCCAACGTGACCATTGGTCAGGCCCTGGCGGAAAATACCAGGGCCAACATCCGCATCGCCAATGCCCTGGAGCAGCTCGTTCGCCATCACATGGTGGAGCCGACCTCCCTTCCTGCCAGAACATCAGGATCCTCCACATCTGGCACAACATCAGCCAATCCTCCAAATGTGCCTAGCCCTGTGCCTAGTCCAGAGGCCACAACATCTGCCTCTGGACAGGCCAGCCCGATGACATCCCGGACCCGGTCTGGCGCCCACCCTCCCCCAGCCAAGTGGGGGAAAAAACATTGACTGCACTGGCTACTTTTCCCACACTCCTTCTGTGCATGCCCCATATTCCTTTCTGGCCAAAACTTCCCTCTCTTTTCTTGTGAATTGTGTTTAATTTTATTATTTAAGTTTCCATACCTTTTATGTTTGCACAAATTATAATTTTTATTGGAATAACACTGTCAAAAATGTTTGGGCCAAAAATGGGCCAGAAAATGTTTTTAGTTTCCAATAAATTTTGAAAAAATATTCGACATTGTATTCTGACATTATTTTAGAAATGGTTTACAGTTAATCCTGACCCACAAGGCAAAAACGACCTCCCAAAAAATTAAAACGAAAAAAAAAAAGGGCTCTTTAAGGAACACTTTAAAATTTACATAAGGATGCAAATTCTCCAGACAAAAGCAAAATGGAAAAATACACACAAACATGATGACATTATTGTTACAATAGCACAAAAACCAAATACAAACCAAAAAAAACATACCTACAAATGTACGCTAATTGATTGTGTAATCCTGAAATTAGCAGCTATGATTTCCACCTGCGTACGGTTTTATGCTAACCAAAAAAACTGTTTTCAAAACACATTACAAGCTGGTTTTCAATTCAAAACTGATTGATTTTCTGACAAGCCGTGATTAATCGATGAATCATCGTGGAGGGCAGGAACGGAGGAGAAGGCCATCGCCAATGTGGTCGAGTAATCCAGACCCCAAGCTGTGCGAGCAGTTTGAACGGAAAGAGGATCATCCAGTGACGTATGACTTGGTACGAACACATTTGACGTTCGCATAAGATAATGTATGGATGCCCAAAAAACGCCTGGCCACGCCTGCGTTTTTCCATCTCCTCCCCCGTCAATGCCCAAAAACGCCCTGTTCTGTCAATAACATTTGACATGTCACTTCCTGTACGCAATTTGATGAACGAGACAAAAAAAACTCGCAATATGCCGCACGCACATGCGCAGTGTTACACCGACGCATGCGCGGTTTCTCAACATCGGAACGCAACGAGCGTACTGCTGTTAACGAGCGGCTCTGAATGAGGGCCTATATACCATGTAGATAGTACATCCCCCAATTTAAATTTGAACAATATGTTGGTAACGATCTAATAATTTGAAGGTCCCTAACAATGCACGATTTATCACAGCGGATATTTAAATTTTTTATGAAAATATCCCTGCTATGTACAAAGGGGATATCATAGGGACAGCAATTGTGGTAACTGCTGTCTCATTGAGTTATATTGCCAGAATTTTATTGAAGTCTTTTATGTTTCCAGGGGAAGCTGACATTGCACATGAGTACATTGTCAGTTTCCGCTGCCAACCGGAGGCTGTGAGTGAGAGATTTTAGGATCTCTCTATTTCTCATAAGCCTTCATAGACTAAAATTTTATAGAAAATATCTCAGCTTTGGAGTTTGGTACATAGCAGTCAGATTGTAGTCCCCATTGTTAATAATGAGGACTGCGATCAGCGAATTTGCAGACTATAAGCTGCAGTGCTAATTAATACTCTTCCAGAGATTCCTGTGAAAATGTCCTGCATTGTGATATTAATACTTAGTAAGAGTTCATAAAGTGATGCACAAACTGCAGTTTCTACATACATTTATGAAACTTCTATGAAAAAAAAGCTTGATACATAGGACCTCATTCAGAGACACTCGCAAAATGTGAGCACTCGCTCTGAATGAGGGCGGCCGCTTTTCTTTTGAAAGGCAGCTTCCTGGCCGCTCGCTAAGCTGTGGGTTACCACCACAGCTTTAGCGAGTGACTAGGTGATGGTCGCGATGGTCGAGACCATTGTGACCATCGGGGCTTGCGACAAGACCCTTGGGGTCGGGTCTCGTCTACCACAAGCCCCAGGCAGCTTCCTGCTCTAACAGAGCAGGAAGCTCCCTACTGACATCACTGGTGATGTCAGTAGGGCCGCCTACAAATGGCAGGTGTTCCTTCAGGAACGCCTCCATTTGTCTGGCCACCCCCCACCAAGCCTACAAAACGGGGCGAGCTGTCGATCAACATTGACAGCTGCCCCTTTTGTAGTGAGCCCTGGAGTGAGAGAATTTCTCTCTCGCTCTGGGGCTTGCGCATGTGCCATGTGCACGCGGCGTGTGCACAGTGCCCCACCATCGACCCACTTGCGAGGTCATAGGTGCTTGTGAGCAGGTCTGAATGATGTCCATAGTATCCTAAGTGTTTTAGAAAAAATTATGCCAAATATCTAACAAAATAAAGCAAATTTGAAATTTTTAAATATGGAGTGAATCTTAAGAGCAAGAAGGTCATTTTATATGACAGTAGATGTCATAAACCTCTAGTCTGGCACTGCGCACACTCAGAGGACACTGAGATTGATGGATCTGGGGAGGGTTTCTAGTGGTCAGTTGGTTGCCAATAGGATGGTAGGATTCACAGGGAGGGGCGTGTCAATATGGGTTTTAGGGGTAAGCAGCCTTGGCTTGCTCTCTCTCTTCTCTAGATCTTCGACAGAGAAGTACTGTATTGATTGTATACTGCTTTATTGAATATTGTATTCTATTGTTTATACATGTATTCTCTCCTTTTTATTTCTTTCACTTAAATTCTTAACTTCTCTTCTTTACTTTCTTTCTATATTTCTTTTCCTTCTTATACTTTCCTTTATCTTGAACTATTTTGTTGTTATGGAGTGACCCCGTAGTGCCACCGCCATTATCTAGTGGATGTGGTAGGCGGCAGGTCTGTCGCTACCGATGGGACTACGGGGGTGTGTGGCTGCAGCATGGCCAGGGACCGGGTTTCCATCCATGGCTTGTCTGGATCTGTGATCCCGGGCTTACTCGACCGTGAATGCGGCAGGGGTGGTCGCAGTGTGGTTCGGAGTAGGGCTACAACCTTGCAGGGGTCAGGTATGCGCAGGTGGCAGTCAGTGCTTAGGGGTTCAAAGTTGGCACAGTTTGTGCCTGAGGTGCAGGGCAAGCATCTCCATCCCAAGGGGGGGGCAGTCACCATTTTGGTCACACTGCTGATAGGGAGTCTGAAATGGAGGACACAGAGTGTGGCTCCTCCAATTCAGAATCGTTGCGCTTCTGGGGGGGGGCCACTTTCCACGGCCTTGGTTGGGGAGTGACAAAGTTATTGCTGATGCTAGCTGATGGTCACGCCCATATGCAGATGTGGTTAGGGGGCTGTGGAGTGATACTGCAATGGGGACAAGGCGCCCGCAGCTGCGGGGCAACCAGCTGGGGTTTCTCCCTTAGACTTAGGGATGGTATCGGCGATATGTTTGTCAATGGTATCGGTGCTGGCCCCACTTTTGCCTGCTGGGCCCAACGGACTGGGGCAGGGCACAGGTGCGCAGTCCGCCGCTCCGGCAGCGCTGTCAAGGGATTTAGCTGCAGCGGTTGGGCCGGTGGTTATGATGGCATTACAGGGGGGAAGGGATAGCAATACTGGAGGGTCGCCTCAGCCTCCTAGTGTACCCCGATTGGTGTCGGAACTGTCTGGTTGTATTCCAACAGGCGGATCCATCAACAGCAATAACATGCAGAAGAGAGAGCAGAATGTGGACGCGGAGGCATCGGCCAGTGTGGGGCCTGTGGGGACATCTACTGGTGAGTCTTCGTCTGCCCCAGATTGGCTGGACAGTGGATCTTCTAGCGGCAGTGGCAGTTTGCCATGGCAAGCTTCACGGCGTAGGGGGAGGAGTGACAGCAGGACTAGTGGTGCCTCCTATACCTACTCCTCTACTACTAACTTGGATAGGCATAAGCATAGAAAGGGTGGTAAGGCTAAGCGCAGGCATAGGTCTTCCTCGACTAGTGTATCTGACACATCTATGCTTTCAGATGAGGTACTTTGTTCTAATACAGCTGTATTGAGGGGAGTGCGGCCTAGGATAAGGGATAGGATTAGACTGGCTGCTTCATTAATATTTTCACCTTAACCAGCAAGGCAAAAAAAGTGTGGAATGCAGCTAAGAAAAAGGGTGGCACTGGGGTGGATTCCTGTATGTCCTATCATAATTGGTTGGAAGGGATGCACATATTTACATCCTGCTATCTAGAGACACGGCCAGACGAACATTTAAAAGTCATTCGTTACATGTATCTCATACATTACATGGTGGGCTCCGCAAGGGGTAGCGCGTGGCGAGTCTATGATGAGGAGTTTCGTCTGAAGCAGCACGGGAAGGAGATTATGGATTTTGGGGCCAAGGATGTGGAGGTCTTTGTGGATTTTACACAGCCACAGAGAGCGGCTCAGGAGGGAATTACCCCCAAGCGGGCGTGGGAAATGCTTTGCCTTTAATAGTGGCCAGTGTGGGATGGATATGAAGTGTCGCTTTCGTCATTGCTGCATCAGATGTGGCAGAACCCATCCCATTAAGGATTGCACCCATCAGGTGGGAGTGGGAGGTAGGTTCACCAGCAGGGGGGGCTAATGGTCGTGGACCCGCGCCCATCCCACCAAAGTAGGGGGTCTACTCTGGTTGATGTGGGGGTAATGTTGGTCTGGTTAAAGGCTTATCCTGATCAGGCTGATGCTGTATTCTTACATCAGGGGTTTCCTCAGGGATTTCTGCTACCGGTGGATGGGGTAATTATCAGGGGTAGAGGTAGGCATTTAAGCTCAGCCCAAAAATTGCCTGGGGTGCTTCATGAGAAGGTGGAGGCCAAGGTGCGGCTAGGGCGCATTGTTGGTCCTTTTCAGGAATCCCCTATTAGTAATTTGATTCTGTCACCGGTAGGTATAGTCTCTAAGAAGGTTGAGGGTAAGTTTTGTTTCATTCACCACCTCTTGTAACCGAGGGGTGGTTCAGTGAATGACGCTATCGTGGAGGTTCTCTGTCGGGTTCATTACCAGTCATTTGAAGACCCGTTAGGGGTGGTACGTTTGTTTGGATATGGAGCGTTGATGTGTAAGATAGACATTGAGTCGGCTTTTTGTTTGTTGCCTCTTCATCCGTCTGCTTTTAGGTTCATGGGTTTTCAGTGGGAGGATGGTTTCTACTTTAATAAATGCCTACCCATGGGCTGCTCCATTTCCTGCGCCTACTTCGAGAAATTCAGTTCATTTTTGCACTGGTGCTTGGAGTTAGGGTCCAGGTAAAGGGGTATTGCCCACTACTTGGATGATGTTTTGCTAGTGGGTCCAGCAGGGTCAGACATGTGTGCTATGCTACTGTGAAGGGCGGTTACCCTTTTTTCTAGTTTTGGTGTTCCATTGGCTTTGGATAAAACTGAGGTTCCTACTACTACCTTTTCTTATCTGGGTATCGAAATAGACAACCTTAGAGGATTACCAGGAGATAAATTTAAGCTGCTTCACAATGGTATTGTGTTGACGTTAGTGGTGGGTAAGCTTACCTTAAGGCAGATGCAGTCACTGCATCTGTTTAATTTTGTGTGCAGAGTTATTCCCATGGGTTGGGTTTTTTTGTAGGAAATTTGAAAGGTTGATGTCCATGTCAAGGAGCCAACATAACTTTTTGAGGTTGTCAGGAGAAATTAGGCATGATTTGTTGTTATGGGACACTTTTTTGCAAGAATTTAACAGTGTAAGGATCTGGCCGGTGACAATGGTTTGCAATCGGGCACTGCAGCTGTTTACAGATGCAGCAGAGTCAAAGGGCTTTGGAACTTTTTGGGGGGCAGTTGGTGCATTACTATTCGGCCTGAGGAATGGGTAAGGGAAAGACTGTCAAGAAATCTTCTCTTGCTAGAGTTATTTCCTATAATGGTGGCAATGGAACTATGGGGGTAGTGTCTGCAAAACAAGTTTGTAGTTTTTTGGAGTGATAATTTGGGGGTGGTACAAGCTTTAAACAGGCAATGGTCCACATTGTTGCTGGCCATTAGGGTCATTGCCCAGCTTGTCCTGTGTTGCTTGCAGTATAACATTAATTTCTGTTCCAGGCATGTAGCAGGAGTAGATAATAGCATAGCAGATGCATTGTCCAGAGGAGAGTGGGTGCGATGCTGACCTCAAGGTTGACAAAGGTCCATGCACAGGACCGAAACGTCGGATTTTGATATGCTGTAAAATTTTTACTGAGATGTAATAAAGAAATGTTTTTAAGAAGACTGGTGAGTGCTACCACCCCCTTTTTTTTTTTTTTTCTACTTTTACATATATATATATATATATATATATATATATATATATATATATATGTGAGCACCCTGAGAAAAATGCATCCATTGCACTAAAATGTTGATATATTAGCCACCGCTTCATGTCATTTATTGTTGTCGGTGCCACCTTTTTGACTGTATATACTTCTGAAATACCCCACCAAATAGGATACAAGAGGTGTCCTAAAAGAAATTGCATCACATTCAGAAGTATGGTCACAGAATTCTTCCCATCATCCTCATAGTGTGGTAAAATTGCAATATGTTACAAATTAACCTGAACAAATAGCCATAACATTAATATTCTAATTTCCCCTTGTGGGCCTCACCACAAGATTATTTTGTGATCACATGGCCAATTACATAGTGTCTATACATCAAGCATTATCGACTGAATCTTCTAAAAACCTGTGGCACAGCACTTAGAAGATAAGGGTCATTAGTTGTCAACCTTAAGTAGTATAATCAAGTCAGCCACCACTAGTAAGAGGATGAGATTGTGAGCTTGCTTTAAACAATACAGATGGATACACAGTTTAGAAACTAAGTATACACATAAACTAAATGAACTCAATCCTCTCCATTTTTTTTACATAATTATGAGTCTATGTCAAATTGCTAATTGTCACAACAAACTACTTGTTACTCTTCAGCTATAAATTTAATAGAGATAATCAATCTGTTTGTTTAAGCTGGCCCAATTAGTTATTTAATATGCTACATTTCCTGGATAATATATTATACAAGGGCTGATTGAAAAATAATGAGACTGCCTCTGTTTACTGGTTATTGTGAGGCTCATACATCGATGTGTCTGAACCTGCGGTTGAACTGCCAAAGTCTTTTTTGTTTGGTCATAGCGAGTAAAAGTTCTTCATATGTTTCATCGTGGCAGATGAGGAAGACTTGTCTGTGAGCTTATGTCAGATATGTGTGATTGAAGTTTGTGTTAAACTTAGAAAAAGCAGAAATAACACTTAAGAAATGTTACGGCAAGCACATGGTGGAGAAACAATTTTCCAGGCTGCAGTATTTCGGTGGTGGAAGCACTTCAAAGAAAGCAGTATGCGAGTGACTGACAAAGCGTGTTCTGGGAGACCATCCACCACAGTTACAGATGTCAACATTGCTAAAGCTGCGGAGATGTTGCAAAATGACGGGTTCAGCTTATTGTGAAAGGAACTGAAAATGATTGAGTGTGTGCCAGGTGGCTACCCAGAAATCTCACAGAAGAGCAGATGCGATGATGAATTGAATCATGCAAGAACACCGTTTGAATGTCAGAGAGGATACCCGATTTCCTGACATCAATTGTGACGAGTCATGGATTCGTCATTATGATCCGGAATCCAAAGAACAGTCCAGTATATGGATACACTCAAATTCGTCTCCGCCAAAAGCATTCTGTGTGATTCCTTCGGTGTGTAAAGTCATGCTTCTTAAGTTGTTTGATGTGCACAGTATGATCCTACAGCACAGTTCCCCATGGACAGACAAATAATGGTGACGACTATGCAAACATCCTGAAAACTCATTTGCTTGGAGCCATGAGGAAGAAAAGACTGCATTTGCTGAAGAAACAGTGACTTTTGCTCCAAGACAATACCCGACCACATGTTGCTGCTTTAACTTTGGCAGCACTGACTGAAATTAATGGGAACACCCTCCATAAAGCCCTGATTTAGTGCCCTATGATTTCTGGACATTCCCAACCATAAAAAAGTGTGCTGAAAGAAGTTCTCAATAAATGATGAAGTGAAAAATGCCACAGCTGCAACACTAAAAGTGATGTAACAAAACAGTCTATTGCACATCTTTGATTCATTGTTGAAAGACTGCAAAAAATGTATTGAATGTGAAGGATGCTACTTTGAAAAAGAAAAATGTTAAGATCCTGTGGAGTCATCTGATTCTGAACTAAAAATCAGTCTCATTACTTTTCAATCAGCCCTCGTACTGTACATAACAAGTCTATCCTTTAAGGGAGATTATACTGAAATATTTTTTTTCCTATTAGCCCCACTAATTGAGAAATAATATCAGATTAAAATACAATATTTGTAAATATGCAAACATTATAAGGACTGCTGGCTTTTCATGGAAATATATATAGTGTATATACATAATATGTGAAGTTTTTTCATGTGGGCACCCAGTACATTATCTGTATGATTTAGGAGAGCAGGACTCAGGATCTCATTCAGAATCGGTCGAAGCGCCCGCATGGTCATATGGAAAAAGGGGACGGATATTCAAATGATTCTCTCGCAAGTTGCATCCCTAAGTTCGGATCGGTAGTTGGCCGACCAAGGGGAGGAAGTGGTCGGAAGACAAAAAAATACGCCCCCTTCTCGTACGCATTGCACGTCATCTCCGGGCATATAAGGATTAATCGAGACCATCGGGAACCATCGGCACTGGTCGCAGAGCTTAAGGTTGACCATACCCTCTCTTTAGCTCTACGATCAAGTCAGTGTAAAAATCTCCCATGTCACATGTGCCATGACGCTACTTTGTTAATTATGCACTCCCATAATCCGTATGCACTCCCATAAAATGCCGTTCGCATAATGAGGCACGCCTGGTGTTCGGATCTCCACTCCCCCATTTTCAGGCACCTTCCCCTGTTACCACCCACAAACGCCTCCATCTGTCACTCAAACTACCGACCTGGCTGTGTTCAAGGAGAGAGAAATTTCTGATCGTAGCGGCTAGTTTGCGCACACGCATTGCGAACTTTACGCATGCGCAGTATAGCGGACATCGGTGGCGTACGACCGTGCGGCCGCTTCGACCGACTCTGAATGAGGTCCTCAATGTGTTCTATATATATATATATATATATATATAGTCAAGACTAGGAGTATATGTGGACAAACACAAAGAAAATTGCAAAAGACTCTGAGACTCTAATATTGTTATTCTGAATTTGCGCTGTGATTCTAATTTAAAATGTACACATAAATCCATCAAGAAGTATTGGCTGATTGTCACTTCTGACACAGCATTTAATGAGTGATAGAAGAGACCACAACTCCTGAGTGTGAGGTGCAGACTCAACCTGAAGGATTTCTTCAGGGGCATTTCTAGAGAGGAGGGGGCCCATGTGCAGTTTCCGACATGGGCCCCCTCCTCTCCATCTGGGGGCCGGCAGTGCACTGAGCTGTGCGCGGTCAGCGCCGGAGTTATAGACTCTGGACACTAGAGTGTGCCCAGAGTCTATAGTGTATGCACAGGTCACAGGGAAAATGGCCACGGTGGCCATTTTCCCTGTACTGCACATGCCCAAATTATGGAAAGTGGCCACCGTGGCCATTTTCCAGTCGGTTTACAGCGCCGCACGCCTGAGTCGACATGGGACTTCTGAGAGGTAAGTAATATTATGGGTGCAGAGTGTGCAGTTCGGGGCTCCCTGGACCCAGGGGCCCGTATTCCCTGCACACCCTGCACCCATTATAGATATGCCCCTGAATTTCTTGTTGAGGGCTGATATAGGAGTACCTCAGAGACAAATTGTTTGTCCCAAAAGAATGGATGCTTCAAATGTATAGGATGCATGACCTGCAGGTTTCTGAGTACTGGTAAATTCTTGCGCTCTGCAGCACAAAGTGAAAAAAGTATTTACCTTCGCCATCATCTGACATGTCAGTTGGATCATGTCATCTATACCTAGTTTGTCCTTGCGGACTGTTTTACGTGGGCAAGACAATAAGTACTTTCAGAGAGCATATGTCTCACACCGCTCTTCTATTCATCTTGTATACACCAGTGGCACCACAAATAAACCTGTGACATTGCACTTTTTGTAAGAGAAGCATCAGATTTTGGCCCTTCGTTATATGCTGATTGATTGGATCCCCACACTTCCTAGAGGGGGTGATCTTGATCTGATTCTTCTTCAATGGGAGGTGAAATGGATCAATCAGCTGGAGACAGTGGCCCCAAGGGCTTGAATGAAGTGAATCCCCTGAATTGTTTTATTTGATAACTTCTATACTGGAATAAGTGATTCACTATAATTGACTCGGTTCAGTTAGCTACCTTCCAGATAACTAATAGGAACATAATTTGATTCTTATTAAGTGTTATTATTTTTCCTTTTTGTGATATTGCCTTATGATCTACCATTTATCTAAAATTATTTTGTTTTTGCTGTGGTGTTTTTTGGATATTTGCCACCTGTGATATAACTACACTCTACAACTAAAGGCCCCCATTCATCAGCAATTGATTGCAGCCATCTTGCAATTTGCAATCAATTGTGTATAAAAATATTTCCCTTTATCAATTGATTGCAGATTGCAGATTTGCCATAATCGATTGAAAAAGGGAAACATTTTTATACACAATCGATTGCAAATTGCACGATTGCTGCAATCAATTGCTGATGTATGGGAGTCTTGAGATCCCCTATACACCCTTTTGTTTTTTTATTTTTCATATATATTTTTTTGTGTCATTTGACATAATTTTTAGCTTATATTTTAGCTAGGTGGGATCTTTTTTACATATATGTATGCTCTATGAGTTTTTGTACCCCACTATTGGTACTTTAGCTTCAATATTAAATGTTTTGCCCTGTAGCTGTATTTCCAGTTTTGTGATCCACTGTTGATACGCAAACCAGATAAGCCTGTTTGTGCATTCCAAGTGTTGAAAGCACACGCCGGAAGTTCCCCGACATTACCTGTTGTTCTACTTTCTGTCTTCATGCTTCATATGGTGGAGCTTTGTCACAGGAAGTCAAATGCCATGGTCCTGATATGATGTAGCCTTTTTTTCTTTTGAGGTGGTTGGTGTCAGTGATGCCACTGCTACCATAACACCACTATGTATTTGTGTTTTTGACTCTGTTGTTGAATCCCAAGTGGGTATGTTTAGATGTGCTTCTGGGTGATGTGTGGTGACGTCACTTCTGCTGGCGTCCCATATGGATGAACTCTCGGGTTGCAGGTTGGTATTTATATCCCACGGAGGTGATATAGATTGGTTGCACATTTTTTCTCTCACAGGGTTATCTTGGTCTTGACAAAGGTCCCGTTGAGGACTGAAACGTCGACACTTGGCACTTTATTGATTATGCTGCTATGATATAAATACATTTGTTTGGATATGACTAAGAAGACTGGTGAGTGCTCTCTTACTACCCACAGTACCTATGTTAGGACTTCTCATTGATAGGATGCCCTAGACACAATGCACCCCATCAATGTCATTATAGGACTTTTTGTGAGTGCAGCTCTATCCTTTGGTTTATATGGGAAAGACGGAAGGGTAATTTAAGGAATGGATGGTGATCCATAGGTCCGCCATCTGCAGCGATAAGTATGGGAGTAAGTGACCAACCAGTCTCCAAGCATTTTTTGTTGGTCAGACATGGTGTAGCAGATATTAGATCAAGTATTATTGATCATATACCTTGTATTGTTAAAGGTGGGAATAGAGTGAAGCTATTGTTACAAGCTGAATCAAGGTGGATATTTAAGCTTGAAACATTGGCCCCTAAGGGGTTAAATTAAACACTGGGACTTCTGTGTTGTTTATACAGGAAATTGGATAAAGTAAACTATGGTTTAAAGGTTATGATATTTTAGTCTCCTATATAAGTTATTGCTTTGAATGTTAGATGACCAGTATTCAACCTGTATTATGTTTTTCCTTTTTTACAAATGGTGTTGCTTTGCATGTGTTTTGTAATTTCACTTATTTGTTGTTATGTTGCTACAGCAACATTTGGGAGATCATGGACTGGCTGACCTGGGCAGCATGGTTGGTGATGTCAAAGATGGTGCAACTACAGGACAATGGTACATATCACTCAGGAGGGTCAGATAGCCACGCTGCACAGGTGAATAGTATCCAATAATTATTTGCGATGTCTGAAATTTATTCAAATGTGTTGTTTTTAGTGTATGTTTATTCTTGATAACTGCATGCCCGAAACACCGTTGGAATAAATAAGGATTATATTTGATTATCAAGATGCTGAGTGCCGCTATTTGTTGCTTCCTATATTTATATAGTATATATATAGAGAGAGAGATAAATAAAAACCATGCCAGAACAGCTTATCGAAGGTGTAGTATTTGGGGTAAGGTAAAGCATTTATTACTATAAGGAAAAGTAAATCTGAAACATGGAAATAATTATTAGAAAATAAGCTTCCAAATGTGAGTCTTAAAATGTAACCTGAGTCAAAAGAGCAAATTACAGGCCTTAGGCTGGTACAGGTGATTGCTGCCAGAATAATGTCTAGTACAAAACTAGATCACCATCAAACTTACTTCAAACAGCAAATCATTGACACAAGGTCAGTACAGCTGAAATGAGGTGAAGTATTTAGAGTAAGGTAAACCATTTATTACTATAAGGAAAAATAAGTATAAAACATAGAGCACAGTTTTAAAAACAAAGCTTCCAAATGTGAGTTTTCAAATGCAAACTGAAACCAAAAAGAATCTCAGGTGATTCAAGCCAGAATAACAGCCATGTAGAAATGATAATAATAACAAACTTCTCCAACCAGTAAGTCACAGACCTCAGTACAGGTATATACAAATGGAGTAACAGGCTAGCAGTCTTTACTGTATATCAATACAGCAAGACGGGCAAAGTCTATAATGAGGTGGTGGTGCACAATGGAATTATAATTTGACACTCCCACCCACTCACCCTTATGCTGTATATTAAAAGGACATGCACAGTATAACAAATCAAGAACTTCAGCAAGATAGACTGCCACTTTTGTTGATGAAATGGTTGATTTGCTTGGGTCCCTGCAAAAAAAACCCAATTTGGTGGTTTGATTACTCTAAGCTACCAGTGGGCTTAAGGCTAACAGTATTAATCATCTAACAGTTGGAATGTGTGATCATTATCCTCATAATCATCTTCCTCATCACTTCTGTTAATATCATCACAGAATATTAGTTCATCCACATTGGAATCAACCATTACAGTCTCTGTAATTGGCAGCAAGTGTATTCCTTATAGAATTTATAGTAGTTTATTTTGATGAGCATCAGTTTTTCCACATTTTCAGGAGTTAACCTTTTATGCTGATTGTTCACAAGGTTCCCGGATGTGCTAAACACTCTTTCCAAGTAAACACTGGAGGGTGGGCAGCTTAAGAACACCAAAGCTAGTTTGTACAAGGAACTCCAAATGTCCTTTTTTCCTCCCATTATTCAAAAGGACTTTGTGAAATGCAAATTTGTACATTTTTATTAAAATAATTCAACACCATTTAATTGTAAGCATGACCAGATGTCATATTATTTCACTGTGATGCACTGGGTTCACTCATCATTATTAGTGGGTCTCTTCGAAAAAGTTTTTTTTTTTTTTTTCCTGGCAGAAGTATTTGTAGGAGAAACTGAAGCAGAAGGCATGTCATGTGCCACTTGAGCTGAAAACTTGCTTGCAAGGAGCTCTTTGCAACTCTTAATATCTGTATCAGTTGGAAAGAAAGACATTACTTAGGACTTAAGCCCTTCATAATTATAGGTAATGTTTTCTTAAAGATTATCAAACATTGTTCAGATTTGGAGTGCCCTTACTTACATCTCCTTTTTATTCCTTGACCTTTTTAGAAATAGATTTTGAAGAAGTATGATGACTTCCAGCACTTTTATTAGGATGCCCCTGTTTTTCTATAGACTAATTCATGATTTATTTACACCAGGACAGGAGTAAGCTTCTGTTTTTGAACTTGTAACTGCTACCACACCAATTGAACATACAAAGAGATAGGGAAATGAGGGATTGTTACCTTCACCATACAGTTTTATAAAAATACTTGAGATTCATTAGTCAAACCAGAAAATATTTCTTCTTTCAGCTCTTATTATTTTGTGTTGTGACTGTAGGAACCATAACATCCTGTAAGGACAACATTTGACCACATGCTGGAAGATATCCAGTGCCCCTCAAACACACACAATCTTCCATGGAAATACATAAAGTTTAATTAAGAAACTTGAGACTTTTTTTTAAACCTTAAAAAATGCCTTCTTTCAGCTTTTATTATTTTGTGGTCCAGCTAATGGGGTCAAATTTCCAGTAAGTACAGTAATCTACACTGCCTCTCAAACACACAATTTCTCTTAAATTATCCAACTAGAAAACTATGTCTTCTTTCAGCTCTTATTATTTTGGCGTGCAGCTGATGGAACCACAATAGTAAGTACAGTATACGACCCCTTCCTGGCAGATACAAACTGCACAAACACAACCAATCTTCCCTTGAAATATCTAAATTTAATTAAAAGACTTGAGAATTTTATTTTTAACCAGAAAAAGATGTCTTCTTTATAATTATACTGCTTTAAAAACAATAATATTAACTGTAACCACTTGGAATTGAACAAGAATAAAATATATTTTTCACTATTACTTATTACTTTGACTCGGCACACAAAAAAATTTTTGGCAGATTCTTCAGAATCCAAATCTTTTCTTTAGTTATGTTTTCAACAAAATAAATTTGGCATTAGTATATATAGTTCAGGTGAAATGTTTCATATTGTTTTAGAATGGTGCAAGTATTGACTGTCAATAAGTATTTAGAATGTAGCTTTGATACACAAAAATCCCTGTCTTGCTTTTATAAAGGGGCATATATGTAGTTGATTTCCAATTCTGTCACTACTGTTCCCTTTTGCTGATAGATAAAAGATATCTATTTATATACTAAGTATTTTTCTTAATACTGTGTTTTAAAATATATTTGAAATACCATTTAAAATATTGTGGTGAGATTCGTACATACTGTACCACAATGAACATAGGGCATGTTACATATAAAGTTGATACAATAAAGTTGACTGTACTTGAACTCAGTAGATACAGTATGTAAGAGAAGCCCAATAGAATGATTTTCTTTAACTTTCTAATTATATTAAAGTCATTTATCTATTTAGTAAATGTTAAAAATGAAGTTTATATCACAAAACATAGAACAGCAATTCATTCAGCTTTTTAAACAGATCAATGTAAACCTCTCTTCTGTATTAAACCTGACATGCCTCCATTTATTAAAAATTACTACATTTCCCTCAATAATTAAAGCTTAAGCCAAAATAGTAAACAATTTTTTTATATCCTTCCTGTTAAGCAATCTAAGATACAATTCAGTCTTGCATTTACATCTGTGGATATTTTATGTTTGCTATTTTTTAACCCCTCAACATTGTGCCCCCATACAATGGGGCTCATTTGTGAAGTGCAAAATAGCTGACACATTACAAAACCAGTAATGGTGTTACTGTGCATTGATTTTTGTAGGGGCATAGAGGTTTTCCCGGAGTGGCAAAATGGTGGATCTTGTGGTATGCAATAAATATATAGGGCCTAATTCAGACCCGCTCACGAGCGATGAGTGCTCGCAAGCGGGTCGATGTTGGCCAAGTGCACATGCACACAAGGGAACCGGCTCTGTCGTGCACATACGTGAGACCCGGATAGCGACAGCCAAGCCATCACTATGGGTCTTGCTACAAAGGGGGCATGCTGTTGATGGTGAGTGACAGCACACCCCCTTTAGGCTGTGGGGGGAGGGTTAGGATTAAAATGCAGATAAGGTGAATTAGGGGGAGGGTTAAGGGTTAGGACACTTACCTACTTATGTCAGAATTCTGACTGGTGGGATGCCACTGTTAGTATACTGACCACCAGCATCCTGACAACCAGGATCCTGTACCCAAGCAGTGCAAAAGTTTTTAAGAACAGTTTGATGCAGTGAGAGATTTTATTTTGTAGATATTATGTAAACTAACTAAAGGGGCATATTTCTATGGATGTTCCTTGCTGAATAAATGCATACACAGCCATTTCTACTTCACAAAATAACTTAATTATAGCCTAGGTAGTGGCACATTTGCTGCCTTATGGCACCTGTATCTGGCTGGCAAGGTACCTGGAACAACACACTACAGCCTTTAGAGCTACTGTACCACAGAGCTGCCTGATGAATTCTTAGGGCCATCCAGGAATTCATCTTCTACCTGATCATGGTGCCCTTGTTGTAATGTTATGACACACAGTGTGTGCCAGACTTTTTGCTATCCCCGAGTGGTTCCATCTCTCTTTATATATATCACCTGAAAGATGGCTCCACCAGAACTTTTCTTGGAGAGGGGCCCATTGCACAAAACCTGTCATATTTGTTATGAGTACTTAGCAAGTAGTGTGGGCACTACCCACTCTGGACCTTTTATAGATATGCCCCTAGTGGTAGAATATTGGATTATGACTTGGCATTACACTTTTGTACAGTACATACCTCCCAACACTGGAGTTCTCAGCAGCAAGACATGAGGCATGCCTCAACCTACTGGAGGCATGCCACTGTCCAATGAAAGGGCCACACCACCAGTGACAGTGCAATCCCCCTGGAAGTTGGAATGGATGTATTGATTGTGGAACTGCAGGACTGTCCTTAAAAATGAGTACAGTATCACCATAACCTTTAAGTGTGCTGAATGAAATGTGTGGACTCCGTAAGGAAACTCTAATGGTCACCCCGTCTACTTTATAATTGAGTTCCTATTTTGTTGTATTATAAAATGTTTTCTTTTATTCTACTGTTTATATGTATCATATGCTTTGTTCTATCATAGAATAAAATATTTTTTTGCATTTTTTCCTATATTGAAAAATTAACACAAATTACAATGATGTTTATCTACATTAATTGGGTTTTCAATTACAATTTAAATCAAATGATTCCAAGGCCAATTAAAATTAATTTTCCTTGAACAACACATTAAGGAATGAATAACAATTATTGGAAATCAAAATATACAGATACTGCCAACAGTCACTAGTGCTCTTTACCGAGCAGGCTATTAAATTGATTTTGGCATATACTTCATTTTTCTCACCACAAGTTGGTAGAATTATGTGTTGTTACACAAAAATCAATCTCAATTGATGTGAGGTACATTATTTAATTTTCTTCAGAGAGTTGGGTGAAGGATTTCCCCAAAGACATCACATTTATCTCCATTGGATATGTCTACTTTGCAATTATTAGTACATAAATAAACAAAGGATATAAACATATTGATTTTCCTATCTCCTCATCATTTTTACATTGCTTTTCAGTAGAAAATCAATGACTTAATGTTACAGTACTATAACTGTACTATACATATTAACCTTTATATGATATTTCCAAGTTAAGATGCTTTTTGCTTGATTCCAAAATCATGAAGTAGAATGGGACTGTTCCTAAAACAGGAATTACCTATCGACTTCACATTTACCTCTGTAAATGTAAGACTGAATTGTATCTTAGATTGCTTAACAGAAAGGAAATAAAAAATCTGTCTATTTCACAGGTATTAGGACATAAACATGCACAGGATGTCAATACTGTATATTGATTTGATTACTTCTTCATTGTTTCCACATTGCTTTTCAATATAAATCCAAGGAATTGACACTATTATAGATTAACTATAATACTGTATATAAATTAATATACATCATTATTTTTTTCAGTATAAAATACAGATTTTTAAATTCCACAGAGTTGAACATGTATGTTTATAAGAGAAAAAAATTGGATTAATGAGCAATATCGATATTATATAAATAATATTTATATTGTTATCTTTAGTTTAAATACTGCCCAAGGGTTCTGTAGCTTTGTATATACTGGAAAGAATACACAACAATATGACATACTTTTTTGTGGGCATGGCCTTACCATGGGAGGTGTGGCCATGTCTCCCTTAGGAAAAAATAAAAACATAATTGCAGCACTGTGAGGCAGAGTTGTGCTCTGACCAGGGGGTGCTGTGAGCCCCTTACCCAGTGGAAAATCCACGGGGCACATGATCAGTCTTATTTTTCCCCCTCTTCCCCACACATACAAAGAAGACAGCTGCTGCTCAGTGTCAGCAGCCTCCCTGGCCTCACTTTACACAGCAGCATGTGATGAGCTAGGGAGAGAGGTTGCTGACAGGTAAAGGGAAGGAGAGATGGCGGTGTACCTAGGCCCCCATGGACCCCTCCATCAAGCCTGGGCCCAGGTAATTAGTATCCACATCCCACCCCCCTCGGAGCCCCTGATTAAGGGCTTTGTTGGTGAGTGGAATTAAATTGAATTTGCTTCTAAATACAGGTCCTAGTGGGGCGACTGGTAGGAGAAGCAGCAGAGGTGAACCAAAGTGATAGGAAGTTGAGAATGGATCCAAGAGGGGCAAAATTTCAAGATGGCTGGATATTGTGGCTTGCATTATACTTACATATTGTTCAGCTTTCTGTTGAATTATTTTAGAAAGCACATTTATAGGTACTCATCGAAATTTGTAATAAAAATAAATGTTTTAGGCTATATTGGGCCCTTTATGGATGTGTGTATACTTTTTAGTTTAGTTACATGTTGGAGACTGTGTGGTGAACATCTTATTTCCATTTTGGAGTGGATCTGTGGCTAATTATCCTTATGTGCCTTTCTCTGCTATGTTATATTTATTTTCTGCTTTTTAACCCTTCTTTATCTATTTACTTTCTTTTCCCCTTTACTTTATTCCCTGGAGGTCTGCCTTCCCACAGGCTGTCTGATTTATCCAGCCTATTCCTAGCTGCACTGATGGCTCCCACTTACTGTCCTGTTTATTCTGCTGTACTGGTGGAGCCATCTGTCACCATGGTATCTGTCAGCTTCTCTGCTGCTGGCCCCAAGCATGTGCGCAGCCACTTACCCCTCTTGTCTTTTTGGCCTCTGTGCCTGCAGCCACCTTGGAGTCCCATGAGTGTTGCCCACCAGCTCCCATTTGTACAGCAGAGTGGTCATTTTAAGTATAGTGGCCATGTAGGATCTCAGTGTTTCAATGGTATTCAGCCAGTTTCTCCTGGCTGCTGACTTTCCTGATGGCTTTCCACTGGAATATTGGACTGGGCAGGAAGCTAGTCACAGAACTTGGTAGGGACAGATACAGGGCTTGGGTCATTGGTGGGCTGGATGACAGATACAGAAACCCCCAAACTGGTGGTAGATCTCCCTTGTACATAAAACTGGGCTGACACCAGGACCACACCTCTCTGGTCTCTGGCAAGGCAGCATATACCTCTCTAATCTCTGGCAAGGCGACAGACACCTCTCAAACCTCTGACAAAACCTGTCGAACCTTGTTGTCATTTCACCTGGATTCCATGCAATATATGGATTTTCAACTGGGCGGTTGTTTTTTTTGGTTGATAAATGTTTGCCCATGGGCTGTGTGGTTTCCTATTTTGAGAAATTCAGTATGTATTTGAATTGAGACATCCACGCTGGCATTGTTCACATCGTCATTGCTCAGTATTTGGATGATTTTCTATTTATATTTCCAAGAGGGAGTTATGTCAGTACAGATGTGCAAATACATCAATTTATATCTTTGTTATTACACATCTTAATTCTAATTCCTTTAGGGTACAGTTTACTAGCACCTGTCACCCTTCTCACATAACTTTATTGGACATTGCCCTCCTGGTAAGGAAAAATACAATTATTAACATGCCCATAAGAAAGAGGCCAAATGTAAAGGTTTTCTTAATAACTCTAATTGCCATCATCAGACCTGGGTGGTTATTTTTCCAAAGGGCCAAACTCAGGAGAAATTGTACTGAGGATTCTGAATTTATTAGACAATCATATGAATTGACTTTGGTATTTAAGCAACAGGGTTATCTTGTTGAAATACTTACCAAAGGCTTTTAATGAGGCCTTAGAAAGAAAGAGAGAAACCCTGCTGTTAACAAAAAGTCAGGCATTAAGCAGCGAGTTCATAAAACTGAGTTAGGCAAACCATTTTTATAGCTTAATATAATTCCCGATCAAAACAATTTAAACATAGTTTCAAGAAAAATGTCCCTATTTTAAAATAGGATATAAAATTATCTGTATGTTTAGGGGATGAACAGAAGTTGATCTTTAAGAAAACTAATCATTTATAAAACTGTTTGGCACGTAGTAATTTTTCTTAAATGTAACTTCTTGGGGAGCTAATCCTAATAATAACAGTTGGTTAGGTGACATACCTTTTGAGTTGCTTCAGGTATGGTAAAATAATTGCATTACTTGTAAATGTATAAAGCATAAGAGTCAGCAATTTAACTCCACTATTCGAGGTACAACTTTTGTTATTGGTAGAATTAATAATTGCCAAGCACTTTTGTGTTTTATTTGATAACATGTGCATGTGGGGTGCAACACATGCTCTTAATATAAGATTCTTGGAACATAGGCATCATGCAATAAAAGAATACAAACTACAGAGCTTGTCCCAATATATTGCGATCAAACCTAAAAATAATGCTGGGTACTGTGGGCCTGATTCAGACCCGGTCGCAAGCACTAAGTGCTCGCAAATGGGTCGATGGTGGCCCACAGTGCATGCTCACGACGGAGCCGGCTCTGTCATGCGCATGCACGTTACCCGGCTAGTGATGGGCACTCCCTTGCTCCGGGTCTCGCACCAAAGGGGGCGAGCTGTCAATGTTGAGTGACAGCTCGCCCCATTTGGTGGGCAGGCAGGGGGGGTGGCTGCCCAAACAGAGGCGTTCCCATGAGAATGCCAGCCATTTTGGGGTGGCCCCACTGACGTCACCAGTGATGTCAGTGGGAGAGCTTCCAGCTCAATTTGAGCCAGAAGCTCTCTGGGGCTTGCGGCCATGAGACCCTACAACAAGAGTCTCGTCACAAGCCCGATGGTCACGATGGTCTTGACCATCGCAACCATCATCATGGCCACTCGCAATAGCTGTGGGTGGTCACCCACAGCTATGCAAGCGGCCAGGAGGCCGCTCTAAAAAAGAAATCCCAGCCCTGATTCAGAGCGAGCGCTCTGTCAGAGCGAGCAGCTCTGAATTAGGCCCTAAGTATCCAGTGTATAGAGTTTATTGGACCCGCAACAAGAGGGTGACAGGTTTAAAATGTTATGTAAAAGAGCAGCATTTTGAATATTTTCACTTGGTACCCTATCACCAGAGCCTTAATCACTAATGAAATTAATAATATTTGACACTATTTATAGGTATAATTGTTGTCTTGGTGGAAAGGGATTGTTTGCAATTTTTGTATATATATTTTTTGAGCGGATTCGGTTCTACTCAGTTCCGTTCGGTTTTAAAAACCGAATCTTATTGGCTATCCAAAACTCGTGACAGCTGATACCCAATAAGATTTGGTTTTTAAATCCGAACGGAACTGAGTAGAACCGAATCTGCTCACCCCTTTTATATTAAGTCCTTTAAAAATAAAATAGAATCTATACTTATATGTGTAAATAGAATGTATACTTATGTGTTTGGAACCTGTCCCCTTATGTTTGGTGTTTGACTGTATTAGTCCATAAGACCATTAAGGCTTTTTTGATGGAACTCTTTACATTATACTTATAAATTACATGTGTTGATTGATCTTATGTAAAAACAACTCCATTATAAGCAGTTCAAGAACCAGTAACCTTGTGTCCAGTGTTTAAATGTATTAGTCCACACGGCAAATGAGGCCTTTCTTAAGTTAGAACTGTTTACATTACACTGTATATTATAATGTGATGACTAATTTTATGTGAAAACAATTCCACTATTCAGTGGTGTGAGAACCAACAACCTGTGCTTACTATTTGACTGAGATGGAACTCTCCACATTATATTATTGAATTACTGTATATTGATAAATTATGTAAACAAAACTATGTCTTCTAGTGGTTCAAGAACCCATGACCTTGTGCTTAGACTGAGTAAGGCAGTATTACTCATACTACTTGTCCCTAGCCTCTGAGGAAACAGCCATAGGCTCAGAAACCTATTAGGGGCCATTCAATTGTGACTCCAACTGACATTCAAATGTGGATCCCGGCTGCAGTAGAATGTGTGAAAGAGTGCCTTCATTTCATCAATGGCTGTGCACTCCTCCCTGATCAGCATTCCCAATACAAGCTTTACAGCTTGGCTGTGGTAAGGAGACTGAGCAGCTCACTAATAAGCACAGCTACACATGCATATGTGGCAGTGTTATTAACTTTACTGGATAGTTTGAAGTGACAATTGGCACATTACAAGCAAAAGTTGTTTGTGCTTACAAACACAACTATCAATGTACCGACTGGTCATGAATCACATGTGAGTTTTCATGCTATCAGTGCAAAATATAATTGTTCTACACACAGGATCAATCTGATTAATCAAATGAGCCATAAAACTTTATTTCCAGGATTATTCCAGGATAAGTGTTTTTAAAGGCACAGAGTACTAACATTCCTACTTCCATTTGGAACGTTATCATTTGATCTTTATTTATCGATGTGAGTTCTCATATGTACACTTTGGACCTTGATTTTTTATTTTTATATATATATATCATTGTAATTTTAAATTGTTATCATATAATGCATGCTTACATTTTTTTATTAATAAATTATAATATACTTCCCTTCATTTGACAATTATTGTGTTTTTTTAGGAGACTTTTTGTTAACCTTATATTTTGCTTAAGTCTCATTCAGAACTGTTGTTCTTGTTTATTTGGGGGAATTATCAGAGGGGTCGCCTTATACTTCCAAGTCTGCAGTGCTGGTGGGAATTTCATTCTTTTGTAGGTTACATGGTTTTTCCAATCCTACTGTTTTTTGTTTTCTCGAAGGCCCTTAAGAGCTGATTAAAGGAGGTCCCCATCGGCGTCAATTCATGCGAGCCTATTGATTTTCAGCTATCGCAGGCATTAATCGATGTTGTGGGTGGTGTGGTTTTGGATGTTTTAAAAAATGCTCTGTTTTGCTTAGCACTTTCAGTTGCTTTTTTGGGGCATTTGTGTTAGCAAGTTTGTTGCTTCCAGTAAAGTGTTGATGTTTTAGTTAGGGATTTCCGACCTTAGTTGTTGTCCCTCTGGCGGTCAGCAGTGGTTACAGCACACTGACTTGGCCCCCATTTTGAAGTTTTAAATTGTTGCCATTTTTAAGCATTGCTTAGTGGTGTTAAATTTAGATAACAACAGTTAAAGAATGTTTTCTTTTCAAATTGGGACTGCGACTTAAGTGGCGGTAATGTCTCCATCTTCTATCCAAGTGACTGGGAAATGGAAAAGTTTTGCTTATAAGGCCTATGTGCATTGCAATTAGATGTAGCTGATGCTTCCTGCATCAACACAAAAATGTTGTTTACATTCCAGTTGTTGAATGGCTAACATTCAATAAATCGGGGTGTGAATGGATTTTTAATTCCCCCCCCCAGGGACTGCAATTCATCCTACTTTGAGTTTGTGGGAGGTTTTTTAAGATTTACCCTTCACTTGGCTTGAAGGTATATAAGAATTCTGTATGATGATTGACTGAGTGTGACAGCCCTGTTACTAGGCATATTGAGTTATTTGGCATCAATCATTATTTGAGCCAATAAGGTCCTCTAGGGGCATGTGCTTATTAGTTTATTATATAAGTTGGAGGCTGTGATGAATGGTCTCATTGCATTTTTGGAGTCCTGCCCACCTGCCCAAAACCTTGCTTTTTTATGTCTTGTGTAAACATGTCAGAGACCACTGTGTTGCATCTCAGTGGCCTCTATGGCACAAGATGGCATTATGGGTCACTTACCATCTGTAACATATGGCAAATTTGACTTGCCTTGTGTGGGGGGACATGGGCACTTTTTGTGCAAAGGCATTCTGGTCTATGCCCAGGAGAGGTGAGTCTTTTATAGCACAAGTGCATTAGTAGGGGGGGGGCATTTTAGTCATCCCCTAAATTTATTACATCTGGGGGGTCTAGAACTAAGATTGTAGTGCCTTCCTGACCACTTTTCCCAGATTAATTATTTAAATAAAAATAGTGACCTTTGATGTGGCGAATTATCATTAAACCAATAGAGGTCTTATGAGGTATAGGATTTCTTTAGGATTTGGCAGTAAATATCTCCAAATATTGATCTCTAAGAATTGCATGAAAAAAGTTGTGTATTTATACCAATATGCTGAAGTGATGTATCCAAGATGCATCCAGCTTTGTATCAATAGCTGCATATGTATTAGGTTTACATCAATCTCACAAACAGATACTCTTACAGTATACAGTAAAATCATAAGCACAAAAAAAGTTTTTAACATTTGTTTTGATAGTGAAAAATGCATTTTCAATTCAATGTGAATAATAAAATAAATAGATCTGAAATTATATTCATTTTGTTCCTTTTCATGTATGAATGACAGCAATTTTATTTTCAATTATACCCACAAACCCATGTACTATGTTCATGATCAATGAAGGGAGGCACCAACCCTTGGGCAGCCACAAACTATAAGGCTACTGACAGCTGTACAAACATCTCCATGTGGTTCTGCATCTATTTGCACGTATGCAAAGACACTATTACTATACTTGGCCTAGGCCATGCAACTGTCTCTTCTTTCTCTTGTCCTGCTTTTCCAGATGCAAGAAAATATTCATATGTGCATATGGGTGTGGCTTTTTTCATGGCCATGCACAGTACAAATTTACAAATTATAAAACACATAAACAGGATTTTTTTCTCCATGGTCTAAATTACTGGAAAATCTTTTTGTATATCAAAAAAAGGTAAACAGTAAATGGTGAACTCTATGCTACAAGTTACTAAATAATCACAATTTGATGAAAATAATGTTCACCTAACAAATCATTAAATCAGAATCCTAAACAAACCAAGAAAACCTTCAAGGAACTAATACTTCAAAGAAATTGAAGCGCTGTTCAACTAGTAGAAAATTAATTTATTAACCTTTTGTTATTACATTTATTTAGGCCAGAATTTTTAATAATATAAAAACAATGTTTTCTATAGATATACAATACTTTTGCACATAATATAGCATATAAAAAAACAATAAAAAGACATATATTTTAATCTCACATTAATTCAATCCATAATTCCCTGGATTAACCAATTCATTTAAAACTGGCCACACATTAATATTTAAACCTCCTTATTCCTAATTAATGGGCCTAGTTTGAAATCATTAGTATAGCAAAAATTGGCACTGTCCCGAGAAGACTTTGATAGATACAGTATACAGTCTCACATACCAAATGAGGCACTTATAATTTGGTTCTTTATTGCTTGGCAGAAAGTTATTTCAATTTCTGCTCCAACTGCAACATAGCAATAAAGGCATGGCAGTATAATTTTATTAAACAACAGTCAACAAATTAGGAAACTAGAGACAACATGACATTTATAGCAGAGTATGCCTTCAATAGATAGTCACATCCAGGAGGAAAGGCTTGATGACAGAAAAGAGCAAGACATACAGTATTTAGTCTGCACTTATTTTCAGTCATACCATCTATACAACAACCGGAAGAATCAACTGCTAACTCCTAAACCTACACCTGCAAGAGATGGACATGATTGAGTCCATAGCTGTATTTGAAATAACTCATTTTTATGACTACACAAACTAGACAAAAAACACAAATGTCTAGACAGATTAGGAAGCTAAATATAAATCATAGTTTTCAGAGGATGTGTACTGTTGGAATTTGTAGGATATGCCAGTGGATGAGATGTCGGCAGTTCAAATACCGAAGCCGGAATCCCAATCAGGAAGAATTTTAACAGGGGCTGATAAGTACCCTAACCATCACCCTCACCACCTTAACCCTCCCTTGGTGGTGCCTAACCCTAACCTCCCCACAATGGTGCCTAACCCTAACCCCCCCTCCCCACAGCCTAACCCTTACCCTCCCAAGTCAATGCCTATCCCTAATCCCCACCAGGATTCCCTAAACCTAACCCCCCATCCCTGGGCTAACTGTAATACTTACCCAAATACTTACCTTTGGGATGCCAACATTGGTATCCTGATGTCTTCAGGATGGCGGCGTCAGCATTTTTACGGGCGAGGGGATTCCATCGACTGTATACTGACATCTGGGATCCTGTCCACCGGCATCTTGACCTCATACCGTACAATCATAGAGGCATAAACATCAGCAATTTTTAGATGGCAGTACTCGTAAATCAATGCTTATGGTAGAATGCAAGAATCCAAAGCAATAAAGGAGCAATACAATAATATTGTGAATTTAGTTACACAAATAGTAGCTCGCCCACCTGAGACCCATAGTACTACATCTGCCAGCAACACAGAACCAAATAGTTCTGTACCACCATCTCCACATAGGCATGGTCTCTGTCAGTGCAGTGGTTCTGCCCTGAGATAGGCCTGATGATCCCTCTCCTGCTTCACTTCCTACAAGGAAAAAAATAATAGAGAATTTCTAAATTACAGTTATGTACAGTATGTTCAATTTACACTTATCTTCTAAATGCTATATGGTTATACAATGTTGAAAAATGTTTTTACATCCTGGCAGTAAAAAAGTCTTTATTGTGGTTTTCAGTTCTATTTCAGTAAATATTTGGATCATGCAAGTAAATCACTTATTAACATATTATGTTCAAGTTGTAATTCTGTTTAAAACATGGTTCCTGTATTCGGTTGCAGGACACACCTAGCCTATACCAAGTTATGTTTCAATTAGGTTGTTAATTGTACAAAACCACAAAGGAAAGCTATATTTACATGTAAAAAAGTTATTCATTATTGATTGCTTCACCTGCCTCCCACCAATCTGGTGGAGGAGGTTGATGTGATTCCAGATTATGCAATAGACAGCAGCACAGCACAAAGTCACAAACCTTTGATAGACTGCATAATAAAACTCCAAAAGATTTATCCAGACACCTAAGTCTAGTTTTAATAGGCTACAAGTGTGTTCTATCACTGATCTAATGGATTTATAAATTAATAAATGAAAATTGGGATGCACTGATTAGTCAGTTCATTACAGCTCCAACACTCTGAGCAATCAGCATGTTCCCATTCATTCCTAAAGATATAGGGCCTCATTCAGAGGCGGTCGTAGGATGCAAGCGGTCGCTCAGAAACAGGGCGGCCGTTTGAATCCAGAACGGCCGCCTCCATGTCAGTCGTTAGGCTGTGGGTTAACACCCACTGCTCTAACGACCACTAAGGGAGATGGTCACGATGGTCAAGACCATCGCGACCATCGGGGCTTACGACGAGACCCTAGGGTAGGGTCTCATCAACCTTAAGCCCCAGGGAGCTTCCTGCTCTGTTTGAGCAGGAAACTCCCCACTGACATCACTGATGATGTCAGTGGGGATGCCCACAAAATGGCAAGCGTTCCGAAAGGAACGCCTCCATTTGGCCGGGTACACCCCCAACCCGCCCAGCAAACGGAGCAAGCTGTCAATCAACATTGACAGCTCGCTCCGTCTGCTTCGAGCCCGCTAATGATGGGTGATCTGTCGTTAGCGGGGGCTCGCGCATGCACATGATGGAGCAGTTGCATGGACCAACATCGAGTCGGTTTCGAGCACTCTGCGCTCGCGACCGACTCTGAATAAGGTCCATTGTTCCTGAGTGACTTCTCATTCGCAATGTGACTCATTAAGGAGCAGTAGTGTTATTTTTTTTGTTTTTCCAAGATTTGGGGATGCTACAAAAAATAGAAAGTATGTGAACCCCAACTTTTTGTGAGTAATAAATAGGTAAATAAGGGCTATGTTGGTTTGTTTTTAGTTATTAAAATAATATAATATTAGGTGTGTGTGCCCTGTTTTTGTTTAATACTTTTTACAGGTGCCAATGGGCCGTTGATGTCTTAGCATGCTGGCACTTGTGGTTCAAAAAGTGCCATCATGCTCGATCAAGATTGTTGGGATCTGCACTCCACATGTGAAGAACAATATTATTTAACTATTTAATTCACTATTACTTTTGTACCCAAAGCCTGGGATGTCAGAGAATAGCCCAGGACTGGTTTTCATTGGGGAGGGGGGGTCCCTACTTCCTCAAGAATTCTAGCTCTGGGGTTGAGCAGTTTGGGTCTGGATTGCTGGGGGATCCCAAACTATGTGCCCTCCTGCTATAGCATCAGCATCATTGCAGTGGGGACTCTATATCTTTTTCCCACCTTTTCCCCCATACCAGACTAGGCTAAAAAGCTCAGGGGCTGGTTATTGATTAACTTTCTAAATGTATTAATAAAATAAAGCCTGAATAGTGATCTGTGCTGTGCTAAAAATCCTCAGAAGATTGACAGCAGATTCTCTGAGATTTGTGTAATCAGGCGGATTTTTGACATAATATATTCAATGGACATTGCCATCAGACTTCTATTGAGGCTCAAATCTGATGGTTAGTAAATACAACATTTTTAGAAACTGATTGGATGGCAGTGTCCATCTGATTGCAACAGACAGCAAAACCGATCCTGAAGGCTCAGACACACTTAATGATATGCTCCATGAACAATTTTGTTAAGTGTTTCCACTGCACTGGTGTGCTCAATATCATTAACGACATTGAGCATACACACTGAACGATATCATTAACAGTATTGTTCAGTGATGGCACCCTCCTTCATCCCTGAACTTGCAGAACCTGACGATATAGTCAGGTTGCCCTGGAAGTACGGGCGATGAAAGGCATCGTTAACGGTCCGCGGAAGCACACATCATTAATCATATCTTGTATACACACTGGATGATATTGAGTGCGAAGAACAATAATGTTATCGTTATTGTTCATATCATTGAATTTATTGTCTTGTTTGTACACGGCTTAAGTAAATGTACCTCACCCACAATTAGGCAACCTCCCTCATCAACCAAAAAAATTGGCTTCATTTTTAGCTTTTCACTATGAAATTTCATATCAATGTAAACTTTTAATTACAGCCAGAGGACAGTGAATAGGTGATCAGGGGAGTAAAAGGGTGCTAAGAAATGAATGTTATCAAAATAAGTGAGTGAAAATAAACGTTTAACAAAAAAGACAGTGGTGGCATTAACATGAGTAATAGACTTTGAGAGAGATTTATTTCACATGGCAATAAATTGGTGTGGTAGTAGCAGAATTTTTTTTTTAAATTAATGCAAAGAAAAAAATGAGGAATGATTTGAATGCTGAACAATTTTAAACACATTCTGCATTCACGTACAGTACAACTTTGCTCAGTCACATGGAGATTTTAAATAATCTCCTTTGTGTATAAATTTAATGAGGATCAGCTTGGATAAACTTTTAGTTCCCAAAGCAATAAAAGTAACAAGAAAAAGTCTTTATAGCCAGAAGAAATGTTTCATTTGTTTAATAGGTAAAGCTATTTATTGTAGGAACCATTATACTGTGAAACATATTACCCCTGAGACAGTTGCAGCAAAATAACTATATGAATAGCATCTTTAAAGGCTGCTTGATTACTTTGCAGGTGAAATAACTCCTGAATGTGCATACTTGAGCAAGAAGTCACAAATGCAATCTATAGGTTAATCTGATGTATTCAGCAGGTATGCTTTAACTTTATATCTCTATGCAAATTGTAGACTAAATGTAGCTATACATGCCTAGGTAGTTTTTATTATAGAATTATAAGTATAATAATTAGATATTATTGTATATTTGTTTCCATAGAATTTATACTGCTAATTATCATCTACAAGTAAAGATATTGGCTTAATAAATGTGACTCAGCAGTTACTTCATAAATATACTGTACTAAATCCCCTTAACATTACATTGACATGTGATTGTACCCAATGTCATGTTAACAATGGGTGCAAGGTGTGAAGTACATAGAGTATGGGCCCCATAGCCAGGATGAGCCCCATGTTGCTCACCTAGTACCCAACATATGCCACCAACCAGAAGCAGTACCGTAACAAGGCTCAACTGTGCCCCGTGCTGGCCTCACTCTCTGAATGCATGACATCATTACATTGTGTGCATGATATTATTATGCCACACTGAGGAGGTAGGGCCACCATCAGCAGCAGTCAGTGAAGCACTGACTGGAGCGTCCCAGAGAATCAGTTGTTTAAACTGCAGAGTGCCTGTTTGGAACATCCAAAGGAAGTTCCAGGAGGCACTGCAGAAGCAATCCTGGCTGCAGACAGGGCCACCATCAGGGGGAGACAGCCGGTACTAATTTAAAGGGCCTGGGCTCAGAGGGGGCCTGCAGAGTTCAAATGATCCAGCCTGTGAGATAGCAGTATTCTGTAAGTACCAGCGGTGCGCTGCGGGCCCCCCGTCACTGTCAGTCACTGTGACAAGCTGCAGTGCAGACCGGCAGCTACGGGCCCCCTTCTCATAGGATGGCAGACCAGAGTCTTCAGTACTGTATCTCTGCCTGACATGCTTTCCTTCCTTCTCCTCGGTGTCTGCAGGGGATGAGTTAACCCCTTCCTGTGTCTCGCCCCTTCCCTTCTCCAGCTCAAGTCAATATCTCCCCTGCAGGTCGATTTTTGTGAGTTCCTATCTCCTGGCCACTTCCAGAGTCCCCACCCCCTTTCCTGAATCCACACCCCCTCCAGTTATGCCCGGCCTGTTCTGCAAGTGGAGTGGGGAGGTTCCATTTCCCTACCGCCTTCCTGAGTCCTCCTCCTGAGTCTCCGCCCCCTCCTGCTCTGCCTGACCTGTCCTTCTCCACATCTCCCTGCTCCTTTACAGAGTCTCCACCCCTCTCTGGGTCCCTGCCTCTCCTGCTCTAGTGTTGGAGTCCTGTCCAATCATTCTTCCCAGAAGAGCAGGCTGCTGCTGGTGTGTGAAAAACACAGAGCCTCATGCAATGCTGCAAACATAGGTAAGTACCTCAGGGGGCTCTGTGTTTACTCATGTTATGTGGGTGTATACTTATATTACCAGGCGGGTGAGGTCGGTTGAGACGTGTAAATTATCAGGGGTGGGGTTTAAACATATTATCTGTGGGGGGGAGGTGAGTTGGGGGGTGGTATAGTAATGAATCATGGGGGTATAGTGTTGTATCAGGGGGGTGAGGTGAGTTATAGGGTAAAGTAATGTATTTTGGAGTGTATACTTATATTATCTGGGAAATGACATAGGTTGAGAGGTGTAATATATCTGGGGGGGTGTATACTTATTTTATCTGTTAGGGGGTGTAGTAATGTTTAATGGAGGGTCATATACAAAAAACAGAGTTGCAGATGCACTACGCGATCATTACTGTATACATTTAAATTTATTATAAAGAATTTCAGAGGTAGTTTGCATATCAATGGCCACTGATACGGGACTGCCCATCAGCATCGGGGTCACCTCATTGAGCAGGTCCCTAACACTCTGGGGTTCACATCTGGGATGCAGGGCACCCCAAAAGTCAGCCCAGCCCAAGACCTCCCCAGGGCATCACACAAAAAAGGGTGACAGTGAAGTGTTAAAGTATCAGGTGTGTAAAGTAATTAACAAATGTTATAATAATGATAAGGGTAGAATATGTGTGAATAAATACATAAATAATAAACAAACATGAAAGTGATATACAAAGTGACTATATGTATTAAATGGTGATGCCCCAGAGAGGTCCAGCCGGGGGGCCCCACACCCAAACACTCACCCCAAATAAACTGACACTAACAATATAAATAGGACTTACTTGTATGCCTGTTGCCTGGTGCAGTCAAATGCTAGGTCCCTGCTTAAAAACATATGTGGGGGTGGGGGGGGGTACAAATCTAGACTGGAGCAATCTCAGGCTTCAGATGTGTGTATAAATACACAATATGTATCATGGAGGGTGTTGTATACAATTTTTTTTGGGGGGTGAGGTGGGTTGAGAGTTGTAGTACCATATCTGAGGGGTTATGCAGTAATATTTTATGTGGTGAGGTATTTTAAGATTATGGGTTATATACTATGTTCCATTGGGATATATTGAATTAATTTGGCAAATATATATATATATATATATATATATATATATATATTGTATATGTATATATATATATATATATATATATATACATATATATATATATATATAGGGGTGTAGAAATGTCACGTGGCAGCTAATGAATGGTTGTACTACTGTATTACATATCACCAGCTACACACACACACACACACACAAATATACTGTATATAATATGCACAGGGAATGCCAGTATTCCTGCAGCAGTGCTACCTGGAGAATATGTTTCCCAAATAACAAGACTGCCTATGTGTGGGGAAAGCCTAGTTGACAACTATGTATCTGTGGTATGTGGGGGGGCTCGCAGGGTTGAGGAGGTGGGGTCCCTGCTTGTTTCATTTGTACTGAGCCCCACAATTTCTGATGGCAGCCCTGTATGTAGAGTATGTGTTAGTGGGTATATATGTGTATGTGTCTGTGTCTGTGTTGATATACTGTATATGTACTAATTTGTTAGAGTGGACGTATGTATGTCGGCGTGCATATATGTGTTAGTGTGTGTATACTGTATATGTGCTAGTGTTGTGTATGTATGTGACAATGTGAATATATGTGTTACATATAATATATGCATTATACATATATATATATTTTTTATTTATATATATATATATATATATATATATATATATATATATATATTAGCCCTTCCTGCCCCCTGAAATTCCTGTTTTTTCCCCTGGTTTTGTTCAATACTTTTTTTTTCCCTCTGTAGTCGGCGCGCGTGATTTCATGACTCGTCACTGAAAGGAAGAGGTCAGAGGAGCCGTGGCGCATGAGGGGTGAAGAATCCAGAAGAGAGGTGCATTTTTCAAGGCAATAAGGTAAGTTATGACTTAGTGGTAGCAGGGGGAGGGGGACCCAGGAGCCCTGCCTATTTCATCAGTTCTGGGCCCCACAATTCCTGATGGCAGCCCTGGCTGCAGGGTACCTTTCAATTGACTCTGTTAGCCAGAAACAAGGGCCATGGGGCAGTGACAGTGCCGCCCACTAGTTGCACACCCATAGTTACGGCCAAAGCCAGAAGGAACATATAGTATTGTGCAAAGGAATAACTGTGTGTTACATAGCAATACTACTTCACCCATACTACATCAGTGTGACTTTTGGTTTCACCTCCCATGCTGAAACTGTCTCATCCTGGACTTAATGATCTGAATGATGTTTACTGTGAGTGACACACATACAGAGAAGCATCATAGAAGTCCCTTCTTTACAGTTATTTTACAGCAGCTTTGGAGGCAGCAAGCTGTCAATTGTTCACAGGGGTACAAATTAAAATGGGAGGTGGTATACCTGTACTCTATACAGATGTAGCCACGCTTATCGCTACAGCAATGTGTCCGCACATGAACACGCATCACGGCATAGAGCAGCATCCACCATGCTGCAGGTTCTCGCAGCCAGCGTTCACTCCATTGAAGACTATGGTGTGCATATGCACGTGCATGCCATAGATGTAGGCACACTAGTCGTGCCTTCCATGATGCGCTCGTATAAAGCGTGGCTACATCTGTATTTGTGTTAATTTGCAACTGCATGGACATACAGGAAGTTTCCCATAGTGCATGTATTCTGCATGAGCTTGTGTGTCTCAGATTTCCTTCACATGAACTGGCTCATACAGAATATATTACTTAAATGCACTTTGGGTAAACTTTTGCTAAACAGGTACTTGTTCATGGAGGCTCACTAATTTCTTAAAACACCCATGAACAGTAATCTACCAGTTTGAATTAAATTGTACATTGAAGAGTTGAAGCAGAGTTGGAATTATTTATTGTTAATAAATTGAGTACACATAAATGTGCATTTTCCATACAACTATGCATAGTATGTAAAATGAATATATTTTTATAAGATATATCTAATAGTGTAAGTTACTTCACTGTACAAATTTAAATTATATTTTCATCGTCAAATTGAAGGTTTTATTTTTAACCCATGGATTGCTTTCATGGATCAAAACATTTGGAGCATTCATTTAGTCATGTTTGAGACCAGCTAAAGAAAATAAGATAAGTTAAGGACCATTTATGAAGCAAGTCAGATGTAATATTGCAAATAAAATTAAAATGTGTAGTTATTCTGATCTGTGTTCTAATATTTTGTTTCTAAATTGTAACTCATCAGTGGTAATTAGCTACAGTATTAACCCACAGTATTAACCCATTATCTTTAAAAATCAGCAGGGAGGTATGACATGAGTGTTGTTGCTCACTGTCAATCTTTCCAAGGGCATAGTATGAGAACAATAGGCACTCAATAGTACAACATACATACATAAATGATGGAAATGGGTAAAAATAAAAACACTAGTAAATATAAGTACTGGCAGCAACAGTACATCAGTAATACACCTTAATAAACTACAAAGAGCATTAAGGCCATATAGAAATCAACTGTATTATTTAATATATATTATTCATGTTCTTATAAAGCATGATAATATTCCTCTATAACGAAATTAGCATCAGATACACAATTATCCCCCTCTACCTGTTTTGCTTCTACAGTAGGATCTTCAATTTCTGTTTCACCATTTTTACTTTTTTTGCTACTCATCTTCACATGTACAGAGGGTTGGGAAATGGTGGAAGGAGGCTTCTCTACTATTACAGTGTTAGAAAAGTCATACTCAAACATAACTCTCGTGGACACCTTATACTCTCCTCAGGGATTTGTGAAATTTGTGAACACACAATTTGTTCATCAGCCTTAGTGTTTTTTTGTACACTGATTTGCCTGCTTTAAAGGTTATACCTCTAGACTCACTAAGGTTTTGCTGGCAAGGGTAGAGAAGTTTCCTTACTGTATTTGGCCTCAGCTTCCACAATATAAATTGCCCATTCTACTGCCACTTGCACTGACAGTAGCAGAAACCTCTACTCTTCTTTCTAACCAGAACCTACCCCCAGAGCTCTAATCTGCTTTTTAAATGCTAAGACACACAGCATGAAAGCAGAAGCTGGATGAATCATTGACTTGGTCTATATTTACTTACCCTTTTGAAACACAACATGTGCTATCTCCAATATATGAATATACAAATAATTGAACCATGTTTTTATGCTTTTTAAGATGTGCACCCACAAAATTAAAATTTCTTATATATGAAAACCTTGAGTCAGTAAGCAGCATTTACTACTTATAATTGTATGTTAAACCCTTAGGTGTAGTTTACATATCACCTATAAAAGGTTAATTAAAGGTGAATATTTTATGCTATTATTTTGCAAATAACCTATTATAGGATAGACATACTTACTCACATAGATGGTTTTTCTGAGTGGTGTTTACAGAACACCTTAATAAGTATCAATTGCTGCTCAAATTAATTATATAGTAAAGGATAGCGCCAATAGGCCTTCTTTAGAAGAAATTGTCAATGAGAAAGAAATGCGTTAAGGGTGTCCCCGGAGGAAACCTGCACTCCTGACCTATTATATCCTTGTGGGAGCATGTGTGGATAGAAGCTGTGCTTTCCCATATTTGTATTTACACAGGGGAGATGGAACTCTTTATTTCTGCAGCCGGCTCTTTGGAGTTGATTGCTCAGGTGAACTCCTCCACCAGTGTGTATATCATCTACAGCTGGGACCCGGCACTCACCGCCCACTGCCTTTATCAAGATAACTGCTACATCATGTGCAGCAATTCCCAAACATGCAGGTAGAGCGGCGGGACCCAGCCAATGACTTACACAAGGTGAGCAGATCCATCTGCACATACTCCCTGGATATTGCCACTACAAGCAGGCTACAACAGTGATTTGTAAGTCAGGTCCCTGTGTCCTTCTCCCCTTACTATTTAGTGCACAGAGAAATGAGATCTATTGTTCAGCTACTGACTATATCTGCACTAGTTTGGACTTTCTGTGGAATAGCAGTTGAGTATTCAATATTATATAAGCAATATGAGTCCCAATAAGGATTTATTAAGAGTTGTTTAGAGCTGGATATACCACATCTACAGAAGTGATACATTGATACATTGTCATATGCATTTGTTGCTTTCTAACTTATATTTATATTCAAAGATTGACTGATACTAAAGAACAGCTTCAATTGTAATATTGGAGCATACAGCTGGTGCTCCTTGTATACAGTTTGGGATGAGACCATACACTGTTTATCTGAGAATCTCATTTATAATTTTTTGTCTATTTTTATATCAGTATATTGTCTATATGAAGATTATTTAAACATATTGCCAATGTGTCCTTTGATTGTTTAATTAGATTCAAATCCATATTTGGTATATATTATAATAAATAGTTTTTATATTTAAATAGAGTTGACGTGTGTCTCTTGGGTCCAGGATAGTCCTATTGGTGCTATCCTTTACTATATAGTTATTTTTACCTCGAGTTTAGGGTGTTGGTGGACCCTTAGGTAGGCTGCCAGCCAAAATTCAGCTACATAGAGGTGGGCGACCTAAAATCTCTTTTCAATTGCGGCTAAACCTTTACTTTGAACATTAATTTTTTCTTGGAATATGCTGGTGCTGAAATTGTTCTCTACATTGAATGCTGCAGATGGAGATTTACTGCAGCTGTTTAGAGTCTTGAGACAAATGTGTGTTTTGCAACACAGGAAATATGTATATACCTTTTATCTTTTCTCATGTGCCTAGAAAAATCTCTGTACCAACACATTACAATTGATGTGATTATTCCCAATATATCAGGGTACTGAGATTACCTGAATGGACCCAGAAAAATCAGAACTGTGATTTCAAATACATTGGATATTAGAATTGTGAGTCCCATAAAAAAATATATAGGTTTTTTATTTTGAATAACAGCCAGTGATAGTCACCCATTTATCACCCTACTTATTTTTTAACAATGTTCAAAATAATATCTTTTAATTTTCCTTCCTCCCTCCCTCCCCTGATTAGTTGGTTCTTCTTTGTGTACTACCCACATTGGCACAACTGTTTTGTTCATGTAAATTGATACAAGAATCTGGTGGGAAATCAAACCCCATTTACTTTCATGATGTCACTCTTCACATGCTCAGAAACTAAACACACACATACAGTAAGCATGATTGCAGACCTGCACGTGTCTGATGCTTAGAGCTCCTTGTAAACAGAGCAGTGAACCAGGGTTCCGCAAAATCAAAGTAAAGTAAGGGTATGTTAATGCAAACTGAGCTATGCACTCCAACAGTTTAGGGTATAAACAACACATAGGTGGAGTTTACACAAGGTCAGGTCAGTTGCAAATATGACATTATGATGATGATGAATGCCAACCTAACCTACTAATTCACATTCAATCACTGATAAATCACCTTCACGGCTGATAACACTGCATTAGTTTAGCACACCTAGATCAACAGGCTGGGTACACACATAAAGATCTTCTGTCCAACCATCCAACTAGTTGATTGGTTGGAATGAAAATCTGGTAAGGTATGGGAGTAACCGATGATCAGCAATTTGCTCCTATATGCCAGAAAACAGATGAAAATGGACGTTCAGACAAGTTTGTTAAATGTTTGATCTAAACAATTTGTTCAACATCAATTTTTGTCTATTTTCCGGCATTTGGGAGCAAATTGCTGATTGTCATTTGCTTTCATACCTTCGCAGATTTTCATTCCAACCAATCAACTAGTTAGATGGTTGGACAGAAAATCTTTACGGGTGTATGCACCTTAAGCACATGATTGTTTAGGACACATTCTGCAGTAATTTACTTTTGGTTAAACATGCATTCTAGCATATGTGTATTTCTAGCAAAGTTAATGACTGCAAGCTACAAAATGTAGCCAATTGCATTGCCATTCTATGTTGCTATTATGCAATTGCATAATATTTTTGCTAAAAAAAGTTTTCTATTATTTCTTACTCGCCACCTCTCAGATTTTGAAGTGTTAAGTAAGATACACACTGGAGTGATGGGCATTCATTCTGACATCAGATTGAATGCCCATCAACAATGATTGTGTATCCACACTCGACGACTTTAATTAATGCTGTTACAGTCACAATTACGTCATTAATTACAAATGCTTTGGCCACTAGCGATATCGCTAGGTTTGATGTGCAGCAAATCAAACCTGGAGACTGTCACTAGCGACCATGGGAGTGCTTAATTGTCAGTACACACTGAGTGATGTAGGCGTTATGTCATTACAAAACAGCATATCATCCCGACATCACTCCAGTGTGTACCTAGCTTTACACAGACAAAGAGGGCATGTTTGCTAGCTCCAGTAAGATAAAGCCTGCATTATACATTTGTTCTCCATTCAATTTTTGTTATGTCTCATGCCTGATCTGCCCATTTATTTTTCTTAGAGATGTCCACACCAGCAATGACAACAGCAATCGTGCCTATAAGTCATGTGGAGATGTTTTTGTGGTGCCAAATATGAAGTGAAGTGCTACAATTCTGTGCATCTTTTATGTCTTTTATGGAATGATTGTGGTGACCCCAAACTTTGTCTCTCAGACACCTCTTGAAATGTTAACAAGAACAAACAACCACATTTATTGGGGTGGGTTTTTATTTTATAAAAGTGAAAAATATGTAAAAAAAAACTATACATATGTACAATATAACTCTTTGTCAAAAAAACAAATAAAGTAAAACAAAATTGAGCAATATTGTGAAATTCTAGAAAACCATTTTTAATTTAAATAAATAAAAGAAAAAAGTATTGATAATTTCCTTTGGTATTATTAGTGTACATGTACCTATTAAGGCAATGTTTCTTAACTTAATAATAAAAATGTGGATGGTGCTAGTATGTGTGTCTCTGTAACTTGAATATATCTGGTGCTGCTGTCTATTAAGAGAGGTGTGCATTCCTCCCCAATTGAGAAAAAAGAGAGAAAAATATAGACTGCGCACTCAAGGACTATTCAGAGCGAACAAGTCTTTTAGAGTAGTTCATAAAAACATATTATAATCAAAATAATAATAAATGGGTATAAAAAGAAACCCATACACTTTAAATAGACACAATTATTTAACAGCTTTGTGCAAAATATAAATATATATATATATATATATATATATATATACTAAAAACACAACATGAATCAATTGTGATAAATGGTTAAAAAATCGTCACCAGCATTCTATCAGTAGAGAATGATATAACAATGTAGCAGCATAAATTTAAACATATAGAGAGTAATTGTGTTTCTAATATTTGAGCAACATGTAGCAATAGTCAGTCAAATAGTTTCAGCTTGAATTGAGATGTTTCAAATCATAATAAGCCGAAAAATACGTTGCTGATATTAGCAGTAGAGCAGAGTAGTTCACTCAAAAGTGCAGAAATCTGATATATTCAGTAATGTTTTTGGCACTGTAGAGAGAAAACACAGAAAGTCCTGACAGGCCTATCGGTAAGGCTACAGCTTTATGTAGGGATCAGATATTGCTGCCATTCCAAAGAGTATTTTGTCTCACACTCTGGACATTTTTAACCATTTATCACAATTGATTCATGATGTGTTTTTAGTATATATTTATTTTTTTGCACAAAGATATTACATAAAAGTGTTTCTTAACTGCAGTTCTCATGCACTCCTAACAGTTTGTTTTGTTTGTAATATATTTGTAAAATCTACAAATTAATTGTGTAAGACTGGCTCAATGTGCATGCCTCAATGGCATTCTTTGTGTGGAAGGCAGGACAGCCTTATGAAAGGAGGACTGGTAAGTATTGGAGCTGGGGAGGGAGGATAAGAATGGAACTGCAATGGTGGGTGTCAGGATGGATTGGCGACAGGAGTAGTAGTACATCAGAGAGGGGGTGAAATCTAACAGGGGACAGAGGGCCTGATTCGGCAGTGCATGCTAGTGCACTGCTGAATGCAGATTTCCAATGTTTGGGAATCTGCGCAGGCGCTGGACCCATTCTGCAAGTGTGCAGAATGGGTCCTGCTAACTTGCTCACAGACTGGCAGTGATTGACAGTCTGCTGCCATTTGTGGGTGGGGAGGGGGCGATGATGCCCTCTGTGTCACCGACATTGTGAGGCAGGTAAGAAGCCAGGATCTCTGTCAGTTGATGTAGATTTCCTGGCCTCTTCCTCTAAATTGCAGAGGCTGGCTGCAGTACCCCATAGGTCACTGCAGCCGGCCGATGTCACACAGATTATCCGATGCTGCGTTGGACAAGGCAGCTCAAATAAGTAATGCACAGGAGGCATGATGCCTCCTGCTGCATTACCATATATGCAAGGATTGAAATTGCAAAGCTGTCTGCGTGCAGCTTTGCAATTACGATCCTTGCACAATCAGAAACAGGCCCAGAAACTCTGCATATGCTGTTATACTAGTATTGTGTGTAGGTTATTAAAAAGCCACACCATAACAATTGTAGCAATTTTAAGAATGTAGTATTACTTGAGACATTACATATTAGTGGCTAATGAGGTTGCAAATAATGAATAGGGCTGTAGTAACATTTTGTAAATGCTTTCTTATAAGATACAAGTGTTGATTCTATAAACATAAAAAGTGTGTTTTAAGTAAGTATATCTGAAATGAGTGTAAAATATAATTGGAAGTAATACAGATGTGACAACACATAAAAACATGGAATTCATTTTACAAGGGTTCATTTAAAATAGAGAGTGTATATTAGCTAATGAGGCTATAGTATATTCATATCTGCATTTTATGTTGGTTTTAACGTAAATAGGCCTGTAAATATGGCTTACAGTGCATCAACAATCACAAAAAAAACAACTCACAGATTCTGCATTTTTTCCTCGATTTAACAAGTCTCCAATCCACCAAAATGTTACCATACTTTGCTGATCTGTTTCAGTGATTTGTACATTTTCTTCATCCAAAGATCAGATCTGCTTATCATGAAAGTGCTCATATTATTAGTAAAATACTAGCAACGGTCTGCAGATCATCTGATTCTTACTGGAGATGAGCAGTTCAGTTTTACAGAAAACCAAACACACCCATACTTCAGGTTTCCGAGGAGAACCAACTCTTGGATCTCAAAATAAGGCAAAACGTAATTTTCCCATAAATCTCAGTTCTCTACATTTTTTATTGCATATGTGTCCCTCCCTCTCTGGGTAAGATTAGGATTTGTGGGGGCCAGTGGCAAGTAAGTTGTGGGGGCCCCCTACAATAAAATTTTCATTACCACACATTCTTCATTGTTAGGTTTTGTGTATTTAATCATTTCTAAAAGATCCCCAAACAAGTTTAATTCTGAAAGGTCCTCTTTTTAAGATTGTGTTACAAATACTGGGTCCCAAATAAGTACCTTCAGCTCTTGTTAATACACATGATGTTGTCCTGATCATACCTTGGATACCTTGTTAATTTTAAATGTATGGAAACTGTGACATTATAAGGTTCAAATGTGTGAGTTCCACTTAGTGTGTGAAGTGTTGCTTGATTTGAGTGCAATGAGATAGACATTAACACAACATTCCCGGAATGACATGGTGACTACATACCCAACAATCAACCTTATTGTTCTTCTTATCAGCTCATGATAAGTGTTAAGGGAAGAAGTGTCAGTTTGTATAGAGGTGCTGTCTTTGCACCATTGCATACACCTCTTCTCTGAATATAGATCACAATATTCATATACATTTTGGATTCGTGAGGCAAACCTGCACACACTGTCCTCACTGTAATGGTTCTTTTTTTCCTTGATACTTCACCAGATGTATCGTATACCCAGTACCAGTATGAGTCCTTATTTACCTGTATTTTGTTACTTTTATATATTTCTTTTTTTTTAAAACCTTCTAATTATTTTTATATATGGGCTATTAAGAATTTTTCACCTCGGTCTTCTGACCATCCTCTAATCTGTACCTATACCTGGGAGTATCAGTAGTAAACATGAGTGTGTGCATCTTTTATAGCTCTTAATGTGGTTAACACACTCTCCCTTATAATTATAGGTTTCAAAACAGGAGTAGAGTCTACCATGATGACCCTGGCAGTGCCCCTAGGATAACTCTCCACACCATCCTCGTCAGCCACCAGTCCTTGAAAGCCCTTTTTCGCTAGAAAAAAAAATACAACAAAAATAACTGCCTCAATCAATGGATACACAGAGACTTGATCACCAATAGCCATCTTTCCTTTTCATTGTCCAAAATCCATAGAAACATCACTAAGGATATCTCCTGATTCTATGAAGCTTAACTTGATCTGAACTATGGCTTTAATCAGGCCCATCATCAAATAAGTTTGTTAGATTTAAGTCACAGTCAATATCTTTATCTGCATCTTCTCTTGCTTCAACTGACCTCACCACCGGGTCGGAAACTTTTTTGCAGTGAGATGCGTGAATCCAATTATCCTTTTCAGCCACATCGAGGTTATTAGCAGAACCTGGAATGGGCCTTGCCATCGATCTATGAGTCTACCAGAACATAAGAAATGTCTCACCATTACATAGTCTCCAGGCTGGACTCCATGACCAGGTCCCTCTGTGAGTCTCTTCATAAGCTTTCCTTGCTTTTCTTGTAAAGTCTTCAAATACTGTGAGAATTGTTTAACATAGTCCATAGTTAAATCATATGACAGTGACAAGTCTGTTGCTGGACTTACAATGAGGATAGGCAGTTTTCCAAAAAGTAGCTGATAAGGGCACAGGTTAAGTTGCTGATTTGGAGTGGTGTGAATGCTATACAAAACCAGAGGTAAAGCCCCCAGCCAACTCATAGCAGTCCCCAAACCAACCTTAGCTAACTTGTACTTCATTTTAGTGTTTACACATTTAATTTGGCTTTTTTTAATACCCATATATTGACACATTGCTTGGAATACCTTCCCTGTAAAATGTGTACCTCTGTCACCTTCAAAATACACATGGGATACTATATCTGGACACAAATTCCTGCACAATTTCTTTGCTGTACATGGTGTAGATTTTTTCTGTGACAACATCTGGGTCACTTCATCAGGAAACTGTGAAGTACTCACAGACAATAAATGGTTAAATAAATGCAAGGTATCCAGGACACATTGAACCTGCTAATGATAGTGAGATTAGTTGCAGGAGGGACATGGACATCAGTAATGGTCATCAATTGAATCAGCTGAACCAGATTTAACTGTTCACTTCTGGGGAATGGTCATAAACAAATTGTTGATTAGAATAAGCAGACATAACTATAACAGTAAGCTTAGACATTAAAATAGCATAATCAGAGACAATAGTCTGTGAGTTTCAAATCTTGGTGTTGTTGATTAAAATAATCAAGCATAGATATAGCAATAAGCTCAGGCATTACATCAGCATTGTCATCATCAGTGACAGAAATCTCTGAGGTATAAATCTTGACTAAAACAGAATAAAGAGACAAAACGGGGAGATGAAACAACATTTCTGTAGGAAGGAGTTTAGAGGGTTTGGGGAAGGAGGGCAGGGGGAGGAAGAAGGAGGAGAGAGCTGTGAAGGCAGTGGGTGCCATTGGCTGACTGCCATCCCACATGGTAGGTGTCATTATGTAGCTTCTTATTGCTACACTGTAAAAAATTCAAATTGTTTGATTAAAGAAATTTGTCCAATTTGGATAAAATAATTGTTGCTTTAAAAGCTTCTTAAAACAAACAGATTAAATGTGCCAGACATTGTTAAAGGTTCTCGTGGCTCTGGAAACCATTTTGGACATATTCACATAATTTAGAAACAAATTTCACACTTTCATCATCATACAAGTATTTCACAATTGCATAGATACTTGTAATTTATAATCACATATGCATTTTTTATTATTATCCCTAGATCCCGCATTACACTAACCTCATTCCCCATCCTCTGCTGCCAAGATCTAAACATTTTTTTTTTAAATGACTAGCCCCTTAGCTCTTGGCAACTCACTCGATGCCATACACAAGAAATGTCTTTCTTTTTTTTTCCTGCTGCAAAAATAAAACTCTTTTTTTTCTAACAGCCAATCTCCTGACCTTGAAATGGGTACACTGTCTTCCAGCCTCAAATAAATTTTACACTTGCAATGAGAAACATTAATTCTTTCCAAGCATAAGTTTGTTAGTGGGATGCAATACAATTTGTGGTAAACTACTCATGTATAATTTTCCATTTCACCAAACCAATTCCTTCACCTTCATTCAAACAACCATTGCCATCCAGGTGCTTCACATGCCCTGCCCCTGTACTCTGTAGCTTATTGCAGGCTACAGTCAACTATCTCTGCACATTCAAATCACTTGCTCATACCCTCTATATAACTTACATAAACTCTCTTCAATCCCATACAAATACTTAGACAGTGTTGCCCTTTAAAAAACAAATGAGATTAACCTTTTTCTTTCACTTTAAAATTGTGCCACATCTGTCAAAATAATAATAAAAAAACCTGTCTTTTGTTATCAGATTAACACCTTTCCTGTGCTATCTGTCTGTTGTTATCAGATCAGCACCTCTGTTACACCACCTGTAACTACAAGTCTACCCTGTGCTATATGTCCTTAGTTATCAGATTTAGCACCTTTACATCAATATTATCTTGCTATCAGATATCTGCAGATCCTTTCCACACTGTCTAGCCATGTGGACTTCTCCCTTTGTCTATGATATTACCCCTGCAACTCACATAACCAGATTCACTTCTCTCTACACACACTTTTCATAAAAGACAATAAAGAAAATCCAACAACACCTATGTCACCAATGTCTATCACCTCGACCCCTAAATAATTACTTAATAACAACAACAAACCCTAACATTTATCTGACACAAAACAAATCTTAAACAATATTCAAATTCTGGAATAAACACCTCAAGTTTACAATATATAATAAAATATCAGCAGAAACTGATCTATGTTAATCAAACCATCTGCTAAATCTAACATAGCAAAATACAAACAATTAAAACACATCTACTTTGACCACCCAATCAGGGGTTTTCACCAAAGGAAAGAAAGGTGAAGGAGGAAAGTTGAGAGAAAGTATGCGCAACCTTATTTTGATGGATCACTCAAACATGTTACATACACTGCTATCTACAGCCTTATAGTGTGTGTTTTTCACTAGTGACAATAGACCCTATCCTAATTCTAACTCCAAGCGGCAGCCATAAGCGATACCTGGGAAGAATTCTGACCAGATCCTGCTGCCATTAAAGTCAGCCAACCATACACACATGCACACCATTATCTCATACAAAAATAAAAAAAATGGTTTGCACATCTTTTTTTCAGAGTGAGCAGAAAAAGAATCAATGCCTTGATACTTACAAGTTCAAGACATTTTATTTTCAAGAAATTATTATAACATAAAAGTCTGTCCAATATTTGACAGATAATGCAATCCCTTCAAAACAGCAATCCAGTAATAACTTCAGAAATCAACAAAAGAATAATGCAAAGACAATCACTCAATTAGCTAATTTAAAGAAGACCAATATTTTACATTTATCATATAATTTAGTGGAAAGTGTTCCGCAGGACAGAATAACTTTTTCTTATCTACTGGCACACTGCCCAGGCTGAGAAGGGGGATAGAAGAAGAAAAAACACACACAGCTCACAGCGCAAATCTTCTGACAGGCTGCAAAACTACACTTATTATAATCACACTATTAAAATAAGGGAAAAAACTTATTAAACTTCTAACAAGAATGAACAAATCCAGAACATTCAATTAATACAGCAAAGTTTAACTTACCACTCTATCAGAGACTGAGGGAGGAGGGAGAGAGAAAAATAAACAATACTGCACTTAAAAAATAAATTTATGAGTAAAATAACTGACTGCCCATGCACTCTCTCTTTCCCTCAATCACCAACCTATAGTGGGCGTTAACTTGGTGTATCTCGCTGCTGGCCTCCAAAATTGATAACACGATATGTTCTGGATTACTTATAAGCCTTACTTGTTATAAAGAGAAATAAAATAAATCACACAAATACAGATTCTAAAATAAATGACAATGCTTTTACTTAAAGACAGCTTAATTATACATGTGTTTGCCAGGGCAATTACAACAAAAACATAGATATTAAACAAGATGGCTGCTGCATCAGACACACACTTGCTTACTTTAGAGAGAAAGGGAAGGCCTTATCCTCTGTAGGCCTGAGGCCATTCGACAAATGCGGCCTTCTGCAACTCACACAACTATATGAATATAATCTCAATCATTTCTATATGCTCTTAATTGCAATACAGGAAATAATAAAATACATAAGCATGCATATATTCATGAATTGCTGAAGGAACATGTACGTCCACATATTCCTGTGTTATCACCCAGGATGTGGGTGTAGTTACAGTCAAAGGGTGACCTTAGGGTTGGTCTCCAATAGCCGGTATATCCCCCCTCCACTCCAGCATTATGCATTACAAAAAATTCAATGGGACATTTCAATGACATTTTAAACCTCTCCATTACATCACTTCCTGTTTCAAAAGGCCATTGGCTTTATAACTTATGAATCACTCCATTTAAAATATATATATATTTTTTAGAAAGTCATGACATTTTAAAGACCACAAACAATTGTTATATTGTCCAGATATTCTAGATTCCAAGGTAAGTAATAATAAAAGTATAATAGGAGCTCAGTAAATCTTCCTTAAAATGAATTCAACCTATTTCTATGTGAAAATGAATAGCCTAATAAATAGGTGTAAAAATATCTTAACATATAGATAAAACATCAGTAAAAGTAATAAAATAAACTCCTTATATTTTTATGTAACAAAATATTTACTTCTGGGTAAAATTCAAAGTCCCAGATCCTGTCTAAGCAGTTAATAGCAGAAAGGGGCAAGGCAAGTATTTTGTATAAAGCAGGGTCCAAATACTGTGTTTACTATAGTCATGGAGTGTCCTACACATGCAGTGGAAGTGCTGCAGATGTCTTTTCCTTTACAATTGCAGGTACAGTGTGGTGCACAACCTAATGGGCTAGCCGCTCAAGCTGCAGGTACTACTGTAATTATGTATCAATGAATAGTACCAATACTAGTTAGTAACATTACAAATACAATACTGAATAAAAACTGGATAAAATACTTATCAATAAGAGGGCTTAGTATGTGAAAGATGATCAATAAATTACATTAAAGTGGGGCTGCATGAATATATTTTTTATGGAAGTATAGTTTATTTTATTTAAGCCACTACTAGTGGTAAATGAACATTGTGTTATAAAAGGGCCATTTAAATAATAATAAGTATAAACAATAAATGATGCTCCATACTTTATAGATGGAGTAAATTTGGCATCTGTAAACCTAACTGGAAATCAACTACTATCATAAAATAAAGTGCCAGACTTAGAGATGAATAAGTCCCAATGGTTTTATTACTCCATTTGTTAACTTAACCACATTAAACCATAGAAATAACAACAGAGACAAAGATGATTAGATTAAAGGGTAGCAGCCTAATTTAACCACTTAACTGACAATTTTTATTGTCAAAAACTCTTTTTAATAAAGTTCAAAGAGCATTTTTAAAAATACATTTGAATGTTAATAATGAATTATATATACCTAGGAGGGTTTTTTCCCTCCCCCAAACCCTATGTCCAAAGGTCCCCATTGAAATTTAATTTCCCACCCCATCAAAATAGATCCCCAGTGAAAAAAAAAGCCCCAGCAATATTAAACCCCACCCCCTAGTGGTAATATGTGTCAGAGACCCCATCCTCACCCCCAGGGACAATTGGTCCCAAATTTAGTCCCACCCCCTCCCCATGTGTCACTATATATATATATATATATATATATATTTATACTGTATATATTTAAATACAGTACATACCCCCCACAAGAAAATATTTTTATATTTATCATGACCCCCCTCCATTCTAGTTAAAATATATGCCCCCCTGTTACCCCCTGTGTCTAGCCCAGCCCCCTCATCTCCTTCTTGCTGAGCACAATGGAGTGTGATGCAGGAGGAACTGATCATCAGTTTCCACTTTGTTGCAGCTGATCTCTGCACATGCAAAGATCAGCTTACTGGTGTTCGAAGGGGAACTATATTCCCCTCTTTGCACCTTTATTTTAAGCGCATGCACCCCAGAGTGCTATTCGAATGGCATTCTGGGGCGTGATACTGGGAGTGATGTCAGCAGTCACAGACTGCCGTATCACTCACAGGGGGCCTAAGGAGGAGGAAATCCATACTGCACATGTGCAGAACAGATTTTCTCCATTACTCAAGAGGAATCCGGACATGCATCACTAATACATTATATGCGACCAGTTCAGGTAATGCACTCCTGGCTGCCATCAAATCTCATGCATTATTGCCAGGCAAGTGGTTAATGATCAATTGAAATTTTATTGGGGTGGAAAAAAGCAGGTCTACCTCAGTCACAGTCCAAATAAATAAGTCTTTAAATAATGATGGTGGATCCCTGCCTCCACGCAACTGGATTTGTCAGTACCACCTTCCCCCAATTTGCCCAGCATTGGACCCTCCCTAAGATGGAGACCAGGTCCTCCCCTAAGGTAGTGACCAACTCGCTCTGCTCAGTGGAAGCTGCCACCCAAACACTCTTGTGGCTTAATAAGCTGCTAACAAGCACTGCTTTCTGCCAAACTGCACTCCTGTTTGTCAGAAAACAAACAGCAGAAATTTCACATTCTATTGAAAGATACTAACCAAATCCAAGTCAGGTGGGTGAGAGAAGATATGGAACTGGAAGAGGGAAAATGGCTCCCAAGCCACTGTATGGAATGGATGACAGGTGCATGCTCGCTGCTCTGTGACATCAACATAGCAGAGCAGCTCTGCTATTTTTGTGTCACCCCCTTAGATGGTGTTACTCTGTGTGTCCCGCAACCCCCTAGTGATGCTGTAAATCAATAATTAATTTACTAGTAGAAGATGGTCAGCTAATCCACATAAGAAAAGAAAACACAGTAAATATTTGCAAAGTACTATTGTTAATGAAATATCAGATTAAATACTAAATTTTAAATGCTACAGTACATATGTTATCTTGCATTTGACAGCAAATGTATCAAGAAATTCAAGGATATATATACTGTACATGCAGTTCTTGAATTTTCAAAGCTGTTCAGAGGCTGTTGAGAGGATACTAAAGAAAGCCTTTTAGCAGCTTTACCCTTGTGCAGTCTTCCTGAATATTATGGAGCTTTAGTTAATGCATTTGAGGCTAGACCAGAATCAGAACTCACTTTTGAATTTGTCAAAGCCAAATTAATTAATGACCACAAACACAGGAAAAAAATTAGAGAAGGAAATGAGACCATGATAGCAGAATAGCTCATAAATAAGGATAAATTATCGAACTAAAAGCAGGGAGCTCAGTGTTTTATTGCTGTGTGAAACTTGTACATTTATAAAATTTTTGCTCTATTTGGAAATTAAGTCCAATGTACAGAAGGAGAATGACAGTCACCAACATTTGCAAATGCTGTTATAAATAAACTTCCAACTAACATATATACAGTATACAAAGTATAAGTGTTTCTAAGTGTACAACTGCGAACAGCAATAACAACTGCATTACATATTTTAAACTACATGTACCTTAGTCAAAGTGCATTATACCCTAGTTTAACTTTCTGTCTGGAGGACTACTGCTCACAGCATTCCTGTTTCCATTTCATATTGATAGCCACATTAACCCTTCCAGGTTATGTCACCCAGTACACTATAACTTCTTACTTACAAATGCTATCATCATTCCCAGATTAAACATGTATCTAACCACACAATTGTGATCTTTACCAAGGTTGATACTGTGCTGAAATCTGGCTGTCAAAAGTCAAGATAACCTTGGTGTGGAACATGCCAATACCAAGAAAATTGAAGCTGCAGACAACACAAAATAAGAGGATCTTTATGAGTACAGAAAGGCCATTATTCACCTGTATGATATAAATGCTTGGTGCAGGGATCAGCATTAGTTTTGAGAGGCTAGGAGGTGCTAAAAATTATGATACGTTTGACATGGAAATGCAGTTAAAGCAGAAGAAGTTATGGAAGGTCACTAGTAACCATGGTGATAATCTAAATTGGAGGTGTAGATACTGTATAGCTATGTAAACAATTGGTCTAGCAATGGAATCACTTACTAATGCTTATTATGTTATCCATGGAAAAGCTACAGCATATGCTATGTGGATAACTCTGAAAATAGCTTGTGAATATAAAGGCTTAATGAGAAGAATTAAGCTGAGGTGCTCATGGTATGGAACAAAGCTTGTAATAACATGAATAGATACTGTAGACAGAATGTCATCCATCTCTCAGGAATAGAATGGGTAGAGGTTGGTATGGTGGAGCTGCAAAATCTTACACAAGAGTATGAGTTCTTGGTAGTAGTGTTAGAGTAATGTACTACGAAGATGACCACAGAGACAGTACCGTACATGCTATTTTATTGCAGTTAAATAAATAAAAATTCTATCTAAAAGTCTAAATGTTTTAAGCAAAGCAAGCCTAAGATAAGATGTTTCAAGTTCACAAGTTTGGACATACAGTAAGGACTCATATTGCAGATCAAATGTATGAAGGGGCACCTCATCATTTAATTATGAAAGTTGGAATGAATCAGCCTTGAACAAAGCAGATAGACAGATAGACACTGTAAAGATTACTTTTACATGGACACAGGAGCCACAAGGCATTTCAGCTGCTATGAAAATTGGTTCATGTAATTAAAGCCATGTGAGTCAACCAAACTTTGAGGTATAGAAGGCAAGGTACAAAATGTCATTACAGTTGGGACAATCACCCTATGCTTAAAAGTGAGAGACAAGGAAGTTGTTACTGATGTGGAAGATATAATATCTTAATTTCCATAAGTGTCCTTGAAAGGACCAGCTATAAAGTACAATTTGCAAAGGATAGGTGAATTGTGTAAATCAAAGTTGGACTATTATTGCTGCAGTAACCTTATATCAACAACTATATAGAAATCAGCATATGAGAGCTGTATGAAGGGCAAGCAAATGCACTACAGCTTTCCTAAGTTCGCATCCAGAGCACAAGTGCCATTGAAGTTAATGGATACTAACATGTAACCAATCAAGGTTAAATCCATGAGTGGCAGGCATTACTTCATGACAAGGATGACACATGTCTATTTCCTAAGAAACAAAAGCAAAGTAACAAGTAATATCAAAATGGACAATAATCTCACAGAAAACCATCTGGGTAAGAAAACTAAAATTTGTAAAATCTGACAATGGTGGAAAATACATGAATATAGGGTTAAGTTAGTATCTTAAAAAATGGTGTACAGCATCAGATAACTATGCCTATACACCAGAACAAAATGGTGTCGGTGAAGAAGCAAATAGAACAATAGGTGTTAAAACATGAACTATGCTGAATGATTCAAATCTTGACAATATAGTTTGGGCTAAGGCAGTGAGAACAGCTGTCTACCATAAAATCAATCACCTATAATGGCAGTCAATGAGATGACACCATTAAAAGCATGGACAGGTAAAAAGCCAAATTTCAAACATTTGTGTATTTGATAGTAGCGCTTATGCTCAAATACCCAAGAAGATAAGACACAAACTTGATTTCAAGTCCATTGAGCACATCATGCTAGGATACTATAATCAGAGCAAAAGTTACCATCTTTGGGACTTTAACAATAGAAAGCTCATACTGTCACAATATTTTCTGTTTCAGTTGTGTCACTGTATATTCCTGCAGCTAAAAATTTGTCAAAATATGAAATAACAAAACTAAACATCAATTTGGGGAACAGGAGTTCCAGAGTTCCATAAGGAGCAACAAGTGGAATACTCCTAGAAAGTTTAGTGAGAATTTTGCTGGACTTGTTTGCTGTATATCTCAGACAATTCATGATTCTATACCAAACCTATGATTGGTAAGAGTTGAGAATACTGTAGGTCCTGAATTCCAACATGAGAGTCCAAAAAAGCATGAGAACATCAAGTGCTGTGTACTCAATTGCAAAGGAAGGAAGTGTAGCATACTTGCAATAGCTTTACTTACTTCTGGGACTAAGTGTAATTTGAACTTGACTAGTTCAGAGAGGGCCATCAACATTTCATGTAAATACCACTTTATCAGGGGTCTGATGGAGAATGCTTTAGTTTGTGCAGTTTATGTATCCAGTGAAATGCTAACCAAAAGTTTGATTTTCCATGCAGGAATGTGGACTGGAACATATTTGAATTGTTGATGTTTTATTTGATGAATGTCTTTGCATACCCCTCAATGTTCACCACTATAGGAGAGATATGTCAAATGTGTGATCCTTATATTTTGTCCTGTGAGGGATGGCAGTCTTGAGAGAGGGGGGTGTTGAAGGAGTGCACTCCTACACTGCCTCCTCCCAGGAACCTGACAAGGTAGGCTACAGTACTAGGATCTACCAGGGTCAGTTAGACAGGCCTAACCTCTGATGTGCTACTGCATCTACAAGTGTCTTTACTCCCTGTTGTAACATGAGGATGGTTGAATCAATGATACTCACATCATAAAGACCAATACAGAGTCATATTACTAACTAGCAAGTATACCGTATCACCACTTCTAGTGTATATTTTGGCATAGCTGTTACACCTGGGATATCCCTATGTCATATGATACTTGGTAAGCTGTACTGCATGTAGATTTACTGCCACCAGAACTAACCAGAACTAACAACTGATTTACATATTTTACACCACTTGTACCTTGGCCAAAGTGCATTATACCTTGGTTTAACTGTGTCTGCAGCACTACTGCTCCCAGCACTTCCGTTTGCATTTCATATTGATAGCCACATTAACCTTTACAGATTGTGCCATTCTAAACACTATCACTGCTTACTCTGCTTATAAAATGGGAGTTGAAAAATGTTTCCCAAAATTTACTGTTGACCACTGAAACTGTGCAGAATAAACACACTGCAAAAACCAGTACATTAATATTTAGACAAAGTCATATATGCCGTGTGCTTCAGTATGTATAATAGGCAATACAATAAGGTTGTAGATAACTGAAATAGGGCCTGATTCAGAGATGTACACTAACCCTATGGTTAGCTTACATCTCCGATAGTGAGTGGTTTGCACATGTGTAGGACCCATTCTTCTGCACAAGTGCAGAACAGGTCCTGTGATCTTGCCTGTAGACCTTACGAAGCTGCAGCATGATTGAAATGTTGCTGCATTTAGCGAGCGGAGTGGTGGCGCATCATCCCCATTTTTTGGGAATGACGAGGCCAGGGTCTGCATCGATGGATAAAGATTTTCTGGTCTTGCAGCTGCCAGGACTCAATCAGGCTGCTGTATGCTTCAGCCTCAGTCACAGACTTGGGATCACAGATGCAGCAAGGAGGTGTCTGTCTCCTATAGACACCTCCTGCTGCATTTGCAATTAGATGGACAGAATTTCACAGCCGCTTGTGTGCAGCTCTGCAATTCCAACCATCTCTAAATTAATCACATAGAAAGGAAATCAATACAGGATGAATATAAAACCTGCAAAACTGCATATCACAGTAATGTAAGATGCATGGTCATAGCCAAGAAAGATGAGTTTAGCAAGGGACCACTTCATCATCACAGAGGGTACAACTGTTCCTGGATGTTCTACATCTCCATACCACCTCTGCTTATCTTCAAACTGCCTATTTGCTACCCTTCATGTGTGTATATGCACTTATTTCACCCTACTTGTATGTATATCTCTTTGTCTCACCTGTCTTTGTTCCCCCTTTGTATGTGTGCATCTGTGGCACCTCATTTGTTTTGCCTGAGAGTTTCTCTAACCTCATTGAGTGCCTCTGTTTATGAGTACTTATGTCTCCCCATATGATATTCTCTGTCACTTGCCCCCTCCTTTGAAATTGTGTCTTCACATTGTGGATATTTTTTTGACTTAAGTTAATGAAGTACATATTGTGGATTGTAGTACAGTAGTTCATTCTGCCACCTTGTATTAACCTTCCTTACAATTGCAGTAGTTTAGACCATAATTATTTAGTACTTTTATATTGCAATATGCTCTGGCAGATCCACTATTTTGGGAATCTTTTTTACTTCAATTCAACTTCTTTGAACTGTGGGGGTCATTCAGCCTGCTCGCGAGCGCAGGGCGCTCGCAAGCGGGTTGATGTTACCCCACTGCGCATGTGCACGACGGAGGGAGCTCCATCGTGTGCATGCGCGAGGCCCAGCTAGCGACGGGGTAGCCGTCGCTCTGGGTCTCGCACCAAAGGGGGCGTGCTGTCAATGTTGATTGACAGCACGCCCCCTTTGGTGGGCGTGCTGGGGGCATGGCAGCCAGATGGAGGCGTTCCCATGGGAAACGCCTACCGTCTGAAGCCGGGCCCACTGACATCAGTAGTGATGTCAGTGGGAGTGATTTGGGCTCTGATAGAGCCAAAATCACTCCAGGGCTTGCGGCAGTGAGACCCTACTGCAGGGTCTCTGTCGCAAGCCCGATGGTCCCGACCATCGCGACCATCATCATGGACGCTCGCATAAGCTGTGGGTGGTCACCCACAGCTATGCAAGCGTCCAGGAGGATGCTCCATTTTCATGTAGGAGGGCCCTGATTCAGAGTGAGCGCTCTGGTCAGAGTGTCCGGCTCTGAATCAGGCCCTGTGTCAGTAGACATCACTAACATCATCAGGTTGTCTGTATCCATCTACTGCAGGGAACTAATGCAATAATATTTTTTATTGTGTGTGGGACATTTTGTGCTATATGACCTTGTTTGTTATATTTAAATTGATTTATTAAAGTTGTGTTTTACTATTGAGCCATACTTTTTTTAACCAATTATGCACTATAGTGCTGTGTGTTGTTACCTGTGATGAAAAAGTTGCCTAATACAGGTACTGACACAGTCAGCAAAATAAGTAAGAAGGCATAATTAACAAAATTGGCATAGAGACTGAATGTACAGGGCTTAGTTTATGTAGAAGATAGAATAAAAAGTGGTTAGTTTATCCAGTAAGAAACAACAAAAAAAGTTGAAGCTGTGTGAGGAGAAGTGTCTCTCTTAAAACATTGGAGGCCCTTTTAAAATTTTGCTATGGGGCCCAAAACGTTTTAATTACTATATGCCCATGGTTAGGGTTAACCAGCTGGAAGGTCAATTAACTTCCCTGGCATCCATTGCAAAGTGGGGACAAGGCAGGGTCACAGAATGGGAAACAAGTGATGTCCATTAATATATTACTAGCAAGCTAAATTGGAAAGATGGATGAAATTGTACAAAATCAGTGCTGATCTCAGAGAATTCCCCAATTATAATGGGATGGGGATCTCCTATAACTGGAGGGTGACTCTTCTGGAGAAACAGAGGGAACAACTTGCAGTGCTTGGGCCCCATTTACATCTTACTGCTTAATACCATGTACTTTCTAGTAGGAATCCAATCTTATAGTTGAGAATTTTATATATTGTTTTTTATCTGTTATACTATTGCATCTTTGATAAAAAGAAAGTTCTACACTATGAACCATTCTTTTAATTCCTGTATATCATTTGCACCATATTGAGTGGGATATTCTACCTGAGGAAGGAAAAAGTGACTCCAGGTTTAAATTCAAGCATTTGTTCTATGTGCCCCAAATTTATCTTTGGGCTGTAAGTGCTATGGTTAGAGGGTAACCACAACATATCCTGCACCTAAGGTTGAATTTACCTTTTTTTTATTAGGACAATATGGCCATATTATTTTAACTGTAATACACTATTACATATTTATTCAATGCATTTGAGGTTGAAAGTTTTGTGTAAGCACAGCAAAAGTTAACCAAGAGAATATGTGTATTTTTATTATCATTATGCATTATTTTTATATAAGCATTATTGTGCATAATTGATTTTATATGAAGAATCATGGATATGTATCAGATTAAATATTTTCCTCACAAAAGATCAGGAAACAGACCTGAAACTAAGGCTGGTCATTGTTTGCCACCCATGTTTGAGGGTTTTGCCACTAATGGTCCTCCATTATTGATGGTCACCCATTGTTTACCACCCATGGTTGATGGTTTTGGCACAGATGGTCCTTCATTCTCAATGGCTATACTACAGCAATTTTTTTCTTCTTGGCAAGAGGGACACAGAGCTTAGACCCACCCACTAACAGTCGATTAAGCCCTGCTCCCCTCCCTAATTGGCCTACCATTTGCCACAGCAGGAATGTTCATTAATTGTAGAAATCATTGATGGTTCCCTGTTGATGGTTGCATGCCATCGATGCTAAGTACTTATGGCTCCATCGATGGTTAACCACAGCTACTGTTTAAAGTGTTTGTGCTCAAGCCTTGTCAGAACAGGATAATGTTTGCATACTGAAAAGAGAAATTCAAAAAATCAGCTGGCTGTTCTCCAAGCATATGTGTGGACACATAATATAAGCAAGATTTGGAACAGCAATTTGCTGAATACATTGTAAATGTAGTGAATAAAAAAAACAACAAAAATTAACAGTGCTAAACTTGTCTGTGTGAAGGCTCTGGCAGTTTCTCCATAGTGATTATATTAAGTGAAACTGCAGACATGACAGACAGTCTTTCCAGCTCACAGGATGTTTTAGCAGACCTAAGTGGGGCTGTGAAGTTTAAGAATACTCAGATATAGTAGATGCAGCCCAGAAAGCCCAGAGATCAAGGGGGGTCATTCTTTCACTGATGCTGGGAGAGAAAAAACTGTTAGCAGATAACATTCAGAATCTCACAGAGTCAGCTGTGAGAAATAATCTACTGATATAAACAATTAATGAGTTGAAAAATTGGAAAATACATTTATCCACAGAACAAGGTCAAGAATCACAAAATTATCACATTTTGTCAGAGTGATTGTGTGTTAATGAGATAGTGCATACAGATGAGTAGCTCAAATGTCAGTAAGGATAAATGATTTATTAGAACAAGAGGTTTCTGACAAAATAGCATTGAATTGTAAGAAAGATGGCAATAATCCCATGCTCGATGAGTTACCAACCACTAAACAGTTTGTAATTTGTAAAGAAATGAAGCAGGATCATAATTCCAAGTGATCCCTTTTGAGGAGATCATACCAAGTGATGCTAGGGGACTGGTAATGTATTTTGCTCCTCCCACTGAAACATGGGAGGCATCAAAATCCATTACATGGGAGAAACGCAGGGTTGCAGTCAAAATCCATGCTTTTGAGAATGAAGATTGACCCATGACATTATTTGATCTCACATGGATACACCCACCTAGAGCACTTTACTGTTTTACTAGACTCTGGAAATGAACATAGTGTCTGTCATGAGAAAACATATATTGCAAATTATGCTTATTGTTCATCAGCTAATGATGAAATTGGGGTTGGAGGTTACACATTGACAAATTATGTAACAACACTGATGCACAATGGACTTAAATACACAACAGACATAATTATTGGGGAATTGCTGTTTGATAGCAGAGAGCATGGAATAAGTTTATTGGATGTAAACACTTAATTTTGTATACCAGAAAAGTCTATTGTGAGTAGTAAGAAAACTCAAACCACAGTGTATTTCCCACAATCTTCTCAGTCACTTAACCTGCACAGATAAAATATATAGCAAATTACCAACAGCAACTACAAGAACTGACATGTCAATTGCTAAAAAGATCAAAGAAAAAACGTTGACAGCATAACAGAGTGGCAAAACAGATTTTAATGAATGGAAGATAGTACTCACAAAAAAAGGGGACACATGAAAGGACAAAACCCCTTTGTTTTAACACAGCCACTTTCGAAGTATGGAAAGTTAAAGCAATGTTGCAGGAGATACAAAAACTACAGACACCTTTACAAACTGTCAGACATCTGGCAGGAAAAGAAGGGTCTAGCCCAGTGGTTCCCAAACTGGGTGCCTCAGGGCACTTGCAGGGGTGCCTTGGGTTGCTGGTTCAGTACCAAATAAAATGATTTTTAGTCAGTGTGATAGGCAAAACCAATGCTAATGACTGCCAATCGAAAAATATGTGGACAAAAAGAAGTGCATCCCTGTCAACCACCACATAACTAAACGTAAGGGTGACATAAGCACAATTTACAAAATTTTTGCTAAATTTCTCAATAAGAAACTTTTAGCCCAGGGGTGCAGTGGAAAAAATGCTGATACTTCAGGGCGCAGTGATTCAAAAAAGTTTGGAAACCACTGGTCTAGCCAATTTGATAAACCTTTGACTGTTTTCCAAGTCACTGAAAAGACTAAAGGACCTGTAAAAGATTGCACTGAAAACTCTACATCTGATATAAAGCAAACAGATGAGTCCTCATACATTCTTGTCGCAGTCGCATGAAACAGCCTTTATTAGCACGCCAGGGTGCGCGCAACTCTGTGTCCTTTTTGCCCAAAAATGCAGCTTAATCACAATGTGGCATAACTAAGATGCACCAGGAGACTGTGCTCATTAATTTGATATGCAACACTTATATATATGTGTACGACTGAGTTTCTGAATCTGTATAAGAAATGCTACAATGGCCGCAGCTTTTTTCCATACAAAGTTCCATTGTGCTTTAGTTACAGATTCAATTGCACACAGATATAAAAGTGTCACATATCATATTAATTAGAGAAAAAAATGCAAAAAAACATGCCTGGCTCTAGAAGAGTCGCATGGGACTGGCATCAGGCATCTCATGCCACAAGGAATACTGAGGCTCAATGTATGAGGACACACCTGTACAGTAAATGGATTGCTGTCCAACACTGGAAGAGCGACATGGGACATGTTAATATACACACCAGTAACTTACATGCAAAGCACGCAAAATAACAGTTTAGAGAACATGGTGTACATTTCACAGCAGAACCATCACTGATTGTCCTAGAATGTTGGGTGCAAGAACTTTTAAGCCATGAAGGAGCTGAAGCTACAGTCCAGCATTCTCAAGTGAAAGATAACAGATTTATAGAAATCATGGTCCTAACATTGCAGAAATGTTTTACATTTACTAATAGTTGAAAATGTGACCTAGCCTGCTTGCTACTGGAGAAGGCCTTATAGAAATAACAACTACACAAGTGTGGCAATATGGATTCATTAGTCTTTACCAGGGGGTGAAGAGGTGCCAATTTTAAAACCATAGAACACAATGTTTTAAGAGCAATGTTATTTTTATTAGTTGATCTACAATCCAAGTGATTATACTAAAGTCTTGACAAAGACACAATAACTTTTTTAACATTTAAGAAACTTTAAAGACAAAGACATGGAGAACACTGCGTCATTTATATTTCTTACTATGGACAACATTTTCAGTGTGAATCAGGGGTATCTTAAGAGAGGAGGGGCTGGTGTGCACTCCCCGTACAGGGCCCCCTCCTCTCTTCCCAGTGTCCGGCAGCTGACTGATGCGGCTGGCCAGCCACTGGAGCATTAGTAGACTCCGGGCACTAGAGTGTGCCTGGAGTCTACTGCACATGCACAGAATGCCGGGCAAATGGCCACCGCGGCCATTCTCCGGCATTCTGTGCATGCACAGAAAACTCTGGGCACTAGAGAGTGCCCGGAGTCTACTGCGCATGCACAGAACACTGGAAAATGGCCGAGGTGGCCATTTTCTGGTATTCTGTGCAGCGCTGACACCCACTGCAGGACCATTGACAAGTAAGTTTAAAATAATATGGGTACAGGGTGTGTGGTGCGGGGCCCCCTGGACCAGGGGGCCCATGTGCCCCACACACACTGCACCCATTATAGATACACCACTGCTGTGAATGAATGAGTGTATACTGTAATTTGTTTAGGGAATAGAAAGTTTCAAATATATCCAATAATTATTTGTTAAAGTAAATCCTGATTTTTAAGATGGTATTAGGATAATAGAGTGGCCGTAGATCAGAGAAAATGTAGATTTTAACTTAGCAGGATTATGAAGAATCAAGAGGCTAAGGCTGGCAAATAAATTGAAAAACTGAAGGAGGAAATTATATCTATAGGGCCAAGACAGATTCAGAATTTTTGAAAGTTTCTGATCCTACTTTTTTCCCCTCTTCCAGGTAATACCATTGAGAAGGATGACATCTTTTATGTGGATCTCAAATCTACTGATATCTGTTCTTTCACTAAATTCTTAACTTTGAAAGAGACAGAGGGATCAAGCATTATTGACTCCTTTGCTGGTGAGGTCACTCCATTGATCATAGCTACTTTTAGTACTGCACCTAAGTTTTTTTACTGAGTCTCCCCCAGTGCAGAGTGGGATATATTGACTTTAAATGAGATTATGGGGATGGCAGTACAATGTGGATTGGGTCAAACATATTATGATCTTACAAAGGTCAATTTCATGTATCATTCAATGTGTTAGGGGGGAGCATTCTATGGTATTGGGTGAGTAATCATTTTATCAGTATGGTTGGAGTTTTGTTATAGTATGTGTTAATTTAGTGTAAATGACCATGGATGTGAATATGAGGTCACTGTTTGTCTTCTGGGCCATAATTCCAAAGTCTCTTTTACACTCTGTTTGGGCTCTGCCAATGTGTTATCAGTCTTCACAGTCAAGTGCACAAAAACTGCAGACAGGGTGTTGATAAACAGCTGGAATGCAAGTACAATCTCATTGTTGTTGACCCTAATAAACAGGTAGGTGAAAACTGTAGGCAGGATATTCGACTGTTGTGTTGTTAATAAAGTCCCTTTGTAACATCAATTGTTGAGAATCCCATTTTTGTACACTACTTAACTAAGCCCAGAATGTACTGTATATTTCTATGTGTGTTGTTCTGGCTCATGGATACCTCAGGAATAATAAGTGCAGTATACGGACACAATGGTGCAGCTAGTACGTAAAATGGATAGTACTTATCATATGAAGTCTGCTGGTCTCCCTGGTCTTTGCTGGTCTGCTTTCCTGAGGCTGGTAGTGTGCAGGCGAGGGGGATGAATACTAAGCTATGCTTAGATGAATAGAGACATTTGTACTAAAATACCTTTTATTGTACCACTCAAATGACAACTGCATATAAGATGTAATATAGATAGCTACAGAGTTACTAAATAGTTCTTATTGAATTGTTCCCAATGCATTTTGTCCTCTCCTGGGACTTTTTTAAGGGCAAATGATGCATGTTCTTATTCCCCAGGTTTTATACTAAATGTCTCAGGTGTAGTTACTGGTTTGCAGTATTGTGCATGCGCACTAGGTGGACACTCAGCTGTTCACACTGTGTATGTGTGGTTCCATACTGCTGACTCAAGGGATAACTTGTAATGCTCCAGTACATGTAAACTGTTCCCATATACTTCTATGGCTTCGGGTCCTCTAGTGTTTGTAGTCTGGACTTCTCCTATGGTGGTGGCCATTTTGTTGTGGTTTCTCTCATTAATTAAAAGTGGCTGCTTGTCTTCAATCAGAGCATTATATTTTAAGCCATGGTGTACAGATAGCTTATCAGAATGTGTGTCTTGACACACAATGTACAGATAATGTATATTTTGCCATGTATCTTGGCAAAAAAATACTTGTGGAGATATGTGTCCTTATACAAATAAACCATCCTACTATAAGACAATGTAGAATCTCTTGGAACTGAACCATGCTGATTTTGTCCTTTTCCAACTGGGTATCTAACTAAATTTGGCAACAGGGCTCAACAGGAATACCTACTGTTGTCTATGAACTGCATTAAGCTGACCATAGCTATGTATAATAAATAAATCTTCCATTTTGCTATTACATTGTATTGTGTGTTTACTTCAGTCATGTGTTATTTTCACTGATATTCCTGTGTTCTAAACATCCCATTGAAAACAGCAAAGTATAGGCCTGCTTTAAATCAACTGCTAAAATCAACCTCCCCATAAAACAACTGCAACTGTCACTAACCATACATTTATTGACACTAACACAAAATGGGTACCATTCATTACCATCTTGTGGTTTAACCACCATCAGACTTAAATACAGCTTTATGCTTATTTATGCTTATGCCTATCTTATCATAAGTTTTCCCAGTTTCCTCAACAACATGAAGTGATAATCAGCATTCCATTTCTGCTCATGGACTTTAATTTTCAGAAAATTTAAATTCCAAAACACATCACAGAATGGCAAAGGCGGAACACAATGATTCTATTGCTTAGACTTCTAACCTCTATGATACAGCAATTTCTGTATCTAACTCAATTCTCACAAAGGGCTCTATTTCTAAATTATATTCTGTAGGTAGTGGTAACTAATATATGCCTTTGTTTGTGACAATCATTTTTCAAGTTATATAGTAAATAATATATAAATATTTAGCTCCTGGTGTCTACCAATGTGAGCCATACACTGGTCCCCCAACAAACTTCTACACAGGGTTTATTGTACATGCACAATTAACTGAGATACTTGTCTGTACACTGGACATGTGTGAGATGATAAAGTCAAAACTTTAAATTTCATTGATACTTGCATGTGCGAGATGAAAATTTTGTCCAGGATCGGTGAGATGGTATTATGGCTTATATCTAAAATGGCAGTAAGCTTTGCAGTTTACTGAATTGCTAGCTAGTTCCTTTTCCCAGAAAATTAAATTAGCCAAAAATAGTGAGACTACAGAAAAAAATCTGAGATTTATCTGTGGTATCCCACAACATTAATAGCCCAAAGCTGTGAAAATCCTATTTATCGCAGGTCATAGATGATGGAATCGGTATAGCTGCCCAACATGGGTGAAAATCCCAAATGTTCCAAGGTAAGTATTTACTAACCTATCCCCCCCTAACCCTAACCCTCCTTAGGGGTGCCTAACCCTAACCTTCCCCCCAGTGCCTAACCCTAATCCCCCCTCTAAGTGCCTAAACCTAACCCCCCACTTCCCCGCCACCTAAACCAAAGTCCCCCGCGGGGGGGTTTCTAACCCTAACCCTGCCTTCACCTAGCCTAACCCTAACCTCCAGGGAGGGTGCCTAACCCTAAATCCCCCCCGGGAGCCCTAAACCTAACCCCCCCATGGCTGTCCGCACTTGGCGCCCGGCATCACTTTGATTGGGATGTCGGGCACCAGTCTCCCAGTGTCGGTAAAATGACAGGCCTATCATTTAACCCTCATTGGGAAAAAGCAATTGGGAAGCCGGCCGTCGGGATTACATCCACCGGCTTCATGACTGCATACCTAGATGATAAATTGCTTTTCACAGCTATATAAATAGAGCCAAAAATGTCACTGCAGTTTTCTACTTTTCTCTAGTTATAGGTAAACATAATCTTACACCTACTTAAATAACATGTTCTGTTTTATTATATTATTATTTTTTGAGCCAGTGAATTGGTATAAGCAAAATGCAAACAACTGTATATATTACACATACAGCAATATGCCATTGGCAATCTTATAAGAACTAGAGCCAAATATAAATCTATTGGGATTTCTTACACTTAGTCATTTTAAAATTATAACTTATAAATTACTACTGGAAGGCTTTAGGGAGTCTCTTCAAAGGTCTGGTGATAGATGTATGCAAATTCCTGTGTTTAATTATAAAATAATCATTTTATCACTCATAACTGAACATTAACAGATGGACAGTAGTAATATTGTTGCACCATGATTAAAAATAGATATAACTTATCTGAATACCTTTTTATTAATAATATTTCACCATAATTACTTTTTTTTAAATTGTGCAATGTATAATTTTAATATGCATTGCCTTTATTGCCCTGCTATAAGATAATTATTTTGTCAGCTACAATTTGGTTTTGTATTTTAAAGACATTAATAGATATTTGCTCTTTTTTAAATTATAAAATAGGACTTAAGAAGACACACCTAAAAGGTTTGACCTTTCAGTATACTCCTTGGTCTGCTTTGTTGACATCTCTAAACCTTATATGATTTTAAAATGCATTAGATAGTAAATGAATCAATCATCCAATAATAAAATACAAAGTAATATTATAAAATAACAGTCAGCTCTTACTTAACAATGATATATTGACAAGAAAAAAAAATTAAATGTTTCTTATAAAAATACTTTTATTTATATCTATGTGCATGATATCCATAATTAACAGATGCTATTGTGTTTACATCTTTGACATTTAGAGTGTTAAATGACCATCTATTTTTTTTTAAATATATTAGTGAAAGTAAAGGCCCAAAAGAAGCAGAATGCATTCAATCCAGCTTCAAATTACTAATTAGTACTGCCCCATTCATGATACAATTACTTAACCAACTATTATCTAAGATAACATGTGTAAATCTGAAAGTTTAAAGAAAACTAGTTTTGTTTTGTTAAGATTAAAGGTGCACATCCACTAGCAGAACTCAAAACGACTGCACGATTATGACATTGTAATCGTGCAGTCGTTTGTCAGTCTGTGATGTGCCTACACTGAATGAGCAGTCGTTCAGTGAAGGCACATAAATCATCTGCAAACATGCTCAACCTGACGTTATCGTCAGGTTGTGCAGCATGTTTGCAAGATGATAGATGTCTAAACGACCAGCAGGCACGCGCATCACTGGTCGTTTTAGACATTTTTAAAACAATCTTCAACTGATTTTCAAATGACTTTGAAACTATTATCGGATGGGCATCTTTAGTTTACTCTTTTGTAACAGGCATCTGGATTTGAGTTGATTTATAATTCTGTAAATTAAGGGAATTATATAAATTAAAGGGATTGTGAAAAAAAGTGTTTAAACTAGAAAAGTGTAAAATTAATAGATTGCATTGATGTACTGAATTGTCTCTACTATGTACACTCAATGATTCAATAAAAAATAACTATTACAAAAAAATAGGTATTTGTACATGTGAAGTATGTAACACATCTATTTGCTGTCTGTAGAGCTGGGTGAGGTTGGCTCAAAGTATTTTAATGCTTTTGATGGAACTACGTACACAGTGAGTAAATCTCCATCTTTTATTTTTGATTTCAGAGAGATTAAATAATGGATGTTATTTGAATATCTCTCCCTTCCATTGTTTATTATACGTAATAACGGTATACATTTGACAGTTATATCTAAATGCCTGTGAATGTTGCAATAATTTAACAAAATCTAGTTACAAAGACTGGTGCACAGAAAAGTTCAAGAGTTTCCATTAATCACATTAGTCCGGACAGCGACTGACCTTTGTAACAAAAACTACTGCTAAGAAGCAGTCATCTGAGGCCACTGCAACTCCACTTAGGCCTGCAATTACCACTCTACTGTAATTTATAGAGTATAAATGCACTAAAACCACATTCTCCAGTCATTTTTTTGATTGAGATGAATTGTTTAAGTATGTGTGAGAACTCCCAATGGAAATATTTTCTCCTCCTCAAACTTTGTTTTATAACGTGGAAAGAACAGCAGCATAATAACAGACCTTTGAAAAACTACTGTAATTGTTTAAAAATGAAACTTTATTTAGGGTTGCCTGACTATTGTATTGCTTAAGTGTAGATGATGCAATCTGTAATTGGAACCCTTGCTCTATTGATGATACTATAAATGTGCTATTATAAGTCACTGTCAATTTATATAACTGAAAAAACTGTAGCTGTGTTTCAACATTAATTTTCTATAAAGACTGAGTAATAATTCTATAACATTTAATAGGTGTGAGTCACACTAAAATAAAAAAAATGTATATGCTAATGTACATCTGACTTGCATCTGAGTAAAATGTTTTAAATTGAAGAGTTTTTCAATATAAAGTTGCCACATATCTTTAAATTTAAAGATTTGATGGCTGTGAGCATAACTTTTTAGCTGATGCTGAACTTTCAGATAAAATAATAATATATATACAGGTATATGTATATGTATATATATATATATATATATATATATATATGAGTCCAATCGGCCCGGCACTCCCGTAGTCCTTATGTATAATAGCCTGCTTGCCCTCCTCGGTATTGAATAGCACAGGGTGCGAAGGATGGGCGGCACTGCAGGTCTTTTTCTCAAGCGAGTTTTAATATGCTAAAGTTTCAAGGCTTCGCGCCCTTTTGTCAAGGCTACATACAGCTTTTCTGTATGTAGCCTTGACTAAGGGGCGTGAAGCCTTGAAACATTGGCATATTAAAACTCGCTTGAGAAAAAGACCTGCTGTGCCGCCCATCCTTCGCACCATATATATATATATATATATATATATATAGTCTGTTTGCTTGTTTCTGGGTATGCATTCAGACACCCCTGCACCGATTGGGATAAAAACAATGCCTGATCGGATGAAAACTTCACAGAGTGGTAACATTGCATTCCAGAAGATATACTAGGGGAGTTAGGTTCCCAGGCGGACCTCCTGTTGGGCAGAACTTTGACCCGGGGAGCCTGTTCTGAGCCATCCACCTGATGGATTTGGATGAAAACTTCACAAACTGATAACATTGGGTCCCAGAAGACATACTAGGGGATTGAGGTTCTGATTGGTGTACCCTGGGCATGACTTTGACCCAGGCAGCCTTTTCTGGGTCTTCCACTGGATTTGGATTAAAACTTCACAGAGGGGTGGCAATTGGTCTGGAATGACTAATGAAGTGGTTGGGGTCCCAGTCAAACTTCATGGCAGAATGCACAGAGCAGAACTTTGATGCAGGGAGCCTGTTCTGGACCTTCCAGTAGATGAATTTGGATAACATCACATACAGTAATTTGGACGAAAACCTCACCGACTGGTAACATTGGATCCTAGAAAACATACTATGGGGTTGAGGTCCTGTTCGGACCTCCGGTTGGTGTATGCTTGGCAGAACTGACCTAGTGAGCCTGTTCTGAGCCTTACACAGGATGGATTTGGATGAAAACTTCAGAGACTGGAAACATTGGATCCCAGAAGACATACTAGGGGGGTTAGAGTTCCGGTTAGACCTCCCATTGGTGTACCCTGGGCAGAACATTGACCTGGGGTTCTGGGCAGAACTTTGACCCGGGGAGTCTATTCTGGGCCTTCCACTGGATAGATTTGGATGAGAACTTCACAGAGGGGTGACATTTTGTCTGGGATGCTAATGGAGTGGTTGGATTTCTCATCGGACCTCACAGCGGAGTGTGCTGAGCAGAACTTTGACCCAGGGAGTCTTCCATTAAATGGATTTGGAGGACATCACATAATTTGGATAAAAACTTCACAAAGTGGTAACACTGGATCCCAGAAGACATACTAGGGGGTTAAGGTCCTGGTCAGAACTCCTGTGTACATTGGGCTGAACTTTGACCCAGGGAGCATTTCTGAGGCTTCCACTGGATGGATTTGATTCACATATAGTAATTACTACACTAGGTTTAGAGTTATATTTCGTTTGAAAAATAGGCTAAGGCTTGTTTTACATAAAACTAATCATAGTTTATTTTAAATAAATATAAATTTGAGCACATCTTTAAAAGTCAACTCAAAAAAGGGTGTTTCACATAAATAACAAATTATATTTCAGAAATGGTAAAAGTGAAACAACTGTTTCTTTTTGCAACATGAATCCAAGCCATATAAAAGATACTAATTTGTTACAATGTATAAACAACTTGGTTGTTAATTAGTATCCATTTCAAATACACTCCATCAACACTGTAATTAATGAGATAAAAGCTGATTAATGAGATGCAGTCTGTAGTTCACATGAATATGCATCTAAATATACACTAGTTTGAAAAGTACACTGCCATATAAGAATAATCCATGCACACTGGCGTCCCAGTAGTGCACTTGTAGAATGTGGAATCACATTTCAGTATATATTAGCCACTGGTCTGCTGTTTGGCATGGTCATGCTAGGATCTGTTTTACTGGGTGCTCCCTTATTTAAAGCCTGCAGCCGAAGGTATAGAGGGGTATCAGGGCAGTATAGAGCAGCAGTGTGTAGTGGTCACTGCTGTAAGCGGTCTATAATCAGCTGCTTCCCGTATAGCCGCTGCTAGTCCCAGCATGCAGCGGCTAAGATGTTAATTTTCCGGCTGCTCTCCAAAGATGTTTTTAATTGGTGGTAGCAGGAACTGAAGCAGTGGCTGGAAACAACTTGGACAGGAGGCTGACATCAACAAATTTCATCCTTGAATAAACCGGGACTTTCTCTAGACTGGAGCCCCAGATCTCTGGTGCCTCCTTAAATCCCTCCAGTTTCTAATATATTTCATCCTAAATATAAATGAATGGACATAGTATCTTAAACTATATATAATTATGTGGGTTATCCTAAATATAACCCACCTGATATTTTGGTACCAAATAGCTGTACATAACAAATACCCAATCCAATAAAATAATACCATCCAATGTAAACTGTGTGCTCTATCTCCCAAAAATAGATATTTTGGGGGGATAGAGGCCCTGATTCAGAGAAACTCACTAGATGCGATCACTCGCATCCAGCATATGCAAATTTGTCAAAGTGACAACATGGGAAGCGATCGCTCGCCAAGGCATAAGCACACCCACTTTGGCTGTGCGAGCGATCGCTCTGTGTACAGACACCCATAAGCATATGTTGAGACTCCCACTAACACACGTCATCTCCAGGAAGTGTATTAAAACATTGGTACATCGAGCACAATCGTTAGTGATTGCAGCGCTTGTGGTTGCCTTACCCTGCTGCAAGCACTGTGAGGACTTCAGTGTAAAAAACAGGCATGTGTCATGTACTATGATGCTGCCTGTTAATTATGCATGCCTTAAAAACTGCATTGAAATACTGAGGCACACCTGCGTTCGCACCTCCACACCCCGTTATTAGTGTCCTGCCCCTGTTACCACCCACAAATGGCCTCTCCTGTCACTCATTTCACTGGGCGGTCTATGCTGGGTGAGCCAGCTGGCTGCGATCATACAGAGTAGTTTGCGCATACGCAGATTAAATCGTGCGCATGCGTGTTCACAAACAATCGGCCTGCTTGTTAGCGCAAAGAGCTAGCGAGCAGGTCTGAATGAGGTCCAGAGCTCAAAAAGTTTACATTGGATGGTTTTTAGGATAACCCACATAATTATATATAGTTGAAGATACTATGGGGGTCATTCAGACCCGCTCGCGAGTGCAGGACGCTCTCAAGTGAGTTGATGTTCCCCCACTGCGCATGCGCATGACGGAGGGATCTCCGTCGTGCGCATGCGCAAGACCTGGACAGCGACGGGCTCTCCATCGCTCTTGGTCTCGCACCAAAGGGGGCGTGCTGTTGATGTTGATTGACAGCACGCCCCCTTTGGTGGGCGTGCCGGGGGCATGCCTGCCAGATGGAGCCGTTCCCATGGGAACGCCCACCATCTGAAGCCGGCCCCACTGACATCACTAGTGATGTCAGTGGGAGTGATTTTGGCTCTGATAGAGCCAAAATCACTCCAGGGCTTGCGGCAGTGAGACCCTACAGCAGGGTCTCCGTCGCAAGCCCGATGGTCGCAACCATCATGACCATCACTTGGCTGCTCACATATGCTGTGGGTGGTCACCCACAGCTATGCGAGCGGCCAGGTGGCCGCTCCATTTTCATGGAGGAGGGCACTGATTCAGAGCATGCGCCCTGATCAGAGCGTTCGGCTCTGAATCAGGCCCTATGTCCATTAATTTATATTTAGGATCATCGGAACATATAACATCAATAAACAATGATAATAAAAAGAAAAATACATCTATGAATTTTATATTATCTTACTCATTGGGTCGATATAATAATTACATTGTTACATATATATCTCCTCAGAACTTCGTTTGAAGTGTGTTATTACAAATAATAATATCTAATAAATTAAATTAAATGAGAATAAAATATTTGATTGCTCTTTGGATTCCTTTTGATTTAATATGTATAAAGGAGGTTATTTACAAATGGAAGTAGTGAAAATAATCCCATTTTATGGGACTAACAGCGGCTATATTGGAAGCAGCTGATTATAGATCACTCCAGCCACCACATGCTTACAGCAGCAACCGCTACCCACTGCTGCTCTACACTGACCTAATACCTCTCTATACCTTTAGACCCAAGCTTAAAATTAGGGAGCACCCAGTAAAACAGATCCTAGCATGGCCACGCCAAACAGCAGACCGGCGGGTAATATATACTGAAGTATATATGGACAGTTTCACTATTAAGGTAATTCTCCATGCTACAAGTGCACTACTGGGATGCCAATGTGCATGGATTATTCTTAAATGGCAGTGTACTTATCAAAATAGCATGTTTTTAGATGCATATTCATATGAACTAGAGATTGCATCTCATTAATTAGCTTTTATCTCATTCATTGCCGTGTTGATGGAGTGTATTTGAAGAGGATACTAATTAACAACCAAGTTGTTTATACATTGTAACAAACTAGTATCTTTTTATGTGACTTGGATTCATGTTGCAAAAAGAAACAGTTGCTTCACTTTTACTATTTCTGAAATGTCATTTGTTATTTATATGTGAATCACCCTTTTATGAGTTGAGTTTTAAATAGGGATGAGCGGGTTCAGATTTACTCGGATTTAGTCAGTTTTCAAAACGGCAATTTATTGGCTATCGGCTATCACGTGTTTTGGATAGCCAATAAAATAAATCCAAACTAATCCGAACTTGCGGTAAAGTGGTGATAAGAATCGAGTAAATCCGAACCCGCTCATCCCTAGTTTTAAAGATGTGCTCTTATTTATATTTATATTTATTTCAAATAAACAATGATTAGTTATATAAAACAAGCCTCATGTTTATTTATTAGAGAGCAGACATTGATTTTTATTGAATTTTTTTCAAACTAAATATAACTCTAAACCTAGTGCAGTATTCACTATATGTGAATCTTGTGCTTTTAACCAGAGATATATCTCTGTGGTCCTAACCTGACCGCAATTACTTGCAGCTGGTTTTTGAGTATTATCACTACATTCACCAACAGTGCCAGGAATTGCAGCTGTCTTCAGTACTGCTGAGTTTTTTGTACTGTATGATTCAGACAAAATCTTCAGAGTGGTAACATTTAGTCCCAGAAGGCATACTAGGGGGTTGAGGTCCTGGTCAGACCTCGTGTTGGTGTACGCGGGACAGAACTTTGAACAAGGGATGCTGGACAGAACTTTGATCCAGGGAGCCTGTTTCAGGGCTTCCACTGGATGGTTGACATCACATAATAAAACATAATAACTTGAAGATTTAAAATTGGGCAATGATGGGTACTTCAGTTAATAAATATATATATTTATTATGTGGTTTATATATATATATTTATATATATATATATATATATTTATATATATATATATATATATATAAACCTCATAAGCTCACCTTATATCCCCTCCAGATAATCAGCTCAAGTTTGCCAATGAAAAGATACCATAACCTCCCAGCACAACTTTGTGGGGTGGTTATGGTGAACATGTAGTGCTCACTCATAAGCAGATGTAGAAAATGTAACAGAGCATATGTTTTTCAAAAACAGATACATATAATAAACAGATACAAATCTGTTAAAAACAGTGTTCGTAAAACTATCTCCATATCAAAGCACTGTAGATACAAACTAATCTCCAGTAGAAATATATCTATATGAAAAATACATATGCAACAATACACATAAATATTAAAGATGAAATGTACAAAATATACAAAATTAGATACTGTCAGGTTGAGATTAAAAATAAGCCTATAACAAACTCAGTATGTGATACTATTAACCATCAGGTGTTTATAAATATAGGCCCCCGAATAAATAGTATTCAGTAATTATAGCACAATATTTTATTAAAGGTTACAACTTAAACCCAGTGCATCATTAAGGCCCCTTAGGACTAAAGTATCTAGCAAAAATATGAATCTTGACTCCAGCCTAAGCAACTTTTTGGCCCTATCACCACCTCTTAAAGAGACAGGAACCTGGCCTATAATGCAGTATCTAAGGGTGGCAATACTGTGTTTGACCAAAGCAAAGTGCTGTGTGACAGGTTGTTCACTTGATCCAGATAATAAGGCAGCCCTGATGGTGGAACAGTGCTGTGCCATCCTTTGCTTAAATTGTCTTACTGTCTTTACTACATAGTGAAGACCACATGGGCAAGACAGAAGATACACTACAAATTAGAACTACATGTCAAAAGATTAAACTTTCTACCTGGATATGGATGGAAAAGGAATACCTAAAGGTCATACAATCTGTACTTTAAAACAGCCATTCTTACATTCTAAAAAATGGGCTGTATTTGAAGTAGAGACCTGAGAAATCAGTTCTGACTACAAAATGTTTAATATTACAACCTCTGGTGTAGGCAAGATTTTAGTATTTCTCAATAAAGACAGGCCTAAGTCAGAATTAAATATAGGCCTACATGGCTTGGCTCTCTATTTAGTATTTGTGCTTTTATTATTAAATTTACTAACTCAAGGAGTAAAATTCTGTTTATTCTGTTTATTAACTGGTTGAATGAGTTGCTTTCTATCCAGAGAAAGCACCTTCTCTTTTGTTTTTAGCAAATCATGTCATAGATAACCTTTGGCTGTAAACTGATCAATCATCTAATTTAACTGGTAATCAGATACTGACAGGCCACTTCATACATGCCTGACCCTTAAAAGTTGAGAAAAAGGGGGCCCTGTGATGGTAGATCTAGGATGAAAGCTGTCATGTCATAAAAATATATTGCAATCATTTGGCTTGGACCTTGTTATGTTGGGTAATATGTCCATCAAGAAAATTGATCTCTGTCTTACTGATGGTAAAAGTTAACTTAGCTGGACAATTAGAAAAATGATGTGACTCTATTAACTCTTGAAAATCTTCGCTGAGCCCATCCATAAAATGAACATATAGTCTATATATTTAATGTACTTAAAAACATGCTTCTTAATCACTGGATTGCTGAAAAAAAGATCCATTTCCACTCCATGCATATAGGCATTAGCGTACTTAGCGTAATATGCAGTAATGTCTATAGTGGTTTACTGTAGTCTTGACCAAAAGTGATAAGTTCAAGCATGATGAGTGACTGTTTACACTGCCTGAATGTGTTTGGCCAGCCACTAATGGATTACCATGCACTGCTACAGTATTTTATTTAGTTCTGTAGTTTTCATTCGTGGAGCATACGCTACCCTTTGGTTAAACTGTATACTGCATGGCATGCAGTCTTTCATGGCATACAGTATGCCACAACATAATGCACAGTATCTGCCATAATGCATACTGACATGCCGTGGCAGGGAAGCCAAAATACCGAGCTATGAGCAAAAATGTAACAGGACACATTTGCAGTTATGCAAAAATGTAAATTCTAACAGTGTCATGAAAAACTCAATGTTAGGACCTGTATAACACAGTTTATTAGAAATCAAATGTTTCACTGCCGCAAGTCCCTCATCATGCAGAATACAGGCATAGAGGCTCGCAACAGCCACACAATATAAAAGTCAGTCCTCTGGCACTGTATCAGTGGTAAACACAGCTAACAGTAAAGAGGAAACGTCCTTCAAATAGGTGAATATATTCTGGATACAAAGCTGCTACTATGTGTAAAAAAAAACAGCAATAGGATGGCACAGAGGGCCTGATTCAGAGCCGGATGCTCTTTCAGAGCGCTCGCTCTGAATCAGTGCCCTCCTTCTCTTTTTTTAGAGTGGCCTCCTGGCCACTCGCATAGCTGTGGGTGACCACCCACAGCTATAGCGAGCGGCCAAAAAGATGGTCAAGACCATCGCGACCATCGGGCTTCTGACAAGACCCTTCTGGTAGGGTCTCGTTGCCACAAGCCCTGGAGTGCTTTCGGTTCTATCAGAGCCGAAGGCACTCCCACTGACATCACTTGTGATGTCAGTGGGTCCGGCCCCAGACGGTAGGCGTTCCCATAGGAACGCCTCCTTCTGTGCAGCTACGCCCCCGGCATGCCCACCAAAGGGGGCGTGCTGTCACTCACCATCGACAGCATGCCCCCTTTGATACGAGACCAATAGCGACGGCTTGGCCATCGTTATCCAAGTCTCGCGCACTGGGCCAACATCGACCTGCTTGCGAGCGCTCAGCGCTCGCGACCGGGTCTGAATTAGGCCCAGAGGCCTCTGGGGAGATAGGTCTGAGTTACTGCACAAGACAATAAATCCTCTAATTCAAGTTTGAAAGTAGCAGAAGGATCACCTTGTAACAAGCTATAAGTAGCAGCATCAGAAAATAATCTAGAGCATTCCATCTTATATAATGTCAAATCCATCACTACAATTGAACAGCCCTTGTCAGCCCCCCTAATGTTAATGTCTTTTCTTTTGCTTAGTTTTTTAAGGGTCTGAAAATCTTCATGAGATAGATTAGGATAATTCTATGTGGACACTTCCTTATGGACAGGTTCTAGTGAAAGTTTTTATAAATGGATTGAAGGCAGTAGGTTCAAGCTGAAACTTAAGGTTAATCCTTTTTAATGATGGTGGAACATTGGGAACCATTGGATTCTTTTTTATAGGTGGAGATTTACCAAAATGTTCTTTCAGTTTAAGAGAGCACTGGAACTTACACATGTCAATATTTAATTGGAATCATTATACATATTTGTAGGAACATACAACAGTCCTTTACTTAGAACAAAAGAGATAACAGGTTAAATGACAAATTAAAAATAAGTCCTACTCATGGTCTGAACTTTTATGCCTCCTCTGCTTCTGCATTAGCCCCTCCCCAGCTGGTGGGTTTGGCAATCCTCCAGTTGCCAGGCTCTGGTGTTGACACCCAAAGAAATTTGTTTAGATGTACTAGCAGAAAATTAAATGGAACTTTCATTCTCATTAGCAGAGTTGCTTGAATTTCTCTGATAAAGAGGTGGCATTTGGCGATGTTGTACAAAAGCAGGATTTTGTGATTCTTGGGTATTACTATTGTTTAACTATCTGTTGGCAATCTTTTATCTTGTTGAAATATTATTAAAATCTCTTTATTCTGTCTCACCTGGACCCTCAATTTTTCACTCCAATCAGCATCAATGTCAGTTTATTTATATATATATATATTTATATAGCAGGTAAAATAAATATTGAACACATCAATATATTATAATATATAGTTAATATATATGTAATGGGGCTATTGCAATGAAATTTTCACAAAATGTCAGCAACAACCCATGCAATCCACACATGCAAAGAAATCAAACCATAGATTTCCATAAATTAAGTTATGTGTAATAATGTGAAATGACACAGGGAAAAAGTATTGAACACATTAAGAAAGGGAGGTGCAAAAAAGCAGGGAAAGCCAATACACCAGCTGAAATCTATCAGTAATTAGAAAGCAATCATGCCCCTTGTCAGTCCAAATTAATATAAACTTGTTCAGTCCCAACTGATGGCCTATAAAAAGGTGTCTCATTACCATGTTGTCAGACAAGAAACATCTCATGATGGGTAAAAGCAAAGAGCTCTCTCAAGACCTTTGCAAATTTATTGTTGCAAAACATACTGAAGATATTGGTTATAGAAGGATTTCTAAACTTCTGACTGTTCCAGTGAGCACTGCCATAATCCGGAAGTGGAAAGAACATTATTTCAACATAAAGTGGCCATGACCAGGTGCTCCTCACAAGATATCTGACAGAGGAGTGGAAAAGAAAGAGTTGTTCAAGAGCCAAGGACCACTTGTGGAGAGCTTCAGAAAGACCTGGAATTAGCAGGTACCATTGTTTCAAAGAAAATAATAAGTAATGCATTAAACTGCCATGGCCTATATGCATGCTCACCATGCAAGACTACATTGCTAAAGAAAAATCATGTTGAAGCTTGTTTAAAGTTTGCTGCACAACATTTGGACAAGTCTGTGAAATACTGGGAGAATATAGTCCGGTCAGATGAGACCAAAATGTAACTCTTTGGATGCCACAATACACACCATGTTTGGAGGAGAAGTGGCATAGCACATCATCCCAAAAAAACCCTACCAACAGTGAAATTTAGAGGTGGGAACATCATGGTATGGGGCTGTTTTTCAGCATATGGTACAGGCATACTTAATTTAATTGAAGGAAGGATGAATGGAAAAATCTGCTACCATCTACCACACAGCCAAGGACACTCTCAATCGGTTTCAGAGAAAGAAAATAAAGCTGCTAGAATGGCCCAGACAAACACCTGACTTAAATCTAATTGAAAATCTATGAAAAGAACTTAAGATCAGCATTCATAGAAGAGGCCAACGAAACCTTCAAGATTTGAAGACTGTGTGGAAGAATGGGCTAAAATCACACCTGAGCAATGCATGCAACTAGTTTCTCCATATTGGAGGCCACTTGAAGCTGTCATTACCAACAAAGGCTTTTGTACAAAGTATTAAATAAATTTCAGTAAGAGTGTTCAATACTTTATACCTTTGTCATTTCACATTATTACACAACTTAATTTATGGACATCTATGGTTTGATTTATTTTTGCATGTGTAGATTGCATAAATTTCATTACAATTTCATTACAATAGTCACTTTACAATTATATTTACTGAGAAAAATGTTGACGTGTTCAATACTTATTTTACCCGCTGTGTATATATATATATTATGTAATTATGTATATTATATTATGTGTAATTATTATAAACTTACTGTTCTACTCTATGACTCTTCCAAGCATTTATTAGAGCTTTATAACCTTACTCTAAAGTGCACATCAAAATATCACTTTACTAGAAGCAACCAGTTGACTGGCTCATTAGCTGATTAGCATGATGCTTTCTTTTTTGAAAGGAAATATAGTTCCTACTGTACAGTACATTCAGTTTGTTCTTTAATTTGTTTCATAATCATTTGATAAATGTGACTATTAGTTTTAAATATCCTGCCTATATTTTTAATAATGGTTAAAAGTAGGTTGTGTGCACTGAGCATCTGAAATTGCTTCTTGTAGAAACAAATGAATGTAATATATTTTAGATTAATGGTATAATAACTTTATTATCTCAAGATTATGGTACCTTACAAAAAACACTGTAGTTGTATCCTTTACATGCTTATATATATATTGTTTTCCCCCTTCGGGCTAATATTAAAAAATTATGTGCTATGTATTTAGAAGTAGTGGTTGCAAAACTTATAACTCATAGTATTAACTTTCATTCATGCACATGACTTTCATGAAAATACAAACAGCATAAATGATGTTGCAGAGACGAAAATGCAGTGAAGCTTGAATTAGTTATTCTGTTCCCAAATGAATGAGTGACTGAATGACAATAGATAATCTATATTCATGGGAGCTTCACTGATCTATGTCCTTAACCTGTGGCTTCAATTTCCCTTGAAACATGGATCAAGCAACGCATCCAGAACACATTCTATGCTGTCAAGCATTTCACTTTTCATAGACTTTCATGACAGTCTTCAGCCACTCATAATACAATAGTGACTTCTTTCAAGTATTAAAGTTTAAATTCTGTTATTGAAGTGAAAGAAGCTAAATATAACTTTCTTATATATCTAACTCTTTAGAATTACATTATGTTCCTTACTGCAATGTAAATGTATTAAAAAGGAGACACGTGATTATAAGGGGGGAGGACATATGGAAATATGTACTTCCAAATTTAGATTTAAGTTTTACTATTTGTTTAGCAAATTTATTTTTTTCATTTCACATTTACTGTATACACTTTAGTTGTTTATTTTATAATTGTCCAATTAATAAATGGTTAACTCAACTTATATCATGATATTTTAAAAAGTTGAGTATTTGTTCTTTATTACAAAAAGGAAGTATAATAACTAATATCTATTATACTGTATAATCAGTTAAAGTTTCTGTCTAGCCCTACCTCCCACATGGGGCAAAGATGAAAGAGAAATGGGGGAAAGGGAGGCATATGAAAAAATGTAGAGAAAGGAGGGGAAACAAAGATGAAAAAGAAAGAGACAAAAAATGGGAGGGGAAAAGGAGGAGCAGAGATGAGAGACATAGATGGAGGAGTTCAGAGATGGGCAGGTGGGATAGACAAAAGAAAAAAAATGTGCAGTACATAATAATTGGCAAAACCCAAGTCCAAAATACTAGTTACCCTAATTCAGTACAGTATACATACATCAAACTACTATCAACTGCACAAATAGTAAAACGTTTCTATTCAATACATGATATGTTACATTTATTGCTATTACACACCATTAAATGGTTTGAGTAATTACCTTTTAGCAAGAGGATTTAGCTATTGCTTAAACCCTTCCCTGCTGAGGACTTTCTTACCCGTGTGCTAAGGATATTTTTAAATTTTTGCACTTGTAACATTCCAACATTAATATCACTGAGAAATAACTATATATAAATAATCTAGTTGCAATTTCACGTAGCAGCCGGTGTGAGGTTGTCAGCCTTCATAGATCAAACAGTCAGAAACTTGGTAAACCAGCGCTTAAATAACATAACATAAAATTGGAAAAGGAACTACACCTGGGAGCTAAAAATTACATATTTAAATATATTGTAAAATGTACATCCCTTAGAACAATGAATCTTCTTGTCTGTTCCTCTCCAACAATCTGGGGGTTCGGTGTTGTACGATCTCCTCAAAGATTGTATAAAATGTGGAGAGATATATCCATATATAAATATTCAGATGCAATCTTTAGTCAAATTAGAGAGAGAATTCAATCTCCCCAAAACCCTCGTGACACACCAGCGTACCCCAACTCACACAGGAGACCCAGTGTATAGTCCTCAAAAGGTTTCTTTATGGTGTACCATCACCCAGAAAAGAGATGAAAGCAAAAGGACTACATTGAGTACCCTGACTCACATCAGTGAGATGAAAACAACATGTATAAAGTTTTCTTTAATGGGGAGCTACAAAGAGCATACCCAAACTCACAATCTGAAACAGTGGGTTTATACCTATAGCAGTTTATTTTCCTTGTGTAACCAAATACAATATATTACATTTCATTTTCGGCTGTATAATCCACTCTCCAAAAAATATAGTTTGTGAGTAACAAAAAGGAGTATTTATTCCATGATAATGTAAATATCAACACAGTTCCAAAATAGTAAAAACAAATCACATAAAAATATCCACTTAAAAACAAATGACAAAAATTTTTAATTTTGTAAAAGCCTTGATACCACATGGATTGAACAAAGACTTTGAGTTAAAATTGTTCTTGTGAAATAAAGTTTGGAAGAATGTATTTATTCTATTTTTAGTTAAATTTTCATTATTCGTTCTGCTCATATTGTGGGACTCTTGAGAGTATTGAACCATCTAAAAAAGAATTCCACCATCTATTTTCTCACTTCATATGAAGGACCTTTAAGGATTTACCAACATTTTATCTAATTTATGGTATCATGGTATTTATTCCATGATAATGTAAATATCAACACAGTTCCAAAATAGTAAAAACAAATCACATAAAAATATCCACTTAAAAACAAATGACAAAAAATGTAAATTGTGTAAAAGATATAAAAAATTATTCTACTTGTGGGTCATGTTAAAAATATGTGCTACTTTGGTGAGATTTGGTGGTAATCGTCCTAAGTTTCGTCAGACATACCTCATCTAAAGAGGATCAGAAGAAATCACACTTCCCATGGGACGATGCACATTTTGGCTCGAGCAAGAGCCTGAGGCAGTATGCTCATTGCGTTCCGATGTTGAGTAACCGCGCATGCGTCGGTGTTACACTGCGCATGTGCGTACAGCATATTGCGAGTTTTTTTTGTCTCGTTCGTCAAATAGCGTACAGGAAGTGACATGTCAAATGTGATTGACAGAACAGGCCATTTTTGGGCATTGACAGGAGTGGAGATGGAAAAACGCAGGCGTGGCGAGGTGTTTTTTGGGCGTACATACATTAACAAATGCGAACGTCAAATGTGTTTGTACCAACTCATATGTCACTGGATGATCCTCTTTCCCTTCAAAATGCTCAATGGCCTTCTCCTCCGTCCTGGCACTCCACGATGTTGCATCGATTAATCACGGCTTGTCAGAAACTCAATTAGTGTTGGATTGAAAACCGGCTTGGTATGTGTTTGGAAAGCAGTTTTTTTGGATAGCACAAAACCGAACGCAGGTGGAAATCATAGCTGCTAATGTCTGGATTACACAATCAATTAGCGTACATTTGTGGGGGTGTATTTTGGCCGCAATGTGTTCATTTTTGGACTATTGTAACAATAATGTCATCATGTTTAGGTTTGGTCAATCATTTTGTGTTTGCAAGGTGTTTTTTCCTCCTTAGGTAATGTTTTAAACGTTCCTTAACGAGCACTTTTTTTTCAATGTGTAATTTTTTATTTTGAACGTTGATGGCTTGTGGGCCCGGATTAAAAGTAACCCATTTTTTCAATAATGTCAGAATACAAAGTCGTACATTTGTGGTAAATTTATTGGTATCCACCCAAAAAAAAATACACATATTGAACTCCAACATTTTTGGCAGTGTTCCACAATATTTATTAATTGTGCAAACAATAATTTTTGGGTAAACGTAAATGCAAAATTAAAAACAATTCACAAGAAAGGAGAGGGAAGTTTTGGCCAGAAAGGAATATGAGGCAAGCACAGAAGGAGTGTGGGAAAAGTAGCCAATGGTGTCACCGTTTTTTCGCCCTTTTGGCTGGGGGAGGGAGGGCGCCAGACCGGGTCCAGGATGTCATCGGGCTGGCCTGTCCAGAGGCAGATGTTGTGGCCTCTGGACTAGGCACAGGGCTAGGCCCATTTGGAGGATTGGCTGATGTTGTGCCAGAGGTGGAGGATCCTGATGTTCCGGCAGGAAGTGAGGTCGGCACCACCATGTGCTGGCGAATGAGCTGCTCCAGGGCAGTGGCGATGCAGATGTTGGCCCTGGTATTTTCTGCCAGGGCCTGACCAATGGTCACGTTGGCCGCAGCATTTTGCTCCAGGGCCTCAGCCACCCGTACCAGACTGGCGTCCATCCTCTGCAGAATCTCCATATGAAAATCCAATTTAAAATTGAGTTCTGTGAGGAGGGACACTGCCTGCGAGGGGGATTGCCCTGGGCTGGCTTCTGCAGGGTCCTCAGCCGGATGTACTGGTTCCTCCCCTGCAGAGCCTGCAGAAATTCTGCGGCCAAGGCTCCCCTCTGGAGCAGACTCATCCACCTGTGTCTCTGTTGGAAAAATGAGAAAAGACTCACATTAGAATCTACATATTGGCACTATAACATTTTAGAGTTGGTGACATCACAACAATTACCTGGGACAACATGAGGAGCCGCAAAGTCTGGTATGTCCGTATCCATGTTGGACACGCCAAACACCTCCACTGGCTGCACACACCCCTGTGCCAGCTCTTCTAAATCAGTCAACTCCAATGACACAGGGGTGGGACCCCCACATGTCCCCCTTGCATGCCTAGCCCTGTCCGCCAGTTTTTGCTTCAGGTGATATTTGAAGTCGGCCCATCTGTGGGATGAAATTGGAACCATTATTTTTTTTTTTATTTTGTTTTTGGTTTTAGGGTGGTCAAGTGTTTACTTACCGCCGTTTGACATCCCGGGCTAGACGGACATAATCACCCACCCTATTGACATCCATGGCTACCTCTTCCCACATTCTCCACTTCTGGCTTGCACTCATATTCCTGTCTGCCTGTGGCAGGATGTCCACACACTTCTGAATCAAAACCTCCATCTCCTTACTTGTGAATTGTGGCTGCCTTTTCTTTTTGGCAGCTTTGCCCGGAATACTGGGCCCAGCAGCCTCTTCCATGTCCTCCTCCTCACCTATTTGGGTAAATTTGCTGAATTCTCAACTTCACAACTTGCACAATATTATGTTTCTAATTAATCATTGAGTCAAAATGCATGAAATACTTACCACTTGACTGTTGTCCATTGTTTCCCTGGTCTGTAGCCATGTGTGATGTTCAAACTAGAAATACACCAGAATTGTGTTTTTGTCTCGTGACGTATTTATACATGCATCCTTATTTTGCGGCCGCTTCATTGATTGTGCGTTCCTCTGATCCTTCCTTAATTTGTGCGGGAAACAAAACACTATTTATGGCTTGGGGTGTCTCGACTCGAGGCGGCGTTTATTGAATGTTGGAGGTTACGTTGGTTGGAGTTGATTGTTGGCTGGTGTCGGAGATTGCGTTTTTTGTGCTTTTATTTTTTTTTGTGTTTTTCTTTGTTTTCCGTTCGTTTTTTTTCCATTTTGAATTTTTTGGTCGTTTCCAGTTTTGGTAAGTTTGGGGAAGTCTAAATTTGGGTCAATTTGTCTCTCATTCTGGTGTCGATTTTTCTAATAAGTTTTTCCCGTCATTTCATCTCTCTTAGGTTTTATTTTGGCTCTGCCCCAAAGACATTTTGGTCCGGTTTCTTATATATTATCTCTTGGTAAGTTCATTTGTTAACTGTTTAGGAAATGTTCTTGTTTGTCTGTACGCAACTTTGGTTGGCCTTCCACATGTAACGTTGTTTTTAGCAAATTCGAACTCTGTGTTTTTTTTACATTATTTATGCAGCGTTATTGTGCCATGTATTTGCGAACTAATTTGCGCATTTTTACTACTTCCTATTGTGCCTTGTATTTGCGAACTAATTAGCGCATTTTTACTACTTCCTATTGTGCCTTGTATTTGCGAACTAATTAGCGCATTTTTACTACTTCCTATTGTGCCTTGTATTTGCGAAATAATTAGCGCTTTGTGAAATGTGTATTCATCCCTTAAAAATGTTTTTTTTTTGCAGGAGCATTGGTTGCTTACATTTGGCCTCAATTTGACGTAGTGTGCGCAACGTCGTTTTGCTCTTTGCCCAAATGTGTGTGTGTCCCCTTTTATGTTTTGTCTTGCTTAAATTTGTGATAATGACATGGCCAGCATAAAATGATGTATATTTTTGATGTTATTATTTGCAGTTACAACATATCATGACAATACCCCGGCATGTAAGCATCAATGGATGGTATTTTCAAGCAAAGTTACATGTATTTTTAATGGGTGGGGTAAAAAGGCTGACATTCCAATGTTGTCATTTCAGGTTGATATGGGTCGGATTGTTCTGGCCCTGCTCCCGGAAGCCGACCAACCTCAATCTCGTCCCAGGCGTAGGCATCGTAGGCGTGCAAGGCCCCAGATATTTCGAACACGTGTCACCCTTTTTGGAATGCCAGATGATGAGGTTTTAAGATGATACCGTCTTCCTCCAAAAATCATCATAGACACTCTCTCATTAATAGAGAGTGATCTTGAGTGGCAAATTGACAGTCCTACAGCAATTCCACCACTTACGCAATTTATGGCGTGTGTTACATTTCTGTGCCTCAGGATCGTTCCAAACAACGGTGGGAATATTGGCGGGCATCTCACAATCCTCCTTTTCCCGGATCCTGAGGGCAGTGATGGAGGCACTTTTCAAGCACCTCCATCATTTTATTCAAATGCCTTTGGATATGGGTGCCCTTAGTGTGGCCAAGGCCAATTTTTACCAAATAGCTGGCTTCCCACACATCATAGGGGTTGTGGATGGTACTCACATACCACTTCAGCCTCCAGCATGGCTGGAGGCAATATTTAGAAACCGGAAACACTATCACTCCCTCAATGTAATGGTGGTATGTGATGCCTCCCTCCAGATCCTGTCCCTGAATGCAAAATTACCAGGAAGTGCACATGACTCCTTCGTCATCCGGCAATCAGGGATATGGCACAAATTAACCAACCTACAAGCTGGTGATGTGTGGCTTCTGGGTAAGTGGAGACCTTTAGTACATAACAATGTTAAGCTTCATACAGAGTGAGCCTGATGTTGACTTTTCATTTTCACAGGAGACAGTGGCTACCCTTGCACACCCTGGCTGCTCACTCCTTATTTGGCTCCCACACCAGGGCCACAAAGTGAGTATAATTCTGCACTTATAGCCACCAGGCAAGTGGTGGAGCACTGTATCGGCCTTTTAAAAGGCTGATTCAGATGCCTCCACCGCTCTGGTGGCGAACTCATGTATTTGCCAGATATGGTTTCGAAAATTGTGGTCCTGTGTGGGATATTTCACAACATCGCCTTAAGGAGTGGGGTCCCAATGCAGCCAGAGGATGCCTTACCTGATGATGGCCCCCCCGAGGTTGGTCGGAGGTCAGTATGTGGGGGGCCATACGCGATGATGTGGTGGCCAGATTTTTTAGGTAATTATTTGAAAAAAAACAGTGTTGATACCTAATGTGGTTGGGTTTGTTTGAGAACATCTAATTTTTGGCTAATTTTTTTCTCCATCTTCTGTTTTTTTACATAATCTTTGGCACTCCAACGATGACTACTTCCTGCTACCCTTACAAAACCTGTATGTGGATATTTTGGGGATATATTCTGGAACCCTTATTGCAACGCCATATAAGTGGAATCATGTTGGCATTGTCCTTCGTCAACCAGTTCTTTATTTTTTTTTTGTGATGTGTTTTTTTTGGTATGTGTTGTATTTGAGATTATCACTGTGTGTTTTGTTTGTGAGTGACCACTTTGATTTTTCAGTTGGGTTGATAATAAATGTTTTGAGAGTGAAATGTTGTCCCTTTTTTGGAACGTTACCACCAAGTGTAACCAGGTTCACACACGTTACATTTGACTAAGGGGTTATCCAGTACTGACGCCATTTGAGCAAAAATGTTTTCTTTATTCAGGGTCCAAACCAACACCAAAAGGAAGCCTGTACAATCCTTTTGCTTCGTAATATTGCCCTAAGCTGCTTACACACCAACTAGGAAATGTAAAATGTAGAAATATCTAATTGTGACTACACCAAAAAAAAGGGAAATCAGATTTGTACTGTTAGGTGTTTCTTGTGGCTGTTTGACATAAAAATACAACACACACTCTTATTGACAAAAAATTGAAATCCTTGCAGGAACACTCTACTTATGTCAGGGTAAACAGTATGTGGTTTTGAAAAAACGAATGAGCCAGAACGTAACTTCAAACAAAACAATTTATTTACAGAATGGGCCAAAAATCAAAAACTACTCCCTAAGGAGGACCGACATACGGTCAAGGACCACCAGCACCCCGATGATATTGGTGTGCATCTGGGCCACACAGGCGGATAAATTGGCCTGAAGCCTCTGTTCCTCTGTGGGTGAGAAAAGTGTGGGGATTAATACAACAATAGTGAAACCACATTAAAAAAAAACTCCACAAAATACATTTTAAAAAAACTGCATTAAAACTCATCAAACTAACATGGTGTAGGGCAAAAATACAAGGCCTATGTCCAAATTCCGACAGGTGTGCTATGTGTATGTTGAAAACAGCAGTAACAGGTTACGGCAATCACCCAAAACCACAAAATTTTGGAAAATAAACACAAAAAAAAAACCATGATTACATACAAACAGTTTGTGACGAAAAAAAACTGCAAAAAAAAACATACCGGAAGACCCAACGCCAGCTACAGAAGGCCCTCCATCGTCCTCCTCGGAGGTGGGTCCATTCCCCAAAGATTGGGGCGGGGTAATGACCGACTCCGGGGAGGTGGTCATTCTAAGAGTGGTGGTTGGAGGAGAGGGGGAATTGGGACGGAGGGGAAGGAGGCCAGAAAAATCTGGCTAAGGGTGTAGGAAGGCTGGGGTGGAGTGGGGAATAGGGGAAGGAGTGGAGTTGGAGTGTTGGCTGGGGGTTGGGGAGAGTGGCCGTGATCGTCGTCTGGCCGGACGCTGACGGCATAGTCTTCGCTGGGCCCCTAAAAGATGGGAAACAAATTGGGGTTAGTTCCAACACAAATCCGCGCCCAAAAACAATTTCAAATGCACCCCCAAAACCAAAACAAAAAATTATATGAGGATAATGAATAAATATGAAATACAGGGAAAACATGGCCATGCAGATATGAGGAGAATGAATAAATATGAAATACAGGGAAAACAGGGCCATGCAGATATGAGGAGAATGAATAAATATGAAATACAGGGAAAACAGGGCCATGCAGATATGAGGAGATTGAATAAATATGAAATACAGGGAAAACAGGGCCATGCAGTTAGGGCCACAAAGACAAACATGAAAACCACAATCCATTAAACTTACTTTCCGCGATCTGCATGCAAAAGCATGCCAGCAAGCGGGGCGTCCGCCGTTGCAGGTCCGACCACCTGCGCTCCAGCTGCCCGATATGGCGGCGTGAGCCGAAGGAGCGCAGGCGGGCCTGAACCTCCGCATATGCGGATCGCTTCTCGCGGTTGGTGATGGGTGGAGGCTGGCTGATGATCCGCCTATCCATCACCTCCGTAAGCACCAGCAGCTCGCGCCTGGTGAATGCGGAGGCTCTCATGATGGCAATAGAGTTTTTCCTAAAAATCATTTTTGATAAAGTGCTCCAAAATTTTTGATTGGCTAATGTATTTGGGTAATTAACAGGAGCAATTCTATTGGTTAGTGTATGAGTCATGTGTTTGACAGGGCCAGAAATCTGTGGAGACTTATGATAGGCTTGATGCAGTGACATGCGTAAGCAAATTTACATAAAGAAATGAACTCCAGGAAATATGCGGGTATAAAAACAAATAGAACAATTATTTAATAGGGGCTAACATGTATTTTGACAATTAAAAGCGAATGTTTAAGCCGTACGTATTCTGCAGGTAAACACAAACATGGACATAAATAAAGTTTATTGCATTGTGTAAAAAAAACAAAAAAACAATTAAGCTAATTGATATATTGATTGGCATGTTACGATTGAGGGAGGTAGGCTGAATAAACGAGCAGTTAATCGAAATGTGACAGTCAACTTCCGGGTAGTACTAGTGCGTGCGTTCCCTTCAAACCACTTCGGGGATGTACGCTCGCTATTTGGCACGCTCGTTAGTTAGAGGAGGGGTCGCCTGAGTTTGGGGAGGATGTTTTGATGCGAACGAAAATACGAGCGTGTGCCTGAATTTAAATATTTTTTTACGTTCGCCCAACGTACAAACGGCCACTTGCGTCCGGGTCTGAATGAGGCCTTTGTCAAGACATATTGCATAGTGTGCAAAAAATCAGTATTTAAGCTATGGCCCTCCAATCACAGTGTTCCATGGAACGGACCATAGAGTTCCAAGCCAATCGATACTATCCACTCATCATGTGTTGTGACCATAGGCCACTGACCAATCACTGCCTCAAGGTTACATAACAATGATGATGGGGAAGCCAGAATTGACGTTCCATTCATTGCCGGAAGTAACATTCTGGTGATGGAGGGGCCAAAGACAATGTTCCATTCATCGCTGGAAGTGACATTTCCATGTCACTTATCCAACGGGAATGGAGTGCAAGCATTGTGAATGTGGTTTCTAGTGTCAACCCAGAAATGACGTATATCTGTCTCAGACCAAGAATAAAGGCCCGCACCAATATATCAACATAAACAAAAACAATAAAAATTAAATGCATACATGGTAATCAAAGTAACATTCACATTACAGAACCATAAATTAGATAAAATGTTGGTAAATCCTTAAAGGTCCTTCATATGAAGTGAGAAAATAGATGGTGGAATTCTTTTTTAGATGGTTCAATACTCTCAAGAGTCCCACAATATGAGCAGAACGAATAATGAAAATTTAACTAAAAATAGAATAAATACATTCTTCCAAACTTTATTTCACAAGAACAATTTTAACTCAAAGTCTTTGTTCAATCCATGTGGTATCAAGGCTTTTACAAAATTAAACATTTTTGTCATTTGTTTTTAAGTGGATATTTTTATGTGATTTGTTTTTACTATTTTGGAACTGTGTTGATATTTACATTATCATGGAATAAATACTCCTTTTTGTTACTCACAAACTATATTTTTTGGAGAGTGGATTATACAGATGAAAATGAAATGTAATATATTGTATTTGGTTACACAAGGAAAATAAACTGCTATAGGTATAAACCCACTGTTTCAGATTGTGAGTTTGAGTATGCTCTTTGTAGCTCCCCATTAAAGAAAACTTGATACATGATTATATCTCTCCACATGTTAAACAATCCTCGAGGAGGAGATCGTACAACACCGAACCCCCAGATTGTTGGAGAGGTACAGACAAGAACAGTCATTGTTCTAAGGGATGTACATTTCCAGTATATTTAAATATGTAATTTTTAGCACCCAGGTGTAGTTCATTTTCCAGTTTTATGTTACCTTACTAAAGAAGACTGTCAATATTTCAAATTACTTGGTAAATATTTGCTGGTATGAACTAGTCCTAATGTTTTTTTTAATATCACTGATATCTGTCAGCTGTACAAACAAATTATTCCTTTGTATTTCTGAAAATACCTTTACTGTATATTTACTAAGAGGCAGGTAACTTTTTTTCTGGTGGAATTGCATAGTTTTCCTGGTGGGATTGTATTTCACTGATTTGCTAATATTCTAAACTGACCAAGAAGCCATACTGTACAGTTGAAATCACCATCAATGTTTTAGTCCATTAATAGTATAGAAACCCCAGACTTACAAACTCCCTGCAATCCCACCAAGAAACCTGTCTAAAAAAAGTCAATTGCCTCTGGAAGGTGCATTTGTAAATAAAAAATGTAAACAATTTTTACAAAAATAAAGACATTTAAATATTTGGAATCGCCCCACCCCCACACACACAAAAAATTGGTAACTAGCACTAAACTTTTAAGCCATGGCTGGCAGCTGTATAATCAGTGGGTGGTGGTTTGGAATACCACATCTCCTATAATTGGCACTTGGCTTTATAAGCCTAAACTTATTCAAACATAGAAGGGAGACCAGGAGTGTGGGGGTCCACTACCATGATTCCATCCAGCCCTAGGCCACTTCCCTTTTTCATAACTGTTGCTTTATCATGGTTACTTTAAGGCAAGACCATGGGAAAGCCCAATGTTATGTACAGGTAAGCAATTCCAGGTCTGCTACCTTACTTATTGCATAGGGACTGTATGCAGTATTGTCATGTTTTTTATTGTTGTTTAAAGTAACAATTAGATTAACAATAGATGAGTATCCTGGAACCCTAAGGAGATAGGTCTTAAATAAAACATCTATGGTTGTAGAGGTGCTTTTATATATTTTTCTAAGAATTATAATGTTGTGTTTGTTTTTTCTACATTTTTCCTGGCTCACTGGTGCCAGGCGTGCAGAAGTGCCAAGGTATGTGCTTCATGCCTGACAGCCATTATTAGCACCCAACTATTCAGGTACTTTTACTACACTGCAGACAAAATGTCCAGTATCCCCAAAAAATCCTGGATCACTACACTGGCCCAGGATGAGCCCTATTGCTATTGACACTACAGCTGGATATATGGGGGACCACATAGCATTAGGAAATCTGCCTGCATGCCAGCTGGCCTAGGACTGGTTGTAACCAATGTAGGGGGACCCCCACACTAGAGGTCTTCCCACTATAGTTCCATTAGTCCAGGTTGGTAAAGTTTAGGGCTTGATAATAAAAAATCAAAAGGTATCCTACAATATGTATCCACCTATTCTTACAATACTAGTCAATGCTTAAAGACCTAGCGTTGATTAACAGTTTCGGTGACCCCATGTTGGTTTTATTTTATATTTTGTGATTTTTTAATTGTTTCTTAAATATAGAAACATTCTTAGACTCAGGCCTGAAAAACATAGTGGATTTGGGGATGTAGTCAAAAGGTCAGCAGTGACAATTATTTTCATTCATAATATTGACACCAAAATATCGACAGGTATGATGTCGACATAGTTAAAATGTTGACAGTAAACTTATCAACATTCTCAGAATAAATAGAGACAGGTGTTGTGCTAATTTAACTATATGCATTTAAACATGTAAATGCTGGGAATGGCAGAACTAAAATGATCAAGACACCAATATAGTTTTATTAATACTTTATATTAGGGTTGTGTGCCGACCCCATGTTTTGGTTTTGGGTTTGGATCTGTATCTCCTCAAGTTTTGTATCTTCATTTGGTTTGCCAAAACCACCCCTTGTGTGTTTTGGTTTTGGTTTTGAATCTGCATTTTTTCTAAAATAATCATTAAAACAGCTAAAATCACATAATGTGGGCCTGTTTTTGTCCCTACATTATTATTAACCTCAATAACATTTATTTCCAGTAATTTCCTGTCGATTTGGACCTCACAGATCACAATATTGATTTAATCTAGTTTAGGCCAAAATTTAGCATCCAGCTTGCTGGCTGACTAAGCTAAGCAACAGCAGTGTGCGACACTAACATGTGGCAGTTCAGCTTCCAACATGGCAAAGATTGGCATTGCAGTGGTGGATAGGATGGCAGTTTACTAAACTATACAAACCCTAGGAAATTTATTAACCAAGAATGTTTTCCTTAACTAGGTCAGAGGCCCAACAGAGTTGAAATATGTTTATGGATTGAAGACAGGGAAAGGACGGAAGGATTGATTAGATTTCAATTTATTTATTTTAATGTTTTGATTCTTTAAAAAAATTATGACGGAAGATAAATCTAGGATCAAGTTCTTCAGTTCCTAAAAGACATCTTTGATCTAGAGGAGTTTTTTTAATTTTTACACATATAAATGAGGTGGCCTTGCTTGTGGAGGTGCTGCTAGAACATACTGTAAACAGACATTTACTTTGTGGGTTGTTAGGGATAATGGGACCAAGACTTGCTGTTTACATCAGAGGAAAGCAGCCTGCAGTTCTCCGGCTGAACTAGAACTCCCAGCATTTGTGATGTTTGTTGGGCCTATTAGAGGTTATTTGTCAACAACATGTGGTGAGCTTCAGGTTACCTCAGCCTGCTTTACACGCTGTATGTACCATGGAAATATGTATGTATGTGACCAATATATGCAACTTATTTTTGTATTAAATGTATTTGCACTTTATTGCACACATCCTGGCAGGATAATGCTTTGCGCTGCTGCTCTTATTTGCCCACCCCATCAACTTGGTGGTTCAGAACTTTTTTTTTAAATGAAAGGGGCATCCAGGAGATAATGTCTGTGGCCATTACAATTTCTTGACATTCACAAACTTTAAAATTAAAAATGTCAGGCAGCAATGCCCCAAACAGCACATAATGCATTATGTTGTATATATGAAACAGGACATTCGCAGTTTAACAAACTGATCACTTTAGCAACAGGGACTGCCACTTGTGGCTGAAATTATTGGTTTGTTTGGACCCCCACAAAACAAGCTGCCAATGCACAGTGGACATTGGTGGCAATGAACTCATACATAAACTGGCTTAACAACATAGGTAAGATCAGATGTTGTTATCGTCATTGTCATCCCCATCAGTGTGTACATCCTCTTCTTCACGCAATATTAATTCGTCCCTGCTGGAATCCACCATTACAGGCGCTTTTGTATTTTTTTGACTTAATTGCTGGTAAAGGTCTTCCTCATGGAATTTGTAATTCATTTTGGTGAACATCATCTTTTCCACAGTTTGTAACCTCCTATGCCAATCACTGACAAGGTTCCCGGCTACGCTGAAAACACTTTCAGAGTACACACTGGAGGGTGGGCAACTTAAGTAAAGCAAATCCAATTTGTGTAAGGGACTCCAAATTGCCTCTTTTCCTGCCAGTAGTGAAACGTACTGTCTGACCTGCCTATTTGGATGCTATCCCTAAAATAATCATTCAGCATTCTCTGAATGGTGACCACATCAGACAAAGTCAAGGTAGACATGTCATTCATTATAGGTAGTTCTTTCAAATCCAAGCAGATGTCATTAGGTTTTGATGACTGATCTGTATCACCACCAGCAGTGGGTCTCTTAGGAAAAAAAAGTTCTATCCTGGCAGCCGTAGAAACTGAAGGAGGAGATGCTTCTGTGTCACTTGCCGCTTGAGCTAACATTTTTTTCACCACCAGCTCTTTGCATCTTTTCAGATTTATGTCTGTTTGAAAGAAAGACACAAGGTATGACTTAATTCTAGAATCAAGTATGGTCGCCAAAATATAGTGATCTGATTTCAAGAGATTGACAACTCTTGGATCCTGTTGAAGGGAAAGAATGGCTTGATCTAAAGGGTTTGAGAACCTTGCACAACTTGGAAATTATTTTCCACTGCGCTTGACTAATGTGCATTCCCACTCCTTTCCTTATGTCATTGTGCAGCCTTAGATGGCCTTTTGCTGCTCCTCCATCTGCTGAAGCATATACAGTAGAGGGTAGAATTCCACCTGGTTACTACCTCTTTCTTCAGCTGATGGCAGGGAAAATTCAACAGTACTTGCTGGTGCTGCAATCTTTGACACGCAGTTGCTGAATGTTGAAAATATCCCAAAATCTTTTGGGCCACCTAGAGCATTTCCTACATGCCCCTGTCATTTTTTTTTTAAATGTTGCACTACCTAATTGTTGTGTGAGCAAAACATGGGACATGTTCGAATTTGCCCAAATGTAATGCTCTCACAATATTGGTGGCATTGTCAGAAATCACAAATCCTGAGGAGTGTCCAAGCGGTGTAAGCCATTCTGCAATGATCTCCCTGAGTTTTTCTAAAAGGTTCTCAGCGACATGCCTCTGAAACTGGTGATAGACAGAGTAGCATGCCTCTGAATGAAATGGCATTAGATACTTGCTGCAGCTGCTGTTCCAGGTTGCACTGTTGGAGGCAATACATCTACCCAGTGGGCTGTCACAGTCATGTAATACTTAATTTGCCCTGTCCTGCTTGTCCACATATCTGTGGTTAAGTGGACAGTGGGTACAATGGCATTTTGGAGGTCACTAATAAGGTTTTTTTAATGTCCTTGTACAGACTGGGAATTTGCTGTTATAGTGAAGTGGAATCTAGAAGGATTATGGCAGTGGGGACACAGGACTTCAATTAACTTTCTAAAACAAACTACATTAATGGAGAATACTGGATGCACATCTAATACCAGCATAGCTGTTATGGTGTCAGTAATCTGCTGTGAAACTGGGTGACTGCTGTCATACTTGTTTTATAGTCAATTGTTTTGGTAAACTTCTAAAAGTAGTCTTCTTCCTGGTCCCCTTCTGGGACGAAGATACACTCACAGCATCAGCAGCAAAAGCAACAGTTGTAGCACTCAAGGATTCTTCTGAGGAATCACAGATATGAGAGGAGCCAGTCATGCTTATGAAATTGAATGCAGCAGGACTACTTCCGATCATGAATGAGGATATTGATGATGCAGGTCTTGGCGGTGGAGATTGCAGGCGTTTGGATCTAACAGAGAGAGGGGAGCAGCTAGGTCTAATACGCTGGACTGATTTTTATGTTTTTAGCCAAAGTTTCTGAATTTTGCAAACATTTTGGAATTTGATGAATGCGCTGCAAGTGATGTAACAGAGAGGAGGTTCCTAGATGGTTAAGGTCCTTACCTCTACTCACTCTTGCTTGGAAAATGTTACAGATGACTTGACAACTGTTGTCCGGATTTGGGTGGAAATAATTCCACACATAAGAAGTTCATTTTTTTTTCTTTTGCCACGGCATGACAATGGGCTTTTTCATACCATGGGCAACAACTGTTGCCTGATTTACATAAACAACATCCTTGGCATCAACATCCTCATCATCCTTTTTAGCTCCAACTACAGAAATATCCTCCTCATCCTCCTGGTGCAATTCCACAGAAGCATCCTCGATTTATACATCAGCATGCTGACTTGTGCTACTCATCTCCACATTTGCAGTGGACACACAAATGGTGGAAGGAGTATCCTCTTCATGTACAGTATTAGAAAGGTCAGGCTCACACATGGCAACCACGGACACACTTGGACTCTCCTCAGGGATCTGTGACTTAGCAATTTTAATTTTTTTGACACTTCTACAGGGAGTAGGGCTTACATCATCATAAGAGGCAGAACCACCAGTCATAAATAAAGGCCAAGGCCTTATCTTTTTCTTTCCACTTCATGCAGTAAATGGCATATTGCCAATTTTTTGTTTCTCTGCAGCTAACTTAGCTTTTATTTTCTTTAACACTGTAAACCATTGCTTGTTGGATTTTAAATGCCCTGACTTAAGCTTTTGGGCATCTCCCTTCGTAGATGACGTTGACAGCCTTGCATCGTCATCATGACTGGTGGCAGCAGCTGCAAGACTGGTATGTGGTTCCTGCTCTCCTCTCTTTTGATCGTCCTTAATATCAACAAACTTACACTGCAAAGTGACCGACAGTGGGAAAGAGCATCACTGATGAGGCAGCAGTACCTCGATGAACAACACAGACAGCACCCCTTCTTTATGGACAACAAAGCACTACTGCCAAGTGCAGACAGAGCACCTGCAGTACAGAGTCACAAATACATCGATGATAAACTGTGATCTGGCCAGCAGTGTCACTAAACAATAATAGCACAGATAAGTTGCTAACGCACACATATAAAAAAAATGTTTTTTTATTTTTTGTGGATTGATAATATAAATTTTATTTCACTTTTATTTTTCTTAACACTGAGGAAGAACACCCCTGAACATGGCAGCAGCCCCTTGATGAACAACACAGACAGCACCCCTTGTTTATGGACAACAAAGCACCCCTGCTGAGTGTGGACAGATCACCTGCAGAGTCACAAATACATGGACGATAAACTGCAGTCTGGCTGTCAGTGTCACCAAACAATAATAGCGCAGATAAGTTGCTAATGCACACATACACACAACAAAAAGTACTTTTATTTTTGTACACTGGGGAAGAGTACCCCTGAATGAGACAGCAGCCTCTTGATGAACAACACAGACAGCACCACTTTTTATGGACAACAAAACACCCCTGCCTAGTGCGAACAGACCACTTGCAGTGCAGAGTCACAAATACATGAATGATATACTGCAGTCTGGCTAGCAGTGTCACTAAACAGTAATAGCGCAGCTAAGTTGCTAACACAAAAATATACACTTTTATTTTGTTTACCCTGGGGAAGAGCATCCGTGATTGACAGAGCACCCCCCCGGGACAACACAGCCCCCCTTTATGAACTTCAGCCCTAGCCCCTTGATGGGACAGGACAACAACACAGCAGCAGCCCTTATGTATAACACAGTAGCAGATCCTTGATTGACAGGACAAGTAACACAGCAGCTGCTGCTCCCATTAAAGACCCCCTTTATATATTGCAGCTCCAGCCCCTTTATGAACAACACAGCAGCAGCCTTCAGCCCCAGACCCAAACAGGACAAGTTGGAAAACACACTGACACAGACAGTGACAGAAACACGTCTGTTCAGTTCACCATCCAAATTCGGAGTGAAAATGGTGCCGATCACTTTTATAGAATGCAAAACCCACGAGAATCTGACAGCGGGAGGATGTTGTTTTGCCTCATTTTGATATATGAGTCAGGCGGAAAAAGCCAAGCCAGTCTTGGATCTGACTCAGATTTGCAATGTCCGGGAGAGTCTGGTTCTCTGAGAACCAGACCTGCTCATCTCTTCTTTATATTAGGTAAACCAAACACAATAAATATATATATGAAAACAGCACTCCACAACAATTTATCATACCATAATTAGACTGTAATTGATGGTAAGTACATATATTAGGCAACCGTTCCTAATAGTCCATATGAGAACCCACAATAGTGTATTTATTAAAGCATAATTAGTCCCTTAGAGTCTCACCAAAACAGACTGAATAGGTTAGCACAAGTCCACTCCTTCACTTACAGACCTCTGGGTCTATTGCGGCATGAGCCCCATCAGGCTTAGTTGATCCTATGAGCAGCTAAAAATCTCTGCTTAATTGAAATGGCAGTTGTACGGGCAGTAATTATTTCAGCTTGCATTGAACCCACACAGCACTGTAAGATAATTACTTGGTGTATACAGCAGACCTCCATCTTTTCCCCTTTTTTGGCTTGCACATGAAGTATGGGTAAAATGCTGAGCACTAATAGATGTAATGTGGGTTAGTTATGAAGAAATTAAATGAAAAAAAGAAGAAATCATGCAGGATAAAATAAAAGAAATAGATAAATAAAATAGAAAAGTTAAAAAAAAGCAGGAAAAAACACATTCGGAACAACAATAACTTGTAATATTTAAGGTCTTTTGGTAAAGTTGTGCTTCGGCCAGTTCAGCGTGATGTGAGATAGCTTAAAGCTCCCCTGTTCTTACCTTGTGTCTAGCGTTGTCTTCAGACCTAAGTTCTGGTCCTCCCCAAATGATCTTTCAGGCTTGCAGTGTGGCAGCTTCCAGACACTGCAGTCACGGTGGTTTCAGATGACATCACCCACCATGCTGATAACACTTTGGCTGCACAGTATTCCTGGCTTGGTAATCATGCTTTGGCATTCATCCATTGCATTTCATAGCTGCTTGCTACTTTGTTTGGCTGAGAAGCTTCTTTAAACATATTCAATAGCGCAGATCACCTTTACATCCTAATAACATTAAGTATAGAATTGGTCACCATCAATCACACCTCCAATAGGTATCATAATGGTATGATGTATGTCCACTGAAGCATTTTGTCAGAATGTGGATGACAGTATTAGGGTTAGGCTGTTGGAGGGCAGGTGTTAAGCACTAGAGGATAGGTTTAGGGTTAGCAAAGAAATACAGACCCAAACACCTGAGTATCAGAGGTCTGACATGGAAGTCACAGTCAATAGGTCCTCAAAGACATTACTGGAGCTGCTACAGCCATTAGGAGCAGGCGCAGTAAGTCACCGTTAGGTCACCGGGGATGATATTTCAACATTCTAACGTGTCTATGTTTCATCACTGTCTACATGATGAATGTCAACATTTTGAATGTTGATGTATCATACCTAACCTGCAGATTTGTGGTGGATTTAGAAGCTGATGGTGATTGACTTTGGGTTCTTTTTCCAAGGTCGATCTGTTTTTTAGTAAATGTTGTAATTTTTACTGCCAATAATCTATGGCAATCCCCAGCAGTTTGCAAACCCCTGCAAAACCAATCTTTAGTAATTTTTAACCCTAATCCTTTTGCTCAGTCTAATACATCAAATAAGATTTCACCAAAATGGCCCAAAAATGTAAAAAAAAGTGAATTAAAAGCAATGGTGATTTTTTCATTGCACAGCAAATGTAAAATTATAATGAAGACTTCTGTATTCATTCACAATTCTAAATATCAGGATTCTACGTGTACGTTTCACTAAAAGAAATCTGTACTTTGAATTAAGTTTTTGTTGTCTCAATATAAAGACTAAAAAATGTGTAAGAATGCTACTTCACCCCAACAAAACCTAGCACTTTTTAATCTAGGAAACCTACAATACAACATTAAGGGCCTCATTATGACTAACACACAATCTGCATGCAATGCTGATGTTCATGTAGTTGAGTGATTATTTGCAACAACGCATACACAAAATTTTCTGAAAACTCCCACGATGCATGTGTTACACAGAATGTATGCACAATGGTGCTGGTGCATTCAGATCAGACGGTATCAGAAATGTAGTGGAAAAGGGATGGGCATTCCTGGGCATAGGCAAATGCAATGAGAGTTTCCGTCTGCCTGGAAAACCCCCCTCCCCAGCACACACCATGATCACAGTAAAAATAGTAATAAAATAGAATGTTACTAGTGCTGCATGTTCTTCTGAGTATCACAAATTAAATGATTAGCACCATCTGTGGATCTTTTAACATGTGTCAGCCAGTAATAAATATACATGTGCACCAACTAGGAAATGTGGAAAACATGTACTGTTAGGGATGCACTGCTATATACCATGGTTAGGGTTAATTATTAATACTGTATAATAATACACTATCCAGTACATAAGAAGACCCGATATGTACATATATTTCTAGGGCAGTGCTAGGTTCTTCTGCTGCTTCCCCAGACTCCCGGACTTGCTCCAATGCTCTGGAATGGTTACCACATCGGAAATAAACACATTCAGCTCAGGCAGGATGGCCCTACTGCCGCATCTAATGGCTTGTGTGTGATCACTAGTACTGTATATGCTGGAATTATGCAACACGATATACTTTGTATGTAACATATTAAAGCTGGATAAGTGCTAATTATGCCCTCTTCATGGACTGGCCACACTCACTTTAAAATAGAGCATTTGGAAATCCCCCTCTAGAAATCCTGTGTTTGCCACTGCTTGGAGTTGGCTATTAGTGCACTCACAAATGGTCCATTCAGTGATAGTCTTATAGGAGTGTTGCAGGTGTGTAAAAATGCAAGCAGCAGCATTCACAGACACACAGCCACAAGAATAGGAGATCATGGTCAGAGGGAGAAACTACACCAGCAATAGGGCTGGTGCAAGTTTAGATGGTGCAACCGATGGTGGCATCTGAGCATGCACCAATCGGTAGTACAGCATGCATGCACGCTAAAAGTGAGTGCTCAGTCCTTGCACATGTACACAAGGGAAGCAGTTTGTAGCAGCATTTGTAGATGGGTGACCACCAATAAAAGCTGCTGCATAAGCTTTTCCGTTTAACTCAGAATCAGGCCCTAACTGAGGAGATTCTTCTCTATTTGACACTATGTGAGATATGGGGATAAATGTAATAGGTAGCAAGCCACAGCCACTGCAGGGATTTAGGCTAGTCTCCCATATTTTTAAAGTGGCAATCATTTGAAAGGCAAACCCAGCATGTGATTGTTGCTTTAAAAATACAGTGAGACTCACGTAAATTCCTGCAGTGGCTGGAGTTCGCAAGCTATGCATTTAGGGCCTGATTCAGACCCGCTCATGAGCGCTGAGCGCTCGCAAGCGGGTCGATGTTGGCCAAGTGTGCATGCGTAAATATTTCTATGGAATCTGAACAAGCGAGAAACCCACTATGCTATCATCAAATGATGAAACAGCATACACGGTGACTCACGTTTATGAATTCAGAGTCCTGTGTGTGTGGCCATGCTGATATGTTTGTTGAGATTTGAATTCAGAAAAAAATACCAAGGAACTAAATAAAAGAACTAGGAGCTATATTGTAATGGGGGGCATCCACTAGACGATTTTATCCCTGTCCAACCTCTTAACGATTTTCTCTTGAAGTTTCCTTGAAATATGATCTTCCACTCTGAACAATTTGCAAAAGATTTGCAAAAGATTTGCAAACGATTTGCAAACGATCTAACAATAAACTATGTTGTTTTAATCTGTGATTGAGAGCTTTCAGCTATAGTGGGCAGATAGTGGTTCATCGTTTGATCGTTCAGCGTGAACGATGTGTAAACGATGTGTAAACGATGTGTAAACGATTTGTAAGCAATCAAGTGAAATTGACCTGCATGTTCAGTCGATGGAGGAGACGATCAAACGACCAGCTGGAGCGCGCATCGTACATCGTTAGAAACAATTACTGCACGATTTGCAAACGATGTTCAAACGATGTTTGAACGATTATCGAACGATTTTATCATTATCGTTCAATCGTTCAACTTTATCGTCTAGTGGATACCCCCCTTTAGTCTTAATTGTATAATAATAATAATAATAATAATAGTAAATAATTGTGTGCCAATGTCATTTTGTTTCAGTATATTTTAAGATGATCCTTTGGCTTATTGCAAACTGTACAGAAATTTAATTTTTAATATATGGCTCACATGGGTTAAATTTCATGTTGCTTCATATTTTAAATATATAATGTGCTCAACATGACATGTCAGTTCCTCATATTATGCATGCATCAAATGTATTGAGCACATGTCAACAGCAAAAATCTCTTGTGACTGTAGCATACCATTAGCATAAAATGAAATTGTACTATATATGAACAATTCTATACGATTAAGTTGACATTGTTTGTGCTGATATTCTTACTAGAGATGCAGATCCCCTTTACACTATTTTCTAGGTGATGGTCCTATTAGTACTTCAAAAAATATATTTAGTCACATTTACATTAGAAATATAAACAACACATAATACAAATAATACTCAAAGCACTTACAATGTCATACAATTTTAGACCAATTGACTCAGAATGGGTGTTTCTCAGTAACGAAAGAACATGTGTATTATTTTTCTATTATCAACACACTTGTAAAAAAAGAGAAAGCTAGAGTTCATCAATCAGTCACTGTAAGTAATGTCTTCAAAAAACTGTATATGTCTAGAAGGAATATAAGGTACTGAATAGAAATTAATGAATCAGCCAAATTGATTTCAAATTATTTAGAACCATAATTGTGCTTAATATTTTAATATTACATATAAATGATGTTAAGGGTCTGATTCTGAGTCGATCTCGGATACAGTTGAGTGATTTTATTTTTACTACCATACTTCTAAGTTGCACCATGCATGCATACCGATTCTGGGCCTGATTCAGAGATGCATGCTAACCCGATGGTTAGTGTATATCTCCTATGTTCTTGGGTCTGCGCTTGCGCATAAACCCGTTCTGCGCATGTGCAGAAAGGGTCCTGCAATCTCAATCGCAGACCCCCCAAAGCCGCACCATGACTGATATGTTGCCCCTGTTGTCCGGGAGGAATGAGTCTAGGGTCTCCATTGATGGATGCAGATTACTGGCATCGCAAGTGTCCAGGACCTGGCCAGGCTGCAGCCAGACCTGATTAAGCAAAATTAATTATATTTTTAAATTCACAATCCACTAATTCTAAAAGATCACCTAAAAAAACCTTAACCTCAGAAATGACACAGACCAATGTAATTAACACATATAAAATTCACCAATTTGTATCAGCAATATTCTGTATCACAAAACAGTGAATTGCACATGCTGAAACAGCCAAATAAATCTGTAATTAAAGGAAGGAATTATGTCAGAATATGATGTGAATTTTTTTATCCTCTGAGACATTATGGCATGCGTGCAGTGTGAATGCAATTATAAAGTGTTAGGATTTTTAATACATATATTTTTCTATGTAGATATAATAAAATTTGAAAATGTTAATGTGAATAATTTGATTTTGTTAGACACAAATAATGAGATATGAGAATGCATGTCTGTTGTAATATTATCTTTTAGATTATGACAAAATCGTAACAAAAAGAAATATTTGGAGTGTCAGTCTCTTTAAATCTGGATATGATTGTATGGTGTACAGTCCAGTGAGCAAAATGTTCTCTGCAACAGCTCCATCCACTATCATAAATATTTTTTTTTTTTTGGTAAAGTCAACATAGTAACCTATAAATTAATGGCACAACAAAAAAACCTACATCTATGATGCCATTTAATTTTTGTTATATTTATTTTGTATATTTTTGGGGGAAGTTATTTAACTAATAATACTTTGTTCGACCCATGAAGTTGTAAATTATTTTACTATATGAGTCCACACACAATTTCTATAAGACAATTCAATGGCTTTATCACCTTTCTAAGAAAAAAACTTCCTTATGTTATGTTTCTCTCTCCAATTTCAAATTGAGTGTCATAGTACTAAAAAATGTTGATGTTTTCAAAATATTGCCTAGTATAATATTCTTGATATTTAATTGTTTGCATCCTATGTACATGCCTGTCAACTTTTGTAAAACTTGCATGAACCCTGGAGAGGGCAGCAATGTCTGAGATATAGCGAGAGGTGTAGCACTGCAATTGCATCACCCACTGTTTAAAACCACATTTTGCAGCATTGTACAGCAGTGGGCGTGGTCATGATGATGCAGTTAAATGCAAATCACTTCATCAAACCACACAGGCCATCTCTGGCCTGTGACTCTCCTGGACAATCCAGGACAGTTGATAAATATACCTATATAGTTTACTGCATCTTCATTGTTTCCTCTAAGCTGCACTTGTTCAAGTCTGAAATATCCTTTGATACATTTTGTTGTACATACAGCACATCTTTTGTACTGTAGCTCTTCTCTAATATTTCTTTTTCAATTTCTTTTTTAGAAATCAGGGCCTCCAGAAATGTTCACAGTACACTAGGTGAGATATAAAGTGTATAGCTTCTCCCTTCTTGCTACTAATAACTCTTCCTATACAACAGTATCTAATAGCTTTTCCCACTGCTTGACTATGCTGCTTGCTTTATCTTTATATAATCTGAAACTATAACTCCAAGATCCAATTTCTGTGTTGTTAACATTACATCACTGTTCATTTTATATTGTGCTTTGAGATTTGTGTGTCCCGCTTGCATTAATTTACTTTTCCATGTATTAAATTACTGCATGTTTGTTTGTTTTCTTTTTCTTTTCTTTTGTTTTAACTCAATAGAATTTTTATTAAGGGGTTCAACAATATAGCAGAGAATCAAACACAATTGTAGTTTACAGATAATGGGGAAACTGGGAGAAAATGGTGTAAGAACAAAACTAAAGAAAAAAAAAACAAGAACTCAGCGCCTACACTCCAGTAAACACAATTAAGAATGATATGTATTTAAGATGTATACATTGGATAAATACTTAGCAATGGGATGTATATAAAATAAACATATGTATTAGCCAATACTAACAATAAAAAAAACAATAATCTAGACAATAACAAAAAATACAAACAATAAATCAATAATTGGACATAAGTATATACCAATTATTGGTATAACTGAACACTGTGCTCCTTATTACAAATGATACAGAGAAATATTTGTCATGAGTAGCCTTATGTTAAACTTTAATACAAAGTAACTTCATGCTCCTGTGAGCTAGTGCTGCAGCAGATAAAATGTGGCTGGATGATCCAGAAAATCTTGATAATAGGAAAGATGTTTATGAAAATCAGACAATCTGTCCAAAAACATATATGTTTTTGTTTTTTTCCCCTTTTCCAGCTTTCAATAAAGCAGAGGAGGTGAGGATAATTAAAGGGGGTCCCCACTCTCTACATATCGTGAGTACTCACAGTTCCTCTACTTATGGATGGTCCATGTTCAAGTTTTCACTCATAAATCTTTGGTGGAGACTTGATTTGATTAGCTGCACGAGCCGTATTTAATTTCTAACTGCCCACAAAAGACTTACCACTTTGCCCTGAAGGGCTGTACTCATTGCAAAGAGAACTATTTTTACTTTTTGATTAGCGGTGGAAGTGTTAATAGGCGCAGTTGAAAATACATGCTTCAGAATATATTAATAGGAGCCGTCATCATTTCATGATCTAATTTACAGAGACTGCTTTATTGAAAGCAAAATACGGCAAATTCAATTTTTGTTAGATGATTGTATTAGAGAAGGGAAATGTTGCAAACAGCTATTTCAGGAAGGAGGGGTTGGGGAAACTTTTGTGACCTGAAAAATATTGTCAAAGATCTTGATCCACAAAGGATAAATAACTGGACAGGACCAAAAAGTATGAAACCAAGACCCCACTTCACAGAAATTCATCCAACAAAACTAAGAAGAGTCAAGCCACATAGATTACTGTATGTGTATAACATACAGTAATCTATGTATGATTTTAAGCATAATTTTAGAATGGTTAATACACTTAGGGGTCTATTTACTAAGCAGTGTTAGGAGACAGAGTGAAAAGTGATAAGGTGCCAGTCAATCAGCTCCTAACTGCCATCTCACAGGCTGTGTTTGAAAAACGACATTTGGGAGCTGATTGGTTGGTACCTTAACACTGTTCACTCTGCCTCCTAACACTGCTTAGTAAATAGACCCCTTAGACATTTTGAATATGTTTTTAAACAGTGACTCAATGTCTTCCTCAGAGAAAATTGCAGATCCTCCTGCTATTTAGTTTGGACAGTTAACTTAATGTCTTCCATAGCAGACATAACAGTTCTGTACCATATTGTTATACCTTCTTTGTGGCTTGGTGAAAATAATTTGGAGGTTATATAAGAAGGTGTGAAATATAAATGCAGTGAATGGGTAGTGTTAGAGAAAATGTATTGATGGATCTGCATGTATATGTAAAAATCACTAGTGGGAATGGTACAATATATTGGGCCTAATTCATCATGGATTGCAACTGCAACAGCGTACACAGATAGGCCAATGGTGCATACTGTGCATACATATACACCGCAGTGCACGTGCGTGAGTTGGCATTGCGATTGCACTGCAATCACTTGTGCAGATAAAAAGCCATCACAGATCAAGGGATGGGACGTCAGCATTTCAGGGTGGTGATGGAGGAGTGGTAGGAGAAACATAGGCATGCATGTCCATTTGAACGCCATTACATGGGCATGCATAAATTAGCCACTGCTATGGCATAGGCAGGTTGAGTACTCACTGCGTGCGATGAGGTTAGCAATTTCTAAGTAAGGTCAGACCTGTTGTAATTGTTTGTGAGGGGCAGATGTTACTCCATATTCCCAATGTATACGCAGGACTGCAAGGTATTACATATATACGAAAGCGGTAGAGGGCATCTCTATGTTGGCTTTGCAATTGCAAACATTAGCATATTTTCGCAGCATACCTGCGTGCTTAATCACAGCTGCGATTGCAATAGCGATCCATATTGACTCAGGCCCATTGTTGATAATTCTTAAAAAATGATGTTGATTATCCTTTAGGTCTTGAATTGTTATAATTCCCTGGGTGTGCCAGTTACTTAACTTAAGGTTTGATATTAATTTTGAAACCGCAAGAAGCAAAATATGAGATGACGGGATCGAAGTTCGCCACTTATTTTGAGCAATTTATCTCAAGTAATTAGTGAGTCTAACATACTTTTGAGCCTAATCATATTAGAAAGTTTATGCTCTGAGTTAATCCATAAAAGCTCATTTAAGGAAAAGGGACTGCACATTTGTTCTATCCTTTTTGGGAATCAATCATATTGCAAATCTTTGTATAATTCTATTATCCTCAGTGGGACACAGTCTCTCCCTTCAGGTAAGCCTGTTTGTTGCGGTCACAACCGGCCGGTGTGATCTGCACACAGGGTCTGATTCAGACCCATTCGCTATATGCGTGCGCTTGCAAGCGGGCTGATGTTCTGCACTCTTCATTCTGCGTGTGCGCAAACTACTCACTGCGATCGCATACCGCTCACTCACCCTGCAAAGACAGCCCAGTATAATGAGTGACAGGAGAGGCCATTTGTGTATGGCAAGGGCAGGACACTAATAATGGGGGTTGGAGAATGCAGGCGTGCCAGAGTGTTTCAACGCCGTTTTATAGGCGTGCATAATTAACAGGCAGCGTCATAGTACATGTCACTTGCCTTTTTTTTACACTGATTTCCTCACAATGCTTGGGGTAGGGTAAAGCTATCTCAAGCACTGTGTTCACATCCGATGGTGCTCGATGTGCCAATGTTTTAATACACTTCCTGGAGATGACGTGGTACTAGTGGGCGGCTCTGCATGTGTGATTGGGCGTACGCATACACAAAGTGGCCGCTCGCTAAGACATAGCAAGCATGCTTATGCCTTGGCGAGCGATCGCTTCCCATGGCATCACTTTGACAAATTTGCATACGCATCCAGTGAGCATATGCAGATAGCGAATGGGTCTGAATCAGGCCCACAGTTGCTTCTTGGCCCCTGACTGACCTTACGTAAAGAGAGTTTACCGTGCTGCAATCTACCAAAGCAGCTATAGAAAGAGGCCACCTACGGGAAGGACCGGTGGGTGAGTTACTAAATAACAATATATCCATTGGCTACACTGTAATCATTCCTGAATAAACTGTTTACTAATACCAACGATAACATAGGAGTGGCACTATTGGAGACTTTACCACTTCTCCCTAAGGATCGATTATTTCAGATTGCCGCTGGTGTTAGTCATTCATGTATGCTAGAGATATCCGCAGCACTCATTGGAGCCCTTCAAATAATTTTGCAACAAGTCAGAGGAATATCAACCATTATCATAATTATATCTTGTTGCAAATTTCAGCATATAACATTCCATCTATACAAATAGAGGATTTTGTTCCTACTTTTTATCAGTCCGGAACATCGTATATGTGTGGTCGTTGCCTCAGATGTAATAGAGATACCTCCATATGTGTGTGTATGAGTAATATTTTACTATGTTACATCTATCTGATAATTATTCTTCTTGCATTTTGTATGTGTTTTATTAAATGTGTCTTTATTAATTTTTCATATATCTGTGGTAATATTGTTACTTTATTATCACTTATTCATTTTTAGTATGTATTAATTTTACTTGTTATTTAGAAATCACAATTTATCTTTAAACTAAGCACTGCTGTGTTTTTCAATACAGCAGGGGTGTATCTATAATTGGTGCAGGGTATGCAGTGCACATGGGCCCCTCAGTCCAGTAGGGGTCCACACAGCACACCCTGCACCCATACTTTATAATACTCATCTCTCCAAAGTCCCATGTCAACTGTCACAGCCCTGCATAAAATGCCTGGAAAATGGCTGCCACTGCCATTTTTCTGATGTTTTGTGCATGCATAGTGGGCGAATCACTGGGATAATGGTGGCCATGCCATTTTCCCAGTGACCTGCACATGCACAGTAGACTCTGGGCACAGACTAGTGCCCAGAGTCTACTGCTGTGGTCAGTCTGCTGCCGGCCACTGGGGAGAGAAGAGGGGCCCCGGATGGGAAATGCACACAGTCCCCCACCTCTCTTGAAATGGCCCTGCCTGCAAGCAACTATGGTAATTCAGACACATGCACAGATGGCCGATAATCACTCAACTGCTAAAACATCGGCATAACGTACAACTCTTAATCAGGCCAAATCTCCTAGATAACTATCAACATGTTTTGAGCAAGAAGATTGTTTGCTACAAAGAAATAAGAAATAGCCTTTTGTGTTTGTATGAATGGTATTCTTCCCAATCAAGCAGCAATATTTTAATAAGAACATCAGTCAGCACACACACACACATAAATGCGTATGGGGTTCCGTATCACTTTAAAAACAAACTGTATAGTACATTGATATTGCACATAAGATGAAACAATGAACAGGAAATTGTGCAGCAGTTACTCTTTATGTGTTTCATTAGCCAAGGCCCAAAATGCAGTGTCCTCATCAGGGCCGGCTCCAGGACTAATAGCACCCTGTGCCAACCGAGGGTTCTGCGCTCCTTATCGTGCCATGCATGACCAAAATTGAGGGTGTGGCCTAATTACCATAGGCCATGCCTTCTTACGTGACGTTATCTGAGGGGTGTGCCCGCATGGCACGTCTCCAAATAACATCAGGCTGGGGGGAGCCTCACTAGCTGAGCTTCCCCCAGCCCTCTCATGGCACTGAATGGATGCCGAACACATATGCGCAGCATCCATTTAGACTCTGGGGTCCCAGCACCGCCACACAGCTGCGGCGGTGGGTGTCCCCAACACCCCCCATTTGACTACCCATGGGCCACTTCAGCCCACGGGTGGAACAGTGGGACAGTACGGTCCCACTGAAATCAGGATTCTGGGGAAGGGTGTGCCCTCTATGGGTGGTACCCCTGTTTGACCGCTCATGTCAAACACCCCTAGAGCTAGCCCTGGTCCTCATACACTATTGCCATAGTCATGCCAAACAGCCCTTCCTTGTTCGCCAGGTCTCGCACTACTTAGTTGCTCCATGTGTCTTTTTTGCTCCCTTTTTCACTCAAATATAAATCTTAACGAGACTGCACTGATAAATTTGATATGCAACACTTGTAAATTTGTGTGGATGCTATGATGCATCAGCCATGGATTTTTTTCACAACACTTTCTGTTGTGCTTAATCTGGAACTTTGTATATATTTAAAACTAATTTCTGTGATGTTAAAGTCATAGCCCAGTGTCTCTGGTACATATTGAGCTGTGTTTGGCTGCCTCTGCAGTGCAAATAAAATGCACATTTAAAGAAAAGGTTGCTATGCTACAACATTCGGTGTGGTTTGTGATGTAAAGCGGATTGAGGCTAAGTGTATGAGGACACATCTTTATCTAATAAAAGAAAACAGAAAGAGAGAATGCTCATGGTGGGGCAGAAAGTTAGAAATACCTGTCAGTTCTTAGATATAATTTTGCATATGTTGTAAAAATATTGGAAGGCTTATCTGTAATAATCCTGTGATCTCGATGATCTGGCACCAACCATAGTACATGCACAGAGCATATCTTAAGTCTGAACCAGATATGATGTCTTCGCCCAGATGAAGTTCACTGAACAAAACTTATTGGGTATCCTCCGTTACTTTGTTCAAGAACCTTGTTTCACAGATTGCTCTGGGGCACTCGTCTGGTAATGTCATATCCAGTCTGGACTCAAGATTATTCCTACATAGCAGGAAGTTATCCTGCTCTGGTTTGCTTTTACTCTGTGCAAGTTTTGTTGTATATATGAAAACATGTATATAATAAAAAGTAATGGTAAAAACGAAAAGTTCCTATCACTAGTGAGGATTCATCTTACTCCTACGATCCTTCCTCCATGTCTCATCACTCTGTGCTTATAGTCCTATAACATCTGAAAGGCTTGTTGGGCTCTACTCAGACTATGGTAGATTTTGGCTGCACTATTATTAATGGGGCAGACAATATAATAGTAAAAGTAAGAGGGCCAATGCGAGCCTAGTTTGGAATTTAATAAATAATATCCAATATATCCTTTTCATCCCAAGCCCTACAATAAGGTGTAATTTTTCTCATTTTAAATTTACATACAGTATGTACAGTAGGTTATGCTATGAGTGGTTTTCTTAGTTTATGTTAGAACAATGTTATTTGTTTTCAATCTCTTATATCTGCCCATTCTAAGAATCGTCTCATTATTTCACTTGATATCTGACACTATCTTAAAAGTCAGCCATGAACAGAAGAACTAATTTTAGCTTTTCCAAATCAAATGCCCCTTCTAATGAAAATTGATTCACATAACCTTATTAATAAATTGAAAAGTCTCATTGCCCTTTCTGTCACTCATACTTCTCTTACATATCTTACTCAGATTACTGGGGTCCCTGGTAGCTTTACTTAGTTCCTTTCCCATTATTATATATACTATCTTATTTTACAAGACTTCAAATGAAAAGTAATTTCTAAAAATAGACAAAGCCATATACTGTGACCTCAGATAAAAAGTGACAAAATTAAAGGGATTATTATTATTAAAACTCTGTTCATGTCTTAGGAAAATATAGAAATTTGCATATTTTTATCATGGTATGGTTAAAACACTGAACATACTCAACCATATAAACTATAACTGTCTCAAAGATTTCTTATTGAACCTTGCAATGACACTAACAATTACAGTCTCAGGTATTTGTTTTGCAATGCGCCACAACTTGTACCTGCATAGTAATGTGATGTATCAAGAATGTGTTCCAAGGGTACTCACCTTCTTTCAGAAGCCTTAGACAATCATATAAAACTTGATGATTTTTTGGGAATTCAGTTTGTTTCAATTGTCACTATTGTATGTGAATTTGAAATGTACTGTATACCTACTTATAGGTGCAAGTGTTTAACATGCGTAAAATAATCCCCATGCAAAAAAAAAGTGAATACAGGTTGAGTCTCCCATATCCAAAATGCTTGGGACCAGGAGCATATTGGATAATGGAATATTCCGTATTTTGGAATATTTGAATATCATAATGAAATATCTTGGGAATGGGACCCCAATATACACACAGAATGAATTTATGTGTTATATACACCCTATACACACAGCCTAAAGGTAATTTTATACAATATTTTTAATAATTTTTGCCTTAGACAAAGTTTGTGTACATTGAACCATCAAAAATCAAAGGTTTCATTATCTCGGTCATGCCAAAATGATTCCATATTTCGGAATATTCCGTATTTTGGAATAATTGGATATGGGAGACTCAACTTGTATTTAAAAGCACTTTATTTACTACAAGATATACAAACATCTACAAAAAAACACTGAATATTCTATAAAGCACCAAAGATCTATGAAATGTAAATACTACATCTCACCAGGACTTATTCAGATTTGGGATTAGAGTAAGATAGAGCAAGAAACTATGTACCTGATCAAGCCATTTTGCAATGTTCAAATACATACATATATTGTTTTGCATGTGGAATAAATACTGGCTGCTTTTGTGTTTAGCCCACAAATACTGGACAGTTTTATTTTTACATTGCAACTTACTGTAAATTTCAGTTTGGACATGCGCCTTCCAAATCTAAATCTCTCTGCACATTTTATATCTGCCCCACATGCATTGAAACATGGTATTACCAAGATGCATGGTTACTTGCTCTTTCTTTCTCTATTCCCAAATCTGAATCATGCCCTAAGTCTAGATGATAACACTGGAGGAGATATAAAAAAGAGGGGTTAAATGTAAAAATGTATGTCATGAAGTGGGAAGTAGGTGACTATAAAGTTAAGAGGAGTGCATTGAATACCAGGAAAGCATTTCACGGGCATCTGATTGCTCCCTCAGCCTGAGTACTCACCAACACTGTATGAAAACTTATTTTAAGGATATATAGTATATGTATATACAGTAGTGACTATTGTGCGCTACCATCAGTGATATACCCACACTAGAAATGTACCTTACAGAGCATCAGCATGCCTGAAATATTCCTCTAGACTTTCATTAATGTAGAAAATCCTCCATTGATTTTATCAAACAGTTACATTGTTGCTAACAAACTAAAAACATTTAACACTACAGTATAAATATGTTGGGTGTGTTTCAGTGATAAAATGGCTACCAGTGCCCTAGGCTACTGTAGCGAATAGGCCTAGACTAATCATCAGAAATTATATTTCTTGATCTACAATATATCTGATAAACCAGCTGCATTTAATGCCCTGTAGTTGACCTTTGGTTGGTCCAGGAGAGGGCTGATGGGTACACTGTGGTTTAAGACTTGTGAATCCTTTGAAGCCAGCCACAACAAGAAAAGAGGGCAATAACATTCTAGGACCATTCCTGTGATTTTAGGAATGTTTACACAACTGTGTACTGGCCTGTGTCAGTCGAAGAGGGAGTTATGCAGTCACACATCTATATAACAGGGACCCTGTTTTCTTGGCCAGGTAACCCTGTATTGGAAATCACAGGGGCCCTCTATTGATCTCAAACTCTGCTGACTTGATAGGGAGAACCGGTTTAAGTAGGATCAAAAAATCAGATCTCTATAAATAAAAATGCCATCCAGCATTCAATGTCCATTTCTGGGGAGCAGCCTTCAGAGGTGAGATGCACCTGAAACTAACTTAGTGAGCTCCTGCATGCTGAGATATAATGAAAAATTCATATTCTCTGAATTCTCACTTTTATTTTATCTTCTGAAATAATTTGCATATATAATCTGTGTTTCATTTTATTAATATTTTTGTAACTAAGCCTTGAAAATATTTTTTCTATTAAACACATTTAATCTAGAAGAGTTCTCTGTGATTCTTATTGAACTTGTGAGCCTGTGAGGCCCATGCTACATACCTGTGTATAACTAAAGGTGATTGATTAATAATTTGTTTGGAGATCGCAAGACTCCAGAGGAAAAAAGCTTGCGTGTTGTTAGAAGAATTGTGTATTTTAGTAAGAGACCGAGGTGCTCTGGCGTCAGGACCAGCTGATCCAGATTGCTGTATCTGTGAGTCAGTCTGGTATTGTGACAGTTACATTTTATATCTAGACAATAGCACATAGGACCTCATTCAGAGTCCGTCGCTGCGGCTGCATGGTCGTAGACCAATGACCACAAAATCCGATCGTACAGCAGGGTGAACGTAAACAAAGTGACGCCCATTCGTTAGCACTGCACCTCCTCTAGCTACCGACTGATCTGAACGAACGATCGAGTCAATCGTAGTCAGGCGCTGACAGTTGCTGTATGCTAATTATGTTCTGATGTTTGCGGCCGTATGTGCTGTTTTGATGGTCACATGTCATGTTTACATGGACTATCGATCAGCTTGTTATTAGCTTGTTGGCAATTATCTAATTAAGTGTTTAATTCGTGCTGTTCTTTAAAACGAGTTTTTTTTATCATGTGTCAACAAACGTTATTGTTCATTTCGTGGTTGTTTTCTCCTTTTTTTTTTTCACACAATTTGAAAAACAAAGTAAGGTTTATTAACTGTGAATGTACGTTTGCTAATTATGTTAACTTTATAAATGCATGTGCATTTTGCATTAGGATCATCTGCACTCTTATGTTTGCAATTGCACACTGCGTGTTGTAGCCAATCAAATGTGACCTTATTTTTCGGGACACATGATTAAAGGATTGGCCAATAGTGTTTTTTTTGAGGAAAGTGTAAATATTTTAGCCAATCATATTTTTTGTACCCCATGTATATTTCATGTTTTATGTAAAATCGGCCATTACCATCATGAGAGCCAAAGCCTTTACCAGGAGAGAGTAGCTTGTCCTGGTAAACATCCTGGACAGGCGTATTACCCACGCTGTGCCGCCCATTTCGAACTGCACAAAGCGGGCAGCCTATGCGGAGGTGAGACGAGCCCTCCAATCAGTGGGGTATAGGTGAAACATTGCACAATTAGAGAGGTGCTGGTCGGACCTGCGCCGCCAGTCGCCTGCGCTCCTCATGAATTTGTGGGTGCAAATACGCAGATGTAAGTATGCATTTGTTTAAAAGTATTAATTAGTGGACTGTTAAATATGTATGTTCCTTTGCCAATTATTTTAGTCAATGTTAAAAATCCCTCCTGTATGTTGTCCCTATTATCCAGAATGTGTACGTGTATTGTGTAGCCGAAATTCTAAACTTTTTTTTTTGTATTTTATGTTTACATTTTAGAAGCACAGCAGAGACAGGGAAGGGCACGCAGAGTGCAAAGACATGCTAGTGGAAACCAGCAGCCCTCACCTGCATCTCCTCAACCAAGCCCTCCCTCCCCACCACCATACTCCCCCAGTAACCCTCCCTCCCTCTTCCAATCCTCCCCAAGTCTTCCTCCCTCCCCTGCCCACTCATCCCAAAATGTCTCAAATCTCCCCTCCCTGTGATCTTTCCTGCTCCATTTCCCCTTCAACCATTCCCCCCACTCCCGAATATTCTCCCTCACCCGAACGATCTCCGGCACCATCTGTTGCTGTGTCGTAACACTCTGAGGGTATGTTTTATTTTTATTTTTTGGGTGTTGTTGTTATCCATGTATTTGTACAAATTTCTGACCTTTTTTGTTGGTTTAAAAATTTGCTGTATGGGTTTCAACATCATAGCACAGTAATGCTGTTTTTCAGAATTACGACCTTATGTTTAGTGGCTGGCCCTTTTTTTTATTGGGGACCACAAAAATATAGGTTTAGTGGTTTTTTAAAAATGTTTTGGAGTTTTAGGAAATAATGATTACATTTGGATTGTATTTTACAATGTAAAAAAACATGTCACCAAACTTGGCAAGGTGCTAGGAACCAGACTACCCTTGTTGATGTTGTGTACACAGTGTTTAAAATGTACTAATGTGCTTAGGCAAAGTGATGTTTTCCATAGCAAACAAACACATTCTATTTTTGGTTTATCAACAACATTCTAGAAGTGAATATGTGCATTGTGTTTTAAGGATATGGCCATCATGACTTAAGAATACACCTCCCATTATTTGTAACATCATCATAGTGGATTTTGGCTTATGTCACATAGTTAGGGTTTCAAATTAGTTTAACAACATAAAAGTAACAACCTATTAATAATGTTGTGTGTCTGATACTTTCAAACACACCGTAACATCAGTGTATTTAAACACTTTTTGGTACATTGAATAATGTGTAATGTTCAAATGTTTATAATTTTACTGAAGTATTTAATCCTCAAAATTTTTATATTTTCCACAGATCTAACCCACATCCTGAAGGAAATTCGGGAGGAGCTGAGAGAGACCTCGGGCTATTTAATGCAGGTCTACTGCTGCCTACAAAGATTAGTGGGGCATTTGGAGAATGTGTAGTTTGTTTGTTTTTTAATTTTTTTACATTTTTATGACACTTGAAAAAAAAAATTCAAGTTTTTGTATTTCAAACATTTGTCCTCTTTTTTGCCAAACATTAAAGGGTGTAATTCTGCATGTAAAAAATTTTTGGACCAAAGGTGGTTGCTTTCCATAGTGTAAGAACTTAAAAAATTTATTAGTAAACCTTAAGAACATTTGCAGTAATGTTGTATATTTTTTTATTATGGGTTGGCATACATTATCCACCTCAAAATGGCTTTCAATTTTTTAAAACAAACAAAAAACAGCATTTGTATTTCATTTAAAACATTTATTAAATAACAAACATGTTGCCAACAGGCTTTTACTGGTAAAAAAAAATTCATAACAGATTCACACATAACAAATGTCCTCATGGTTTGGCCAAATAAAACATTTGGCTTAGTCAAACATAAACAACTATAGTAAAAAACAAACAGATTTTTGATTGGGAAACATAGAAATTACTAAAACAAAAGGCAAAATAACTAAACATGTTGGGGGATATCCGTGCAAAATGTGATAGTTGTCTAAAAACATACAGGGTATTGCCAATGGGTTCCATTTTTTTTGCAGGTTTTGGAAAGTGTTGTGATTTGGTTGGTAGGAATAGAAAACAAAAAAAATACATATGGAAACATTTTATTTTATTAAAAAAAAAAGGAAATATGCCTACCTAAAAAAATGTGAAACTACATCATCTTCTGCCCCCCCCTGACAGCATCACAACACCTTCCTCTGGGGGGGCATCCTCTGGCAAGGCCTCCTCTGGCTGCATGGGTACTCAACTCCTTATTGCAATGTTGTGTAAAATCCCACACAGGACCACAATGCAAGAAACCATATCCGGCGAGTACATGAGTGCACCACCAGAGTACTGGAGACACCGGGACCGGCCCTTTAAAAGGCCGATACAGCGCTCCACCACCTGCCTGGTGGCAGTAAACGTGGCATTATAGTGAGTTTGGGGCCCTGGTGTGGGAGTCAAATAAGGAGTCAGCAGCCAGGGCATGCAAGGATATCCACTGTCACCTGACAGAAATGGGACACCAAAAGATACATACATTTACCATGAGAACCTGTTTACACTATTTCTAGAAATACATACTGGATTTTTACTTACCAAGAATACACATGCGTCACCAGCTTGCAGTGTGCTTAATTTTGGCCAAATCCCTGAATGCTGGATCACATATGCATCATGGCTGCAGCCTGGGAATTTTACATTCAGGGAGAGGATCTGGAGGGAGGCATCACATAGCACCATTACATTTAGGGAATGGTAATGTTTTCAGTTCCTATATATTTGTTCCCTGCATGCAGGGGGCTGAAGTGCTATGTGAGTGCCATCCACTACCCCAATGATGTGTGGAAAGCCTGCAATTTCAAAAAACTTCTGCTTTACCACATCAAGGGCTTCCGTACCAAAAGGCATACTAATAAAATGTGCTAGATGATTGAAAAATGAATCTAGCACACGCCTCAGGATCCGTGAAAATGAGGGCTGGGAGAGGCCACCCACCAGCCCCACAGTGGTTTGGAAGGACCCTGAGGTGCAGAAATGTAGCACCGCCAACAACTGTGTAAGTGGTGAGATTGCTGTAGGAATGTTAATCTGACTTTCTGGATCATTCTTTATTATTGAAAGAGTGTCTAGGATAATATTTGGAGGCAGGTGATAAGTGGTTACAACCACATCATCAGGCATTCCAAAAAGGGTGACACGTGTTCTAAATATCTTTGCCCTTGCACGCCTCCTATGCCTACACCAAGGAGGAGGCTGAGGAAGGTTGGTGGGGGTCAACATGGCCACTATTAGCTGTCCAACATCACTCAGTAAAGTTAAATTTATATTTTTAATTGGTTCTAGAGTGTTTTTTGATTATTTGTGCAAAAATACTTAGCTTTATAATAATGGTGCATATTCTTACAGGGTCGGGCAGTGCCATCTTCAGAAATCACTACATGTGCATTTGTTGTACGCTTTTAAAATTAGAGGGAATAAAAAAAAATTAGATTTTTTGAGGTCAAACCAATATTACTACTTTTAGTGTTAAAACCATGCTTAATTTTTAAAATCGCCAATATGAATTGTTGTTAAATGTACAAATTTACATTTAAAAAATAGTTCAATAAACAATATTCCAAGTAAAATTTTTGATAAAATTTTAAAAAATATATAAGTGTAGGTTTGAATAAATAGACACTTACCTGATTCAAGTCCAAAATGGAGTGTTAAACACCTTTAATAAATATTTAAAAAAATATAAAAATTCGTATAAAAAATTTTAACTTTTTTATGATTGTTGATCACAAAAAAAAACAAAATCAAAATGGAGTAGGCTGGCACACTTATTTGATTCTTCGAATAACGTTGGATTTTGGAAGAAGACAAAAGCCCGGCCAACCAAACCAAACAAGTAACTGGCTCAAGCACAACAATTAACAGGGTTTGTTAAAAGTCCGAACCAATCAAATTTGTCAATCAAAAACCACCACCAAAAACAAAACACAAAAAAGAACCACCAAAAAGAAATGAACATAAAAAACAAACACCAAAAATAAAGGAACACAAAAAAGAACCACCAAAAAGAAATGAACACAAAAAACAAACACCAAAAAGAAAGGAACACAAAAAAACCAACCCCCCCAAAACAAACGAAATAACCCCACCCCCAAAAAAAACCACAACCAAAATGAAAGAAAAAAAAAAGAAAAAACTCACACAAGAACCTCTCAAACAACACACACAAGCACCTCTCAATCAACTTCAAACTAGCACCTCTCAATCAACACACACAAGCACCTCTCAAATATCACACACAGGCACCTCTCAATCAACTTCATACAAGCACCTCTCAATCAACACACACAAGCACCTCTTAAACAACACACACAAGCACCTCTCAATCAACTTCAAACAAGCACCTCTCAATCAACACACACAAGCACCTCTCAAACAACACACACAAGCACCTCTCAATCAACTTCAAACAAGCACCTCTCAATCAACACACACAAGCACCTCTCAAACAACACACACAAGCACCTCTCAATCAACTTCAAACTATTTAACTACTATCAAACACCTCCAGCACCACCAAACACTCCAACTACAACCCACAAGTAAGGGAACATTTGGCTTTGCCTTAAATAAAGAAACCAAACCCCAATTATTGAAACATGCAGGAAAGGTGTGCATTTGTATTAAGGGAAAAAAGGATGCACGGGTAACCAATCCAGGGATGCGCTCACATCTAGCACAACCCACGCAGTAATTACGGAATGCAGGAAAGGTGTGCATTTGTAGTTAGGGAAATAAGGATGCATGGGTAACCTATCCAGGGATGCGCTCACATCTAGCACAACCCACGCAGTAATTAAGGAATGCAGGAAAGGTGTGCATTTGTAGTTAGGGAATTAAGGATGCACGGGTATCCTCTCCAGGGATGCGCTCACATCTAGCACAACCCACGCAGTAATTACAGAATGCAGGAAAGGTGTGCATTTGTAGTTAGGGAAATAAGGATGCACGGGTAACCTATCCAGGGATGCACTCACATCTAGCACAACCCACGGAGTAATTATGGAATGCAGGAAAGGTGTGCATTTGTAGTTAGGGAAATAAGGATGCACGGGTAACCTATCCAGGAATGCGCTCACATCTAGCACAACCCATGCAGTAATTACAGAATGCAGGAAAGGTATGCGTTTGTAGTTAGGGAAATAAGGATGCACGGGTGACCAATCCAGGGATGCGATCACATCTATAAAAAAGTCTGCACAAGCAGTATTCTTCATGCTCTCTCACAGGTTAGCAGAATGTCAACCGAGGAGCATGGTGAGCAGAGGCCAACTGAGCCAGGTAAGTGCAAATCCCATTTTTTACACAACACAAGAACTGGTCATATTTCCCTAAAAATAATTTACATTTTTTTACTATTTTAAAAATTGTTGTAGGTGCTGGGAATCAAAGTCCACCAGTAGAGGAGGAGGAGGTGGCAAAAGCAGGCCAAGGCCAAGAAACCCTCCATTTTCACGGATCGAGCTTGAGACATTGGTGACCATGACAATGGAGAACCTAGTCAATGTACCCAGAAATATGGGGGCTGGAGCCAAAGACAGGATTTGGGAGGAGATATCCAGGGCTGTTAATGCTGTGGGGACAACCTACAGAACACAGAAAGTCGTAAAAAAAACGGTAAGAAAATGATATAGTGAGTATACTGAAGTCCAAAGCTTGATCTTATTTTAAAAAACTAACACTTTAAATTTCAAAAATAACATTGACAGCTGGATGGATTTCAAGTACCAACTGAAGAGGAAGCTACGGAGTAGGGTGGACCATGCTGCGGGGACAGGTGGTTGTCCCATCCCTGAGGAGCTGGCCTTGACAAGGTTGGAGACGTTGGCTCAGGGATGTGTGACAGAAGAGGAGACAGTCGGCGTGTCCACTATGGACACTGACATGGGCGACTACAATGCTCCACATGTGCAAGAAGGTAATTTAATTTTGTTAGACAAAAAGTATAAAGCTGAAACATCTGGTTTTTTTTTTTGGAAAAACAAATAACTTTTTTTTTATATTCTATACTCAGAGGAGGTAGTTCCTGCTCCTGAGGTCAGGTCTGGGTCCAGCACAGATGGAGACTCTGCAGGGGAGGATCCAAGTACTCCATCTGGGGACCCTGTGGAGTCTACTCCAGGGCAACCATCAGACCGAGCAGTGCCTCTCCTCACCAGGTTGGTCTCCCAAACTCAGGAGAACACATGTGTTCTTCTGAGGATGGAGACCACTCTGGTGAGGGTGGCAGTGGCCCTGGAGACCATTGCTGGGGCCCTAGATCGTTTGGCCAATACCCAGGAGCAGGCCAACCCACCTGCCATGATGGAGTGAGACTCCCTTCCTCCCAGGACCACCACGTCTGGCAGCCCAACAGCCACCCCCGCAAGTATGGAGAGCCCTATGCCTAGGTCAGAGGAAATCCCATCTACCTCTGGCCAGGCCAGTCGGCGTGTTACATGCCAGTCGGCTGTCCATAGCTTACCTCTTCCTCCGAGCCTGGCCAAATGATGCAAGTAGCCCTGGATATCTCCTCCCTCACCTGTTGTCCAGTCCCCATATTTCTTTTCACCAATGTCTCAAGCTCTTTTTTTTTGGTTCCACAAATTTTTTTATATTTTTTATTAAAAATGTAAAAATTAATTATATGCTAATGTTGCCAAAACAGTTTTTATTTACATTGTGATGAAAGGCAAATTTCAAAATAAAACATAAAAATAAAAACATGAATGTCTATCTTTAACTATATCAATGTATACAAGGTTTAAAAAGTGTGGTATCTGAAAAGGCTGCTACGCAAAACACAATGATAGATGTTTTAAAAACTGTTTTATCCAAAAACTGTTTAAAAAGCACAAAGAAACATTTGTGTTACGAATTCCATAATGCACACGCAACTGAAATGAGTTACAAGGTAATTAGCATTGTTAATAGTTACAATGCAGCAATCTTAGCGGCTTGGTTTGTGTGGTTCCAAATCGAAACATCGCAGGTAACATCAGATTAACGATTGTACTGTTGTGGCTTACGGACGCTTCTTGCCTACCTTAGCCTGGACGATCAGCCTGTTCGTAGAGTGACATTTCATGCATCCGCAATTCTTGGTTGTACGAAGCAGGTAATTTATGCACTCCCCTAAAACGCCTGGAAACGCTGAAGAACGCCTCCATTTGCAGACCACCACCCCCGTATACTCCCACAAATGGTCTTTCCTGTCAATCAACTTTACCAATCCACTTCCGTGTCGGAAGCCCTACAACCGACAGTATTTTTGATCGGTAGAGCTCGTACGCACATGCGCACTGCTAGCCGTGCGCAGGCACAGAAAGAAAAACATCGTATGCGTACGACCGTGCGGCCACAATGACCGACTCTGAATGAGGTCTATAGTGCCTTTATTTTGGTCTTATTATCTAAATGTCTGGCCAACTTATTCTGGATAATTTTTCTCTCAATCCATCTCTATCAACATCAAAATACTGTGGAAATAAATAGATTCTGAAAAAGATATATCCTAAATAAAAATAATCATACATGTACTGTAGGGATCACAGGTTTGTAACAGACAACTCTGGGTAGGGTATTGTTTTCTTTAAACAATGGTATAATAGCAGTTAATATTACATATTATTGTGCATACTCAAATACATCAAATTCCAGGAGGTAGATAAAAACTGGATGCAGTCACGATACCGGCGGGTGCTATCCCGCCCGCCGATATCCTGACACTGACAGCCCAACATGGGACTAAAGAAAGGTATCTAAATCCCCATGCCTATCATTAGCCCAACTACAAAATGCTGACACCCGTCATACCGAATGAATGGAAGCCGGGTATTTTAGCGTATAACCGTGGAAGGGTTATGGTAGGGAAAGTGGGGTTAGGGTTAGGCACCACTAGGGGGGTTATAGTTAGGCACCACCCAGGAAGGTTAGGTTTAGGGTGCAGGGAGGGGGTTAAGTTTAGGAACTAGCAGGTGGAGGTTAGGGTTAGACACTAGGTGGCTGGTTAGGATTAGGCACTGCTAAGGGATGGTTGGGGGGAGGGGAGGGTTAGGTTACTTACCAGCCCCAGTCGGGAATTAGGTCCATCTGAATTCTGCAGTCGGTATTTGATCCAGCAACTATTCGGCCGCCGGTATTAAATACCGGTTCCGATAAAAACATATACTTTGACCACAGAAATGCTTCAAAATATCCTGTCATTTTCTGGTGATCACAATACAACAAGACCAGTTTAAACCAGCCAAAGAAAAATTATAGCTAGATTATCTAAGCAATGTATGGTAACGTATTGCAGAGAACAGGTTTATGTTAAAGTAATAATATCAACTAATTTGTCTTAAACCATTATTTCAATTTCACATGGTACTTTGAATGGAAACAAATATTTATTAAGGGACTTTACTGATTTTCTTACTAAAATATTGCTGCTTGTTTGGAAATAATATAATGCACACAGACACATAAAGCTAATTATTTGTAATTAATTAATTTACTAAGGGTCATATATATCAACACGTAGATCTAAGTTGTCTTAAATGACAAAGTTCAGCTACAAGTGAATCTACATAAACCCACAAGGTATTTGGGTAAAATTGTTCTTTTACTAGGTCAATTAACTAGAAATGTATATATTTATATTTGTGTGATATTGATAGATAGATTGAATATGCGCTTAGGTATGTGCTTCCTGTTCTAGGTGCAGATTGTGCACCATGTATAAGCATTAGCTTTCAGCAGAGCAAGTCGGCCTCACTAAGTCAATTTAATAACATTGGTTGAATTGCAGGATTGACCCTTTATTTAAGGGTAAATAAAGGTGATTTTTATGTAATTTTTTTTAGAAATTACAATTATTTTTGAATTATACTCAACATACTGAATCATGTTATTAATTTTTTTTAGCACAATGTTTCCTTTTTGCTTTACATTTCAGATATGCAGATGTACCCATTGTAAATAAATAATTTGGGGTAAAAAAATTAAAAGTCCATTAAAAACAAAGAAATATACTTTTCAAAATATACTTATCCAACAAACGTGGTGTTTGTTAGAAAGGCTGCCAAAATGAACAAGAAAAATGAATAGACAAGTAACATAAAAGTTTAGTGAATGCAGTGGCCATGAAATGTCTACATTATGTATGGATTGGTTTCTGCTAATTCTGCACCTTCTCAGCATTATGCAAATTGTGAAACGTTATTATTTCTGATACAATACATCTTTTTTTGTAGATGGAAAAATGTAGGCAATTGGCACACGTAAAATTTGGCATTGGATGCCAAATTCATTTATCACCTTACTTTTTTTCCGGTGAACTACGTACTGCTTTGTTCTTCTCATGAGAATCATTTACAAGATGCAGTTTCTGCAGAATTTTGTAATGTCAAACAGTGTTAATTATAAAATATATAAAGCTGTATGCTTCTGCTAAAGTATACTGACAATTCAATAATACATAACACACAGACAGTTCAATTATTCAAGTACAGTACTGTACATATATGGAATAATTTAAGTAATCCCAATGCTTAAGTACACACTAATGACTTTTTAGTCAGATTAACTGATTGGGAATACCATGAGGTTATTTAAATTTCTGTATTTTCCTTATTTTCAATTTGCTTTAGTATTAGTATGTGGAAAAGGAACATACAAGTATAGGCAGGCACAGTATGCCCTAATGAAAATTATGATGATGGCAATAAAGTTATATGCATATGAGCAGGGCCGTTTCTAGGGCCGGGCGACCCGTGCAATCGCACGGGGCGCGCCTCCTCCGACCCCTGCTGTAGAAAGCCTGTGAACTGCCGGGTGCCTGCTGAGATTCAGTTACCAGCGGGCGCCCGGCAGGGCAGGGCAGAGCAGAGCAGCCGGAGACGGAAGCTCCGGCTTCCGGCTCCCCCAGTGTGCACTATGGGAAAGACGTCATGACTCATGACGTCTTTCCCATAGTGCAGAGGAGCAGCCAAGCGGAGCGGACGCCGGAGCGGGGCTTATGGTAAGTATTAGTGTTTTGTTTTTTTTGTGTGTGCACGTGGCTTTTACTAGGGACAATACTTAGAGGGGGGGGCATGTCTGCTGGGGGAGGCACTACTACTGGGGGCACCTGGGCACTACTACTGGGGACATTACTCTGGGGGCACTTCTGCTGGGGGAAACACTACCACTGGGGGCACCTGGGCACTACTACTGGGGACATTACTCTGGGGGCACTTCTGCTGGGGGAAACACTACTACTGGGGACATTACTCTGGGGGCACTTCTGCTGGGGGAAACACTACCACTGGGGGCACCTGGGCTCTACTACTGGGGACATCACTGTTGGGGACATTACTAATGTGGACATGACTACAGGGGGCACAAGACTATAGGGGGCACTACTAATGGGGTCACACCAAAGGCATGCACACACAAGTGCGGCGTGGGTTTGTGACAGCTAGGCCACACCCCAATTTTTTAGCGCGCGCATGATGTCTGTCTTTCTTTTAACTACATATATTTTTCAGCGCTTTGCCTCTGACAGGTTAGCCACCCCTGGGCTCAGTAGTCACAGCAGCTGACATTCTGTGGTCTTTCAAGACAACGCTCCCTTACTGTGGTACCACACCCTCCATGATTAGGCCATGCCCACAATATTACTGCTTCTTGAGGGAAGGGGGGGGGCGCATTTTGACTGCTCGCACTGGGAGCCTCAGACCCTAGAAACTGCCCTGCATATGAGATGGTCTAGCTGCAAAAAACTACATAGGATAAAATGCACATTTCTTTCCATGTATTACAATGTGGTAGCTTTTGAAGCTGGCTTGTGTTCAACCTTGCTTTAGGCCCTAGATGTTTAGAGTTTCTAAATATCCATCTACGTTGCTGAGAGTGTAGAAGCTGCTAGATGTTGTCCAATCCATGATTATAGATATATTGCAAAAAGAAAGCTGTTATTCATAGATTTTTCAGTCAATTGGAGGAGGAAGGTTTAACATTACTAATCCGGGAGTTAACCTTTAAGGATATGTTTGTTATTAACTTTTGTCTAAATGTGAAAGCCTATTTGAGAGTGAGATACTGCAAGCAATAAGCAATACATTATTGAGCTGAAGTTTGCTGAATACAGTATAACAAGAGGATAACACTTCTATGAAAGATGCAAGTCAGTTGATTAAAGTACTTCATACTTTGGATCTTGTTATGTACCCAATTGTTTTAGCATTTTTAGATACTTAAATGAAGGTAGAAAATATCTGACTACAAACTGAAATGGTAACAAGCCAAATATACATGAGCAAGTTTTACACAAATCAAATTTTGTTGCAGAATAAACCATTTTGTAGAGGTGCAACATCTTCAAGTTACTTTTGTACTACACATTTCCATGTGCAGTACATGTAATGACAGCTTTGTAGTGTAATTATAAATATTGCATTTAACAGAATACAGTATATATTCTATAACTAAAACTGGTACAATCATGGTATAATTCTGTTCTGTTCTGTTATGTGATTTGAGTATACGGTGAATGTCTGCTGATAAATGGAAATTCATGATAAACAGAGTCAGTCAAATTCTGCTGGAGAAATGTGTGAAATAGCACTCTATATTATTATACTGTATATTATTATGTAAGGCTTTTTTGGATGCATCCATCTGAGCATCAGGCTCCATGTGCTGTGTAATAAAGGTACATAAATGTAGCTATACTCTGCTTGACGTTCGTTGGTGCTATATAGATTATATATATATATATATATATATATATATATACATGTGTGTGTATATATATATAGTACTTTAGCTAACAATACAAAACATGCTTGGGAAAGAAAATAAACTAAAAATGTTTTAACATTGTCACACTTGGACCCATCACAGGAAACATTTTTGATGTCCATGAAGTCATGGTAGTCCAAAACAACTATACACTTTTATTTTATGTGCAACCTTCATTTTGACTATGCTGCATTACCATATGCATGAATGTCAAGTCCTCTTTTCTGTTTTATTATATCTGTTTTTTTAGCATAAAATGTATTGACTTTTTTGCAAAGACAGTCAGAAGAGGAAGGGGGATGGGAGCATGACAAATATTGAATGAAAGTGGAATCAATGTATAGCATATATAAGAGTGGATATCATGGTACAGATATATACGAATGGAATCAGTATGAAATACCGCCGGCCGCATGGCCGGCAGTTCAATTCCCGGGAGCGCCTGGCTGACCTAAGCAGAGTTCACGGCAGCGGAAGCCCGACAGTGCTGGAAATCCCGATCGTCAATAGGTAAGTACTGACTAACCTAACTTAACCCCCAACCCTAACCCTCCTTAGGGTTGCCTAACCCAAACCTCCCCCCCAAGTGTCTAACCCTAATCCCCCCTTTAAGTGCCTAACCCCCCCTTCCCTGCTGCCTAAACCTATGTCCCCCGGGGGGCGTCTAACCCTAAGTCCCCCCTGGGGGTGCCTAATCCTAACCATCCCTCCCCCTAGCCTGACCCTAATCCTCCTGGGGGGGTGCCTAACCCTAAGTCCCCCCTGGGTGCCCTATACCTAACCCTCCCCCCTGCGGCTATCTGCTCATGGCGCCCGGCATCCCTTCGATCGGGATGCTGGACGCCGGTCTCCCAGCATCGGGGAAATGTCAGGCGTCTACATCTAGACATGCGGCATTTCACCCTCGCCGGGATATGACAGTCGGAAACCGGCTGCCGGTATTAAGGCAGCCGGCTTCCCGATTGTATACCATATTGATTAATGGCAAGAGTAACGGAAACTACAAAGAACTGTTTAGAAAGTATGCTGCACAAGTAGGAGCGGATATGGGGGACCAGGAGAGAGAGGGAGGAAAGCATGGGTGTGTTAGTACAGGAAATAAATGGGGAGAGGAGAGGGAGTTATGGTGTATGCATATGTAACAGATGTGTCCTCATACAACTAAATGCAATATGCCAAGCAGCACAAGAATCCTGGTACAAGTGAGCCATGCCTAGCAGTGTAACATAGCTACATTTCCTTTAAATTTATATCTTATTTGCATTGAAGATACAGCACTGCACCACTCAATCTGTACTAGAGACACTTGGTTGTTAATGTAACCATGCAGGAATTAGTTTTGAATAAATATAAAGTAACAGATGATGCACACTTGTCATAAAAAAGCAATTTCATATACAGATTCAGACTTATTTGCAGTCTCATTAAATGGTTTGTTGCATCACATTGTGACTACGATGCACGTACAAGAAGAAAAGGTGCAAAAACTGCTCAGCACAAGCTAAGTAATGCAGGACCTAGTGCGCCAAGAAGGGCTGTTTGGCGCAACTGTGGTAATAGTGTATGAGGACTCATCTGTATAATTGATTAACTGTATAAGGGACAAACTATCGGAAGAAAATTAATTTAGTTTAGCAGGAGTGTAGGGTCCAAAGTGGTCCAGCCAAGTATCCTACACTTTAGAGAATTGAGAATGGCAGTCATGGAGAATACTCGTAATATGCTTAGACATGCTAGACTGTTGAATATATCAGGGATCAAAGATGGATCTGACTGTTTCCAGTTGACTGCTACATGCAACAAGAATGTGACTGATGAGCTTCAGTCAGGAAGGTGACCTGCATTATAGAAAATATTAAATCAAGAACTTTGTGCTAAGATGATTGCAAGTTGGGACTGGTCCATCAAATGTGAGACACAATTCCACTAGCAGAGGTCTAAGGATGTTGGATAAATGGTGTGTAACTGATGCAGTTTATAATATGCACATTATAATCTCAACAAAACATAAATTTATAAAAGTTTTCTCTAAGATGGTAACATCTATAGTTCCTTGATATTCCCCTTCTAATTTCAGCCCATACTTCTGGTTCAAGTGTCTCCCTCACGTCTGTTTCACATAAACACTCATGTATCTAATGTATCTTTTTGTTGGACGGGCCATGTCTCAATAGAAGAGAATAAAGTGTAGTGATTTGGTCTCTGGAAGAAAATCTACAGAGACATAAAGCTTCAGTAGTAGAAAGTTGTACTGAGCCATGAGGTTTTGATACAGAGTAGTATAAGTTGAAAAGCTGCAGGCATTGATAGAAGACAGTGGATGGGAGGTGGAGATGGTCACAGAGCTCAAATAACTCAGGATAGCTGTGTCAAGGTGTCATATCTGGTAAGAACTTTATATCATGTTATGTGCAGTGCTGGAAAATCAGGAGGTCCATGCCCAGGGAGAGGCTGGATTATTCCACATGGTAATCATTCTGTGAGGATTGGTTACATGTGGTGAATGAAAAGTTCAAGGTAGGGGGAAAGATGAACATAAGAGGTCTATCATTTACTGTCATTAAGAACAAGGTGTAGCATGACAGCATATGAAGAAAATTAGCTTCAATGTAAATCCAGAGCATGGATTGGGAATCAGAATGTGAGACCACTTTCTGAGTCAGGTGGGATGCAAGATATTATTTGTGCAAACAGGTCAGGCCAAAGTCACCATTGATGGTATGTTTATTCAATACTGTAAGGCAGACTCTGGGTCTCCTCCCACACCAGACAAAGCAAGAGTTGTGCTTTTGAAGGTCTTTAAGGACAGTAACTGGGATTCTGACCAGTAAGGCTTAGAAAAGATAAAGAAAACTAGGGAAGACATTCATTTTAAATGTGGCAACTTTGCTAGCCATGAAATATACAGACTAAACCATGCACAAAGGTCTTTTTTGAGAAAGTTAGAAAGTGGATGGAAATTTGTGGTAAAGAGTTGATGATAGGATTTTGTTGGGTGAACTCCAAGGTATAATAATTTCTGTTGTTTCCATTTTAATGTTTTGGCTACAGTGGGGAGATGTTAAGTGCTGGAATTGCCATATTATTGGAGTTCATTTTAAAGTAATAGAATTGGCCATATAGTTTAAGTTTGTTCAAAACTAAAGGGACTGAGATGTGAGATTTAGTAATGGTTAGAACAATATCATCAGCATATACTATAAGCCTACTTACTGTATAATCAGAAGGACTATCATAATGCCAGTGTTATATAAGTTAACATGGAGCCTGGCAACAAGACGCTCTAATGTGAGGGCAAAAAGAAGAGGTGACAAGGGGCACCTCTGTCTAGTACCATTTTAATCGTAAAGGTGGAGGATGAGCAACCATTGGCAAAAACCAAGGCAGTGGGATTGTGATATAGTGCAGTGACACACTCAGGAAATGGACCAAATAAACACATAGCATGGAGTGTGTGGCATATAAAGATACCCATACAAATACCCAATACCCATTCAAAGATCTTTTTGGTGTCAAGGGACACCAACAGAGCAGAGGACACAGACACGTTTGCTGCATGGATAAGATTAATTACTTTCCTGGTGTTGGATCTACAATTAAGAGAGAGAGATTGCTCTGTAGCTAGAATTCAGATATGGATACCAGCCAGCCTTGACAATAACCACAACATCTGCTTTGATGGTGACCACATCAAACCACTGACCATGCAAGAGGAACTTAAATAAGTCAAGGAGGAGGGGTGAGAGATGGTAGGAATTTTTTGCAATAAATAGCCATGTATTTTTGTATGACCAGGTACAAAGGTGTTTTTAAGAGACTCGGCTGCACACTCAGGTTCATTATCAGTGATATCTCCTTTAACCCGACGTTACAGTAGAAAATTTTTACACCGGCAGTCAGGTGGTCAAAATTACCCTGAAATATTTAACCCCACATTCCTAATTTTATTGCAAAGATTTGTAAATCCATCAATATATTTTAGTTAAAAGACATAAAAAGTTATTTATGTGAAATAAAAGACCTTAGAAGTCATCTTAGGAACTTTATTTTACTATTATGAAACACTATGAGATTAATTAACAAAAATAGACATCATTGGTCAACTTGTCATCAAAGCAAAGGTGACTCTGAATAAAATTAAAACATCTTTGTGACATAAACCAGGGGAGTGGGAGTCAGGGAAATAATTTGAGCACAGGATAAAGGGATAATTTAGGATATTGTTGGTATAAATTAATCCACATATATTATTATTAAACCCTAGTCTGGGTATCATAGGTCTCAAGTGTGGAGGTGCTCCCCTTAAGAGTATATATTAATGGTAGAAGATCAAGGTTGAAAGAGAGTTTTTCTTTCAACCTTGATCTTTGTGACATAGTCAAGCAAAAAATTTACACACCTGTACCATCTGAAGCCCAATGATCACTCAAGTTTTCTCTTCCAGAGCGATGCAATCCAGCTTTGTATAGAAGCCCAATATAAGCCATCAACTCACTCAGAGTGCATTCCTTCATATAGCTATATTTTGATGGATCTTGACATACTGCTATTTTTTCCCTAAGTTGTGTATTTGTATGAGAGAGAATTTTTTGCAACATTTCACTTGTAAAAAAAGACTCCAGCAATCTATTTCTGATATAGCAGATTTTGTTTATGGCCATACTCCTGGCACCTGTGTAATTATATTTTCCAGCTGGGTACGTACATTCTGTCAAAAAGGTTGCTTTTGCCACTTAGTCCCGTCTTTGCCAACATAATGTGATGTTTGTACCTGGATTTCTGAAGTCTGGCGGGTGTTTGTGCTTGAAGAATCTTGCTGAGGATGACTAGATACTAAGGAACGTATTTGATGCTGTAGTGCGCTCAGAGGTATATTATCATCATCGCTATCAGAAGCTCTGTGTCACTCTGCTTGCTGTGTATATTAACGTGATCTTCATTCACCTCACTTTCTGTCAAATGGTCACTTTGTTCTGAATCAAATTAATCTAAAAAAGATAAATTATGTTGCCGTTCATATTCCTCGTGATCCATTTTGGGGAAAAACATATAAATAACAAAAACCATAAACAATAAACAATACACTAATTTGGCACAAAATTGTAAATATGACTGTAAAATCGGGTCATATTTACCTTTTTGACATTTGCACATGTCACACGTCAACTAAGCTGTGGTGAAAAGCAAGAAGTGAGGGGTCTTAACTCCAGCTACTGAGAAGTTTGGCAACATCGCATTACATTACAAAAAAATACACACAAGTGATAACTGCCCTGGTCATAATGACCCAACCTGACTGATGCCGGGTTACATTTGGCTTTCCATGAGATATTTGGGGGAGATGAGATGAGAATAGGAAAGATTCCATTTCAGCATCTATAGTATGAGGAGAGTGGGCTAGAGGGTGTATATAATTATATATTCCTTATTGGATTTGGAAACCTTTATCCAAGATAATGAACTACAAACCCAAACCCATACAAAAGAAGTCAATGGAAACAACATATTACCAGTAACAAGAAACCATCACCGTAAATGGATAGGCAATATTCCCAACGTCTAAAAAGAAACAGCACAAACAAATAGGTCTTCATTCAGCAAAGTGAGAAAATGAAAAAGAAATTAATTCAAAAGGGATACCACAAAAGTCAGCTACATAAAAAAACAAATGAAATAAGCAAATTAGACAGAAAAGAGATAATACAATATAAACAAAAATACACTGTGAATATAGAAACCTCCTTCATAACCCAGTTCAATGGCAATTAAAAAGAAATGAAATCATCCTCAGCCACCACTGGCATATACTCCACCTACTGTAGATGATGAAGTAAAGAAAATCTTACCAGAAAAAAGAAAAGTCATTTACAAAAAGATCAAAGAATTTTAAAGAAGAGTTAACAAGAAGTTTCCTACCAATAAACAACAATCAAGATATCAACAGCAAAAAGACGAGAGCTTTTCACTACTACACAAGTTGTATGGGATGTAAGAACCAAGGATCAAACACAAAACCAGTTCAATAATTTACATCAATATGAATACATTTTTTCCTATCATAGAAAAAGTATCTTGTGAAACCCACGGAGCAATATATTTATTAGAGTGTCCCTGTGGAATCCAATATATTGTACAAACAAAGAGAAAAGTAAAAGTCCAGATAGCAGAACACATCTACAGTATTAAATATATGACTCACAACTCATAGTCTATCCGCACATTTCTTTAGCCATCGTAATAAGAACCCACAAGGGCTAAGATTTGTTGGTATTAAAAAGATCAAACCTAATTGGAGAGAAGATATACTGCAGACTTTGAAGAGGAAATATACAAAATGGATTTACTTACTGAAAACCTTAGAACCTATAGACATTGAACTAAAAGCATTCTTATAAAATCTAAATCTCAGAGATGACACTTCAGTTTAACATATCTTTATTAACATTATAACACAATAAATATAACATAAATCAATTCTCACCTCCCTTTTGATTCTCCAATTTTCTTTTATATTTGTACATCTTCAATATTTTTATAATTTTTCATATTTAATTTTTAGATTTTATTTAGTTTTTATATTTTTATCTTATTGGTTTTATTGTTTTATTTTATTTTTGTATTCTCCATAAAGACTATTATGATTATAATATCCCAGGACAATATATAGGCCCTTATTAAGGAACATATGCTTCCAGCAGGTTTTCCTAGGACTTCCTGTTTTAATTATTCAATTAATCAATAAAGTTTTTCCTATTTAAACCTGTCCTGGAAGCATCCAACTATCCTTGAGAAAGCACCCCAGAGGTGTGAAATGCATTGGAGGAAAGTGGAGGAACCGCACAGTTATCAGGGTACAAGCGGCAATACCGAAGTCCACTATGCGAGGTTCAAGCGGCACCTGATGTCATCACTGAGCACCATCTTTGCCGAAGCCATTGGGAGATAGCTGAATAGCTGCCTTTAAAGAGAGAATACAGCCACTGCACCACCAGCCTGTAGGTAGCTTCAGATAGGGCAATAATTAGGACTATGGAGCAGGACTTTATCTGACCATCCATCCCCGCTTCCACCACTTGTTCACTAAAGAGCTTTAAATATTAATTGGTTATCTGTTATGCACACATGTTTTTGAGATGCTTTTACTTACTTATTTTATTATTTACTTTTTAGTTTAGTATTTTTAGTTTTACTTCAACATGTTTTATCTTCGTAAATTTTATTGTTTTTATTTCAATTTTTTTTACCATAGATCTGTACCTTCATTTTAATTTTGTTTATTCCTTTAGTGCTTGTTCATTCACATAAATTAACTATTTACTTAAATAAGCTGCTCAGCATTATTCAGTTAGAGTGGTAAACTACATACATTTTACTAAAAGTGTGGCGTTGCAAATATTGACGTGTTAAGTGTAGTAGAGTTATGTGAGTCCAAAGGGCCAGGAGGGGGAGGGCAATTAGCAGAAAAATTAGAGAATAGAGAGGCTGAGAACCTGTCAAACAGGGCTCAGTTCTCAGGAGCAAAGAATCACACATTCTGTGTGCTCAGGGAGTATGGGATGGGTGGAAAGCAGCCCATGTGGTGGGCAAGGGGAGAGGTGGAGAGAGGATTGCACACAACAAGCAATATACAAATGAAATACATAAGAAAAGTTAAATTGTGATAGAACATCAAACAAAATTGCCATCAGCCAATCAGCAACCGGTTTCCATGGCAGTAGCCCCATATTGTGTGAGAGCAGCCACTTCCATGGTAACACCTGCTCCATTCTAGTTAATGGAGCTGGCCCACAATGTTCTTAGGTAATTTCAGGTGGCAGCAGGCACTGCATTCTATTTTTCTACCAAGACCTTGGACTATCTGAAGAAGAGGTCCAACCTCCTTCAGGATGTAAGTAAGTACAGTATGCAGTGTGCTTGCAAGTGAGTGAGTGAATGGATGTGTAATAAAGATGTTTTATATTATGCGTGTGAGTCCTGTGTTTTTTTATAAATATTTTTCACAGTAGGGATACATGTGCAGTCGACCTGCTGGCACTTATAGTTCTACAAGTGTCAAATTGCAGGCTGGAACCTGTAGTTCCACTGTGAAAATCAATATTATTACATAAAGTAAACCATTATCCCTGCACCCACCACCAACAAATGTGCAGAGAAGAGTCCTGGGCTTTCAGCCTATGGCTGGTTAATGCTTGGGAGGGTGGACCACATACATTTTTTGGAGTCCCCTCTTTCCAAGGATTGCCAGCACTGGGCTGACCAATTTGGGGCTGCATAATGCTTAGGCAGGAGGACTCCATGCTGTGTGTCATCCTGCTGTGGCATTATAGCCCTGGATGGTTCAGTCTGGTGCTGGTAAATGGAAAAAATTGGGAATACCACACTGGTTTTTCCCACTATTTTTCAGGACCAGACCCGTCAAAAAGGTCCAGGGCTGGTTATGAGTTTAGGGGGAATCCCCAAACCCTTATTTTTATTTTAAGCCTTTTTGAAGCATGCACAGATTATAATCATCTGTGCATACTTCTTTTTAACACAAATTAGGTACAAATTAACTAACAGTCAATTTTAGGTGATTTTTGGTTGATTTTGGGGTGGATTTACCACAGAATCGACTAAATTTAGTACACAAAAATGAACTAACATCTATATTTTAACATGTCCAAAAAATTGTCTGCTTGTAAAAGAGCTATTTGGACACACAAAATCAACATTCATGTTGGTCGATTTTGAATTGATTTAAAATCGACCAAAAATGTACCTTTAGTAAATTTTGTCCCTCGACTGAATGTTATATATACAGATACACAGGAGACCTTAGAGTTGATAGGATATGTTCAATCCAGTCAAAAAAGAGCAAGGCGGCAATGCAGTAGCTTAAAACACAACATTACATAGAACAGAACAAAAATGCAAAGGAGTAATGGAGTAATTTGAGATTTAGAGTCCCAATGTATGCTTAAGTCATGGCCTCAGTTCAGTGAATGTCAAGCCTTGGACTAGATAGGAGATGGGGGCATCGGGGAATACTGTATTCAATTACTCTGGTTTCACTGAGATGCCAATATTTTGAAGCATAGCCAATCCTGCATAGAGTGATTTTACTCTATACAAGGTTCCATTGTGTGTTACCAATAGGTTGAAGGGGTATCCCATTGATAGCATATCTTATGGTTGTGGAGAACTTTTATGTTGATGAGATTGCAATATTTCTGTTAGGTGGAGAGTTTCACATCTTGGAAAATTTTGCAGATTGTGTCAAGAGTAGGAAATCACAGGGGCATTATGTATGGAAGCTAGAAAATATTCCTTAATTTATAGTACTAAAAGCACACAACCACATTGCTAGGTGACTGGTCAGAAGGTGGCTTAGGTCTTAAGGCATGGTGGGCATGATGAAGAAGTAAATCAGTAGGAGGCATGTCAGCAAGAAACTGGTGGAATAAGCTCTCTTAGAATTGGGAAATGGTGTCATTGTCCACTGTTTCTGGAATGTTTTTGACATTATTTCAACCAGAGCTGTTTTCATCAACTTCTAAGTGTTCTTTCATGGTTTCCAGTTTTTGACACACTGATGATAGCTCATGTTCCTTATATTAATAAAAGCCACATTTCAGACACTTTATGCTCCAAGGAATCCATGCAGGTGCCCAGGGATGTGACCTCTGCCTTAAGATCCTGGATAATTGCATGATTGACTGGTGGACTTATTGAGATGCATTAACTCAGAAGTAAAGCAGGTGATGCCAGAAAGGATCTGCCTCTCAGTTTACAAGTCAGGGTGAGGAGATGAGCTGGCAGAGAGCCCAGTGGGAGGAGCTTTGTACTTTCTCAAAAACATGGAAGGAGTTGAAAAGACAGCAGATTTATTGTGCTGATGTTCCATATTTTCCCCTTATTGGTCACAATATTGGTGATGTGTCATATAGAGAGAGTTATGCTATCATTGTTAGTGCCTGAACCCCCAAGTCTGACTAATCATGCAAGCATGGTGCTCTAGGTGAGAAGGAAAAATTAAAGAAGCTGAGTGGAAGGAAATGATAGGTGGTAATAGGAATCACAATGTGCAGGGGCAGTTAGGAGAGATGTGGCTCAGAAAGTCAATGCACTGCAGAAGAGACTGTAACTCACCAGGCATCAGGTTTTTGCAGGTACAATATATTCAGTGAAGCTGCACCATAAATAGACTTATCCAGGTAGCAGGATATTTAAAGGTTGAAATATGTAGGGGGGTTGCAAGGTGAGGTACTGTATACATTTTCTTATGTCAGCAGGGAGGTAAGTAATATCGAGGCAATATAGGCAAGATCCATGGAAGCTGTTGGTGCAGGGAGACAGTGAGGAGCTCTGGGGCTGCTAGCAGTCACACCATCTGTGAAGGCAGAACAGCAGTGGATAAGCATCCAAAGATAATAACAGCAGGACAGCTGCATATTGGATTCCAAAATGGTGGCATTTGCTGCAAGCACCAGCATCTGGACTGGAGAGTAAAAGCTGAAGTCCTGGGTGGAAGCACAGACCGCAGCAGACAGATTGGTGAAGAGGGAGGCCAAGAGAGGTGCACAGAAGACAATTGAGTTATTTTGTGGTCCCAAGATGGTGGCAGGAGCCAAGGAAAACTTCAGCAGGAACATGCTCCCAGAGACAGAGGAGTGTTTAGAGATGGCCATTGACCATCAATAGTTATCAATCATATGGTTTTGCCATCAATGGCTGAGATACAATGATTTTCCTTCATCGATGGAAGACTCAGACCCAATGTTTATTTTTATTTTTCCAAAGGCACAGATCAGGTGGCCATTGAGGGGTAAAAACATTCAATGGATCACCATTTAAGATTTTGTTCCTTTGATGGCAATCACCAAAGGACCCATCAATGGGCAATCCACTGATGGCAATCCCTAGGAGAGTTTGGAAGAGAGAAAAAAGGCATAGCAGGAGTCCCAGTGAGTCAGGGATCAGTTGTGAGCCCCATGTGGTTGAGTCTTGCAGCCGAAATGGTCAGAAACCGGAGCAGGGTGCAGAACTGTGCTAGACCATCTCTATCCGCTATCTTGGACTGCTGGGCCACTCCCCTCTGTTTTTTTTAAATATCTTAAGCAAACAAAGTATAGATGTTTAAAGCATTTGTTTAAAAACTAGTAAAAATAAAAAGGCTGCATTTGCTCCAATTATAAAAAATTACAATGATGTCTACATAAAAACAAACAAACAAACAAACAAACAAACACAAAACAACTATTTTTAAAGGCACATAATGTCTATTTAATGGGAAAAAAGTTATGCTAATGCTAGCATATAAACAAAATTATGTTTTGAAACAGGTTTGTGTTCATACATTTATTCCAAGAGAAAAAGCAGCAGGGTGTGACAGATTGTAACAAATCCATTAACTATAACAATTTTACAAGCTAACAATAAACTGAAAATGTTAACAAATGTGTGAGTAGAAATGAGAGATATTTTTCAAAACTTATATATACTGTATTACTGCACATAGCCTCATGCACTTCTTCACTATGCAGATAATATAAATATGGCTTGGCTTGCTACAAGGGACACCAGTATTACATTATCCTACACACAGCACTTATAAAAATTAAATATATATTTTTTCAAGCTTCATCAATCTCTTATCTCTCTGTTTTTACAATATTTTTCTGGTCAAGGCATTTTACCATATCCTTTTTTTTCTCTGCCAAGCTTAATACAAAAAACTGCAAGGTTATTCGATGGATTGCATGTTCTGTTGTAGTCATTGCTATTTAGTGACCTACTGTAGCTGTAGCTGCTGGTGTAAAGTGCCTATAGAAGTCATAAATGTGCAGCTCTTGTTAGAAAATAACCTCTTAGTGTCACAGTATCATTTTTTGGCACTATAGAATAAAATTGAAAATAATGTGATTTATATTGAAGACAACATGCCCTGGGAACCTAAAAGCACAATATGATTTTTTTAATAATGCTATTTATTTTCATTATTTTGTTATCAGAATGAATAGCGTGGTTATCGTATCTGCCCATGAGTATTCTACAATGCTCCTTAACATCCATTGCAATTGTCTCCAAGCTAATTAAAGACAAAACAATCAATTCTATTCTTGTGCACAACTGAAATATTTATTTTTAAAATGATTAAAGTATTCTAACTTTCAGGAATAAACATCTCAGCATACTATATCATATTAAATCATGCTGCATTTTGTAGCAAAAAAAATAATAATAAAATTAATAATTTAACCCTGACATGTAAATGGAATCCTGCACATAAAAAGGACTAAAGTTTGCATACTTCTGCATTTTTGTCCAACTTTCACAATCTTAGCTCTGTTTCCTATTATGTAAAATAGTATCACAATTGAGAGAATAGAACTCCCTGTCCTTTGTTTGGTGTGAGCGATAATTGTAATACATTAGAAAACATTGCTTTAAAGTAAACTTTTCTATGCAGTACAGTCCACTTATTCATTTAGAGAGTACATCAGTAGTAGCTCCAGGGGTGGGTCTGCAGCGCAGTCCAAAATTCAAATAGGGAAGCCACACCAACTGCCAGTGAGTCCCAGTCATCTATGTTTAGCAGCATTTGAAATGGCAGTTGGTGTGGCTCCACTATTTGAAGTTTGTACTGTGCTGCAGCCCCAACTCTGGAGCCGTCACATGAGTACATACAGTTTTTATACCTACATGATACAGTATAACAGGGTGCAACTCCAGGACTAATAAACAACATATCCAAAAATACAAAAAGTAGTCCTTTTAGTGGAGTGCACACATGTGCTGCATAGATATCTCAAATGAAGAATTAGACTCATAAATTGTAACTTTTATTAATACACGGCTCTGTGTGGCTGTAGACATGACAGACCATAACTATTTTGTTAGCTCATTTCGTTCGGGCAGATGAGCTGTATTTATAATTGAATGTGTAAGTAGTATTATTTGCATTGTGAATACATATATATATTCTCTAGAACATTAAAAAGAAACAAGGGGGCGCTCCATAGTGCATAAAAGAGTACCAAATTTAATTTGAAGTTGTACAGTAGGTAATGACTCACGTACCAATAGCAGCGGTCAAACCACCGTAAGTTGTAGTCACATGTCAAATAGGTAGTATAAGATGATTAGCGTGTTCAGCATTCACAGCTTTGCGATTCACAACTGCATCCATGTCACACCAGGACACACCCTGTTGGACTTCTAATATATATATATATATATATATATATATATATATATATACCCGGGAGTCACATTTTACAAAAATAAAATTATGTTTGAACATATTATACCTATTGAAACTATATATATAACGGCTCCTTATTTAAGTCACCTTATACAGTAATAACATATACTTACATTTAATAATAATATAGAATTGCTATTCATTGGATTGTGTATATTGGAGCAATGAGTAAGAGCTCCTGAATATAGCCCGTATCCAATGGAACACATGCTGGATGCACATCATTGAAAAATAACAAATTAGGTCAATGTATGAAGCAATCAACAGATCTTACATTTTCTACAGCCTGTTTTATACAAGTAAAATATTTTGATTTTAAGAAAATAAGTTACAGTTATAACCGGGATTAAACACACTATAGATACAAAAAAAATAACTTTTGAGGTTCATTAATACCCGGTAGAAACACACTTGCCTGTATCATTAGGAATGCTAACTGGTGGAAATACCTCAAACTTATAGTCTACATTGCAAAATTGTATCAGATACATTGTATAATTTAAAGGATACACTATAATTATCTGATTGTTACACTGAAGATAAGTCATAACACAGATCGGGAACTAAACTTCAGGGTGGTACTTATGTGTGTGTGTGATGAATTATTGTGCAGCTTCTGGATAATTAATCAATTCAGAGTTCAGATATATTGAATATCAATTGATACTTAATATAAGCAGAATGAATGCTCTCTATTAGAAGTAAATTTATGCACAAATAGAAATCATTCTCAGCAGCACATATCAGGTCATTGGTACACTATATACATTACAGCACTTTGGATTGTGTTACTGATACAACTATAATAGGTGGGTAACAGAACAGTTGACAGCCTTGATTTTAAATTTCATCTCTGTGCTATATATTTTATTTAGCTGATTTTAAATACAACCAGGAACTGGATATTAACGAGTAATAATAAAAGTTACATTTTATTAGTCTAGTTCTTCATTGTGATAACTACTATATGCAGCACATGTGTGCACTCCACTGAAAGGACTACTTTTTGTATTTTTGGTGTGAGAGATGTAACATGCTAAAAGTGAATGGCCTCAAAATACTTCTGTATCTTAAACAGGCTCTTTCAATTAAATTAATACTATGGGCTATATTTACAAAAGTAAGAGTTATTAGAAGTGGAGATGTTGCCCAAAGCAAACAATCAAATTCTAGCCATTATCTTGTAGAAGGTGCTAGTTGAATGTTAAGTAGAATCTGGTTGCTATGGGCAACATCTCCATTTCTAAAAACCTGCACTCTAGTAAATATACCCCATGTTTATTTTTGCGAGTAGTTGGTATTCATTAGATTCACATAGTAAGGAGAAAAACTAACACTTAATTAGTCACTTCTAATATACCCAAATATTGATGGTGTTGATCAGTGGCGTAAGTTCATCCCAGGCGCCCGTTGACAAGTTTTAATTTGGTACCCCCCCCCGTCACAGCTGCTAGAGAATATTTTTAGTCACAGCTGCTGACACTGTAATGTAGCATTTACCAAGCAGATACACCTGCAGTTGCACACAGAATATAGGCATGCCATGGAGGAGTGAGTCAGAGAGTTGTGGGTGAGGGGGGCACCGGACGTGTCACACTGACAAAAGAAGCTGCTGAGGAGCAGCAACACCAATGAGTAGGGCCAGGTTATAGATAGGTGGAGGTGGCAGCTGATGGTCTGACACAGAGCTCTCCACTAGTGTATGGTGGCTTCTCAGGTGCCAGGAAGTGGTACCATGTTTTGGGCGGTCGTGACGGTACACTCTGTGTACATAGCTACAGCCCTAAGAGGGGTGAATATATTGTGAGCAATGGAGGAAGTGCCCCTTCAGTGCTGGAGCCCGGTGGCAGATGCCTTCATTGTCTCCAATAGTTCTTCCCCTGGTGTTGATAGTGTCCCCAAAATTGTTTGATATTGTGAAGCTTCAATTCAAAACAGAAAATGAGATTGCTGTTTGCCGAAAGTGTGATATGTGCTGTTTTAAAAATTCAGACAATTGAAGAAATGGATATACCATGGCTCCCATCCATTCACACACAGATGGATGTAGTATCTTATCTCATTATTAGCAGATACTTTTTTTGTCTTCTGTTTGTCTTTTCTTGTGCAACATTAAATTAAATTATGGCAGTAGCTGATGTAACCAAAGAGGCTTCAAAGATCACTGAAGGAGTAGTTTAGCTGGACATTAGTTATCCGATTGTCAGGGCATTCAGAGAAGAGAGATGATTTGAAATTTGTTATTTAAGTTCATAAACTGTTTTTGCTTTGACAAATTATGTACATATTATTTTGAATGAATTGTTTATAATGAGCTGATGGGTTGGGTATGTCGCTCGGGATCTCATCGGTTAGAATACTGATGCTGGCATCCTGACATGGTTAGGATACCGACACTTGTCAGTTAGTATCCTAACCCTCCCCCTCTCCCTCTCCTTACCCTTAACCATCCCTCCTGGTGTCTAAACCTTACCTCTCCCTCTAGTGCCTAAACTTAACCTGCCCTACCCCACACCCTAATCCTAACCCTCTCCCCTGAGTGGCTAACCCTAACCATTCATCTAATGCCTAACCCTAACCATAACCCTCCCCCTAACCCCAGTACTTACCATCAGAATGCTGGTGGTAGGTATGCTGGCGGTCGGGATGCCGGTGCCGGGATTCTGAAAGGTGGCAGGATTCCAGTGCCGGCATTCTAAGTGTCGACATTCTGACTGTCAGGACAATGACTGCATCCCTGAGCTGACATAAATTTTATGAGTCTAATTCTTCATTTGTGATATTTATGAGGCACATGTGTGCACTCCACTGAAAGGACTAATTTTTGTATTTTTGGTGTGAGAGATGTAACATGCTAAAAATGAATGGCCTCAAATTACTTCTGTATCTTAAACAGGCTCTTGCAATTAAACTAATACTATGGGCTATATTTACTAAAGTGAGAGTTTTTAGAAGTGGAGATGTTCCACAAAGCAACCAATCAGATTCTAGCTATTATCTTCTAGAAGGTGCTAGTTCAATGTTAAGTAGAATCTGTTTGGTTTCTATGGGCAAAATCTCCATTTCTAAAAACCCGCACTTTAGTAAATATACCCCATGTGTATTTTTGAGAGTAGTTGGCATTCATTAGATTCACATAGTAAGAAGAAAAACTAATACTTAATTAGTCACTTCTAATATACCCAAATATTGATGGTGTTGATAGTGTTCCCAACATTGTTTGATATTGTGAAGCTTCAATTCTAAACTGAAAATAAGATTGCTGTTTGCACAAAGTGTACTGTACTCTCAGTTATGTACTGTAGGAAAATTAAGTCAGAGAAATAACATAATAATGTACTACACTTATATTTTTTTATGCATCTTTACGTCCAACTTTAAGTCAGGTCCAATATTGTTTAGAATCATAATGAAACAGAAAGATGTTTGTATTTTAAAAGCATTAAATAGGAAAGACAGACAGAGAACTACAATTTTTCTTAACATTTTCGTAGTTACTTTACCATATGGTACTTTGCCATTTATTTATTTTATTTTCTAAAATATAGTGACATATTTTATTCAAAGTTTGAGAGAGTTAAATGGTAAAAAAAATGTTTTTTTTTACTTTTTAGAATTTAATTTAAACATTTTTATTATTTAGAAACATACTCAATAATTCTCCTATATCAATATAACTAATAGATCCAATGCAAATTGTATATGTGACAGAATCTGAAAAAACAGTTACAGTTAAATCCCTGTAAGCAAGAATCTATTAGAAATGCACCAACCCATCTCTCTCCTCCCTTTTGTCTCTAAACTCCTTGAGCATATTGTTTACAACCACCTTTCTTATCTCCCACTCCCACCTTGACTAATTTCAATCTGGCTTCCATTCTCCCCACTCCACTGATGCTGCCCTCACAAAAGTCAGCAATTACTTGCTTGCTGTTAAATCCAAAGGCCACTACTCTCTACTCATTCTCTGTGACCTCTCTGCTGCTTTTGACACTGTGGACCACCGTCCCCTCCTTCAAATCTTTCACTCCATTGAAATACGTGATACTGCCCTCCCATAGCAGTCCTCTTACCTCTCTGACTGTTCCTTCTCTATCTCCTCTCATGATTCCTCTCCCCCCACTTCCACTAATAGTAGGTATTTCTCTCAAAGTCCTGCCATTTCATCTAAAAATTTTTACCAGGATCAGACTCTTTCTCACCCTGAATGCTACTAAAATCCTCATCCACTCACTGGTCATCTCCAGATAGGACTACTATAACCTCCTCCTATCTGGCTTTCCTAACACCCACCTCTCTCCACTCCAATCTGTCCTGAATGCTGCTGCTCATCTTCCTCTCCAAACATTCTACATCTGCCTACCTTCTCCTTCAAGCCCTACACTGGTTCCCCATTCCCTTCTGAACCTAATTCAAGGTTCTTACACTTACTTACAAAGCCCTCACCCAATCCTCTCCCATTTACATCTCTAACCTCATCTACCTCCATACTCCTGCCCACCCACTTTGTCCACAAATGCATGCCATCTCTCCTGCCAACTGATTAGTTCCTCCCATTCCTGGCTCCAAGATTTTGCCTATGCTACTCCTTACCTCTGGGACTCTCTCCCTATAAGACTCTCCACCTCTCTACAAATCTTCAAATGGGCTCTCAACACTCACTACTTCATCATAGCTATCCAGCTATCATCCTAACCTGCAACTACATCCTCCTTTTTCCATGTCTACCCCATGTGTGTAACGCTTTCACAAGCTGGGCCCTCTTCTCACTTGTGCTTCTCCTTACTTATACTTTCATCTACTCCTTACACCCCACAAGAGCACCTAACACTTGGTTGCTAAGTCCCTGCTGCTTATTTTGAGTGTTATAATTGCTAATGCAGCTATGTATATAAACCATGTCCTTGTCCTGCATTGTATTGTACTGTTAGTCACTGGTTCCTTGTTCAATTATTTGTTAATGTACTTTGTAAGGTGCTGCAGAACACTTGTGGCTCCAAATAAATTAATAATAATAATAATAATAATAATAATAATGTATTTGATTTTTTTCAAGTTATAGGCAGGCCTGTAGAGAGCTGGTCCCGGCCCTGATACTTTTTGGGGGCAATAGCAGGAGGTGTGACTACAACCCATAGAAATAAAAACATATTTGCAGCACCGTGAGCATCTCTGTCAGAGGCAAATCAAAGGGGGGAGGCGTGATCAGTGTGATTGCTTGCCCCCACCCCCACACACCCAGATTAGACTACTCCCTGGCCCCACTACAGCCAAGCACAAAACAGCATGTGCTGGGCTGGGGAAAGAGGCTGATGAAAGATAAAAGTGTACATGTGGCAGGGGGGGCGCGGACCCAGGCACCATCAACATGCTCAGGCCTGAGTACTTAGTACCTTCCCCCCTCTCAATTTTCCTCCTGGTTATAGGCATACTTTTTATGTTAAGCTATAAACAGGAAAAGGAGGGTAATGGAGTAGCAACATGCCCAATATCATTACAGTGATTTCAAATTCAGCCTTTGGTCAATATTGCAAACTAAAATATAGGCTATTTGTGATGTCACTAGCTGAGATTGTGTATACACTGATGCTTGTAGGGTAGTTGGATCTAGCCCACATGCATCTTACTTACTTGTGTATTAAACAGCCCTTCTAGTCACGCCATGCTGTGGTGTGACTCAGTAGCACCAATCATACTTTTGTGAGACTTTTTACCTGTGGAAATGGCATAAATTATATTAACTGCATATGAATTGTACTCATGATTTTTATATTATGGTCTGGTACTGTGGTAATGCTTATCTGCCACAATTAATTTGATTTTGCAATATTGTTGGAACTTTTACTGTAATCATGTCTCTAATCATAGTGACTGTATTTCAATCATTCACCATTGAATATCTCTCAGTCAATAGATACACACAAGACCCTAGTGAGGGAGATATGTCTGGTGCCATCACCCAGGATGCAATACAAGGCTCAGACTTGATATAGCTGTACACCTCCTGAGTGCCTGAGCACCCACCACAATAGATATGCATGCAACATAACCTCCTGCCCTTTGATGCTCCCCTCCTCTTGCTCGCCTCTTGCAATATGGAGCTGATTCAGGTTTGGACTGTATTGCACAGTTTCAAGGAAGTGGTTGAGCAATATGATCCAGAAAATATATAAATACTGCAGGGTCTATAGGAAGCAGATGCCTCCTGACAGCAATAGTGATTAAAGCGCAGCATCCGGCTAGTCTGATTAAGCTTCAGCTTACTCAGGCTGGCAGCTTGCGAGGCTAGAAAAATCACATCCACCACAGATCCTGGCCTCGACACTCCTGAAAAATTGGATGACATTCCCCCATTTCCAGGAATGCTGCTCAGGCATGCCCCCACTTGACCCCTCAAATATTGCAGCAAGTCAATAAAGTTGCAGCTTGCAGGGTCTCTGAGTGAGATTTTAGGACCTGTTCTGCACATGCTCAGAATGGGTCCTGTGCATATGCAGTTATCAGATAGTCAGAAAACTGCAAGAATATTCGCTGCACTATCTGGACCTGTATCAAGCACTATGTCTGACATTAAATTGCCCCACCACATGACCCTTTTTGGCCATCAGACTGCTCTACATGCCCCTTTTAGGCACCAAATTGGCATTTAAACTATATTTTTGCCCCAGGCCAGAAGAAATTGCAGATGCAAATTTACCCAGGACACTGAAATGTCTACGTACTGCTCTGTCGGCCAAAATTCGCCTAAGTTTATTTTCACCAACAGAACAGTTCTTCCAGCAACTGAGAATTTATTTGAGAAAGAACACATGTATGCTGTTGGGTAATTTATTGCACTGAAATAAATCTGCACTTACTTCAATAAAAAAATAACTTCCTTCAGAATACAAGTTATTGTATTAACAAGGAGCCTTAGCAGCAGTGGAAAGTTGAAGTCAAGATTTTCCATAAGGAACTGGAAGACGCTGCTTCTGGTAGCCTGATACAAGAAATGGCTTCATCTTAGTGAGGACTGTAAGAGGAGTGATGACTGAGGAATATTTGAAAAACCTAGAAAAACACCATTATTTTTAGGCCACTGGTTTGTATTGAGTTCAGAATTGCAGCAAATTTTTCAGGATCCATTTGTAAGCTGAAATTCGAAAAATCTGTTTCACTGCTCCCACCATAGCTGTCTCACTGCTCATTCATTAGCTTTCTCACCGCCACCCTCCATAGCTGCATCACTGCCCCATCCATACCTGTCTCACTGTCCTCACCATAGTATCTTCCCCCTTAAGAGCTGTATCAGTGCTCCCTCCTTAGCTGTCTCACTGCACTCCCATCCTCTTGCCTTGTTGACGTGTTGCTGTGCCATGGGACAATCATCTGCTGCTGCAGCTCCACTGCTACTCCTATGTTGCTGAGTCAGGAAGAGAAGAACACACTTCCTACTCACCCTTCCTGTATGAGCATGGAGTTTTGGGGTTGCATCTGCCTCACATCTCCACAGATCCTTCTGTTTAGAACAATCTGAAGAGTTAAGACTGAGCAGCTGTAACATGTGTTCTGTTGCCCCAATGATCCTTCTGCAGGTTCACCTATGGAAACCTTGTTACGACTTTTACTTCCTCTAGATAGCCAAGTTTGATCATCTTCCACTGCAGGAGAATGTGCCATGGTCTTACAGAACTCAGAGAGTGTAGAAATTATCCTGAGTGGGCAAGGGGGTGTGGATGCAGGTTTGAAAGGAGTGGATAGGGCTTTGGACAGCTGCCACTGCTGGCTGACAGGAAAATATTTTTCCTGTTAACACTGTGAGTCTACAACAGATCATGTGGACTTATTTTCATGGGGGGCCTGGAGCTACTGCTCAACCAGCCCCATTGTTTATCCAGCCATGGCTACAAGTGGTATTCCCTTCATCTTTTTTCATTAAGATGTGACTGTAGAATCCCCTGATAAGTAACTGTCTGGCTCTTCAAATCTGATCAGTTTTGATATGAGTGAAAGAGAGCAGCAGTTGTTTATCAGGATTTTATGTAGTCCATACAAGCGCTCCAATGAATGGTCCACAATGAAAAATCGAGTTACAACATACCTATAAGTAGATTTTCACATGAATCCCCTTTCATAATTTCCAATGATATATTTTGGACTGGCTTAGATTTCAGGTATGAGCAATGTATACTTGCAACCTTGGGAGCAGTGATACTGTTGGAAACCTCCTTATGCAGAGAACAGGTTTGTAATGTGAAGGGAACATTTTAAAGTGAATGCACCCCCTGGGAATTGTACTTATATGACATAAACAAACTGATCCTAAAAATCGAAATCATGTGCTATACTAAATGAAACCACATAAATATCACAGGTGTTTTTCCTAATAGCTTGCAATAAGTATTCTGGAGATACTAAATAATGAACAATATTAAAGGACCATAAATGCACATAGGGAGCGCTTGACAAATTATCTAATATGATTATTTAGACAAAAATATCACATAATGTTTATAAAAACATACTGTACATATAATAAAGGCTAAAATACATAGAGAAACAAGTGTTCCAAAAGTGGGATAGTAATCCACTTAATGGGCTCCATAGAAAAAGATCCACAATGTAATAATTAACGGAAGAAAATCCAATGATAACATCACTTGGAAGCAACGATGTGTCTGAAGAGCTGGCATAAAACTCGACCTTCCCGCTATAGGATCAGCTCACCACCAGCGCAGATGTCAATCTCTGGACATAATCACAGAGTAGCAGCCATAGGAGAAATGTTCAGTATATTAAACTCCCCATTTAGTGGAGTGAGGAAGCCACCTGGCGTGATGATAAAACAGCGTCCAGCTGAAGTGACAATGGTGGGGGAAAATCCTCAGTGTGCAACAGTCCCCATTTGGTTGAATCAGGTAACCACCTGAGGTGATAGTAAAGCAATGTATAATGGGAGTGACACTTTAGTAGCCGGAGTGTGGGATAGGGAGAAAGCCACTCACACATAAAATCAGACATCCATATTTTCATCAACGGCATCTCAAGCAATGTCCGGAGAAGCAAAGTGGTATTGGAATTCCTGCTTTGGAAAGGCCTAGATTTCAGGTATGAGCAATGTGTACTTGCAACTTTGGGGGCAGTGATACAGTTGGAAATCTCCTTATGCAGAGAACAGGTTTGTAATGTGAAGGGAACATTTTAAAATGAATGCACCCTCTGGGAATTGTATTTTTGTAATATAAAGCAGGGTCAAACACAGGATTTTTAGGGTGGTTCTATATATACACGCACGCATTCCATATATATGTATGTGTATACACTCACACATACATATAGATAAACAACTCATATATACACACATGCATATGTCACACCTTACACACACACATACATATATACACACATATGTGACACATACATTACACACACACTTACATTGCAGAAGATGCAGGTGGTAGACCTAATGGGGACAGGACCTGGCAGGCTGGCACCATGTCATTAAGCCCCTCCCCATAGCTTCAAAATGCAGAGAATTGTGGGTCAATCAGGAGGGGCAGGACCAAATGATGAGATTCAAATGGAATTGCATCATATTGGCTTCACCTCCTCCATATTGACCCACGAATCACAGCATTTTGCCATGAGGGGGTGGGGCTTAATAAGGTTTTTTTAACTAAGTTATGTATAGTTGCCTGAAGCCATTAAATAAAAAAACCAGCAAAACCAGTACATTGGATCCACACATACTTACCATTAGATTTATAAACAAAGGTCGAGTGCTGGGTTCTTTTAATTTTTTTAGACAGTCTTACATTGAGGTTGGTTACCTCCTGGACTCTAGGCTGCCCCCACCACAAGATTGGTTTATCTTTCATTGTTTTTTGTTTAGAGTTTTTTTTCTGTAGCATAGGAGCTGGAAGGGACTAAGAAGGATATGTCCCACACTCTGAGGTATTATTAAAAGTAAAAATAACATGTCCAGAGTGTTAAAGTGAGAATGTAGAAGATTTACTGTTTGTTAAGTAACTAGAATAACATTTAAATTCTAGGATCATTATTAAGAGGAGGCTTATAAATATGGGGTGATCTGTGGTTTGTGACTGTCAAGGTGGTTGTGAATATCCAAGAAAGACATTAACATGCTCAAATGCCTTGGTCATGTGTCCATAAGGAGCTTTATGTGGTATTTCCATAGGTATGTTGTGCAGTGCATACTGTAGGTAGAGTATGCACAATCTGACTTGTTGTGAACTGTATTTTATTATTAAAGTTATTGTGAAATTTCAGGGCACAGAACCACATAATATCAGCAGTGCATACAAAAGAAGTCAACTTGTTCACTTCTTCCAAGAAAATTGTTATGGAGCTCAACAGAGACCACTGGGAAGCCATGATCTTACACGACTACAAGAGTGGTCTGCAACAGCAGGAGAGTTTGAACTGACTGTAAGCTGCTTTTGGGGATGAAGCACTGTCCTGAACAACTGTGTTTTAGAATTTCAGCAAAGGAGATGGCCCCTGGAAGATGAGGAGTGCTGCGACCAACCTGTGTCCACCATCACCAAGGCATCCTTGGTGCAATGTGGGCCATTGATGAGGTGGATGCCAGAGTGACCATGGCCACATTAGAGAAGTAGATAGCATCTCATTGGGATCCATCTGCTTGATACTTCATGAAAAGCTTGGCCTGAGCAAGGTTTCTGCATGCTGAGTGCCCCATCAGCTGACTCAAGAGCAGAAGGAGGCTTTGGTGATTTAGAGCCACTACATGCTGGCCAGGTTGGATGATGGTCACTCAAACTCTGTCTGGGATATCATCAGTGGCGATGAATCCTAGATCTACAGTTTTGACCCTGAGACCAAGCAACTGTCGGCTCAGTATACCTGGAAGTGCGCCTCCACAAAATTTCCAATGTGAGCACAGCATGGCCAAGCAGATGGTGGCTGTTTTTTTGTCCAAGACTGGTCATGTAGCTACCATACCACTTTTGCAGCAGCCACCTACATAGCCGTATCTTTCATTTGTAGGTAGAAGTGGTCACTGAATTTAAAATACATTTTGGTTAGAACACATTTCAATAAGTCTATAAAGGAAGTATGGAATCTTCTTCCCCATCCATGTTGAGAAAGTGCTTAACTGATTCACCCCTCTGTTGTGATCAATGAATGTGTAGAGGGATCCTACGTCTCAGGTTACTAAGAGGTGATTTTCCTCTTTCCTCTAGAATTAAAAAAAAAAACAGATATCTTTTAAATATGATGGAAGGCTCAATACATGATGTATTTACATAGAGAGCTAAATATTTGCTTTAAATAGAGGAGATCGCCATCTACATACATTGGGCAGTGACCACATATGGCGAAACGCCTGTTGGGACCAACGGTTCTGGTCAGGGCACATACCAAACCACACACCTAGTATCATTTTAAACTTATATATCTGTTGTGATTTTATGTTTTCTCCCTGTACCATGTTAATCTTAAATACTTCACGTGCTTTTACCCAGTATTAAGACAAATGATGCAAAACTGTTTGCAATTCCATTTGCAGAGGCTACTTGGACTTAATATTTATTTATTAATGAATACTATGGTGACTGTATGTAGAGGTCATATACATAAAGTGTTAATGAACATTTAATTTGCCATCTAGATTTGCAGAGATTGTTTGTAGACAAAAGCACACGTAATAATGCAAAGTCGGATTAATGAGTTTTCCACTTTGTACTGTCTGATTTAATTTGCTCAGCTACTCTTATCCTAATTAATACACTTATTCAAGTGGGACTTTCATTGATCCATCTATTTCCCTATTCCTGCACTACATTATTTAATCAGGGGTAGTCGTATAGGCACCCTCAAAAGCATGTCCCACCTCATGCTTCTTTCTTACAAGGAGATATTTTCTCCTGTGCTCTGGTTTCTCTATCCTCTGCTGTAGGCACACAGGGAAGCAGTAGAGACAGGGGTAATATTTCCACCACCATGTACTGTACTTTTATTTTCTATCTCCTATTTCTACTGTGCACAGCTATAAAATTGATATTACAAATATGACTCTGCCTCCATTCAGTTCATATATGCTTATTGATAACATGCTGAATGTGTTTTGAATTATTCATTACAGACATTTAAGTGTGTCAAAAATATCTCTATAATATGCATAATATTGATATGTGCTTTGGTTCACTGAAACTGCCTTTGTGATATGCTGAACACATGCATTTTCCTTACAGACTGAAGAGTATTACTAAAAAGTAAAAAAAACACAGGTATGTATGCTTACTGTATCTTGCCAAAATTATTTTTTACTTCCAATTACAAGCACTTAACTGCTGCCATACTATCCAGAATTTATATAGGAGATACAATTGGTGTGTTTTTTCTTTGATTTATACAAGACATCAGCACAATAAGGGGTAAATTTACTAAAGTGAGAGTTTTTAGAAGTGAGTTTTAGAAGAGATGTTGCCTATAGCAAACAATCAGATTATACTTAAAATTTAACTAGCACATACAGTACATGCCTACTCTCCTAAGAATTGTGGGAAGCTCATGATTTTTTTTGTAACCCCCGCACCACCAGAAGAGTAGGCATATCTCCTGCATCCCACCCACTTCCTAGTGAAGTGGGCAAGATGGGGAGATTTTACATGGAATTTTCAGGTCCGAAGGGAAGGGGTGGGGCTAAATGGTGTAAATTGTGTAATTTAGCTCCACCCCATCCTTACGGACCCGTGAATCATGGGTGTTTTCTGTAAAGGGGACGGGGACTAATGCCGTCTATCATCTGGCCCCGCCCCCTGAAGAGGAAAGTAGCAGGTCCCCTCCTGCTGCTCCCAGAAAGCTGCCCAGGTATGAACTAGCACCTTCTAGAAGATAACAGCTTGAATCTGATTGGTTGCTATGGGCAACATCTCTTCTAAAACTCACTTCTAAAAACTCTCACTTTAGTAAATTTACCCCTTAGGTTCATTTTGTGCTGTAATTTATGTGAGATAAATGCATATTTCACCAACTGTGGATTGTGGAGTTGTGAACAGCATTACTGTCAGCTCTAACACAGCCTTGCGGCTAAAGCATTATTTTGAATATAACTCTTATTTAGCACTACATTGTATTACGACTTAGCATCTGTAGCTCAGTCACATGTATTGATGTATAAACTATTGGCTGCTTAGGAATGATTGATGACTGTGCTAAATACATCTTAGCCTACATACTGTATCACCAGTACATCAGGCATAAAAAAGGAGATAAACCAATATATGCTGAACATAAGCACAAAAGAGACTTCTACTTTGGAATAAAAATTATGTATTGTTACAATCTCACTATATACTAACAACAATTGCGGATAGCATACACAAGGAGACAATTTTTTATTATATTCATTTAGACAGATTCCTAATCACAACAGGCAAAACTAGTAGCAATCTCCAATGTATTGGCATAGTTCTATATCTAAGATTGCGGTGTAGCATATATTATTCTGTCTACTTTATTATTCTTTATTTATAAAGAGAACATTAGTTGGACAAAAAAATCAAAAATTATTTAAAAAAATTAAGAAGTATCACTGAGTCCATCTATAACTTTTTATTAATTTGAAACCCAATGAACAGGCTACAACCACAAAGATTATAGGACAGTTCCCTGTTCATACAAATGTTGTGACTAATGGCCTCAATACCTGGGATTCAAATCAGTTTGAAACATTTTTAGGATATTGGTAATATTTTTTTAATGAATGAAATATTAAAAAACTAAATAAAAGAGTGCTCTGCAAGAGTCTTTATTTCTCTTCCCCTTGGATTTAACAGCTTTCTGTATTCCAATATAATGTTTGCAATAATGGTTATTGAAATTATTTAGCCTATTCCAAAAGTGTTATTTCCAAATTAGTTGTCTATGGAAATAATGTGCCAGCTAAGGACATTTTCTGGTTATGTTTTTGTCCTTGAGAACACTTTCTGAAGTTTGTGGAGCAGAATTAACAGAAAACAAAACAAAGATAACTGTAGCAATTATATGGGGAACACATTTAAGGTAAAATACAGTACCAAGTAACAGTTATACCATAAGATAATTAATTGCTTATAATATTCAAATAATGTACATACTGTAGATAAAAATGTAACCATCATAAATAAATATGTGTGCTGTTTGTATGTGAAAATTATAGATATAAAAATTGTACATGTACATTCTTGAAGGATATTGTAAAATCCAATATGGCTCATAGCTCTTGGTGGTCTTAAAGGTGTTTTTTATTTAAAACATAGAAAGTATCCAATTTTTCCCTTTGGGTAAAAAAATATTCAGTTTCTCTCATATCCAACCTTATAAAAAAATATCCATCCCTTAACTAGATTAACATGTACAATTACTTTACATTTCAATGAATTTGGAGATAAACTTGAATATTTTTTTTAAATGTTTGGTTATATTATTTTTTTTATTTTATTTTTGATAAAATCAGCCACAATCAAATCCTCATTCTTTCATCTGAGGTACATAGCCAGAATCAAGCACTTAATTCCCTTGGAAGATCTGCCTAAAGACATACATGCATTTATATCATCACGTCTAGACTACTGCAATGCCCTCTATCTTGGGCTCCCAGAAAAAGAATTCCACCACTTGCAGATGGTACAAAATGCAGCTGCCAGGCTATTAACTAACCAGCTCCGTTCCAGCCACATAACACCCATTCTGTACTCCCTTCACTGGCTGCATGTCAGATGGCGAATTGTTTTCAACTTTGGCTTACTAACTTACAAAGCCCTGAATGACCATGGCCCAGGGTACCTGAATCAGCTTCTGATTCCTTACCATCCCACTCAATTACTGTATTCCGTTGATGAAAGACTATTAGCAGTACTAAGAATCTCCTGGAATTCGTCTGGGGCTTAAGCTTTCCCCACACAGTTTGAGAGGCCTCCACTCTGGAATCCTTCAAAAATAGGCTTACCTCTTCACCCAAGCATTTCCCTAATGTCCCTTGTTTAAGCTTATTTTGTATTTTCTACTGTAAGTGTAAAGCACTTTGAGTCCTTTAGGAGAAAAGCGCTATATAAATAAAATTATTATTATTATTATTATTATTATTATTATTATTATTATTACATTTATATGTTCAACTACTTTTATGTTTAGCTGTATGTTTGTTTTACCCACATATTTTTCCCACAGCTGCATTCTATTAAATCTATTACGAAGGATATGAACAATGATAACAGATCAGAGCCCCATAAAGTGCCACAAATAAATTTAAAGGGGATGCAATCTGTCAAATCCTAGCAGGGTAATAATGACAGGCGGCGAAATCCCAACGCCAGTCATTATATCTATGCCGGGAGCCTGACACCCGGCATAGCGATCAAAGGTAAGCCTGGCAGCAGGCATGGACAGCCGCGTGGGGGAGGGTTAGGTTAGGGGCTGCCAGGGGGCACTTAGGGTTAGGCACCTCCTCGGGAGGGTTAGGGTTAGGCTAAGGAGATGGGGCTGGTTAGGGTTAGGCACCCCCAGGGGGAGGTTATGGTTAGACACCCCTGGAAGACTTAGGTTTAGGCTGTGGGGAAGGGGGGATTAGGTTTAGGCACTTAGGGGGGGTTAGGCTTATGCACTAGGGGGAGAGGTTAGGGTTAGGCACCCCTAATGGAGGGTTAGGGGGGGATATGGTTACTAATACTCACCTAATCCCCTGTCATGATTTCCACTGCTGCGGGCCTGCCAGCATCGGGATTTGAACCGCCAGCCTTACAGGCAGCGGTCATTCATACTGATTCCACTTCCTGTGCATCAACAGTGCAAAAATCCATCAAGTGATTAAAATGTATATGATCATCAGTTCTTTGCCCATTATTCAACAATATATATATATATATATATATATATATGGATATTTATTTGAACACAGATATATATCTATATATAAATAAATAGATAAGCAATGTGTTTTGTCTCCTTGAAGAAGTCTATCATTAGACAAAAGAACCTGCACCACTCTGACACTATGATCCTCTGCTTCTAAATATGAGATAAGCATGAATTTGTTTTTAGTCAATTTGTGCAACCATATCTACCTCATTTAAAGCTATGGTTTTATCTGCATTGATCTGTATATGTGCTTTTTTATACTTATATACTGTATATATACATACAATATGCTGAGTCCGGCACTCAGGACAAATGTGGTCAATGTCGGGTGCCTTCTTAATGTGGTGAAATAGAAACAAATCCCTATGGCCTGAGTATTCACCCAGGCTCGATAAGGAAGGAAAGCGGCACTCCAATGATAGAAAAAATGCTTTAGTATTAAATAAGCAACAATAACACGGTGAAAGTCAGTGTCGACATTTCAAGGCTCTCTGGCCTTTTCTTCAGGACGTGAACTTATATCTGTGCTCAAATAAATATCCATATTTTAAATATATATATATATATATATATATATGTGTGTTCTATGTATATTTTATTGAATATTTGGCCAAGAACTGATGATCATATACATTTTAATCACTTGATGGATTTTTGCACTGTTGATGCACAGGCACTTTAAAATTATTTGTGGCACTTTATGGCACTCTGATCTGATATCATTGTTCATATTTGTATTTTAAGTTGGTGACTACTTCATATAATTTATCAGATTGTGCTGACACCCCGCTGAATTGGGGGGGTGCCTTTTATGCATGACACTTTGTTTTATTTCATGAACTTTACTTATAACTAGATGAAGTACCCGGTGTTGTCTGGGTTTAAATCTTCAAGTTATTAAGTTAGGCTTCCCATACCAATTGCCACCCCTCTATGAAGTTTTTATTCAAATGCATCAAATTGAAGGCCCAAAACAGGCTCCTTGGGTCAAAGTTTTGCCCAGCATACACCACCAGGAGGTCCAACCAGGACCTCAACACCCTAGTATGTCTTCTGGGATCCAATGTTACCTCAAAGTTTTTGTCCAAATCCATCTAGTGGAAGGCTCAGAACAGGCTCCACTGGTCAAAGTTCTTCCCATCGTACCCCAGCAGGAGGCCTGACCGAGACCCTAACCCCCTTAAAGCCCTTCCAGGATCCAACTGGACAACCTTGCATTGGTTTCATACCAATTAGTGCAGGAGACCAATGAATGCTATATATAATATGATTATTTTACCTTAATACACAAATTAGATTAGACATATGAATTAGCAAATATATTATGTAAATAAGATATTGAATGTCCAACAAAAATAAGAGAACAACTGAATGGGCGGGCTTTCCATCATGAATAACATGTAGAAAATATTGGTGGTTATCCGGAGCAATAGTAAATACTGTATCAAAATATTAATGTTATGTAAAATATTCATACAGGCCTGTTGCATTCCGATGATGCTCGATGTCTGTATTTTTTTTAATAAATACAAATGTATTCCCATCTATTCATCGGAAATGTGACACAATTCTTTTAACTGTAAAATTGAGTGTTAGGCGACTCTGATCAACAAAATCACTGGGTTGCTTCCGTTCATTGACATAAATCTTACTCTTCTTCATAAAGTTATATTTTTTTAGCACAGTATATCCAATTTTACTGTAATCCTGCCTGTCTGGGTACAATAGTCAAAGTATTTTATGATAATTTTAAAATACAGGCATTTTCTTTTTATTCCTCAAAACTAAATAATCAATGTAGTAAAGATTCCAATTATAGATTAATTATATTACAGGGTATTAGCATATCATCTCTATATTTCAAGGCTAAAAATGAAAATGAATAATAATCAGAAAATAATAAAAATGAATGTTTCACTAATATGCCGAACAGAATTTTTTAAGGTTAAAGGGAAAATCCATCTCAGATAAAGGAAATATGCTGTTCTACAAAAATGATGGATAGCCTGATAACCTTTGCTTAAATGTATTCAGACATGTATTATTAAACCTGCAACAAAGTCATTTTTTTCTTTATTAATGCTTTTGAAAGTATAGACACAAAAAAGCCTTACTACATTTTTTGAAAATGGAGGTTCTTAACTGTGATTTTCCTGGTTAGAAAGAAATGGATGTAGTGAGTTAAAATAATAGCTGAACAAGATTCTTTCTAGCTCAAGATCTTGATATATTCCTGCAATCTTTTATTTTAGGTTTTTGTACTTAGGCAAAAATTGGGTCATTGCACAAAGCAAGCACTTGCTGTGAATTGTGGTTCGAGTTAGGGAATCTGAATTGTAATTATCAGTTTAGATGCTCAATCTATAGTTCTGTGGTCTTTGTTAAAACTCCAACATTTATTTTTTCAGCAATAAATTGGTTTTCACATGATAGGCACAGAATTATGTACAAAATTATAATAAATAGAGCAACACTTTTGTATTCATATGATTTTAAATTCATATGATTTTAAATACTTCAGTGCTAAGGACCAATATGACTCATCCATAGCATGGACATCAAAACAGTGCTGTAGGGCTTGTAAGCAGGGGAGGGGCTACTCTTTATTGATCACGTGTGATCACCAGACAATTACACCCTACACTGTAGGCAGTGGGTAGGCAAACTTTGGCACTCCAGCTGCTGTGAAACTACACATCCCAGCATGCACTGTCATAGTTTTAGCATGATCTAACAGCAAAACTGTGGCAATGCATGCTGGGATGACTAGTTTACACACATAGATTCTAGCTACATCTAGTGTAACCAAATGAATGGAGGAAGGAATGTCATTAATCTTTCAAAAACAATTAAGCAAGTTAATGGTATCTCTCTGATAGGTATCTTTAAATTGTACACAGTGTTGTAGATGATGATTAATAAAGACAGAGATAGGTAGGAGGATGGAACATCATGACGGTTTAACTGTATCCTTGTGTATTTTTGGTACTGTGTAAATGTATGGTAAATTAAGGAATGTAACTGACAATAATTGATATTCTGCATGGGTTATAATTTTCAAATCAAGGCCACTTTTAAGAAGTATAATGATTGTTTGTGATGATCAAGGTGGGGTCAAAAGTTGTTTTTTGATATGCGAAAAAAATTATAATTTGTGTATAATGTCTCACTGGTAGTCACAGTAGTCTTGTAATACTAAAGTGCCATCCTTGTCAGTTTGTATATAAGAAAATAACCATGGCTATGATGTAGTTTAAGAAAGAAGTCTTATTCTATTAGATCATTTTTTTAAAGTCTCCTTTGAGTGCCTTCTTTTCATAATACTATGATAGACACATCTCTTGCTAGCATTATGTTCATTAGGGCATTTTGATTGCTAGTTAGGTTGTGCCTTTCTTTTTAACTCCAAATTACAATTTAGGCTTTATAGACTTATATTTGCTGACCATGCACCCCCCATTATAAGCATAGTTTAACTGTTTATATGTACTAGAACCTTTGTTCTACTTCAGTTCTTTCTTTCATGCTAGATCACGCTAATAGAGTGTTCCTATTTTTTATATGCACACACATTATGGAAACTTTTATGCTACTGCCGGTGCAAGTGAGGATTATTCTGAGACTCTTTCTTTTTTTGTAGCGGAGATTGATAAAATATTAAGGTCTGAGTGTCTCAGTGATACTGATGATGCATTATCCAGTAGACACCTGGAGCAAGAATTGCTTTGGCTTAAAAAAAAAGCTATTGATGTATGGCATTTACTTTAGGTTTGTCCTGGAATCCAAGATTTTTGGCTCCAGGTTTGGTCTGCTATTAGGCACACTGCCCCAATGTTGACCCCTGCTAATACTAGGTTATGCATGTTTGGGCTTAAAAAACATAATTAACCCCTGACTTTTCTGACATGGTTAGGCTTTGTTAATGATGCAATTGACCATGATCGTCATTTGTACATGAGCAAAAAAGCTGTCCATAAGTTTCACAAGTTGTAGGGAAGATGGTCCTGGTCCTGACTGGACCTTCAGAGCTCTGCTCCAGAGTTTCCTCTCTGACCTGCTCTTTGGTATGCTCCTTTATTATCTGCTCTTTCCTTTTTTGCCTTTTATTTTTCTTTCTTTTTGATATGTAATTCCCATGTGCTGCCTTGTTTATTTCCATCCTTAAGGTTTCCTATCTGTATTTAATTTAGTACCGCCTAAGGTTTGGTCTTCATCTTGTGTATTTGATATTTTTGTCTGAGAATGTCTTTTATTTCTAGTGTATAAATGACCACTACAGTACCAATACCCTGTAATTCATCCTCTCTTGTGTCAAAAATTCATGCTAGTGGTGTTGATGGTGTATTGTATGAGGATTTTTTTGGCACAATTGAGCATCATTTAAATACAAGTACCCTACCTGAGTATTGTTGGTCACCATGTATATATCTTTATGGCCACCTTCAACTTATATTCCCATTATTTCTATCTGATGAAATGCATCAGAATTGCTACTACTGTATAAAAGGTAAAGGTACTAAGTATACAATTGTATTTAGCATCATGTATTTTATTGGAATTTTAATTATCTTTGTAAGTATTCAGTTAATTTATGCGTTTGTTATACCATCAGCAAGAGCATCTATTTGCAGGAAGTAGTAAGTGGATAAACCAGAGTTGTTACAACTTGAGTCTACTAACAAATTACAATTGTGAATAGACAGGCATGGACATAGTGGGCCTAAATATGAAGTGGGAGTAATGCAAAAAACAGCAAGTAACTATGCGCCATGGCAAAACCATTTCGCACTGCAGGTGGGACAGATTTAAAATATGAAGGAAGATTTACATTTGAGAAGGTGATTTCCATACTGAGTTCTATATTACAGTTCAAAAATACTTTAAAGCTGCACAGCATGTATTACATGCAAAAGCAGGCAATATTCACCCTGCATTCTAAAATATAAATGTATTTGCACCCCTTGCATTGTACTGTAACATGGTTTGTCCAAGTGCACAGTTGTTTGCTCTATTTTGATTTACTCCTAACTCAGAATGAGGGCCTAGGGGTATTATTATTATAATTATTATTATTAGAATTATTATTATCCTTTATTTATATGGCACCACAAGTGTTCCGCAGCGCCTTACATAGTAAATAAACTACAAGCAAAAAAAAGGATGGATGCAAGTGCACATTCTAACTATGCTGAACCTAATAATAATACTGCTAAATTGCATCCAAGAGGTTCTTAGCATAATAATGGCCATAATTATGGGCCTGCCCACCACATCCAGGTGACCTATCAAGCAGATCCCTAACACTCCTATGGAACATATACAGGGCACGGGACCCCCCTGGCCAACCCAGCAGAACCGCCCCATGGCATCACACTAGTGCAAGATTTAAAGTGAGGGTTAAAGAATAATAAATAAATATTATTCTTTAAATGACCAGTGAGTGGATGAGGATTTTAGTGGCATCCTGGGTGAGGAAGGGTCTAATCCCTATTTTTTAGGTGGAAATGGCAGGACTGCGAGAGGTACTGAATGTGTGGTCTAAAGGAGAGGGAAGAGTCTAGGATAACTCCAAGACAGCGCACTTTGGGGCTAGAGGAGATAGTTGTGCCATCAATAGATAATGAAATTGTGGGAAGTGATGTAGTGGAAGAGGGTGGGAAGATGATCAGCCCAGTCTTAAACATTTTAAGTTTAAGAAAGTACTGGGATATCCATGAAGAGACAGTTGGAGAGACAGTTGGAGATATGTGTAAGGAGCGAGGGGGAGAGCTCAGGGGTGGAAAGTTACATTTGAGAATAATCAGCATAGAGATGATATTGTAGGTCAAAGGAGTTTATGAATTAACCTAAAGAGGATGTATATAGGGAGAAAAGGAGAGGTCCAAGAACAGAACCTTGGGGAACTCCTACTGTTAGTGGAAGTGGGGTGAAGGGGAGTCATGAGAGGTCACAGAGAAGTGAAGATCAGAGAGGTAGGAGGAAAACCAGGAGAGGGCAGTGCCATGTAAAGCAAGAAAGTAAAGGATTTGCAGGGAGATAGGGTGGTTTACAGTGTCAAATGCAGCAGAAAGGGCAAGGAGAATGAGCAGAGAGTAGTGGCCCTTGGATTTGGCAGCAAGGAGGTCATTGCTGACTTTCATGATGGCAGTTTCAGTGGAGTTGAGAGAATGGAAGCCAGTTTGAAATGAGTCAAAGAGGGAGTGGGAGGAAAGAAAGGTGGTAAGGCGGTTGTAGACAATACGCTCAAGGAGTTTGGAAGCAAAAGGGAGAAGAGAGATGGATCAATACTTGGAAAGTATGTTAGGATCAAGGGTAGGTTTTTTAAGAATGGGGGAGACAAGGGCATGTTTTAATGCAGAAGGGACAGTGCCAGATTATAGGGAGAGATTAAGGAGGTGAGCAAGATGGGAACAGGCAGAAGGAGACAGGTAACAGAGGAGATGGGAAGGGACAGAGTCAAGAGGGGAGATGGAAGGAGGGGAAGACCGGATGAGGGCCATGACTTCCTCTCCAGAAACAGGGGAGAAGGATGTCAGAGTTGGTGAGACAGAAGGGGAGGGGTGGTCAGGGTAAGGAGGGAGAGTAGTGCTGAGGGTCTGATGGGAAATGATGTCCTCACTTATGGAGTCAATTTTAAATGAAAAGTAGGTGGCAAAGTCAAGGGCAGAGAGCAAGGAAGGGAGGTGAGGGGGGGGAGGGCAGAGGAGAGAGTTGAAAGTGGCAAAGAGACACCAGGGGTTTGAGGACTGGGATGAGATCAGGTTCTTGAAATATGTTTGTTTGGAGAGAGACAGGGCAGCACTGTAGGAAGAGAGAATAAATTTGAAATGGAGGAAGTCAGTCTTAGAGCGTGATTTTCTCCAATGATGCTTGCCAATTCTTGAACACTTTTGCAGGTATCTGGTGCATTTGGAATACCAGGGTTGTGGTGTGGATCTGTGAGGGTGAGTAGTTATTGCCAAGAGCAGAAGTAAGGGAGGAATTGTACAGAGAAGTAGCTTGTTCAGGACAGGAGAGAGAAGGAATAGGGGAGAGAAGAGAGTACACAGGGAGGAAAAAGCAACAGTGTCAATAGCCTCAATATTACGCTTAGTAATGGTAGCCATAGGAGGTAAAGGAGGGGAAGGAGAAAGGGATAGGTTAAAAGAGAGAAGGTGATGGTCAGAGAGGGGGAATGGAGAATTGGAGTAATCAGAAATATCACAACAGTGCGTAAAGACCAGATCAAGTGAGTGCCCACTCACATGGGAGGGTGAAGAGGTCCATTGGGTGAGACCAAATGAAGAGGTGAGGGTAAGGACTTTAGCTGCAGAGGATTCTATGGGAAAGTCAATAGGAATATTAAAATCACCTAGGATTATAGAGGGAAGATCTGAGGAGAGAAAGTGAGGGAGCCAGGAAGCGAAGTTGTCAAGGAATTTGGAGGGAGGGCCAGGGGGACGGTAAATGACAGCTACTCTGAGGTTTACTGGTTAGAGGCATATAGCATGAACCTCAAATGTGGGGAATGTAAGGGATAGTTCAGAGGGAATTAGCTGGTAGGAATAACTGGTGGATAGAAGTACCCCAACACCACCACCATGGTGACCCCCAGGGTGGGGGGTGTGGGAGCAGGCAAGGACCCAAGAGGATAGAGCAGCATGAGAAGTGGTGTCAGAGGGTGTGATCCAGGTTTCAGTAATGGCTAGGAGATTCAAGGAGTTGGAGATGAAAAGGTCATGGGTGGGGACCAGTTTATTACAGACTGATCTGGAATTCCAGAGGGCACAGGATAGAGAGATAGCATTTGTGGGGGAGATGTGATTAAAATTAACTGGGTTGCAGTAACATGGAGGTAAGATCAATTTGGGGGACCAATATGAATAGAGTTTAGTGATGGTGCAGGCACCTGTTGGAGGTGGGCAGGGAGGGAGATGTGGATGGCAGTGGGGTGAAGTGACAGGGCGAAGAGTGTAGGAGGAAGGTTTGGTGGTGGGGTAGTAGGACATAGGTGGGTAGAACAGGAAGAAAGTGGAGTAATTGGAGAGGAGGGAAGAGTAGGCAGACAGAGGAGGGTGGAGAAGGGGAGGAGAATGTGGAAGAGAGAAGGGGGAAAGTATAAAGGTGGAAGCAAAGGTGGAAGCAGGGGGCAGAACAGAGGATTAGGTAGAGACTGAGTGAAAGAGGGAGTTGACGAAAACCTTGTCATGGTCTTTATAAGTAGACTAGAGGAAAGAAATTTGGAAATGTAATTGAAATATGAATGAAGGAGATTTGTAGAAATGCAAGAGAAAGAACAGTGATGGTAAATATGTATGCAGATTAACAAATTTGTTATAGGGAGGATTAAAATGTGTGCAGAATTTGAAAAATAACGCAGATTTTAAGCAGATAGAGGATGTGAGGCTAGGCAAGAGAGCTAAGATAAAGGACAGTGTTTCAAAGTGGAAAGATGTAAACTGACATGGGAACAAGTACAGTAAGCATTGAGATATATGTGAGAATCAGAAGGCCAGCATTATTAATAGCAATAGAAAAGTTCTTGCCGTGACTGTACAGTTTGTCCAGTTGTAGCCTGAATCTTTAGCCCTTTCTGTTTTGTTGTTTGATGGAACTTAGGGCCTGATTCAGTCCTGCTCGCGAGCGCTGAGTGCTCGCAAGTGGGTCGATGTTGCCCAAGTGCGCATGTGCACGTAGGAGGCGGCTCCGTCATGCGCATGCACAAGACCCGAATAACAACGGCCAAGCCGTCGTTATGGGTCTCGCACCAACGGGGGCGTGCTGTCAATGGTGATTGATAGCACGCCCCATTTGGTGGGCGTGCCAGGGGTGTGGCTGCCCAGATGGAGGCGTTCCCATGGGAAATATCTAAGGCTAGAAATAAATCAAGCCTTCACTTCAGTCAATAGACTGAGAGAATCCTTATAACAATTTAACTATTACAAATCATAAGGCATTAGAAACAATAGCATAAGGATTCAGTAAAGAATAAGCTAGTTACCTATAAGTATAATTAATAAAGCAGGCACAGGAGGTGGAATACTCTGCAGTCAAATTCAGTTTATATACTAAATTCAATATATCAACTAAAGGTTGATTTCAATCAATTTTAATCAATTTCAGATTGATCTAAATCGATGTTGTGTTTCTGGGGCTAAATCTCACATTTATTAACAGGCAATTTTTGATTTGTTTTTTATTAAGTGATAGTAAATGTGTGATTCAGCCCCAGAAATACATTATCAATTTAGAATGATTTGGATTGATTTGAAATATATTCAAATTGATTGAAATTGACCTTTAGTACATATACCCAACAGTGTCTGTATGAAAATATCCTTTGCTATTCTGTGACATGGAGAATTTTTCAGAATTTCCTTATTGATTTTGACTACTTGACCTATTATATTTAATTCAGACATTTTATTGACATTATATTGATTGATACTCCGTTACTCATCTTTACCATTATGTCCACACTGATATAAATAAAATAACTGCTTTGCTGCTGTATATACATTTCTCACACCTTACAATTATGACTACTGTATTTGATTAAATATTTTTTAATTGATCATTTGTTTATACATAAAAATATATCTTTTTAATATTTTTTTGCAAATAAAATATATTGATTACACAAACACATGCAACGGCTCTTTTAGCCTGACTGCAGTCCTGTATTAAGTTTTTTTTTTGTTACCCATCTTTTAATGGTTATCTCCAAAACATATTAGGGCAAATGTATGAAGCTGTGGAAAGTATCACTTTCCAGAGCTTCATACATCTGCCCCAATATCTCAAGCTGGTTCCATAAACATGACAATGGATCTCATGTATTATGGCGACTGCCACAGTCACCAGATCTCAATCCAAGAGAGTACCTTTGAAATGTAATTGAATCATAGATTTGCAGCATGAGGTCCTGATTCAGAGGTACACACGATTGTAGCCATGACTTGTTCTTTTGCCATAGCGTAACTATGGTTTTATGATAATGTTGCAGCTAGTGGGATCCATACAAAGACACTGAATGGGTGTGGCACTAATCCATCACTGTACGTACTAAGATGCACCATTGACCTTTGGAGACTGAACCAACCCTATAGAGGTGCAGAAAATATACGTGAACATGGTTGCTGATCGCTATGTGCCTGCAACATGCCCACATCTTGGTAACCACCCCATAAATTGAAATTGGTGGTAACATCAGCCACATTGCTGTGGTATCAACATAGCATGCACCTCTGAAGGATAAAAAGGATTGCCCGTCTTACAGGTTATGGTACAGATTACATTGTCTTTCCAATTTTAATACTGCAGATTGTAGATGCTAAATATATGATAGACCATATGCATTTTTCACTATTCGTACAAATGGTACAGCAAAACATAACTTCCATTGTTAATTATATCTATTTATTTATTTCACATTTATTTCCTAACATTTATCATATATTTTATTTTTTGAAAAAGAAAAACAGCTCACAAAGGTATCATTGGAAAAAAAGAGAAGGGGAGTAACCTGGCTACTATGTTGGACATATGTACATTGTGCCTGATTCAGAATTGTATGCTATGCCAATATTTGAGAGTGACTATCAGAAATCTGCACGTGTCTAAGTTGCACTGCACATGCGTGTTACGATCCACTGCCAGGGTTTTTAAATCTCCTGTAGTTTACAGTCCTGACTGTTGCTTTGCAGTGGGGAAGCTGTCAGTATGTAGAAGTTTCAGCTGCAACCAGCCTGTAATCAAGCTCTCACTCTGGGCAGCTCAAGCTGCAAATTAATCTCTAATGAAGGAAGCTGGTTTTGCATTATTTCTTTCTCCTGTTAAATTGCAGTCAATCCCAGCATTCCCTGCTGGTGATAGTCTTCATGGAGCTTTTTTATTTGGTCCCTGTTCATGTTTTGCTAATTCAGAGTTCCTGTAGCAATTCTCAGCTAAGTGTATCACCAGCGCCATATCAGGATGGCAGTGTGCCCTGTGCTGCTCTGTCACCCCCTCCTCCCCTTTAGTGCTTACCTTTTCCTCTAGTTGGGTGGAGGGCAGGGGTCTTCATCAGCATTGCTGGGATGCTGCGCAGCACTGCAGAAGGTCTCTTCCTGCAGACCTCTGAAGCCGGACAGTTCATGGTCGGTGACAGTGGAGGATTCCACCCTGCGTGGAAGCATCGGCCACACCACCCTCCCTATGACCCTGTGTATTATCAATGTGCATTTACTCTGCTGATATACACTCCTTTGTATACCACAGTGTTACCTGTACTTGCATTATCTGCTGAGCAACCCACCTGTGCCTTGCTGGAATCACTGTTTTAACAAGTGCCTTTCTATATTGGGATTGCTGTGCTATGCTGCTGCAATAATAGTGACTGTGTTTAATCATTACTACTGCATTGAAGACTGGTACATATCTGAGTGTTCTATTACTTGCATTCACCTGTGGTTTAATACTGTGCTGTGCTTCAAGAGAATTGCATTATCTTATGTCCATTAACTGCATTCACCTGTGGTTAAATACTGTGTTGCACTTCAAGGATTACCTAGTGATCTCCTGTCTGTTGCATAAACCCCCTACTGTTCAGATGTATAAGACCAGGCGGCCGCCTAAGTACTGGTGTGTGCATCTAACACTAAGGGAACAGTGGGTGGCTGTTATAGGCATAATACCCTCCATAGAGGAACTCTAGCGGTCTTATGCAATAGAGCAGCAGTTTCATAACAATGCATCAAGGAACATTAACTCGCTTGCAGGATTTATTTGCAAATTGATTGACAGTCAACAAGTGTTTGGGGGAAGTATTTGGAAAGTGGCAGTAAAACCGCATGCGCGTCGTGACCATTTTGGGGTAGTTTCAGATACTGCATCTGCAATGAGAAACATTTTATTTATAGTTGTTAGTTGCCCAACAACTATTTTCTTTGCACTTAATATTGTTTTGTTCTACCTAAATTGCTGCTAGTCCAATATGCCAGTAACCAGTTGGCACAATTAAAAACACACACTCTAAGAAATATCAAAAGTTGGACTGCTCTGTTAGTGTATATATGTACTTCTAATTTGCTGATATTGCTTGACTGAAAATAAAATATTGACCAAGGCTTCTCTCAATAACAATATGCTATATTAAAGCTAAAAAATGGAAATGATCTATATTAAGAATATATTTGGATATTAAATGTGTGCATTTAAATACAACTGTCCACAACTGTCCATTCTATATTTCATGTATAGATATTTTGATATGGATATATATGAGACTATATTGAGATGTTTTTGTTTAAATATTTCTACATATATATATAGTTATTGCTAATATAGGTGTTGTTATTTATGTGTACTATATATATATATAAATATATGCAATTACTAAAGATATTTAAAGTTACTAAAGGTATAACTAAGATATATAGACAAGGCTTCTCTATGTATTTTTATGTAGATACTAAGTAATTAGAAATTTAAAGTGAAAAGCACACACAAGTGTAAATCATCACCAGATTAATTAATTAACATTGGTGTGGGCAATTAAGCAACAAAAACTAAATTTTAAAGGAGACCACTGAGCACCATACCCTTGTCTTGAAAAAGCTCCTAGTGTGGAGTGAAATGCGTCGACAAAAGGGTTAAATTGCTTGTGACTACACAAGACTATCTGCCTAGTTGCTATTGATTGCTCTCATAATACGAAACCCAAAGGTTATTACCATCTGGGCCAAGACAAACAAGAATGGAGGAAAGCACCCGGTGTAGGAGCGGCTGCTTCAGACATCTACATCGTGGTCTCCCTTGATTTCCGAAGCTATTACAGCAAAACAGCAGTGCATTGCACTGTCTTACCAGCCGGTCCGAGACTCAGATGCGGTAACAAGCCATAAGTTAACCATAGCCATTTAAGTTACCATAACAAGGATTGTACATTTATATGTATAATTTACAGATTGATAAAAGCACCTAAGCATCCACTATTTACTGTGATTGTGAGCAGAATAGAGATTGTACAGTATCTCCTGAACATTTAAGATTGTTGCCTTTTATCCCTTGGACACAATTATCTAAAGAATTCTAAGATCACCAGTGGCAGTAATAATAAGCTATATTTGCTATTTGCATTTTTATTGTGATAAATTCATGTTTGTGAAGTAAGTTATGTGTTGTTAATTGATACATTTTTTTATTACATATTTTATTTTTATTGAGAGAAGCCTTGGTCAATATTTTATTTTCAGTCAAGTGATTCCAGAAAATTAGAGGTACATATATAACTAACATTGCAGTCCAACTTTTGATACTGCATCTGCAATACCTTCTGCAGTAAACATGGCTACAGCATCTACATATGGTCATTGAGAAGTCCAATAATTGACTGATCAGTGACAGATGCTGTCTTTCAACACAGATGCTTGGATTTGCAAAGCCCCAGGTGGGTGCCTTAATACATTCCTCAGCTTCAGCAACATTTGCCTATTTTCACACAGCAGATGCACAGTATATGGGATCGCAGCTGCAATGGCATTAGCGTACAACTTTGAATCAGTCCCTTTGGATTTACTCCTAAGGGTTAATTTTCTGTTATATACTGTAGGCCATTTTTCATTTTCTGGACTCTCCAAGCTACTACTCATCTGGGGATTACAGGGACATCTATATTTTCATATCTGGTGCCCCTACCCTTATGTGTGCTCTAGGGTGTCATATGCCGAAATCTGGGACTAACTGTCTCACTTTTGTGCCCAATGAGTGCTGGTACAGTGTCCACCTGCACTGCTCTCATGGCTCCAGTCCATGAGCACTGTCATCTTCCCCTATGTTGTTCGGCCCAATGTCCAATCCGATGGAGCAGAGTCACATGTCTAGCTGGGCCAATCAGAACAGAAGCTCCTTATTTGAACTCCTTAAACTTGAAGATGGTTGCCAGTACTACATCTTATCCTAGTACCTTGGGGGGCTAATTCAGCCCAAGCCTCAGTCCTGATTCTGTTGTCATTGTCCATTATTTTCGGGACTGTGCATGTGCTGGAGCTGCAGTGCACATGTTCATTGATGATGCTGTGGCTGCAGTCACAGTGATCTGTTAGCCACAGCCTGTTGGAAGGGCTGCAGGCATTTTGGGCCAGCGACATGGATAGTTTCACTGGACCCAGCAGCATAGTTGTGTTTGCTATTTTGAGTAACCTAGTGCTTTCTCAGAGGTCCAATGCTATGACCAAATGTTGTGATGTTGATCCAATGCTGCATCTTCAGAAGCAGGCAGCGAATCAGAGAAGCTGTTAGCAAGCGTAATTTTACACTTGAATACTTCTTCTTATCAGGTGTATTGTTGTTGCATATAGTAATAGACTCCAATCCAATGTACTTAAGAATTTGTAATTTATTAATTAATAGATCAAGCCCTTATGGGGAGTGTGTACTTCTCCCAGGGTTAGAATGCAGTAACTAACAGTTGTCATATCTGTAACATAGTTTTTTATACCTTTCATTACAATCTTCTTTACCACACCCACTGAAATCATATCTTCAACGATATATAAGCATTTAATGACATTTGGCATGGTCAAATATAACATTCATCAGATTTGACAAGGTTTATTCTTGTTCTGATCTGTCTTTAGCAATACAATGGGAATGATTTCCTTCATGAGATGTTTATCATCTACAATTTTAACCATATTCGGTCTGGTCTTATATTTAGCCCAGAATTATACATACATGGTCAGATTCTTACGAAAAACAATGCTTTGCAAAGAGTTGTCTTAAAGTTAACTCAACTTTTTTACTAAGTATAAGTGTGTACAAAGGTCATGTATTAAACGTTATAGAGCATATTTATTAGAGATGTGCGCCGACCCCCATGTCTTGGTTTTGGTTTTGGACCTGGATCCCCCTGGTTTTGAATCTGAATCTGGTTTTGGATTTTTTTCCTCCATGTTTTGTTTTCATGTTTTGGTTTTGGATCTGGATTTTTCCTTAAAAAATAATACAAACAGCTAAAACCACATAATTTGGGCCTGTTTTTGTTCCTACAGTATTATTAACCTGAATAACAATGATTTTCAAGCATTTCGAGGCATTTTTAACCACCTAACAGCTCACAATATTGATTTCACTATTTTTCACCAATATAGGCAAAAGGCTGCAGCGAGCTGGCTGGCTAAAGTAAGCAACAGAGCAGCGGCACAAACACACGGCAGTTTATAAAAATATCAGACATCTATGAAACATTGCCACACAGCAGTGGCAGACAGGATGGCAGTTTAATAAACTATAATAAAGTCAGTCGGCAATGCCCCAAATTGTGCCAAATGTAAAGTAAAGAGTTGCAAGATGGAATTGTCCCTCCCACCCACTCTTATGTGGGATATTAAAAAGGACATGCACAGTTTAACAAACCAAGCACTTTAGCGGCTAGGACTAACACTTTCGTGGCTGAACTCCTTGGTTTGTTTGGGCCCCACAATACATTTTTTGGATGGACTACCTTCAATTATTAAGGAGGAGGTTGATGATGAGGGTGTTGGTTTTGGAGATTGCATGTTATGGTCCAAACTGCTGGTAGCTGATACTGGACTGCTTGTTATTAATTTACAAATTATAATTTTGTTAAACAAATTGCATGAACTTGCTGCAAATGACATAACAGGGAGGAGGTGCCTACATGGTTAACCTCCCTTCCTCTGCTAACTTTGGCTCTACAAATGGAACAGGTGCCTTCACAACTGTTGTCAGAATTTAGATTAAAATAATTTCACACCCAAGGCATTGCTTTTCTGGATTTCTTTTTATCATTAGCAAGAACTGCTGCCACTGGTGGCTGATTAACACAAACCATGTCCTTATCATCAACATCCACATTAGTGTCAGATAGGACACAAATTTCCCCCTCATCCTCCTTTTGCACTTCCGCCACACTATCATCCTCATTTTTTTATTATTTCACCATCTAATACAAGCACAGCTGTCATGGCGTCAGTGATCCGCTGTGAAACTGGGTGACAACTGTTATAATTACTTCCTCTATCAAAGTACTGTTTAATAGTCAATTATTTTTTTAAATCACTTCTGATTACGAATGAGGATGTAGGTGATGATGCAGGTGTTGGTGTTGGAGATCGAAGGTGCTTGGATCCCACAGAGAGGGAGCAGGCAGGAGACAATGGACTTGATAATATTTGAGTTTTGGAACTTGGCACGTACACTTTGATATTTGATGAATGCGCTCCAAGCAACGTAAGAAGGAGGAGGTTCCTAGGTGGTTTAGGTTCCTCCCTCTACTCACTCTTGTATGGCAACAGGCACATATGGCTTGACAACTGTTGTCTGGATCAGGATGGAAATAATTCCACACGTGAGAAGTAGAATTTTTTGTTTTTTGTCCTGGCATGACAACAATGGGCTTTGGCTTTTTCAAACCATGGGCAACAGCTGTTGCCTTACTTACACAAAGGACATCCTCAGCATCAACATCCTCATCACCAACATCTTCATCGTCAACATCTGAATCATCCTTAGTGCCTTCAACTACCAAAATATCCTCCTCCTCCATGTGCAATTCCACAGAAGCATCCTCAATGACTTCATGTGCAAGATGTTGATTGCCCTTCCCCACATTTACAAATTTACAAATGTTGGAACTTGGAGGATCCTCCAGTACACTAGTATTTAGGTCGGGCTCACATATGGCAACCGCCGACACACTTGCACTCTCCTCGGGGATTTGTGATTTTAATTTCTCAGGGCACACAGGTGGTTTTCCCGGAGCTGTCTTAACAACTTTCACATTTTTAATTGGACCACCACCACTACTACTACAAGCAGAAGGGCGAACAGCAGTTTTAAAAAGAAAGGCCAAGGCCTATCTTTCCTTGCCACTTTGTGTAGTGAATATGGCAAATTTCCTTTAAATTTTTTTTCTTAACTTCAGTGAAACTTGCTTTACCATATCGATGGCGTGACTTATGCCCTGGGGCATGGGCCTCAATAGAGGACGAGGAAGTTGATGGCCTTGCACTTCTGGCGGCAGCTACAACATGTGGTTCTTGGCCTTGCTCTCCTGTCATGTGACAGGCCTCCATATTTTCTGCAGTCTTGAAGCAGTGTCACAATCACCAATAGTTTAGCCAAGGTGCAGTTACAAAATTCACACACGTGCAGTCGTGCGCACGCACAAAAATATTAGAAAAAAAGGCAAATGATCATTTTTATTTTTTGCCAGCTCCAGAAGAACTTGGGCCCAAAGCACCAATTGATCATGACTGGAGTCGGGCAGAACATGGTTGCAACGTGCATTGCTGGCTGGCTCTTGTGCGCTACTGCGGTTAAGCCTAACACGCACGCACACACAGAAGAAAAAAATATAAGACACTTTTATTGTTTTTATTTTGGAGAATGACTGGAGTTGGGCAGCACAAGGTTGTTGTAATGTCCTTTGCTGGCTGGCTCTTGTGCGCTACTGCGGTTAAACCTAACACCCATGAGCACACACAGAAGAAAAAAATATACGACACTTTTATTGTTTTTTTTGGAGCACGACTGTAGTCTGGCAGCACAAGGTTGTTGCTATGTGTGTTGCTGGCTGGCTCTTGTGCGCTACTGCAGTTAAGCCTAAAACCCACGAGCACACACAGAAGAAAAAAATATAAGACACTTTTATTGGGGTTTTTTTGCAGCACAACAGTAGTCGGGCAGCACAAGGTTGTTGCAACGTGTGTTGCTGGCTGGATATTGTGCACTACTGCGGTTAAGCCTAACACCCACGAGCACACAGAAAAATATAAAATACACTTTTAATTTTTATTTTTGTACTTTTTTTTTTTTTTACTTTTTTTTTGGAGTCCAGAACTTGGGCCCAGAGATGGACACAGCACAAGCCCAGGACACAGCAGACAGCCCAGATGGATCAGCAGACAGCACAGTGAGTGACAGTGACAGCACCATGACCAGAGACCAGAATGGATCAGCAGATAGCACAGTGATAGTGACAGCACCGTGACCAGAGACCAAAATGGATCAGCAGACAGCACAGTGATAGTGACAGCACTGTGACCAGAGACCAGAATGGATCAGGAGACAGCACAGTGACAGCACCGTGACCAGAGACCGGAATGGATCAGCACCAGCCCAGGACACAGCAGATAGAACCAGCACCTCTCCCAGCCCTACACTACCCAACCTCCCTGTTCAGTCTCCACAGCCAGAGTGGAAATGACATCCGTCGCATGGTCCCTTATATACTACATTGATCATAGAGATGAAAGCTCACGAACCACGAGATTTCAGACTCTATTGTTTTGCCTCGGTTTCGAGATCTGAGTAAGGCGGGAACCTCCTAGCCTGCTTGGAACCAACTTGGATATGCTAAATTCGGGTGGGTTCGGTTCTCTGGGAACCGAACCTGCTCATCTGTAATATATATGATGAATATACTAACTGTAAATATGGAATTATGTAAAATATAGTGTTCCTTATAAACTAAGCTTTCACAAATTCTACCCTTTAAATATACACATTTACATGTGCTATATTTTGTGCTTTACATTGGGATGTAAAGTTCAGTAACCTCCATCTCTTGTATCTTTTCACTTTTTCTCACTTTTTTCATTCTTGAAGTAGCCACCTGAATACAGTATAGGCCACATCTATAGAATGCATACAGTAGATAAGAATCAAGATTATGTTCGCAAGAATGAACTTTATCAATGCATAAAATATATTTGAAAACCACTTTCCCAATCCTGAAAACCAAGTACTAGGATCTAACCATGATCACCATGATTCATTTTCAGAGTCCTTATCATAATTTATTCATGTAATTGGTAATAATGGCTTCTAGATCGGTAGCATCATTGGTCAAATAATTACAACAGTGAACTCCAAGAATTGTTTCAAAGTTAGACATAATATTTCAGTCTGTACACTTAATCTACTACGGGTCGTGCTGTAGTGACAGTTCATTCCGGAATGCTTTTATTTCATGGTTAACATATCTTAATGTCTTATCATAAAGTTCAGTCACATTGTCAATAAATTCAGCCAGTCCACTAATTTCATGTTGATTATCCAAATATCTCCAATTACCATTCATAAAGATGTTTGAAAAGGTGGTACCAACACGATGTCTCACTGAAGTAAAATCAATCAGGGGAATGTGTTTTTTTTATTCACCGGAACAATATCTCTTTTAAAATGTCTGGCATCCTGCAAAAGAACTTTTAGCAAATTATTATGTCTTATAACATTAAAATTGTGGTATCAATCTGTCTAAATAGCAAATACCTTCAGAATTAATGGGCAACCTTATATAAGCATACTTTCAACATATATAATAAAGATCATTTGGTAGCAGGAAAGGAACATCAAACCCTAATATCATGTTGGAACTATCATTCCTAGCTGACATGTTTGAACTGTCTGATCTATCTCACTATGATGAACACTCACTTGTAGTGTATAATCAAATGCCTCATTATAAAAGTCTATTGTACATGATACAGTATGCATTCAGTACTTTTAAAATCTTCCTTACATTGTTCAGTACAGCGATGGACATAAGGTTTATTCACAGTAATGATCTTATTACAATAGCCTGACTCAACTTTTCCTATGGGGTGTTCTGGTATTGGAATAGTAAACATCCCTGCAGTTGTCCAAATCTGAGATGCAGCCTGTCTTATTTCATAGACTGTCTTATTGAAACAAAATGGAATGCATTCACTTACATGTGGAACTAGCACACTCACAGGTGGTTTTGTCAAATTATAGGAATCAGTAACTTTTTGTCCACAACTGTTTACTACACAATTCTCCCATGTTTCTATGTTAACTATCTCAGTAATTTTAGCATATTTTGACTCAACAATGGTGTTCTAGTACAAATCCAGCAATTAGTAACATTTAATACTTTACCCAACAATGAATGATATTACTGTATTGGATATTCTTTTGAGTATTGACCAATATTATTCATACACCATAGTATGCACCTTTCTTCTTGTCATTTAGTATAGTAATCATAAATGTACTTTTCAACAGGCTATAAATCAGATTCCTGACATCAATCTTTTAACTGTCTCTTGTTTTCCTGCTTAGAAAAGATGAAGGAAAGGACTTATTAGAATAAACACCATCATCCATATCAATGGATGTGTGCTCATACCATGAACCTCTACTCGCCCTCTCTCCAAAGTAAATAAGTCCCACTGTTGCAATAAACAAGATTGTTCCCATCAAGCAGCTAAGGAAATTAAAAATTATCTTTGTCATCAATCTATATGCATGCAGTCTATTGTATGCAATCATCTCTATCTGGATTGAAGAGTTCTCATAAATGCAACTCACTCTCTATATCAACAACAGAGGTTGAGTCTTTTGGCCCCTTTAAGTTTGGATCTCTGACCTTTTTGCAGTGTGAGCTGTGAATCCAGGTGTCCTTCCAAGTAACCTTTATAGCTGTATCAGTAGTCAGCAGTACTTGCCAAGGACCACCCCATTGATCTGTAAGGCAACCAGAAAGTAAAAAAAAACTTCTTATTATACCACAGTCTCCAGATTGTATCTTGTCTGCTGGATCAAATGCTGATTTTGGTTGGATATCCTGTTGAGCTTTCTGAATGTCTTGTAGCTGCTTAGACAATTGTATAACATTTTGCACAGTCAAATTATGTTGCAATTTCCAATCAGTCTTTGGATTAGTAACATATCTTGGTTGTACTCCAAATAACATAAGGAGAGAGATTGAGATAAGGCTTAGGTGTGATTCTTATACTAAGAAAGCACCAAAGGTACGGCTTCAGACCATGCCATTCCGATCTCTTTTGTAAGTTTAGCTAGCCTACTTTTTAGGAATTTTGATTCTATTTCCACATTTCACACATTCTTTGAAAATAAACTTTCCCTGTAAATGAGTTCTCCAGGCACTTGCAATAACACTGAATAAACCAAACCTACATACTGTACAAATTCCTGCAAAATATTTTACAGCAGAGCAGTAATTTAAGTAAGCTTGGCAAATGTTTTACCTTAGTAGGTGCCATTTTCCCCACATTGTTTCTCAACAAAATTACATGACTTTCACATATAGATCTGGCTACTGATATAAATCCTGGAGCATTGGAGCATACCAGTAAGACTGTACAATGCTTTCATTTCCTAGAAGTGACCTCATTGTGAGAAGTGTTTTACTGATAGTGTCTCAATTGGTCAAATGTAACATCCTTAAACAACATCAACTGAGTGTCTGTATATGGCTCATCACATGTACTTAAAGCTACCTTGTTCCTCATGGAAATAATATTAGTCAGTGTATTGCCTCTAATGTCTCATCATATGAGGTTACTGTATACCCTGTCACCAAATAACCATCATGTGTCTGTATGTGACAGCTACCATCAGTAAAGAGAACCAAATCAGGATTTTCTAAGGGAACTTCAGCAGAATATGGAACTTCTAACAGAAAAGATTTGACTCATGTATTTCAAACAATCATGTTTATTTATTTATTACCCGTCATTTATATAGCGCAGACATATACCGCAGCGCTTTACGTTGGCCATTCACATCAGTCCCTGTTCCAGTGGAGCTTACAATCTATGTTCCCTATCACATGCACACACACATACACACTAGGGTTAAATTTTTTTGGGAGCCAATTAACATCCCAAAATATTTTTGAAGTGTGGGAGGAAACCCACGCAAGCACAAACTCCACACAGTTAGGGCCATGGTGGGGATTGAACCCATGACCTCAGTGCTGTGAGGCAGTAATGCTAACCATTACACCATCTGTCTTCCTCTTCATCACCATCACTCATGTTCCCTCCTTTTGAGGAAGAGTAAGGCAACAATGTGACAGTTTTCAAAATATGACATATGTGCATTGTAAGATTGGTAGGAGTCAAAAGTAAAATTTCCCATTGAGAAAATCAGGCTGTAGGGACATGTTTAGATGGTGCTTTATTCAACTAGTGAGCAACAGCATGTAACACATATAACATGAATGCAATTCATCTTAAATATTAAAGCCACTCTTTAAGGATATAAGTGTTTATTAGCTTGGTGCCAAATAGGTATTTAACCTTATCAGTACACAATTGGATTTTGTCTCGTAAAACCTTGTAACCTGCTTCTGCAAGAAAACACAACAATTGTTTAGTGTCTTTCACTAAAGTCAGAAATTACTTGAAATTTAACAGCAGATCATCTTATTAGGTGAGAATTAGGCCACCTGTAGGAACAAAAGATTGTAGTTTATTTAGCAAATGCCTATTGTAAACTATTTGTGACATTTTGGGAATAATGCCCGTCTTTTAACACACTGCATGCTACGGGAGAGTTACAGCATTTTGTCCACTCCTTGGAACAAAAGGCTGTGTGTTTGGACTCAGGCCCTAATTCAGAGCCAGACGCTCTGAAAGAACGCTCGCTCTGAATCAGGGCATTTTTTTTTCTTTTGTTCGGCCTCCTGGCTGCTCATTTAGCTGTGGGTGACCACCCACAACTATTGCGAGCGGCCAGGTGATGGTCGCGATGGTCACGACCATCGCGTCCATCGGGGCTTGCGACGAGACCCTTGTGGTAGGGTACACTAACGGACAGACTCTCTCTGAAATTGTTCAAACAAGTAAAACTATTACCATTATGATTAAATTTATCTAAAGAACATTTGCAATCCTTCTCTGTGTATACTCTGATCTGCATTTTCTAAATTCTTTATCTGAAGCTTTGTAAGTTTTTTTTTTCTGCAAGATGTTTATCTCATGCCATTTTGCAGCAGTTAACAATATATTGATTGTTCTTTTCACTCTGCATATTGAAATGTTAATCTATCACTTAATGCATCATTAAATCCATCCATAGAAATCCCTTAATCATATAAGTAACCTGTGCATCATCCTCATCAGTAATACCTCCATAATCTTTCAGATTATCATATAATCTCTTATGATAATCAGCAACTGGTTCCACATATTTACAATTCTTTTGCAAATTCTGTCTTGGGTTTGGGAAATTCTGAATAAAATTTGCACAAATCTGTTTTACTCAATCGTAACCCTCTAATGCTTTCTGTGACTGTAAACACACAGATGGGTTGTAACTTTACACTGATTTAGAATTCTTATTTTCTTGATAATAATAACTTTAGCTTGCAATTTTGGGTGATTTCTCTTTCCTCACTTCAAAAGCCATTTAACCCCTTAAGCTTTAGTTTCTGCTGATGCAGATACTGTGACAGTGTTTGTTTGCACAGGCTGTACATCATTTTGATAATTAACCAATATTAAGTACTCTGCGTTATCACTAGAATCAAAATCTGTTCCACTATGTTTAAGGATTTTAGGACATTTAACAATTACAGGAACAGCAGCCTGCTGTGTCTCAGCAATATGCATTTGTCTAGGGAAGTGTGGGACATAAGGACTTGATCTACGCAGGTGCGTCGGGATGATCTTTTTTCTCTGCATTCTGTAATTTATACAATTTAGACTGCTCATACCAATCATGCAAACATTGGAAATGTTTCAATCTATGCTGCGCAATAAGAGATGCATTTTTTCTTTTTTTTTTTTACCAAAGTTAAACTATCTACATTAAATATCCCATACATGGGAAAACAAATTTTATGACCTCTTGTTATTTTACACCACTGATCATAGAGCTGCACATAATCAGGATTAACTGTTCTATGATATAATAAGCCTTTTTCTCTGGAGAACAAACTCATCCTGATTGAGTCTGTATTTACTTACTCAGGACTAGAGTTGAGCGGGTTCGGATCAGTTCGGATTTTCCCGCCAAATTCGGATTTTTCCCACCTAAAATCAGGTCTTAGAAAGAGGAAAAACATCATCTTTAATGAACATACATCATCATTCCTGGACTTTTGTTTTTTGTTTGATGTTTGTCCATGAAAGATGACATTTTGCCTCTTTCAGAGACCCGATTTTTGGAGGGAAAAATCCGAACTTGGCGGGAAAATGTGAACTAATCCGAACCTGCTCATCTCTACTCGGGACACGTCTGTCACGAAAACAGGCAATACAACCTTACATATGCCTCACATATGCTTCACTGCACAAATAACAAAACACATACTATAACTTCTAAATAACTTAATCTTCTTCTTGATAATGGCTAAACAAACAGCAGCTGTGGGTGATCAGTCAACACTGCAAAATATTAAAACATCTCAATACACTAACTCAACAATATTACAACAAGACTACTTAAATGCAGCAACAAACAATGTAAAATTGTCCCTAAGTTTAACTTTAGCAACATCAACACCTCGTCCTCTCACAACATCTCAGAGCACAGAAACATCATATGCATAAATATATACATATTAGCTCTGATACTCACCCAGATGTTTGCAGCTGCTGCCTGCAGACAGCTACTCGCCCCCATTGAGGGAGCTAAGAAAACGACTGGTGTTGTTAAAGTCCGCACTGCCTCAAACTGTTAAATACTTCTTATCAGGTGTGTTGTAGTTGCATAAAGTAATAGACTCCAATCCAATGTACTTAAGAATTTGTAATTTATTAATTAATAGATCAAGCCTGTACTGGGAGTGTGCACTTCTCCCAGGGTTAGAATGCAGTAACTAACAGTTGTCATATCTGTAACAGTTTTTTATACCTTTCATTACAATCTCCATTACCACACCCACTGACATAATAGTTTCTACATTATATAAGCATCTAAAGACATTTACATGGTCAAATATAACATTCATCAGTTTTGACAAGGTTTATTCTTGTTCTGATCTGTCTTCGGCAATACAATGGGAATTATTTCCTTCATGAGATGTTTATCATTCCAATTTTAACCATATTTGGTCTGGTCTTATCCTTGGCCCAGAATTATACATACATGGTCAGATTCTTTAGAAAAACAATGTTTTGCAGGGAGTTGTCTTATAGACAACTCAACTTATTTGCTAAGTATAAGTGTGTACAAAGGTCATGTATTGAACTGCATGAGCTGTATTCTTTATAAAGCATATATATGATGAATATACTGACTGTAAATATGGAATTATGTAAAATATAGTGTTCCCTATAAACTAAGCTTTCACACATTAGCATATTTTCACACAATCACTGTGTTTGAAGATGCATTGGTGGCAGCATTAGCTTCTACTTCTAAATAAGGCCTAGAGTACAGTACCAGTGTTGTTCTTGGTCCCCTTTGTTACTGTAGTTCCAGGTTCTCCAGTGTTATTCTCACTCACTGTGATTCCAAGTTCTCCAGCATTGTTCCAGCTCAATGCAATTCCAAGTTATCTAGTGTTGTTCCAACTTACTGTGATTCCTTATATCCAGTGTTCCGGATCACTGTGCATATCAGTCACCAATATTTAGCAACTCATTGTGTGTTAAGCATCCAGAGTATACCACCTCTCTGTGAGATCCTGCTGCCAGTGCAATTCTGCCACACTGCATGATCCCCCACTTGCTATCTCCTGTGCTGCTATGCGCTGCTCCTGCCACCTGCAGAGAGTCCACAGCATCATCACCTGCATAGCCATTTTCTGCTCCTGTTACCCTCAGGCAACATTTAGTATCACCACTATTGTTTCAGCAGTCTACTTCACAGTTATCTGCTTCACCAAAGAATCTCTTGCAGTTCCAATCATGACCAGCCAGTGTAAGACCCAGTTCCATTTGGTGTTTCATCCTTACTATTGTTCCAGTAACCACAGACAGCCTTATGGGTTTTTTCCTGAATTCCAATCCTTCTATTGCCATGATACAAGGCCTACAATGCTCCTGTTGCGGGTGCCTCAATTACTGGAGTGACATCACTTGGTACTTGGACACTGCCCACTTCCTAATAGAGACTTGTTTATTGCCAAGACTATCCTTGTCTCCCACAACCTCCTCCATTGGTGCACCATAACTTAATATATAATATTTGCAGCTGTGCAGCACTCAAATGTTAAATATATCAACCACCAGTTTTGATATCTAAGTGCCAGCTAGACTTCTGCAGCTGACCTGCATCTTTCCCATACTGGATACATTCTTCTTCTTCTGGCTCTATGCTCCATGTCAGAAAGTGCATACACTGAATTTATTCAATACACATGCCATTATACCTGCCAAATTACTTTTTCTGCTGGTGCATTGACCTATTCCACACAAGTAGCTTATTCTGCATGCCTGGGTGTTACATTTGTTCTGCTCATCTTTAAGAGTCACTAGCTCAGTCTTTGGGTCTCAAGTATGTGCTAGACTGTCTTCATACTGCACAGGCATCCTTCATGTTTTTTTCTTTGATTCTCTACTGGTGTGCTTTTAGGCATTGATACTGTATGTGTTTTGGTATATTACAGCTATGCAGCCTATCCTATGTGAGAAAGACACCATCTTTCTCCAGCTATATATACTATGGACAGTCCTCTCCATTAATTTTGGTGAAAAACAAGAAGATTTCACCCCAAAAGCATGTGGCCTGTCCCTCTAATACACGCTCCCAGTCAGTGCCAGCAGTCATGTACATAACTGGCCTGCTTTCAAACATTGATAAGGTTTCTGTTTGCTGGCCATCCCAATTAGAATCCTAAACAGAATGCACCTGGGCTCAGCCTCAGGCCTCAGACATAACACCTCTCGACACAACCCAGCTAGGCTCGGCCTCAGGATAGAGATGACATAACATCTCTCTCAGGTGTTATCACTAGCATCCAGCACTGATGACTTATGCAGGGCATCACCTATCGACCAACCACTATAAAAGCCTACTCAGTGCATTTCACCAGTGCCTGAGTATTGATTGTGTCAACATAGATACTTCTGCTCCAGAACTATACTATCCAGTATAGTTTACTTCCAATGTTTCAACTCCGGTGTTTTAGTCTACACGCATTCCCATCAGCAGTATTTCCAGGCATTCCAGAAAAGGACTTTGTTGCTTTCACAGTGGGAACCAATTACTCTGGGCCGCAATGCGGGTCCTCCCTTAGTAAAGTCCATATCCAATTATGGGAATCCATGGTGAAGATCAGTGGGGTCTTCGTCTCCTGCCAGTATATTTGACTGTGCCAATTTGACCTGTTTGCATTTACTATATAATATATGTGCATGTGTGTACTTTGATACACTTGCTATATGATTTTGAGCACTAGAGTTATTACATCTATTCCGTGTATCTCACTGCATGCTACACACTGTTCCCACAGTGCCAACACATCCATGCCTCTCATTGCATGCTACATGCTGTTTCCACAGTGCCAACACCTTCTTGTAACTAATTGCACACTATGCAATTTCCAAACAGTGTCAACTCCTCTGTGTACTGTGCCTTATTGTATGCTACACATTGTATAAACAGTGCCAACATCTATGTTTACCTCATTGCATGCTACATGCTATACAAACAGTGCCAACAGCTCTGTGGACCTTACTGCATGTAACACACTGTACAAACAGTGACAACCCTCCATGCACATTATTGCATGCTATGTGCTGTACAAACAGTGACAACACTTCTGTGTACCTTATTTCATGATACATGGTGTACAAATAGTGCCAATGTATATGTGTATCGTATTGCATGCTTCCAAGCTACCACTTCTCAAGGTATTGCAGCTATACACCATTCAGTGTGTACCCTTATAGAAGCAAATTCCCAAGGATTCACTGGTGTGAGGCAATTCCTTAAGTTTTCCAGTTTTGCAGCTTTGGTAGACAAACTCGAAACACCCCTCTCATTGCATTTTTTATCTGTAGATATGCTCTGTCAGGTGCGTTCAAGACCACTTCCAAGCCAATATATTTTTTGAAGATGGGGGCATAAACCAAGTTTTGCAACTCTCAAGGTCTCTGCGAACCAAACAGTTATTTGATTTGACTGAACAAAGACTTTAGCCACTATTTCACATTTAGCCACTGGATTGACGTAAATTGAAGAGTACAGTAAATCATTGGCCATATTTCCAATTATGCTCCATGAGGCTTTGGTACATTAAGCTATTGACTGTAAAGTCCTTCACAATAGGCTTGATTATCTCAATAATATGGGGCAAAGAAATAACAAAGTGTCAGAGTATTTCAGAGGATATTCCAATGCAGAGTCTCATTGACTTCCTAACCAGAATTTTTTATGAAATCCTAGAATAGGACACCCAATTCATCCATACTATTTGACAGACCACATTGGATGCTCCAGCCTAGATAGGACTTCAATGATAAATCCAAAAATGAAATTAGACATTCTCTGAAAGTTCTACCGTTAGAGTGGTATTGATATTGACAGTCAGAGAATGCAAATATTTTAAAATCTCTCTTGAGACACGCTTCAAAACCAAAGAATTTTGCATCCACTAACTGCAGAAATCTCAAAGTAATACAATGAATATACAGTATGTGATAATTCCCATTTAGCCTCTAAGTTTCTCATAATGGTAAACTGCTTGCCATGCAGGAACCCTCTGATGTACCATCATTCTGTCTGTTGGCCAGTTGGGCTTTTTGGCCATTTACTGGACTTTCAAATTTTGCTTGTGCCAACCACAGCTGAAGATTCAGTGACTCCATGCTGACAATTGGTCAATACTGTGTTGTGGATCTGCTGGAAAGTATACTCAGGGGCGCCAAGAGGGGGGGGCGGGTACACTTTACCTGGGCCCAGGCTTCAAGAGGGGTCCGGGTCCGGTGCCGCCCCCCCTCCCTTCCTCCCACCTCCCTCCCTCGCAGCAACCCAGCACGTGGGAGATTGCTAGTGGCTGCTAAGTAGCAGCCACAGCAATCTCCTCTGCCAGAGGGGGAGAGCAATCACACTTATCGTGCCCCCCTCTGGCTTTGAGCAGGGCCCCTCCTCAGTGTGCAGTGCTGCTTCACGGTGCTGCTAAACTATATATTTTTTACAATTCTTCTTCAAGGGGGCGTGGCCACACCTCCCACGATTAGGCCATGCCCCCTCTTTACCGGGGCCCAGCGGCACTCCCTACGGCCCTGAGTACACTTGGCACCTCCTTAGTTTATAGCCACTGTTGCTTTTTGATTATTATTGTCACCAATCCCTGGTGATTAACAAACCACACATTTTCCCTTGTGCTTGGCTGTGCCCCTAATGTCCAGACCTGCAAGTGGTGGCTATACTACATATGTGTCCCCACACATATTTGCTGCAGTTGCACAAAACAGCCCCTCTCAGTATTCCAGGTCCTGTGAGATTCTGCTAGTGCCAGACATCTTTTTCTCATCTTTATTTGTCGAATGTGTCCAAATAACAATTTGATGTGTTTAGGACCACCAGTAGGCTGAGCTGATTAATTTGATATGAGGCATTGCATATTTATGTGTGAGTGAGCCTCTGAATACAAAGTGCTATGATTCAATGGCCCAGCTTTTTTCCATGCAAGTTCCATTTACGGACTCAGATATACAAGTGCCACATATCAAATTAATCAACAGAGTCTCCTGGTGCATCCTAGATGCATTGTATTGTAGCTAAGTTGCATATTCAGCAAAAACGACATCTGATGCTTGCAGAGTTGCTCGGGACCTGACAGTTAACTCATGACAGGCATGTTGTGCTGCGAGCTGTATTGAGGAAAGCTGTAGGAGGACACATCTGTATGTTCTAGTAGATGTTTTTCTTGTACTTATTATAATGGTATTTGTTGTTTGTTTTGTCTTTCCCCTCCTATGTTTCTCTCTGTCTAGTGTGATCAGGGCCGGTGCTTCCATTAGGCAGCTTTAGGCAGCTGCCTAAGGGCACCGGGATCTGAGGGGTGGTTCGCAGAGGCTGTTTTGGAGAAGGATGGCATGGTTTTGTCTCTCCTCCTGGTGAAACATGTTTACCACAGCGGCAGCACCCATCTACACCTGCCCCCCCACACAGTCACATTGACACACAATTAAAGCCATGGAACTCTGAGTCAGAGTCTGGTGCACTGTGTTACTGGCTGGCCCACTGCCGCTCTGCCTCCACCTCAAATCTGACAGCAGGCAGCGGGCAGCATGCCAGCACCTCAGCTTCACAACATGCTCTGCAGCTGCCAGACCTTGCAGCCCTCCTCTGATCCAGTGCTGTATGCTGAGCCCTAAACCACAGACAGTCCAGCCTAAAGGTCTGTCCACCATGGGGCTCTACACACAGTCAGCGGGACATCACCAAGAGGTAAGTAGGCTGGGGGAATATACAAGTAAAGGAGGTGCCATATGTTACTAGAAATGACTGTGTGTGTATATATATATATATATATATATATATTCCACACAGGCGGCACTCCGTGAAATAAAATTGCAGTGTGTTTTATTTCATGGAGTGTCACCTGTGTGGAGAATATGTTCAGGCTGTCTCAGATGTGAGACTTGCTGTGGAAGGCACCCGATGCATATATCTATGGAACTCATGAGTGCTGGATTGTGGCTGTATATATATATTTCTTTTTTCAATATATATATATATATATATATATATATTTATAAATATATATAAATCCTCTGGTGTCCAAAGCCCATAAATTTATGACTGAGAAGTGTGTTAAAAATATAACATCAGTTTTATGTAGTAAAATCAAATCAGGCATACAATATATTCCATAAAATATCACTGTAAAAGTAGGCTAGGAATAGGTGGAATAGTAAAACAGCACTAAGATAAAATCAGACACTGCACTGGTAGTCAAAAACAGCAGTTTAAGAAAAAAATGACTTATATTTTTTATCTTTAAAAAAAGTGATGGTAAGATGCTTATCTTTCAGGAGAGGTGTAGTCTGGGAAGACACAATACATTTTGTCATAAAGACTTTTTCATGGGTGTGCTAGTGTGAGTGGGACAGACCTCATATTTATACCCAGATCAATTTGTTAGGTAATTGTGACATCACTTCCTGTTTGGTAGACATGTGAAATGGATTCTGTATAAAAACAGTGGTAAGATACATGGAAAGAATAGAGTAAATGAATAAAGTGCTGATGTATTGAAAATAAAATCGATATTTGTATATGAAAATCGATGAGTTCCTGTCTTCTTTAGTAGGAAGCTGTATCCATCATTCAGTCAGTGCAGCTCTAGTGGCAGTGACCATCTTGGTGAAGTCCACAGATGGAGACAGCTTTTCTAAGGTGCTTATCTTGCTGGTGGCCATCTGTGGGGGGCCCTCAATAGTGAAAGTGGGCTATATCTAAATCCTTCATATAATATATATATTTATGTATGTATATATTTATACATCTCTCTCTCTCTCTCTATATATATATATATATATATATATATATAAATAACTCCAGACCGCACAGCACTCTCCTTCCCATATAGTCATAAGTTGCCGTGGTGCATGCTGTAGTATTAGATACCTGTTCCAAAGAGCAGCACTCAGTGGTCTTCAGAAGATCCATTATTTAGAAGACTGCTGAGTGCTGCTCTTTGGAACCACGTATATATATATATATATATATATAAATATATATTGTGACACAGTCAGATTAGGAGGTCCCTCTCCTGGGTAGGGGACTCCTTCCTTACACACACACAGCAGCAGGGAAGCAGCACACCAGTCTGGATGTGAGTACAAGCTGGTCGGCGCCAGTCTTTATTGTGCAAAACAGAAATAACATAAAGAAAACATAAACATAAATCCTAGCCCTGTCGGGGCATTAACTTCACAGGTAGTTCCATCACTACCAGAAACTGGCAGGGCCTAATGCCCTCGCCAGCAACAAAGCACAGCACAGTACTTACAGATAGGTTTTCCAAGTGTCTCTGAGCAAACTCCCTGTCTGCTCTCCCAGGTGAGACACTCAGCCCTAAACACACTAGGCTTATATTGGCCACTCTCAGGTGGAAAACTAACAAGCCTGTTACCAGGCTGCAAGGCCCAAAACCTGGAGTGGCCGTGGGTGGAGCCCTCCCTCTCCTCTCACCCACAACCCCCAGGTCCCAAACCGGCTTTTCAAAAAGCCGAAACTCAAGCCTGCTATACTGCAGACTTTCTCCTGGGGGTTTAAAACACAAAAGACAGGAATCTGGGACAAATGTACCTGCCACAGACCACTTTACCAGTGATCCTATCGCAATATATATACACCGTATATATACAGTATATATATATATATATATATTTTTTTTTTATATTTGATAAGGGGAAGTGCCAGCACCAACTTATATGTTAAACAGAGGTTTTCCACCACGGTCGTGTATAATACGTTCTCCCCAAAAATACAGGGTGTCAGCTAGACCTAGTATACAAAGACCTTTGGAGGAGGCCCTTATGTGCAAATGTTATAGATTTACCAGGTTCAAAGTGACTGACGTATATCTTGTTTAAAAAGTGCAATAGTGCAAACAATATGTCAGTGTACAACTGACATGTACCTTATTAAGTGCAAATGTGCAACAGATGTGTGTATATGCTAGTGAAGAAACTAAACTGTGACCAATTTAAAAGTTTAAAAATATTGTACCAATTTAATATAAAAATACATATATCAAAACAAATGAACATAAATAGATATTCATAAGCATCTCATAATTGACCACGTAGGCTGGCCAAGACGTTCATATCAAGGCACAATTGTGCAAATGTTATATAAAGTGCAATGATAGTGAGTAATAAATATCTAAAAATAATAAATATAAAATCAGACTAAATGATATAAATATACACATATAAATATAGCAGCACGACTGAGTATATATAAGAGAACAATTAATAAACCAGAAAAATTGAAATGAAAATTATTAAAAAATTGTTAAAAAAGCTTGGAAGGATTCATGTGAGGCTTAAATGTATTAAGTTCATCTCAGGCAAGAGACAGCTGTTCCAACGCGTTTCATCCACAACTGGACTTCATCAAGGGGTGCTGCTAATCTGGGGTTATCCCTTTTTATACCCCTCTTCTCAACAGGACTCAATTTACTCATTTAACCCTGCCAGTGATGTCACTTCCGTTTAACAACATGCGGAAGTGTGTCCCAACAAATTCGAAGTACTTGAAAACATATCTAGGCAGTACTGTGTGGCTAACGATACAAGCCACACTTCTTTCTGGAGCCCTACTGTCCTCTGATTAGTTCTGTGTTCGTTCCCTACTTCTATTTCTCCGTCACGTCACTTCCGCCCTTCTCTCGCATCATCTCTCCACGGTGAGCGTCAGCATGGATGTTGCACATGCGTGGTGGAACCTCCGTCCTTACTGCTGTGCGTGGTGACTTCTGCCCCAATATATTCATCCGTCTTATGGTCTGTTTTGAGCATGCATCAGCGCAAGAGATGTAGCGTTCAGATAACCTCATTTTTGCTGAGGGCATCTATGTCACCCTTACGTTTTGGATGCTGGTAATCAAAAAAGAAAATATTTTACAGACCAACATATTAGAAATTGGTTTAAACATTGCTGCACAGAATATAATCAAATTTAGTAATCAATGTAATGATGAAAGAGAAAGTTTCAATATATAGAAATAAGCCATTAAATACGCACTATGTATATTAATTCATCATCATTGGCCATGTATATCCCAATGTGTCAAATGCTTGTATGTAAATATTCAAAAATGCTCAAAATTGCTTATATATTTTAAAAAAATCCACAATAAAAAAAGGGGGTTAATGAAGGGGAAAGTGCATGGAAAGAAAACCCTTAGATGAAACTTGAGAAATTGGTGAAGAAGGAGATGATATGGTGGTGACTTGTTCCTGGAGGTTCATGTTGTAATTCATTCATGGCTTGGACCGTTTGTTTGTAGTCCACATTAATTCTTGATCTTGAGGTGCCCGCCTTTCAAAAAAGGATTGAGTGGCTGACCGCCCTGCTAGTGATATAGGTATCTACAACACTAGGTATTCCCAGGAGGTCTCCCATCCAAGTACTGACCCAGCCCAATTGTGCTTAGCTTCCAAGGTCAGACGATATTGGGCGTAAGTGCAATGGTAAGGTTGTAGATACTTCTGAAATATCCCCAGCTGACCAACTCATCCTATTAAAGGAAGGGGGCTATCTCATAGTTCTCGTTGAAGCCCGTCGGGCCATGGTGTTAAGTTGAAATATCCAAAACATCTCTCTTTTCTACAGTTTGTTGCCCAATTCTCCTCCTCTGTAACCCAGTGTAACCTGTTCTATCGCCTTGAAAGTTAATTATTCAGGATTAGATGCATGATGACTGATGAAGTGCCTGGAAACCGAATGCCCTTCTACTTTATTTTTAATATTTCGAATATACTCTTCAATTCTTAGTTTCATGGGTCTTTTGGTTTTCCCTACATATTTCAGGCCGCATTTACACTCCAATATATAGATCACTGATGTAGAATTGCAATTTAAAAAGATTTAATTTTATATTCATTGGAATCATTAAAATTCTAAAAGACTTTTCTTCATGGATTTAAGTATTTACAAATGCTGCATCTACCACATTTATAGCTTCCCAAGCATGGGGGAAGAGAGTCCTTTCTTGTCTGACTCACATCCCTTAATTTGCTTGGTGCTAAGGTATCTTTCAAATTCCTGCTTTTTTTTTAAGAGAATGGTAGGTTTAGGGGTAGAATGTCTTTAAGAACAGGGTCCATGAGCAAAATATTCCAGTGCTTCTGTAGGCATCCCTTGATTTTACTCTCATGTCCATTATAGGTCGTGATAAAGGGTACAACATTATTCTTAATTGTTTTATCTCTGTATTTCAGCAGATCTTCTCTCTTAAGGTCTTTTGTTTTTTCTGCTGCCTTTGTTAGAAGTTCTACTGGATAATCTTTATCTGGGAACCTTTCTGTGTAGAGTCTAATCTGATTCTCACAGTCACTCTCTTTCATACAGTTCCTCTTAATCCTGTGAAACTGGGAATAAAGGATGTTGTTCTTCCATTTTTTGAGGTGTCCACTTCTATAATGTAGGTAACTGTTTGTGTCAACCTCTTTAATTAAGTTTTTCGTAATCACTATCCCTTCTTCTTTGCTCAGGACGAGGTCTAAAAACTCCACTGATGTGGCACTAAAATGAGATGTGAATTTAAGGTTCAAATCGTTGCTGCCAATAAAATTAAAAAATTGGTTAAAATCTTCCTCTGTGCCCTTCCAAATAATGAGGATGTCATCGATGTATCTTTTATACATGACTATATTGTTGCTAAAGGGATTATTGGTATAAATATATTTGTTCTCCCAATGTCCCATAAAAATATAGGCAAAGCTGGGTGCAAATGTGGTGCCCATAGCTGTTCTACACACTTGGCGATAAAACACATCTAAAAATTATAAATAACTGTGATTTAATATAAAAGTCATAAGATCACATAAAAACTCACGGTGTGTGGTCTCCATGTTTTCATCCTCCTCCATGGCCATTCTACATGCATTCACCCCTTTGTCGTGTTCAACTCGTATAGTGGTCTCCCTGAACAAGGGGTTCCCTGGGTCATGTGTAGTGCCTGGGCCTGGTGATAAAAAATGATGTTCATTGTCACTATTGGAGTTGAGACTTTGTAATGCAGGAAATCTATTCCTTGTATCAATCCTGGGTTTAGGTGATGGTCTCCATACATCGCTCCTGAATTCATTCACCTTTCTTGATTGAAATTGGTGATCATTATGTTCATCTCTTCTCCGATCGTTCCTTCTCACGTGGTTGGAAGTATTAAATCTACTCCATTGTTTAACTTTGTTTTCAGCATAGTCCTGTTTGTCTCTCAAAAAAAAATTTTCTTTGCCTTTAATGACTGTTTCTTCTATTTTCTCAAGCTTTTTATTCAAAACTTTCTCATTCTCCTTATAATTCGCCTCTGCTTTATATTCCTCCATCATGCTTTCTTTACTCTTTATCTTTGTTTCAAGTTCCATCATCAAGTCTCGCTTCTCACTGATTATCAATTGCATGAGTTCCACTGAACATTTATGTAAAATACTGTCCCATTTCTCCATGAAGCTAGCTCTTTCCACCCCAAAGGTGGGATTTTTCAAAAGTCTTAGGCCTCTTGGAACTCTATTTACAGAGATATAATGCTCAAGGCATTTTATATCCCACCATGTTTTGATTTCTTTAGTTAAAAGTTTCTCCATGTCACAAAATAAATTATCCAGATTCTCAGTAGGAATTTCTGGTATAACGGCTGTGCTGCTCTCTTTGAAAATCCTCTGGCATAAGTCATTCCTTTTGTTGGCTCTTTCATTATTTCAAAACATTGTGTAAACTGACTAATGTTTAAGGAGGCTGCTGGAGGCACAATAATCCAAAATGCTAATTTGTGATAAGGGGAAGTGCCAGTGCCAACTTATATGTTAAACAGAGGTTTTCCACCACGGTCGTGTATAATAGGTTCTCCCCAAATATACAGGGTGTCAGCTAGACCTAGTCTACAAAGACCTTTTTTGAAAGGTGGTCACCTCAAGATCATGAATTAACGTGAACTACAAACAAACGGTCCAAGCCATGAATGATTTACAACATGAACCTCCAGGAACAAGTCACCACCATATCATCTCCTTCTTCACCAATTTCTCAAGTTTCATCTAAGGGATTTCTTTCCATGCACTTTCCCCTTCATTTATCCCCCTTTTTATTGTGGAATTTTTTTAAATATATAAGCAATTTTGAGCATTTTTGAATATTTACATACAAGCATTTGACACATTGGGATATACATGGCCAAAGATGATAAACTAATATACATGGTCTGTATTTAACAGCTTATTTCTATATATTGAAACTTTCTCTTTCATCATTACATTGATTACTAAATTTGATTATATTCTGTGCAGCAACGTTTAAACCAATTTCTAATATGTTGGTCTGTAAAATATTTTCTTTTTTGATTAGCAGCATCCAAAACATAAGGGTGACATAGATGCCCTCAGCAATAATGAGGTTATCTGGACGCTACATCTCTTGCACTGATGCATGCGCAAAACAGACCATTAGACGGATGAATATATTGGGGCAGAAGTCACCACGCACAGCAGTAAGGACGGAGGTTCCACCATGCATGTGCAACATCCATGCTGAGGCTCACCATGGAGAGATGATGCGAGAGAAGGGTGGAAGTGAAGGAAGTGACTAAACTGAGAAAAGGGCGGAAGTGATGCGATGGAGAAATAGAAGTAGGGAACAAACACAGAACTAATCAGAGGACAGTCGGGCTCCAGAAAGAAGTGTGGCTTGTATCGTTAGCCACACAGTACTGCCTAGATATGTTTTCAAGTACTTTAAATTTGTTGGGACACACTTCCGCATGTTGTTAACCAGAAGTGACGTCACTGGTGGGGTTAAACAAGTTAATTGAGTCCAGTTGGGAAGAGGGGTATAAAAAGGGATAACCCCAGATTGGCAGCACCCCTTGATGAAGTCCAGTTGTGGATGAAATGCGTTGGGACAGCTGTCTCTTGCCTGAGATGAACTTAACACAGATAAGCCTCACATGAATCCTTCCAAGCTTTTTTAACAATTTTTTAACAATTTTCATCTTTTCTGGTTTATTAATTGATCTCTTGTATATACTCAGTTGTGCTGCTATATTTATATGTGTATATTTATATCATTTAGTCTGATTTTATATTTATTATTTTTAGATATTTATTACGCACTATCATTGCACTTTATATAACATTTGCACAATTGTGCCTTGATATGAATGTCTTGGCCAGCCTACGTGGTCAATTATGAGATGCTTATGAATATCTATTTATGTTCATTTGTTTTGATATATGTATTTTTATATTAAATTGGTACAATATTTTTCAACTTTTAAAATGGTCACAGTTTAGTTTCTTCACTAGTATATACACACATCTGTTGCACATTTGCACTTAATAAGGTACATGTCAGTTGTACACTGATATATTGTTTGCACTATTGTACTTTTTAAACAAGGTATATGTCAGTTGCTTTGAACCTTGTACATCTATTATATTACATTTGCACATAAGGGCCTCCTGCTATGGTCTTTGTACACTAGGTCTAGCTGACACCCTGTATATTTGGGGAGAACGTATTATTCACGACCGTGGTCGAAAATCTCTGTTTAACATATAAGTTGGCGCTGGCACTTCCCCTTATCAAAAATTAGCAGTTTGGATTATTGTGCCTCCAGCAGCCTCCTTAAACATTAGTCAGTTTACACAATGTTTAGAAATAATGAAAGAGCCAACAAAAGGAATGACTTATGCTATAGGATTTTCAATGAGAGCAGCACAGCCATTATACCAGAAATTCCTACTGAGAATCTGGATAATTTATTTTGTGACATGGAGAAACATTTAACTAAAGAAATCAAAACATGGTGGTATATAAAAGGCCTTGAGCATTATATCTCTGTAAATAGAGTTCCAAGAGGCCTAAGACTTTTGAAAAATTTCACCTTTGGGGTGGAAAGAGCTAGCTTCATAGAGAAATGGGACAGTATTTTACATAAATGTTCAGTGGAACTCATGCAATTGATAATCAGTGAGAAGCGAGACTTGATGATGGAACTTGAAACAAAGATAAAGAGTAAAGAAAGCATGATGGAGGAATATAAAGCAGAGGCGGATTATAAGGAGAATGAGAAAGTTTTGAATAAAAAGCTTGAGAAAATAGAAGAAACAGTCATTAAAGGCAAAGAAAAAAAAAATTTTGAGAGACAAACAGGACTATGCTGAAAACAAAGTTAAACAATGGAGTAGATTTAATACTTCCAACCACGTGAGAAGGAACGATCGGAGAAGAGATGAACATAATGATCACCAATTTCAATCAAGAAAGGTAAATGAATTCAGAAGCGATGTATGGAGACAATCACCTAAACCCAGGATTGATACAAGGAATAGATTTTCTGCATTACAAAGACTCAACTCCAATAGTGACAATGAACATCATTTTTTATCACCAGGCCCAGGCTCTACACACAACCCAGGTAACCCCTTGTTCAGGGAGACCACTATACGAGCCTCACCGCTAAAAAGAAGAATAGGAGAAGGAGAGGAAAACAGGGCGGTGGGAGGCAGGACCATAAAAAGGAGGAATCTCCAGTAGACCTAAAAAATAAAGGCATCTACAATCTTTCCTCACACACTTTCACCAGACCCGAAATTAATCTACTGAGTAAAGGTCTAAATTATGCCCCTACTTCCAACATGAACAAATTTGATATGTTCATTTACCTAAATAAATATGTGAGAAACCTGAATTTGAAGAGACATTTTATAAGGAAGGAAACGGCCCCTATAAAGAATTATCAAGAGATAATATCTAAATCCGGTTTAAAAAATAAATCAACTTATTATCCTTTGGAATCTAAAAGTAGTCACATTGAAATTTTTTATGAAAAGGTGAAGAAGGATTTATGTGATCTGGACATAAAGAAGGTCACAAATAAGAATCTTAAGAATGATGAAAAACATGCACTGAAGGAACTTCAAAAAAATAAGGAGATCATCATAAAACAAGCTGATAAAGGGGGAGGATTGGTACTAATGGACAGGCAAGCCTATGTGAAAGAAGCTAATAGGCTGCTGGGTGACAAGGATTCATACATTATATTACCGACAGACCCTGTAGATGATTTCACAGAGGAGCTTAGAACTTTACTACTACGGTGCCTCCGAGATTGAACCTTATGCAAAGAAGAGTACCAGTATCTTATGAAAACCAATCCTACTACCCCCATTTTTTATTTTCTGCCCAAGATACACAAATCACTTATCAATCCACCGGGCAGACCTGTTGTGGCTGGGATAGATTCATTAACTTCTCACCTTTCAGAATACGTGGATGTTTTCCTGCAAAAATATGTGGTCAAATTAGATTCTTATTTGAAAGATACCACAAATTTGTTACAATGCATTGAGGTAATTGAATGGAGAGATAATTACAAATGGATTACTATTGATGTACAAGCCCTATATACTTGTATTGAAAATGACAAAGGGGTGAATGCATGTAGAATGGCCATGGAGGAGGATGAAAACATGGAGACCACACACCATGAGTTTTTATGTGATCTTATGACTTTTATATTAAGTCACAATTATTTAAAATTTTCTCTTTAGCAACAATATAGTCATGTATAAAAGATACATTGATGACATCCTTATTATTTGGAAGGGCACAGAGGAAGATTTTAACCAATTTTTTAATTTTATTGGCAGCAACAATATGAACCTTAAATTCACATCTCATTTTAGTGCCACATCAGTGGAGTTTTTAGACCTATCCTGAGCAAAGAAGAAGGGATAGTGATTACGAAAAACTTAATTAAAGAGGTTGACACAAACAGTTACCTACATTATAGAAATGGACACCTCAAAAAATGGAAGAACAACATCCCTTATTCCCAGTTTCACAGGATTAAGAGGAACTGTATGAAAGAGAGTGACTGTGAGAATCAGATTAGACTCTACACAGAAAGGTTCCCAGATAAAGATTATCCAGTAGAACTTCTAACAAAGGCAGCAGAAAAAACAAAAGACCTTAAGAGAGAAGATCTGCTGAAATACAGAGATAAAACAATTAAGAATAATGTTGTACCCTTTATCACGACCTATAATGGACATGAGAGTAAAATCAAGGGATGCCTACAGAAGCACTGGAATATTTTGCTCATAGACCCTGTTCTTAAAGACATTCTACCCCTAAACCTACCATTCTCTTCAAAAACAGCAGGAATTTGAAAGATACCTTAGCACCAAGCATGATAAGGGATGTGAGTCAGACAAGAAAGGACTCTCTTCCCCCATGCTTGGGATGCTATAAATGTGGTAGATGCAGCATTTGTAAATACTTAAATCCATGGAGAAAAGTCTATTATAATTTTAATGATTCCAAGGAATATAAAATTAAAAACTTTTTAAATTGCAATTCCACATCAGTGATATATATATTGGAGTGTAAATGCGGCCTGAAATATGTAGGGAAAACCAAAAGACACTTGAAACTAAGAATTCAAGAGCATATTCGAAATATTAAAAATAAAGTTGAAGGGCTTGCGGTTTCCAGGCACTTCATCAGTCATCATGCATCTAATCCTGAAGAATTAATTTCCAAGGCAATAGAACAGGTTACACTGGATGACAGAGGAGGAGATTTGGGCAACAGAGAGATGTTTTGGATATTTCAACTTAACACCATGGCCCCGACTGGCTTCAACGAGAACTATGAGATAGCCCCCTTCCTTTAATAGGATGAATTGGTCAGCTGGGGATATTTCAGAAGTATCTACAACCTTACCATTGCACTTACGCCCAATCTCGTCTGATCTTGGAAGCTAAGCACAATTGGGCTGGGTCAGTACTTGGATGGGAGACTTCTTGGGAATACCTAGTGTTGTAGATACCTATATCACTTGCAGGGTGGTCAGCCACTCTATCCTTTTTTGAAAGGTGGGCACCTCAAGATCAAGAATTAATGTGGACTACAAACAAACGGTCCAAGCCATGAATGAATTACAACATGAACCTCCAGGAACAAGTCACCACCACATCATCTCCTTCTTCACCAATTTCTCAAGTTTCATCTAAGGGATTTCTTTCCATGCACTTTCCCCTTCATTTATCCCCCTTTTTTATTGTGGAATTTTTTTAAATATATAAGCAATTTTGAGCATTTTTGAATATTTACATACAAGCATTTGACACATTGGGATATACATGGCCAATGATGATAAATTAATATACATAGTCTGTATTTAACGGCTTATTTCTATATATTGAAACTTTCTCTTTCATCATTACATTGATTACTAAATTTGATTATATTCTGTGCAGCAACGTTTAAACCAATTTCTAATATGTTGGTCTGTAAAATATTTTCTTTTTTGATTACCAGCATCCAAAATGTAAAGATGACATAGATGCCCTCAGCAATAATGAGGCTATTTGAACACTACATCTCTTGCGCTGACTCATGCGCAAAACAGACCATAAGACGGATGAATATATTGGGGTAGAAGTCACCACGCACAGCAGTAAGGACGGAGGTTCCACCATGCATGTGCAACATCCATGCTGAAGCTCACCATGGAGAGATGATGTGAGAGAAGGGTGGAAGAGAAGGAAGAGACTAAACTGAGAAAAGGGCGGAAGTGACACGACGGAGAAATAGAAGTAGGGAATGAACACAGAACTAATCAGAGGACAGTCGGGCTCCAGAAAGAAGAGTGGCTTGTATCGTTAGCCACACAGTACTGCCTAGATATGTTTTCAAGTACTTTAAATTTGTTGGGACACACTTCCGCATGTTGTTAACCGGAAGTGACATCACTGGCGGGGTTAAATGAGTAAATTGAGTCCTGTTGGGAAGAGGGGTATAAAAAGGGATAACTCCAGATTGACAGCACCCCTTGATGAAGTCCAGTTGTGGATGAAACGCGTTGGAACAGCTGCCTCTTGCCTGAGATGAACTTAACACTGATAAGCCTCACATGAATCCTTCCAAGCTTTTTTAACAATTTTTTAACAATTTTCATCTTTTTCTGGTTTATTAATTGTTCTCTTGTATATACTCAGTTGTGCTGCTATATTTATATGTGTATATTTATATCATTTAGTCTTATTTTATATTTTTTATTTTTAGATATTTATTACGCACTATCATTGCACTTTATATAACATTTGCACAATTGTGCCTTGATATGAATGTCTTGGCCAGCCTACGTGGTCAATTATGAGATGCTTATGAATATCTATTTATGTTCATTTGTTTTGATATATGTATTTTTATATTAAATTGGTACAATATTTTTAAACTTTTAAATTGGTCACAGTTTAGTTTCTTCACTAGTATATGCACACATCTGTTGCACATTTGCACTTAATAAGGTACATGTCAGTTGTACACTGACATAATGTTTGCACTATTGCACTTTTTAAACAAGGTATACATCAGTCACTTTGAACCTGGTACATCTATAACAAATATATATATATATATATATATATATATATATATATATGTGTGTGTGTGTGTAATGTACAAGTGGCCTGGCACTCTGCTGACCCAAATATGGATATATACCTTGCTCCAGGTGCCCTCTGGAGGTGGAGATCACTCCCCTCTATACAAACATGGTAGAAAGATCAGCGGCACTCAGGAGGCTTCATATGAGTGAAGAAAAGACACCTTTTTCTTCACTCATATGAAGCCTCCTGAGTGCCGCTGATCTTTCTGCCATGTTTATATATGTGTGTATAAATATATCTATGTATATCCATATGTGTATAAAATATGTATGTGTGTATAGTATCATATGTGTTTTATCTGTCTATCTATCTATCTATCTATCTATCTATCTATCTATCTATCTATCTATTTATCTGTCCTTCCTGTGTCCCCCGACTATACTACCTGCATGTACCTGATGGGCTAAAGAGTGTGTATTGGGGGGGAGTAGACAGAAGATTTACCTAGGTTGCCGAGGAACCTTGCACTGGCCCTGAGTGTGACATGGATAATACTAAACCGATGGCCATTAAGGTTATATTTTTTAATGTTCAGGGCTTGAATGTTCCAGTAAATTGCTCTAGGGTCTTCATATTTGTCTAGGCATTTATAGTGCCAAAGTAAGTTGAGGTAGAGTGGTTAACCATCTAGGCACCTCTTGCCTGTTATTTCTTTTGCAGTGAATTCATGCAAATTATTTATCAAAAATTATGTAAAAAAATAACAAGCATATATATATATTCCAAATAGCAGCACTCAGCGGTCTGATAAAAAACAACTCCTCACAGTTTCACTGAAGCAACATTTTGGGCTTTAATGCCCTTCGGCAGGCTGCATACATATCACGAAGACGAAGGGTATTAAAGACTGAAACGTTGCTTCAGTGAAACTGTGAGGAGTTGTTTTTTAGCAAACCGCTGAGTGCTGCTATTTAAATTCTATGTGCATTACCATTGCAGCATGCACCGCATCCAGCTTTGATCATAAGGGAAGGAGTGTGCCACACTATCTGGAGTTTTTTTTATTTATTTATATATATATATATATATATATATATATAATAAGGGCACAGTTGTGCAATTATGTTAAGGTTGAAATGAAAAAACAGAAATCTCTATAAATAATTCTGGAGGGGGTGCATGGTGTTTAAGGGGCTACACCTCAAAAGCTATAGGAAATTTGGCATGGACAAGAAGAACTATTGCTCTGTGCCAAATGTCAGGGCAAAAAAAATAAAAAAATAGGATTTGGTAACAATCTAAAGTTCCAACTGTCAGTTTTTCTGACACACTCTGTTAGGACCACTTTTCTGCTGTTCTCTATGGGGGATTTTTGGGAAGGCATAACTCAGGGTAGAGGGCAAAGTTAGACTTGTGTTTTGTTTTATTAGGTAGCTATTGTTCCAGGGTAGGGCATTTAGGGGTTTAGGTAATTGAGAAAGTTACAGTTTTCAAACTTTTAGCTCACAATTGTGCCATTATAGAGATAGGAAGCTTCAATTGATTGTGCAGCCTCAGCAGGTTCCTTCAGCAGGTGTACCAACTGTGGCTTCACTTGGGTGCACCAAGATGGTGGCCCAGTGTGGGCAGCAGCAATGGTGGGACCTAGGGGAAGCGGCAGACAGATTATCGGCGGTGTGTGGTCGGTGGTGAAGGATGCGGGACCTGAGCGTCATTTTTTAATTTCAAAGATGGCTGCCACATGCCAATCACAGTCCAACAAGAGTGGGGCAGCAGTGAAGACCTGCTGAAGAAAGAAGATGCCAGGGAAGTCCTGCATGGGTGGCAGCCATGCAAAATAGCTTAAAGGCCACCACCCACCAGGTGAAGTCACCATGAAGAGATATTAAAATCTTGAAACATTGATTTAATTTCTGCCAGCATCATGGTATGATTTCTGAGTGCCGCCTTCTGTACGTTTTATATATATATATATATATATATATATTTTTTTTTTTTTTTCCATAGACAAAAAACCTTATAGTTTCACATGTCCTATTAAGGATTCTTATACAAGATCTGAAATTTCACAAAACCTACTGAATTTGTGCCACTCAAATGTAAAAAAGCAAAGCAATACCGGTCATTAAGGCTGATGCCTTAATGGACATGTGTGTATTACAATGAGCACACAATTCTGTGAATTATCAGCTCCACCGTTTTTTGAGTGACAGCAATCTTGACAGTGCTGAAACTGCAGTTAACTACAGGGTGTGATGGCATACCATATCTGTATTGCGCAAGGAATACGTCCTTTAAGGCATCAGCCTTAGTGATCAGAATTTCATTGCTTTTTTAAGTTTGAGTGGCACAAATTCAGTAGGTTTTGTGAAATTTCAGATCATGTCTAAGAAGCCTTAATGGGACATGTGAAACTGCAAGGTTTTTGTCTATGGAAAAAATAAAAATTAAAAATATAAATATATATTTACAGTAAAAATATATATAAAACGTACAGAAGGCGGCACTCAGAAATCAAACCATGATGCTGGCAGAAATTAACTCAATGTTTCAAGATTTTAATATCTCTTCATCAGGACATATTAAGTAATCAAATAATGCAGTCAATGTTTCGGTGCTGCCATTGCACCTTTATCAAGACAGGTATTACATAAAGAAGTACATCCTACAACCTTAAGTAATACCTGTCTTGATAAAGGTGCAATGGCAGCACCAAATGTTAAACTGCATTATATGATTACTTAAATACAGATTATTTATCATTGTGATATGTAAGTTTGGAGTGTTTGATTCACTCTATTGGATTTGGACACCCTGGCATTTTGACATTTTTTATTGAGTTCCGGACAACACTATGTGTTAACACTGACAAAGTTAATTCTGAAACACAGTAGGGCATGGCTTGTGGATGCTACGATCATGTGTCCCATCATTACCAGTGCCCGATCCCCGGCCTGAGGTGAAGAGACGTTCTGCAGCTCCTGAGCGAGTGGTGTGTGGCTTGTCTCCGAGGATGAGAGTGGTTGACGGTGTTTGCCGGTTACACATACATTTAACTTAGTGGTAATCAGCCCACTCAGGGTCTCATTCAGACCCGCTCGCGAGCGCAGGACGCTCGCAAGCGGGTCAATGGTACCCAAATGTGCATTCACATGATGGAGGGAGCCCCGTCGTGTGCATGCGCAAGACCCGATAGCGACAGCCAAGCTGTCGCTCCGGGTCTCGCACCAAAGGGGGCATGCTGTCGATGGTGAGTGACAGCACGCCCCCTTTGGTGGGCGTGCCAGGGGCGTAGTTGCCAGACGGAGGCGTTCCTATGGGAACGCCTACCGTCTGGGTCCGGCCCCACTGACATCACTAGTGAGCCAAAATCACTCCAGGGCTTGCAGCAGCAAGACCCTACCACAGGGTCTCGTCGCAAGCCCGATGGTCGCGATGGTCTTGACCATCGTGACCATCATCATGGACGCTCGCATAAGCTGTGGGTGGTCACCCACAGCTATGCGAGCATCCAAGAGGCCGCTCCATTTTTAAGTAGGTGGACCCTGATTCAGAGCGAGCGCTCTGGTCCGAGCGTCCGGCTCTGAATCAGGCCCTCAGTGTGATATATGGTATGAGCGTACATGTTCACAGATAGTGTTGTCTGTATACGTTTTATGATTAAACTTTTATAAGCACTATGGAGCACCCCCTTTGCTCTTTATTTTAACATATATGATACCCTGTGGGATTCCAAGAGACCTTTGAAAAGGGGAGCAGCGGCTCTAATTCCTGGAGCCTAGTGCATATTCCACATCCTTTAGTAGGATAATAAGTGCTGGACTTATTATATTTATCTTGCGTATCAGCAAGCGGTAATATGAGCACCTGCTTACATTAAATGTATGTACATATATATATATATATATATATATACACACACAGATGGAAGTAGCTCTAATATAGAATACATACTGAATAGAAATGAGGTTCAGTATGTATTGCGCCTGAATATTGCCTCCATCTGCCAGCTTAAATATCCTATTTGAGAAGTTGAGATTCATGCTGGCAGAAGTAAATGTGTGTGTTTATATATTTATATACTGTATAACCATAGAATACCATTATTTAGTGCTAAGGTCAATTATGGCAGCACCTCAAAGTGGAACCCCTGTCAGCAGGAACCAGATGAATATTACAATTGAAATAATGAACCTAAGGGTGCTAATTTACAATGTATTACACATTATATAAAGAATTAAATTTTATAAAATATGGACAGTTCATATCCTTAAGGTGAATACTTATGCTTGTTTCAGCTTGAAGTGGTCCAAATAGTTATTCACTTGATTTTTCCTTTGTATTATAAATAGGGCTACAATGGTGAGTGGAAATGTCTTGTAATTATATCCTCACACCAAAAAATTGCCCAAGAGAGATTTTGTTAGTAATTCTCACAATATTTTTTTTTATTGCTAAAATAATTTAGACAAATTCAAAGGTTTCTTACATCATATGGATATGGCACTGATAACCGAGTTATCGGTGCCATGTCCATCCATCATACGTCAGGCCCTCATCAATGAGTTCACACCCTTAAGGGTGGGTGGGTGTTAACATCTACTGTACCTAACAAAGACATTGGCTTTTTGACACAATTTTATATGTTGTAAGAAACACTTGACTTTGTCTAAATCATTTTAAAAAAAATTAAATATTGTGACACTTTTTCACCACTTCAAGCTGAAACAAGCCCAAGTATACACCTTAAGAATATGAACTGGCCGTATTTTACAGTATATCATTTTTAATATAATCTTTACAGGTGTAATCTATGTTGGTGCATCTGATGGTGTGAGCGATGCATCAAATGGTGCATCTTAATGCACACACCGTTAGATTAGTGCCACAGCCAGTGGGGATCTCTGTAGGAATCACAGAGGTGGCAGTACTAGCTTAATACTAGCACTCGTGGCTGCAATTGTGTAAATTTACATAAAAATCTGTTTATTTTTTATTATATTTTCTACTTTTCATGTATATTAATTATATCGTACCATATTTTAATTCAGTAGTATAGAATTTTCAATGACTGAATATTAATTAACATATTTAAGTCTTTTTTTCTTAATTAGTTTCTAGCTATCAAAAGGAATATGAAAATAAATGAATAATAAAATATATTTACATAAATGTTTGTGTCACATTTAAATAATCATAAAACATATTTAAAAAAGCCTAACTCTCTCATTCACAGTGCTGATGAGAGTATACATGCAAACAACCCCAATATTAAGTCATTAACATTTTCTAGTTATATTTATGCTCTATTTAGAGAGTGTAGAAATGTTACATTCAATTTGTTCTTCTCATTTTCACCCATGTGACACTTTACTTTTTCTTCCTAGTTTTAAAGTGAATTGAAATGCTTTGAAAAAGTTTATAATGATTGCAGACAAGACAAAAAGTTTATCACAGTGCAACATGAAAAATAACACTATTAGAGCAAAACAGGGAAACTACTGTAGATGAAAATGCATTACCCTAAAAGGATTGCTCAGACAGCTTTGAATTCAAGCTACAATAGTAACAAGCAAAGCATCTGCAGTAGTGCAGCAATTAATAGCTATTTAAAGAAACTGCAGCGTCTCAAAGCAGCATCACAGAATATAGCTTGAGATCACAGAAGTTCAAGATGCAAGATATAACCTAAAGACATTCTTTTATGAACACAATAATATTCGACTGACAGCAGCACTAAAATAGTGGAGAATAAAATGGGTATATGGTTTTTGTAGACTTTCATTTAGCTGGAAAATGGAACTGTGACTGCTATCCATTCATGTGCAATGTCATGTGTTACAAAGGGTTCAATTACCGCTGTTAGCAAATCATTTAAGATGCTGAGAACATTTATCAATCCTGCATGGCCTCATAGCCCAATCCAGTGCAATTTGTTTTCGTGTATATTCAGTAGGGATGTGCGCGAACCCCTGTGTTTTGGTTTTGGTTATGGATTTGTATCTCCTTCGTGTTAATGATCTGAATTTGGTTTTGGTAAAACAATCCTTGCGTATTTTGGTTTTGGTTTTGAATCTGTATTTTTTTCTAAAAAAATCACAAAATCAGCTAAAATCACTTTGGGCCTGTTTTTGTTCCTACAGTATTATTAACTTCAATTAATTTCCACTCATTTCCAGTCAATTTTGACCACCTCACAGCTCACAATTTTGTTTTCATCCAGTTTAGGCCCATCATTTGCATCAAACTAGCTGGCTGACTAAGCTAAGTGGCAGCAGTGGGCAGCAGAAACACATGGCAGTTCAACTTCAAGCATGGCACATAAGGAAACATATGTTTTCATTAATCAAGAGGCCTGAGGGAGATGGAGTATGTATGTAGTTGAATACATGAAAAGGAAGGTTTGATTCATAGTAAATTTTATGTAAGTTTTTGATTCCAAAGCAAATTTATGAGGGAGGGGGGTGTCATTTTCAAAGAATATTTGACTCATTCACATCAGTCCTTGCCTCAGTTGAGCTCTTGTGGTCATCCAGTTTTTTTTTTTTTTTTACAAATGAAAGGGGCATGCAGGAGATGCTGTCTGTGGCAGCACACACAATGATCAGGAAGGGGCAGAGGGATTTTTAAAGTCTGGTACTAAACATCTGTTATCATTGTGCTTCTGGGATTATGGATGGGAAGGCTGAAATGGGAGGAGAGAGAGAACATCTCCAGATACCATCACAAAATAGCCTTTCCATTTGGTACTTGAGTTGCATCTAGCCAAACATGGCTGCTATGATCAAGGAAAACCAAGCCCACCAGTTTGGAATCAACAAATCAAGGTTTAAAAATGGCATAAGAGTATTTTGCAAGTATAGCTATTTGTGATTTTAGTTGAAATAAATACAGAATTAAACTAAAAAAAACAAAAAAAATGGAAGCATCAGAGCAGTGGCACAAAAGCACGGCAGTTTTAAAAATTATAGGACATCTATTAAACTTTGCAACACAGCAGTGGCAGACAGGATGGCAGTTTTATAAACTATAAAATTAAAAATGTGAGGCAGCAATGCCCCAAATAGCAAATAATGCAAAAAAAGAGGTACAAGATGGAAATTGTCCTTGGGCCCTTCCACCCACCCATACGTTGTATATAGGACATGCACAGTCTAACAAACCAATCACTTCAGTGACAGGGACTTCCAATTGTGGGAGAAGCAATTGGTTTATTTGGGCCAACACAAAACAAGCTACCAAACCTAGGATCGAGCACGGTCGCCAAATGTAATGCTCCAATTGGAAGATCCTGACAACCCTTGGATCCAGGCAAAGCAAATAAAGGACTTAATCTACAAGTCCGACATGCTTAGCGGAATCGCTTCACTTCAGCTCCTCCTTCAGTTTCTCAAGCTGCTTTTCCAACAGCATAATGAGGGGAATTACCTGACTCAATCTGGCAGTGTCTGAAATCACTTCACAGTTGACTACTTCGAAGGGTTTCAACACTCTGCACAACACGGAAAGTATTTTCCACTGAGCTTGAGTAAAGTACAACCACCCTTCTCTTTCTATTTCATACTTCATTGTGTAGCTTTCTGCTGTTCTTCCATCTGCTCAAGCATATAAAGGGTGGAGTTCCACATTGTAACTACCTCTTGCTTTAGCTGGTGACAGGGCAAATTCAATATTTCTTGCAGGTGCTGCAATCTTCTAAATGCACCTGCTGAATGGAGAAAATGAGCAGAAATTTTGTGGGCCATGGAGAGCATCTCCTGCACATCCCTGTAATTTAAAAAAAAAGTTTGCACCTCCAAGTTAATAGTGTGATAAAAACATGGGATGTCTTGGAATTCACCCAGCTATAATGCTCTCACAATATTGGTGCCATTGTTAGAAATCACAAATCCCGAGGAGAGTCCAAGTGGGGTAATCCATTTTGCAATGACTTCCCTGAGTTTCTCTAAGAGGTTGTCAGCAGTGTGCCTCTTAGTGAAACTGATTATACACAGAGTAGCCTGCCTCTGAATAAGCTGCATTTTCTTTAATGCTGCTGCTGTTAGTGCCACTGAAGGAAATACACAATCCAGTGGGCTGCTAGTCATGTAATCTTGTCATTGCCCTGTGACATTTGTCCACATTTCTGTGGTTAAGTGGACAGTGGGTACATTAGCATTTTGGGGACACTAATTATATTTTTTAATGTCCCTGTACAGACGGGGAATTGCTTTTCTAGTGAAGTGGAACCTAGATGGAATTTGGTAGCTGTGACAGAGGACCTCAATTAACTGTCTAAAACCCACTGCACTAATGGTGGTCATTGGATGCACATCTAATACCAGCATATATGTTATGGTGTTAGTGATCCGCTGTGCAACTGTGTGACTGCTGTCATTCTTGCTCCCCCTTGCAAAGGATTGTTTAACAATCAATTGTTTTTTAGAACTACTACTAGTAGTCTTCATGGTCCCCTTCTGGGTTGAAGATTCACTCCCAGCAGCAGCAGGCATTAGTGCTCAAGGATTCTTCTAAGGAATCCAGGATATGGGAGGACTGAGTTAGCCTTATCAAATTGGATGCAGGACTACTTCCGATCATGAATGAGGATATTGTTGATGATGGTGTTGGTGGAGAAGATGCCAGGTGCTTGGGTCTTGCAAAGAGAAGGGAGCTAGCTGATGCTGGACTGCTTGTTGTTACTTTTTTAACCAAAGTTTCTGAATTTTGCAAACACTTTTGATGGATGTGCTGTAGATGATGTAACAGGGAGGAGGATCCGAGATGGTTAGGGTCCCTACCTCTACTTACTCTGGCATGACAATGGCTATAGATGGCGTGACAATTGTTGTCCAGATTTGGGTAGAAATGATTCCACACATAAAAAGTGGATTTTTTTATGCCGAGGCATGACAATGGGCTTTTCCTTATTATGGGCAACAACTGTTTCCACTGGGGCCTGATTTACACAAACAACATTCTCATCAACATCATCCTCATCATCATCAACATCCTTATTAGTATAAGCTGCACAAATATCCTCCTCAGCCGGGTGAACTTCCACCATAGCATCCTCCATTTCTATGTCAGCATGTGGACCTGTGCTGCTCATTCCGACATTTGCAGAGGATGCACAAGTTGTGGATGGAGGCTCCTCTTCGAGTCTTTGAGTACAGTTTTGGAAAGGTCAGGCACCTGCCGACACACACTTCAACTCTCCACAGGTATATGTGTCATTTCTGAGCGCCCAGTTGGTTCCTATGCCTTAGTGATTTTAATTTATTTTTTTAACATCTACTTGGAAAAGGGCTTATATCATCATAAGAGGCAGAAACACCAGTCATAAATAGCCTTTTATTGCTACTTCATGTGGTGAAAGGCATATTGGCAATGTTATGTCTTTCTGCAGCTAACTTTCCCTTTGATGTTTTTTCTTTTCCAATGTAAAAGATTGCTTTTTTGATTTTAGATGCCCTGACTTAAGCCATGTATGCCCTTGGGCATTGGATTTAATAGATGATGTAGATGGACTAGTATTGTCATGACTGGTGGCACTGGCAGCATCTCCAGCCCTATTATGAGGTTTCAGATCTCCTCTCAACTAATCATTCTCCATATCAACAAACACAAATGAAGTGCGTTACACACACATCAATTTGTACCAATTTTAAATATTACACTGCGGTATCAATGAACTACAGTATCACAAGATTTTTTATGAATAAGAAAAGAATAACACACTTTGCTTCCACTTAGTGTCACAATATTTTTTATGAATAGGAAAATAATAACACACTGTGCTAACACAGGGTCACAAGATTTTTTATGAGTAAATCAGTGCGCTAACACTTACAATGTAACAAGATTTTTTTATGAATAAGAAAAGAATAACACACTTCGCTACCCCTTACAGTGTCACAAGATTTTTAATGAATAAGAATAACACACTGCACTATGACTTAAAGTGTCACAATACATGGATGATAAACTGTGGTCTGGCCGGCAGTGTCACTGAACAATATTTTGTTTTACACTGGGGAAGAGCACCCCTGGATGAGTTAGCAGTCCCTAGATGAACAACACAGCACACCTTTATGGATTCCACCCCTGTGGAGTGCAGATGGACCACCTGCAGAATCATAAATCACTGGATGATAATCTGCAGGCTGGCAGGCAGTGTCACCGAACAATATTTTTTTTTACACTGGGGAGGAGCACCCTTGAATGAGACAGCAGCCCCTTGATGAATAACACAGCACCCCTTTATGGACAACAAAGCACCCCTGCAGAGTGTGGACCAACCACTTGATTAGTGACAAATACGTGGATGATAAACTGCGGTCTGGCCAGTAGTGTCACTGAACAATGATACAGTAGCTAGCAGGAACAAAAAGAAAATTTTTTTTTTTATATTTTGTGGAAAGATAATTCTTAATTTTAATTACATTTTTATATTTTTTACACTGGGGAAGAGTGCCCCTGGATTGACAGAGCACCCCTGGAAGACACAGCACCCCTTTATGTACTGCAACCCTAGCCCCATGATGGACAGGACAACACAGCAGCACCCTTTTATGTACTGCAGCCCCAGGCCCTTTATGGACAAAAGAGCAGCAGCCCTTTATGTACTATAACCCCTTGATTGACACTACAACAGTGACACAGCAGCAAATCCCCCCACTAGGTGTATTGCAGCCCCTTTATGGACAACACAGAAGCAGCCCTTTTATTTACTGCAGCCTCCCCAGCCTCTTGATTGACAGGACAACAGTTACACAGCAGCCCCCCCATTTAACAACAGTGACATAGCAGCCCCCCATTTATGTACTGCAGCCCCAGCCCAACAACACTGCACCCTTGAATAGACAGAGAAGCACAGAGCACGTCTGTTCTCTGTACACTATTGACAGCCGGAGTGAAATTGGTGCATATCATCAGTACCTTTATAGAATATAAAACCCATGAGAATCCGACAGCGGGATGATGACGTTTTGCCTCATTTTGGATTCCGAGTTAGGCAGGAAAACCCGAGCCGGACTCAGATCCGACTCATAATTGCAATGTTCGGGTGGGTCCGGTTCTCAGAGAACCAGACCCACTCATCTCTATACAGAACAGGCAGCTGGTTATACTCTACAGGGCCTAGCACCCACCTATTGCCCACCTTCCACACAGCCAAAGGTGGTGCAGTCATTCAGGGCCTAACGCCCTTATGACCCATCCTAATGCCACTTCAATGCTGTCATTCTATAGGGCCTAGTGCCCTTTATATTTCCTGGGCCTAGTGCCCTAATGTCATGGCCTAGTGATGCCTGCACAGGGTAACAATTCTATAGGGCCTAGTGCCATTTGTGCATCAGCCAGTTGCCATCTAGCAGTGGTAAATTCTATAGGGCCTAGTGTCCTTTATGTATCAGACTAGTTTCTGACCCTGGTGGTCCAGTAGGTTTAAAAACAATGGACTTACTACTCCGGATGTCTTCGGCTGAACCAGGTCTTTATCAGATCTGCCTACTTCTAGGTCTTCCCTGGAGATGGGATTGCTCTTACCACCTCCAGAATTCCTGTGTTTTTCACCTGATGGGTCCAGTTCCCACCACCTCTGGGCTTCCTGTAGCATTCACAAGAGGAGCATGCACTACTGCCTCAGGGCTTCCTGTGCCATCACCGACTCCACTACCTGCAGGAGTCAGCTTTTGATCTTAAGCTGGTATCTGTGGCCTGTTTTAGCTCTTTTGCAATGACTACCATTATATCAGGGCTTCTGGTGTCCTCTGGGCCTCTTCTGGCTCCTTCTTTTTTCTTAAGGAGGTCTTCTCTGCTCCCAGTTCTAAAAATGCAGGGATTTCATGACCATTTTGAGGGCATGTCACGTCATGTATCTGTGATTCCATAGGCAAAAAATATGGCTCTGGCGTCTCAGTTCCCACAGCCATACTGCAAGAACCATAGGTTAACTCAGGATAGTGTATGATCTGCAAATCACTGTGTATTTGTATGCAGATGTATGGCTTTACAAAGCTGATGGTGGACAGCTCAACGTTCACCTGGCATCTACAACATTTGCATGTTTTCACATGGCATCTGCAAACACATTCGCAGCAGAGGTGGCATTAGCGTACAATTCCAAATCAGGCCTAGTGACACTGGTGTAAGTAGATTTTTAATATACAGTATATTTAACTTATTGCTTTTTAACTACTTTTAGTTTTGGATTTCCTACCAGAAGTAGGGGTGGATTAATCACTGACTCAGCCGATATAAATAATAAATAAATAAATAAATCACATTTTGCTCCTGGGGGGGGGTACCACTAAAAAAAATGCTGTACTATTGGCATGTGGTGCAGTAAGGGACATGATTAGCCCAGGTAATAAAATTTATAGTTTGCTTTTGGTACTTGTTAATTATAAAATGCCACTAGATCCTGAACACTATGTCACTTTTTCCATTTAAAATTATTTTTTTCAAATCCCTCACTGCCAGCTTCAAGCCAGTTAATTATTCATCATCCAGGCAATTGAATTGTTTAAAAAGGTGACTCAAGGGGAAATAGTTGCCAAAAAATGTATTTAAATAAGTTAAAAAAACAAACATATTTTGGAAATGTATGTGGGGTCAAAAGAAATCTAGGCAGGGACTTATTAAATTACAGCAATCAAGGTCTCACAGCAGCATCAACTTGCCAAATACAGCTTTTTACTACTGTATCAAGCAGCTCAGTTTTTGGTAAGAAATATCTTTGAAACTGGCTGTTCTGCCGGAATTGTTATTGACGATGCTTCTACATGTCTATGAATGTGAGATACTGCAACATCAGTGATCATCCCATTCTGAGCCCTGGGAGGCAGGTATGGCACATATTGAGATGAAAGTGGGGTTTGGATTTTTAGTATTTGATTAATCTTTCTTTAATTTGGCATTTTATGAGGGCCTGACAGCGTATCCCTTCACTTTGTGGGATAGCAAAGAATTGGGTTGTGTTGGTTAACATTTTGATTCCTCTAACATGAAAACCCCCTTACATATTAGGATTTTTATACACCATGTTGTGTATTTATTGGCAGAACCTATGGTGTTGATAGGTGTCAGTGGTGTGAAATGGAGGTCAGTCCATATGGCAGATAATTTAACCAGGTTTGTTAGTTTATCTACCCGCAGATAACAGGATGCAGGGTAAAACAGAGTTAATGCACATATAACAGCTTGACATATCCAGCCAGAAGCTTCAGGGTTAATACATGTAGTGTGTGTAGATAAAGTAGCAAACACCTGTATATGCATATAATAGTGACAGTAGTCCTTTAACAGTAATCAGTAGTGGTTCAGTAGGGGTGTAGTATCTTCGGTATATGGACAGATGCTCATGGGCACATCCTCACAACATGGAGGACAGACTAAGAAGTTGCATGGAGACACCACACATGCACCATAGTAAACTAAGGATCCAGGCCGGAGTTCACAGGAGTGAAGCGACTCCAACAGTGCCTGGAATGTAATGAAGGAAGACAAAATGGAGCTCTCCCCCTCAACTGTTTTGCCTTGTTTCCACTGGCCTTTCTTCAGGCACAACACTATGCCAAAGTTATACAGTAGCTCATATTTTTGTCCCCTTGAACCGCATAATATTTGCAACCTTTGGCCTTCTGAAACCTCTACCATAAGACAATGTGTATCATCATGCTTTCTATATTCCCTTCCTAGGAAAGACTTCTTTCATTGTTTATGGAATTGATTTCTAATCAGTTGTTTTTGTATTCAGATATGGAAATATACAGTACTAATACAATTTTGCTAAACTATTTATTCCTGAGTGGGCTATATTTGGTATTCTACCACAGGGTTCTAGAGTTTCCAAGAAAACTTCCAGAAAGACTGTGCTTAATATCTGGATTCAGAGATCCATCCTCTTTTGTTCCTGTTTCAACAAACATTATCATAAATATTTTGGGCCTCATTTATCAACGGGTTTTATCACTCAAAACAAGTGATAAAACTCGCTGTGTATGATAAATGGTGCTCCAACCAATCAGCTTCTAACTGTCACCTGCTTGATTAATGACAGTTGGGAGCTGATTGGCTGGAGCACCATTTATCGAACTAAGCAAGTTTTGAGTGATAAAACTCGTTGATAAATGAGGCCCTTTGTAAGGATTGAATAAAGCCTACAGAGGTAGTGACATATCCAGCAAAGCAACCAAAACCCATTTTGGTGGCTGCTAGTAGCTAATTGAATGAGGGCCTGATTCAGAACCGCTCACGAGCACTGAGCACTCGCAAGTGGGTCGATGTTGGCCCAGTGCGCATGCGCACGATGGAGCTGGCTCCATCGTGCGCATGCGCGAGACTCGGATAGCGACAGGCAAGCCGTCGCTCCGGGTCTCGCACCAAAGGGGGCGTGCTGTCGATGGTGAGTGACAGCACGCCCCCTTTGGGGGGTGTGCCGGGGGCGTGGCTGCCCAGATGGAGGCATTCCCATGGGAACACCAACCGTCTGGGGCCGGCCCCACTGACATCACAAGTGATGTCAGTGGGAGTGCTTTCGGCTCTGATAGAGCCAAAAGCACTCCAGGGCTTGCGGCAACGAGACCCTACCACAAGGGTCTCGTCGCAAGCCCGATGGTCGTGATGGTCTTGACCATCGCGACCATCTTCCTCGCCGCTCGCTATAGCTGTGGGTGGTCATATTGTGAGGAAAATTGCTTGGAAATTACTGGAAATAAATGTTATTGAGGTTAGTAATACTAATACTGTAGGAACAAAAACAGGCCCAAATTACTGTATGTGATTTTAGCTGTTTTTATCATTTATTTTAGAAAAAAATACAGATCCAAAACCAAAATCAAAAAATAAAACACGTAAGGGTGGTTTTGGCAAAACCAATAGAGATCCAAAACAAGAGGAGATACAAATCCAAAACCAAAACACTGGGGTCCTACTCACCCTTAGGACCTGATTCAGAGGTTCACACTGCTGCATCTGCTCTTTCACCTGTTGCCCGAGCTGTGGAAAATGCAAATTTCTGCCCTCCCCTGGTGTAGTAGCCTGCATCTTTATGAGCAAGCCCTGATATGCCCACTTTCAGTATATCTGCATGCTGTAACACCGGCGGAGAGTTTCAACACGCCAGCATTGGTGCACCATCATGTGCACCATCAACACTTACACTAGCCCTATGGCAAGTGCAGTTTCTCCATCTGATCATGTCCTTTGTGGTTGTGTCTCTGCATCTGAGAATGTAGCCATTTTCACGTACACAACCAGCACACTCCCATAACACACAGATGAGATAGACTTTTTTGTGTTCTCTTCAGGCCACCTCTCAGTCACCACCCTGGAATTCCCATCACTTTGTTGTCCCATGTCTGATGCCTTCTATCCCATTCACAAGAGCATCTTTGTGTATACACACTGTGTAACGCATGCGCGGTATGGGTTTTCCAGACATTTTACAAATGTGCAGTTGCAAATAATCACTCAACTACATGAACATCAGCAGTGCGTTCTAATTGTGTGCACCTCTGAATCAGGCACTTAGTGTCCATATTTTTGTCCCAGGAAGATATAAAAAGACATAGCTTAAAGAACCAATACTATATAGACTTTTTTTCATTTTTTTAATAGCAAGTTTAGCACCTTTTAGGGATACTTTTTTATGCAATTCATTTATAGAAGCTACTGTCTTCAAATCTCCTTTTAAAAATCTTTTATTTGTTTGGAAAGAATTGCTTTTGGTTGCACAGACACAGAGTCATAGCTCCTTGAGTCTTTGGCAAGGTTGCATAAGGAAGACAAAATTAGGGATGTGCACTGACCCCCGTGTTTTGGTTTTGAATCTGTATCTTCTCGTGTTTTGGATCTGCATTTGGTTTTGCCAAAACCGTCCCTTGCATGTTTTGGTTTTGGATCTGTATTTTTTTTTTTTTTTAAATTGATAAAAACTGCTAAAATCACATCATTTGGTTTTTTTTGTTCCTACAGTATTATTTACCTCAATTGCATTAATTTCCACTCATTTTCAGTCAAGTTTGACCACCTGACAGCTCACAATATTGTTTTCATCCAGTTTAGGCCCAACATTTGCACCAAGCTAACTGGTTGACTAAGCTAAGCGGCAGCAGTGGGTGACACAAACATGTGACAGTTCAACATCCAACAGGGCACATAAGGAAACAAATGTTTAAATTAATCAAGAGGCCTAAAGAGAGTTGGAGTATGTATGTAGTTAAAGGCAGGGAAAGGAAGGGTTGATTGGTAGTAAATTTAATTTCATTTTTTAATTCCCAAGCAAATTTATGAGGGAGGAGGGCAGAGCATGGGTGAACAATATGTCCCATGTTTTGCCCACAAAATCAACTTGGTGGTTCAGAATAGTTTTTTTTAATTAAAGGGGTGATCCAGGATATGCTGTCTATGGCCATAAAGATTTCTGGACATTTTTTGCATTCAGCAACCGCATGTAAAAGATTGCAGCAGCAGTGGCAGTTCAACTTGGCACATCAGGAATCAAATGTTTTTTATTATTCAAAAGGCCTGAAGGAGTTGGAGTATGTATGCAGTTGACGGCAGGGAAAGGAAGATTTGATTAGTAGTAAATTTTATTTCATGTTTTCATTCCAATGCAAATTTATAAGGGAGGATGGGATGGGATGAGGGAAGGTATTTACGAAAAAATATTTAAATGATTCACATCAGTCCTTGCTCCAAAAGAATCATTGAGCTCTATGCCTGCTGCTGCTGGGAGTGGATTTTCATCCCAGAAGGGGACCAGGAAGACTACTAGTAGTACATAAAAAAAAACAATTGACTGTTAAACAATCCTTTGCAAGGGGGAGCAATTATGACAGTAGTCACCCAGTTGCATAGATGATTACTGATGCCATAACATCTATGCTGGTATTAGATGTGCATCTAATATCCACCAATAATGCAGTGGGTTTTAGACAGTTAATTGAGGTCCTGTGTCCCTGCTACCACATCCTATCAAGATTCCCTTTGAATAGCAATTCCCAACCTGTACAGGGACATTAAAAAAAACTTAATTAGTGTCCTCCAAAATGCCATTGTACCCACTGTCCACTTAACCACAGATATGTGGGCAAGCTGAACAGAGTAATCGCAAGATTTAAGATATAAGTTGTAAGTTATACGTTGTGTCTTTCTTCCCAACAGACATAGATCTGAAGAGATGCAAAGAGCTATTGGTAAGCATATTGTCAGCTAAAGTGGCATGTGATGCAGCGATAGCTTCTCCTTTAGATTCTCCAGCAAGTGCATCTGCTGAGAAAAAAACCAAACTTTCCCAAAAGACCCACTGGTGATGCAGATGAGTCAACACAAAACACAAAAACTTTTTGGATAGATGGATGTGCTGCAGATGACATAACAGGGAGGATACTCCTAGATGGTTAAATTACCTACCTCTACTTACTCTGGCTTTATAAAGGGTACAGATGACTTGACAATTGTTGTCCAATTTGGGTAGAAATAATTCCACTCATAAGAATTTGTGTCCCCAGGCATGACAATGGGCTTTTCCTTATCATGGGCAATAACTGTTTCTTCCACTGGTGCCTGATTTACACAAACAGAATCCTCATAATCAACATCCTCATTATCAACATCCTTATTAGCATCAGCTACACAAATATCCTGCTCATCCTAGTGCTGTTCCACAGAAGCATCCTTGATTTCTACGTCAGCATGTTCACCTGTGCTTACACCATCATAAGAGTCAGAACCACCAATCATAAATAAAGGACGTGGCCTTAGCCTTTACTTGCCACTTCATGTGGTGAAAGGCATATTGACAATTTTTTTTGTCTTTCTGCAGCTAACTTTCTCTTTGATGTTTTTTTCTTTACCACTATAAAAGATTGGTTCTTGATTTTAGATGCCCTGACTTAAGCCCTGTATGCCCTTGGGCATCGGCTACTAGATGATGTAGATGGACAAGCAGGGCTGTATTAAAACTTGTGGGGGCCCTGGGGCAACTAGGTTGTGGGGGCCCCATCAATAATACTGCCACGGCCTCACGCTTTGACTACTATCCCCCTTACCTTGTTTCTGGTCTCTCCAGTGACCAACAAGGTTGCAGCATACTACTTCATGTCTACAACACTGCTGAGAACCGACTGCTGGCAGCATAGTGGACATGATCTAGTACACTGCCAGGGGTAAATGCAGGAATTTGAATGGTGTGTGAAAGAGATGAGGGAGGGAGGGATGAAGAAGGAGACAGAAAGATAGAATGGGGGGAGAAAGGGAGAGATAGAGGGAGGTAGTGAGATATAGGCCCCCATTTATTAATGATTGCAATGTGATCCGGGCATGACATTACCATCCATGATGACTTTGCAATATGCAATCATAGTGCCCAGATGTATTATCTGGCACATGCAGGGACACAGCTTCCAAAAGGAGACCATCCCTGTGATGTGCCCAGAGAGCTACAGGGGCATCTGCAGATGTGCAGTCATGCTGACTGCACATGCAGAGCTGCCATTGTCGGTGAGGGTTCCGGAAAAACCCTCTACAAACTAATTATGCACAGTGCAGCTCATAGGCAGGGGCCAATAATGTTGGTAACTTTGCATCGAATCCCCCATAGAGACCTATGGGGAATGCTGCTGCCTGCGGGAAAGGAGGGATTGCAGCAGGCACTGTATCTCCGATCTATTTTAGTTGACCCCAAAAAACTGGTGTTTTCGGGGATTAAACCTCAAATATATAATGATGAATTGGCTCCATACATAAGAAGGGTGGACAGCTACATAGAAGGAGAGAGAGAGAAAAAACAAGAGGAGGCAGAAAGAGAGGGAGAGGGCACAGACAAAGGGAAATAGGGTGAAGTCATGAATGAGAGAGAGAGAGAGATAGACAGACAGAAGGGGGGATGAGAAAGGCAGGGGGATAAAGAATAGGAGGAAAGAGAGAAAGGGAGAGAGAGAATGGGAAAGAAGAGAGAAAGGGAGAGTCAGAGACAGAGGGAGGGAGAGAAAGAGAGGGAGAGGATAGGGGGAGAGAGAGAGAGAGAGAGACAGAGAGAGAGAGAGACAGGGAGAGAGAGACAGGGAGAGGAAGAGAGTGAGAGAGAGAGAGGGAGGGACAGAGGACACACACACACTCTAACCTGTTTTAGTCTTGCAGTATTGTGCGGTAGTGATGGCCATCCTTCTCATGCACTCATTCAGGCTTTTGACAGGGGTGGGTAATTCATTGCATTAGGCTCCGCCCCTATCCATAAACCCAAAATTGTGGCAGTATATCAATGAGGGGGTGGGGCTTCCATCATCAGCCAGCAGCCACGGTCCATCAGTGACTGTGTTCATGTGCAGCCTGCAATGTCACAGTCACTGCTTCCGTTTGCTGCTGGGAGCTGGCCAGAGTATGTATGCAGCAATGTGGGGACCCCCAATTTGTGGAGGCCCCTGGACTACTGCCCCATGCACCACACCTATAATCTGGCCCTATGGGCTGGTATCATTATGACTGGTGGCACTGGCAGCAGCTCCAGCACTAGTGTGTGGTTCCTGCTCTCCTCTCAACTGATTGTTCTCCATATAAAAAAACATTAATGAATTGGGATACAACACACATGTCAATTTGTACCAATTTTAAATTTTGCACTGCGGTATCTATGACCTACAGTGTCACAAGATTATTTATGAATAAGAAAATAATAACACACTACACTGCCACTTAGTGTCACAAGATTATTTATGAATAAGAATAACACACTGTGATACCACTTACAGTGTCACAAGATTATTATGAATAAGAAAATAATAACACACTGCACTGCCACTTAGTGTCACAAGATTCTTTATGAATAAGAAAAGAATAACACACTGCGCTACCACTTAGTGTCACAAGATTTTTCATGAATAAGAAAAGACTAACACATTGTCCTGCCACTTATAGTGATGTCATCATGTTTTGTAGATAATGCATGTTATTTTGCACCTTGTTGTGGTCTTGTAATCGGCGTTAAGACTAATCATTTATTCATGATTCAGGAAAGAAGTGAAAAGTTGAAAATTAGACTGTGCTACCACTTACAGTGCAACAATATTTTTTATGAGTAAAACACTGCACTACAACTTACAGTGCCACAATATTTTTTATGAATAAGAATAACACCCTACACTATGACATATAGTGTCACAATATGTGGACAAATAAGTGGTCTAGCCAGTAGTTTCACCAAACAATAATAGCGCAGCTAAGTTGCTAACGCACACACACACAAAAAAGCCCTTTTATTTTTTATACTGGGGAAGAGCGCCCTTGAATGAGGCAGCAGCCCCTTCAGTAGCACACACAGGGGGGTTTGTGAGTACCCAGAAACCCCCCTGACAGATGGCACAAGCGAGCACCATACTAGTAAGCCCCATCCCCTCATGGCAAAATGCAGCGATTCGCAGTCAGTCGGGAGGAGGCGGAGCCAATATGATGCAATTCAATTAGAATTGTGTAATTTGACCACGCCTCCTCCTGATTGACCCACAAATCATGCTATTTATCCGCTGGGGGGGGCTAATGACAGGTCCTGTCCCCATCTCTACAACTCGCAGCTGCTGGCAGGTAAGTGTGTGTGTAATGTTTGTGTGTTTGTAATTTAAGTGACATATGTACAGTATGTGTGTGCATATCTATATGCATGGTAATATATAATATATATATGCTTGTGTATATATTGTATGTATACAGTATATATATATATATATATATATATGTATATATATATATATACACATACTGTATATAGAAACCCTCCCCTAAAAATCCTGTGTTTAATGAACAACACAGACAGCACCCCTTTTTTATGGTCAAAAAAGCACCTCTGCCGAGTGCAGACAGACCACCTGCAGAGTAACAAAAATACGTGGACGATAAACTGTGGCAATGTCACCAAACAATAATAGTGCAGCTAAATTGTTAACATTACATTTACAACACAGCTGAGTGCAAACCATAGTTCTCTCATGTCAGCCAATACATAGTCATGTACACTGCCTAAAGTGTACTTTAATATGATTAAGTTTTTGGGTCAAATTCAAATAGCCGTGTGTTCCATTACATTTATGTGCACTTTACTGCGTATTTTCATTAAAGCGCATTACTGACACCCATTCAATTCAATAAGGGTATAACGGCAATGCTGTGCATCATCTCATCTCTAATGTATAACTTATACATATTCGCCTACTATACTGGAAGGTGTGGGAGGCTCCTGATTTTTCATGCAGTACCACGCATCCCCGGAAGAGTGGCCAGATCTCCTGCATCCCTACCACTACCTAATGAAGTGGACAGGATGGGGCAATAATATCAGGAATTGCTGGTCTGATCGCATAATTTTAACCCTACCCCTAGAAATGCAGCAATTTGTGAGTCTGTATGGAGGAGGCAGAGCTAAAATGACCTAATGACATGAGAGCCCCACCCTACCCTTGGAGTAGCCAGCTGCTTCCAGAGAGCGGATAAAAGATGTAGGCAAGTATAGACTTGCATTATGTGAAGTGCATGAAAAAAATGGGAAAATCATCCACCAGTTGCACCACTGAAACTGGCACCAGCTCCATTCTATGTTCAGAATATGGCCTCCAATGTGAGCAATTATGCATCTGAGTTAACAACCACATAAGTAACATGCCAGGACACTCCCATAACATGTCCATAAGATGAATCATCTCTGTGAGTCAACTTAACCACCTCCCTGTGACCTCCCAGGAATACCCAAAACATTTTCAAGACATTTCTAAGAACATGCATCTTAACTGCAACTGCTGCTATAGTATATGCACAGGGACTTTAGATGTATGAACAATGTGACTTAGATGTTATACATTTTATTTGCATTATGCTGTGCAATAGCACTGTTAGGTGCTGGATACAATGTCACTATATACGCAGTTCAATCCCCCTAAAAGTAATAGATGGTAACTAATTTACAAAGTGTTCCATTTAATAAATATATCTATATCTATATCTAATGATAAGAACTTGAAATTGTCTTTCAACATAGAAGAGGAATACATCAATTGTTTAGATGTAACTATATATATGGAAGAACAGAAACTATATACAAAAAACATTACCAAACACACATATTCTTTGTCTTATATAGATGCCACAAGTTACCACCACTCCAGTTGGCTGGACTGTATTCCTGGGGGACAATTTAAGGGGTTAAGCAGGAAAGGTACTGATGTAGAAGTCTTTAAAACACAGGCTTCACAAAAGCAAAAATGGTTCAAAGATTGTGTATATAGTGAGTCTGATATTGAAAAGGGGTACGACGATGCACTATAATGTTAACAGATACAGTACTTGAATACTTGAATGTAGAATGAACCCGAAAGGAGACAATGAGAAATTCCATTGGGCAATTATTATGAATTTTAATAGAGGACATTGAATGGATCTTTCAGAAACATTGGTCAATTTTATAAAGGGATCTAGTCATTGGGAAACTTATACCAAACAAACCTCTTAAGATCTATAAAAAAGCCCCTAATTTGCGGAACAATCTAGTGAAAAGTGCACATACAGAATTCCCAGCAAAAATTTGTAATATTACATCAGTAGGCTTCTATAGATATGGTATGTGTGTAGGATGTAGAGTGATTAAAGGGGTAGGATTTAAGAAAGTCAAAGTTGATGTGGTACTGTATACATCAATGAGAAAATACATGTAATTAACCATTTTATAATATGTAACTGAAAAACTATTATTTATGTCATACAATGTTCTTGCAACAAATTTTACATTGGGCATACCTCCAGAATGCTAAAAACTCATATTTCTCTGAACAAATATGAAATAGGAATTAAGAATAAGATAAGAAATAATATGAAAGGCATGGGTACACATGTATTATCTTATCTTTTAAAATAGACCATAATTAACACATACAGTATTAACAATTTCTTTGGGCTTAAAAAAATTAAAAGTAAGTTCAGATTAAAAGATATAGCAAGGAGTCTAGCAAGGAAAGGGATCAATTACATTATTCATATTAGACATTGCTGCCAAATAGTTTATACAGTGATTCAAACTAAAGTTTTTTTTCTTTTATAAAATGTACTTGCCTGTGTTTTATTGTCTATATTAGTGTATATCTTTTCACAAGTGCTATAATGTATATGCTTTTGTTGAATTATACATAATTCAGTTCATATGGAATTTACTTACCTATGCTCTATTGCTTATTTGTATTAGTCCCTATATACAGTTTTTTAATTAAGTGCTGTAATATTTATGTCTTCACTTAACCAGAGGGCTGATATCTCCGCTATTAGTGACTTTGCCTCCCTTTTATCATAACTGATAGGATAATTAGATATGGGATCAATATCATTTTGAAAGAAAAGAGCCACTATAAAACCATATTGCGCTCGATACCAGAAGTTGATTACCAAGAACTGAGACAACCAGGAGAGGCATTGCATTGCTATCATGCACTATTTAGTTTAATGACACAAACTAGAAGTCCATTTTAACTCTTCCAAAGCAAAAGCCTCCCCTAACGAATGAAAATCATAGAGGATGTTTCTTTACACCTAACAACAAGATATCTGCCAGAGTTTGTGATTGAATATAGGGGGTATTTACATTGCTTCTGACAGACACTCCATATACCTTAAAAAATATCAAGGATCAGGATTGAAATGCATTGTAGAGGGAGTGTAGGCCTTGATTACGCTGATCTTAATAGACTCTTTATCCTCCTCAGCTCACATGCAGTGGTCAGCCACCAGTTAACACAATGCATTTTATGGCTGGAGAATGATGGGAAACAACAAGATCTGTGTGTTTCCAAAACTACTCTGCCTTTATTTTGGACAAACAGATTATTTTATAGTACTCAAATTAACATAGAAACAAATAAATCTAGTCTAGAATCTCTTTAGCATATTCCAAGCATTACATACATCGTCAGTAGATGGCAGTATTGCCTAACTTATCAATAAATGAATATTAGTACTATCTATAGCTATAAATCTATATGACATCTCTCAAGGGATTTATTAGCTATGTCTATTCTAAGCGACAATAAATTATTGGTATAAGACAGCCCCTGACAACTTACACCACTGTTCTCTATAGAACCATATAATCTCTTATCTTTCCTGTCATATAATAATAATAATAATAATAATAATAATAATAATAATAATAATTTTATTTATATAGCGCTTTTCTCCTAAAGGACTCAAAGTGATTTACATTTACAGTACAATATACAAAATAAGCTTAAACAAGGGACATTAGTGAAATGCTTGGGTGAAGAGGTGAGTCTTGAGTCTATTTTTGAAGGATTCTAGAGTGGAGGCCTCTCGAACTGTGTGGGGAAGTGAGATCCAAAAGGTTGGAGCCACAAAACTGAAAGCTTGACCCCCAGACGAATTCCGTGAGATTCTAGGTACTGTTAATAGCCCTTCATCAACAGATCTCAGTAATCGAGTGGGATAGTAAGGAATCAGAAGCTGCTTCAGGTACCCTGGGCCATTGTCATGAAGGGCTTTGTAAGTTATTAATCCAATCTTGAAAGCAATTCGCCATCTGACTGGTAGCCAGTGAAGGGAGTAGAGAATGGGTGTTATGTGGCTGGAATGGGGCTGGTTGGTTAATAGCCTGGCAGCTGCATTTTGTACCATCTGCAAGCGGTGTAATTCTTTTGCTGGGAGACCGAGGTAGAAGGCGTTGCAGTAGTTTAGGCGTGATGGTATAAATGCATGTATGACTTTTGGCAGATCTTCTGAGGGAATTAAGTGCTTGATTCTGGCTATGTTCCTCAGATGAAAGAATGAGGATTTGATTGTGGCTGATACCTGATGTTTAAGTGTCAAGCCACTATCCAGGACAACACCAAGATTCCACACATGTTTAGTGTTTTGCAATTCTGAACCCCCAAGCGTAAGTCCTGTTGGTTGGCTATGGTGTAGTCCTGTCCTGTGACCTATCATAAGAACCTCTGTTTTATCAGGGTTCAGTCACAGCCAACTGGCACTCATCCACTCCTGAAGCTCAGCTAGGCAACCATTTAGGGTTGTTATTGGGTCCTTTGTACCTGGAGCAAAGGACAGGTACAGTTGTGTATCATCTGCATAGCAGTGGTAGACCAGGTCATGACATCTTATTATTTCACCCAAAGGTAGCATGTATTCTGCAAAAAGCATGGGAGATAGTATAGAACCCTGTGGGACACCGCATGGAAGTGACACTGGTGATGAAAAGTTTACTCCAGAAGAAACTCTCTGTGACCTGCCAGTGAGAAATTATTTGAACCATCTAAGGACTGTGCCATCCAGTCCACAGAAGTTTTTCAGGCGCTCAATTAGAATCCCATGGTCCACAGTATCAAATGCAGCTGAGAGATCCAGAAGGATTAAGATTGAACAATCACCTCTGTCTCTTGCCAGAATCAGAATTTAATACAATTGAATGCAAATTGAATACAAAGGATGAATACAGTCCACTATAGCCTTATTTGGCTAACATAAGTTATTCTATATGAATACATTCCTAAGAGCAAGAACAGAAAGAAAAGGAATGAGGCCCTTCTCAGGCACAATGTCTCACACAGAATATAATTTCTTCTTAGCATTTGAACACAAAATGGAGTCATGCTTTAACATGATTCTTCACTTTAACAGCCTTTATGACATCTACAGCTGTGTTTGTACCAGAGGCAAACAACTGTGGTTACAGCAATCCAGACATTTTGGCCGTTTAACAGGTCATACGCTAATTTCTATTCTCTTTTGTGGCATTGTAGCTGTATATATCTAAAGCCCGTCATGATGCTTTTATGTTTCTGTAATTTTATTAAACTACATCAAACCATTTTTTAAAAATCCGATTGATTTGGGATTCCTTTACTCCCACATGTTAATCCCTGCAAGCTTCTATGGGATAAGGAGGAGAGGGAAACTGGGGAAAGTGTGATTGCCAGTCAAAGAAAACTTGATGTGCTTATCATCTCTGTAATTATTGTGAGTAGGGTACACCCACTTACCTGCAATATTTGTACTACTGTACTTTTGATGAATTTTCTCATTCCATTGCCACATGAGATGGGTGCTGGTAAAGAAACCTTTATGTGGATATCATCCTTGTAATTATTGTGAGAAGGGCATGTCCACTTACTGTACCTGCAATATCTGCACTGAATTTTCTCATTCCATTGTCATTTGAAATGGGTGTTTGTAAAGAAACCTTTATTTATATACTGTAGTGTATTCTGCTTCATTGTGAGTAGGGTATGTTGCCTCATGATTTGAGGTGATGGGACTTATTATCACAACTACATATGCCACAATTTGAGCACACAGGGTGTGTTACTCCACAAGAATTGTTCTTGATTTCTTTATGGAAGCAGGCAACAAGAAAAAGAGGACCAAAAGATTTGGAGAACTCTACTAAAACCGCTAAAGGAATAAGTATACATTTTCTTGAAAATAGTGACTTTAAAACTGTGTCAAGCACCAGTACTCATTTTCACTTTTGTTATATAGTTTCAGTAATGTGGCTTTGGAGAAGGCTGTGTCTGCATTTGGGTCATCAGCCTGCTGGACTCCATCAACTTCAGCAGAAAAGTTTGAGCAGGCTAATTACTAATTGGAGATAGGTATTAGAAAGTGCAGTGAAAGATGAAGATTGAATAGTGTGACAAATGATAGAAAAGGGTGAGGGATAAAAATTATATTAGCGCAGGGACGGATTTACCAGTAGGCAACATAGGCATCATCCTAGGGCCTGAAGAGTCTCAAGGGGTCCACGACCAGGCCCCCAATCCGGCCCTGGAGAGTACCTTCTGCACTGTGCTGAACTGCTGAAAGACACACATGCAATAGAGCAGCAGCAGCAGAACGGCTCCATTTCCTGATTGTCAACTCAATCAGCTCTGCCCCCATAATGTGTATAGTGCACTCCGTTCCCCTCCCCCTGCAGTGTAGCCAGCCCCCTACACACAGCATGTGCTGCTTATTACAAGCAGCGCTGCTGTAGCCAGCCAACCTCCCCCGAGTCACAATGATAGCAGCCACCACCGCCCCACCCATAGCGCAGCGCCCCACTGTGTAGTAAGCTCCATCCCCAGTGGCATGTGCATCTAAACAGCCCTGTCCAACCAACCTCCCCTGCAGGTATGACCAGTGACCCCTTTAGTCACAGTGATAGCAGCTGCAGAACCCTCTGACAAGCCCCCCCCTGCAGTGTACCCAGCAGCATGCTCAGATCTAGGCAGCCCTTCCGCAGACACAGTGAGTGCAGCCCCGCTCCCCCACAGACACAGTGAGTGCAGCCATACTCGCCTCCTCCGCAGTCACAGTGAGTGCAGCTGCAGCCCTTCCCTCCTTTCTCCACAATGTGTATTGCAGCATGCCTCTACTGTGGGAATCGAATTAAACTTTTCACTCTTCTGACTGGTTTCACCCCATAAGCAAGTTCCATGTGATGATAGCACTGGACACTGGTCCTCCTCCTACTCAGCCTATGAAGACAAAATGGCACTCTGGACTGGGTAAGTTTAACTTAAAAAAAATTCTAATACAGACAAATAACACAGCTCTCTACTTGTTCTTTATTGTATGTGTGTATATAAAGACTATATATATATATATATATATATATATATATATATATATATATATGGAAATAACGGCGGCACTCACAGGACTTGTGTAAAGAAGACTCACGACTCAGGAAGGTCAAAGTTCAACGTTTCAGTCTGGCGACTTTTATCAAGAACTACAAACAAAAGATACAGTGCATACCTTTATACCCAGTGACATCCCATAGTGACAATGTACACCTGCTCACCACACTGCTGCTGGCATCATCAACATGAGACAGAGCGCTTGCGCAATGATGCAATCGCGCACAGCGTGGTTACCATTGTAAGTAACCAGGACGACTACATATAAATAAACAGAACAGGCTCTGCAACGAAAGCATGCTACAATCCCCCCCGCTTGCGCACTGGGGAGCGAGCACGCTGTCGCTGTAACAAGGCAGACACATAGCAATGCTGTGTGATGATTCCTGGTGAGGTGGCAAAGCAAGCGGTGACATACAAATTAAACAACAATGCGAATACAGAAACAACAATATGATACATGCGGGTAATAACAACACAATTTCAATGTAATAAAGAGTCATATTATCGATCTTGCTACATAAGCAAGCATGTACCATGTAACATACATGATACCAACAGGTAAGTGGCATATGTCTTGGGTAATATTGAAAATCAGAACCCACAGGTCAAACATGTTATCCAACTCTTAAACGAGTGTGAAGCCAAGCAATGCATGTATACAAATATGTGTATATGGATAATCAATGTATGAACTTGTGAGGATGGAATGACCTCCACATGACCAAAACTGAACAGATAAAACCTTTAGGCTTAAAATGGAATGGTTCTGACCCTGCCAAACAGGAAAAAATGTGACATATAAAGCTGATATGAAACAAATGGCAGGTCATAAGGCTCTGAAAGGTCCACCATGTAATATAGATTGGTGGATCCTAAAGGGGATTCCGCAGTGCACATTACAAATAATAAACAAAACACTGCCCGGCTGGATGTATCTGCCAAGAGTCCATCCACTGTGTGTAATAAGGAAAAGTAGCGGCAAATGCAACCGGATGAACCTCAGATAAGGATAACTCCATGTTACAGCACCAGGTATTCCTAGATGGTCTCCCATTCAAGTACTAGCCTGGCCTACACTGCTTAGCTTCAAAGATCAGACGGTATAAGGCGTATCCAAGTGTGATCATCCTGCATATGTCTAAAAACCGAGACAACAACAAATCACCACACAGCAGATAGCTCCAAACAAAACAATACCACCTGGCATAGAAAATACAACATGAAAATTACAAACAAATAAATTTAGACAAAGCAAAAATGAAGCCTGAAAATGTGGGTAACAACTACCCTGTGAGTATGAGTGTAACTGCATTATGTTTTTCATTGTTTATTTTTTTCATGTTTTTGAATAGACACTGGTCAGTGTCCTCTGGTCTTATTGCTATGTACAAAAATAGTGTCTGAGCAACACTACATAGTGGTACATTATATAGTGGAGCACACAGCACCAGATGGTTATTGTAACCCCACACCTTTAACCATTATCATTGCCTGTTTGTACATTTTCATTCTGCACTAGTGATGTCTCAGAGCCAGTCAGGGGCTACTAATATACCTTATACCGTCTGATCTTTGAAGCTACGCAGTGTAGGCCAGGCTAGTACTTGAATGGGAGACCATCTAGGAATACCTGGTGCTGTAACATGGAGTTATCCTTATCTGAGGTTCATACGGTTGCATTTGCCGCTACTTTTCCTTATTACACACAGTGGATGGACTCTTGGCAGATACATCCAGCCGGGCAGTGTTTTGTTTATTATTTGTAATGTGCACTGCGGAATCCCCTTTAGGATCCACCAATCTATATTACATGGTGGACCTTTCAGAGCCTTATGACCTGCCATTTGTTTCATATCAGCTTTATATGTCACATTTTTTCCTGTTTGGCAGGGTCAGAACCATTCCATTTTAAGCCTAAAGGTTTTATCTGTTCAGTTTTGGTCATGTGGAGGTCATTCCATCCTCACAAGTTCATACATTGATTATCCATATACACATATTTGTATACATGCATTGCTTGGCTTCACACTCGTTTAAGAGTTGGATAACATGTTTGACCTGTGGGTTCTGATTTTCAATATTACCCAAGACATATGCCACTTACCTGTTGGTATCATGTATGTTACATGGTACATGCTTGCTTATGAAGCAAGATCGATAATATGACTCTTTATTACATTGAAATTGTGTTGTTATTACCCGCATGTATCATATTGTTGTTTCTGTATTTGCATTGTTGTTTAATTTGTATGTCACCGCTTGCTTTGCAACCTCACCAGGAATCATCACACAGCATTGCTATGTGTCTGCCTTGTTACAGCGACAGCGTGCTCGCTCCCCAGTGCGCAAGCGGGGGGGATTGTAGCACGCTTTCGTTGCAGAGCCTGTTTTGTGTATTTATATGTAGTCGTCCTGGTTACTTACCATGGTAACCACGCTGTGCGCGATTGCATCATTGCGCAAGCGCTCTGTCTCATGTTGATGATGCCAGCAGCAGTGTGGTGAGCAGGTGTACATTGTCACTATGGGATGTCACTGGGTATAAAGGTATGCACTGTATCTTTTGTTTGTAGTTCTTGATAAAAGTCGCCAGACTGAAACGTTGAACTTTGACCTTCCTGAGTCGTGAGTCTTCTTTACACAAGTCCTGTGAGTGCCACCGTTATTTCCATACATGTTTGGCAGTTTTTCCATTGGAGGGCACCCGGGCAAGTATCAGCTTTTTTGTGGGGTGCCGGCCATCTTTTGCAGTATATATATATATATATACATATATATATATGTCACTAGCTATAGTGTATGTGTTTATTTTCTTATCTGCTCAGCCAACCTCTCTTGTCTTCCTCTTTCCTTCTGTTTCACAATATTCTTCCCCTTGTCCCGCTATCCCCTCAGTTCATCCCCAATCCCATTTCCTCCGATCCCCTCAGTTGCTCCCCATTAACTCCCGTCCCCTCTGTCTGTCCCCATTTCCTCCCATCTCCCTCTGTCCATCCCCTTTCTTCCCTTCTTGACCTATTTTTCCCTCTTCCTTCTGTCACCCTGTTTGTCCCCCTGTCCCATAGATAGATAGATAGATAGATAGATAGATAGATAGATAGATAGATAGATAGATAGATTAATAGATAGATACCGGTTTGGGGAGACCTAAACTGGTATCTTGCCTGGGGCCCTGTGAGGTCTAAATCCTGCTCTGTATTAGGGGTAAAGGAAAAAAGACAGGCACAGACACCCATAATGGAAACACAGAGCTAGGCAAACAGAAAGGCAGAAAGAAAATAGAGACAGGTGAACATACATAATTAGTGATAGATGATACATAAAGAGGGGGAAAGATAGAGACAGATGCATACAAAGTGGAAACAGAAGCACAACATGCACTCACGAACTGGGGGAAAGAGGCACACATTAAACATTAGTACTCATACATTTACAGATTGAAAGGCAACAGAAGGTGGAGGCAAAGAGAGGAAATGCACTCCTAGTGGACATGGTTGGGTCAAGAGACATAAATATGCAATGTGCACAGGAAGAGGCTGTGCTCCCTAGGTAAACGTAGTGGCTGCATGCTGCTTCTACAATGTATGCACTATGCAGCATATAGTCAATAATGGAGGGGACTGGGTGTTGGTCTCGCTGGTGCCCCATCATGCAGGCACCACCATAACACTCTGATCCAGGTTTCAGAGAAGCATGTGTTAAGCTCCACAAACTAGGTCTCAGCGCATGTACCTCTGACCCATGGTGCTCAGCCTTATGATATTGAAGCTGGTACACTAAAGATATTGCAGCAGTCTGACCCACCCTTACTGTACAGCCAGTATAAATGCCATACCTACATTATCATACTGCCAATGGCAGACATCCATTCCCACTTTCAGAGTCTGTGCCTCACTTACAATACCTCTAAGGCATTTTTGATTATTATTATTATTGTTCTAAAAGGTATATCAGACAAGTAGTTAGTGGTAATGTGCCGTAGGTTTCCACTTTCATAACCTAACTGGAAATCTGGCTTTGATTTAATGGTCTAGAGCATTGGTTCTTAACCTCAACCATCAAGTTTTCCCAACAGGTCATGTATTGAGGATTTCTGTCTGTGCAGGCACAGACACTTGAGGACTGGTGTTCAGAACCACTGGTTTAGAGAATTATCTAGTACATTTTTAACAATATTCAGCTAAACCTAATGTAGAAACTGTTGGCATCATAATAGTTAACATTTTATCATTCTGACGGTTGAAGACACAAGAGCATGCCTTTACAATACATATATTAGAATCCTATTTATATAGAGCTATGGGTAATGATAATAAAACAAAGAAGAAATCTTACAGTTCTTAGTAAGAAAAAAGCTATGGTAATCTAATCAAATAATGGATTAAGCACAACACAATGCCTAGGAAGGATTAGCTAAAAGGAAATTATCACTGAAAGTTTTTGCTACACAACCATTCTCAAGAATTGAGCCTTATATCTTTGCTGCCCTTGTAAACTCTACAGCAGAAGGTAAATCCCCTTAAAAGCAATTACCTTCAGTAGTCTGGGCGGCTTTTTGATTCCAAAAACCATATCTATTATATTTGAATATGATTTAGTTATAATATTCAAGTGACATGAATATATGTAAATTTATCAAATACAATGTATTCTTATATTTTGTGAATATTGATGTCATAACTTACATTTGGAGACTAGAGATGTCTTCCCATAAAATATAACATATTTTATAAGTAGTAAAGTGACTTGTGTCATATGATTTATGTTCTGTGATTTAATGCCTAACTTTCAATAAAGATGAAACAAAGTGTCATACACTATGATGCTGTCCATATAAGTAACTTCTTTTTGAAAATGAAAATGTTTGGAATGCACCTATAAATGTGACATGCACTTGTGTGGGTACAAATTCTAATGGCAGAAGCAGTAGAAATGTCACTTCAAAGTCCATCCTAGTACTAAAAATCATACACATCATTAGCTTCAACATTTCAGTTTTTTTTTTCTTTTTACATTCTTCAGTTTAGTTTATGTCTTAAATTAATCAAGGGTTTTATGTTGGAATGCTTTTATTACAATGTTTGAATTATGCCTAAGAATGCATTTTATTGCAACCCAAATTAAGTTGTAAATACCACCCTAGGGGGTATATTTACTAAGAATCGAGTTTGGGCGAGATTAAACTCGAACAGGTTCATGCAAACACGCACAACAATTCCCAGCCAGAATTCTTTAATTTACTAAGAAGCGAGTTTTCACAATTCGTGTTTTCCGATGGTGAATATAATTGAGTTTTATCGTGAAACTTTGGTCCAACTCGCACGAGTATAATCTCGTGCCCAAATGTACATGGTTTTTTACTTCATGTGCGAGGTGAAATACGTATGAGAACAGAAGTGAGTTTTAAAAACACACATGAGAATTAAGGCATTTTACTAGCAAAGTACTGTTATTTGTTGAATCACTCACATGTCATATACACACTGGCCAAGCATATAAAAACGCACCAAACAGACAAAACTTTTAGGTTTTTTTTTGGTAGGAGTTTGCAGAGGGACAGTGAGGAGTGTATTTAGTGGCAGTTGTTTAGTGCTTATTTGTTGTTTTGTAAGTTATCTATTTGTCTTCATTTTCTGTCTCCATTGTTTTTTTTGGTCCTGTCAGTGTTTTGTGTGTGCGTGTGGTGTGTTTGAGGGTGAGGAGGTTTTTGTTTATTGTTATTAACTTTTCAGTGTTTTGTGTTTCTGTAGGGAGGTGGTTAGGATTATGTCCAGGGCAGAGTAGAGGCAGAGAGAGAATGAGGTGAGTGTGGTTGCTGCTCAAGAAGCCCTATTGAGCAGTTCAGGGAGCAGTGATGAAGGGGATCGGTATGATTTACCGCCGGCCACATGTGACAGCCCGACAGAGGTGGAATTCCCGATCGTCCATTAAGGTAAGTATGCTAACCTAATTCCCCCCCCTAACCTTCCCTTAGGTGTGCCTATCCCTAACCCTCCAAGTGCCTAACCCTAATCCCCCTATGTGCTTAAACCTAACCCCCCCTTCCCCGCCACCTAAACCTAAGTCCCCCGGGGGGAGTGTCTAACCGTAACCTCCCCCAGGGGGTGCCTAACCCTAAGTCCCCCCAAGAAGCCCTAAACCTAACCTGCCCCCTGCGCCCAGGTGCCCGGCTTACCTTCGATTGGTAAGCCGGGTGTTGGACTCCCAGCATAGGTCTAATGACAGGTATCGGTATTTCGATGCCTGTCATTAGACACTTGCCGGGATTAGACAGTCGGGAAGCTGGCAGTCAGGATTCCATCTGTTGGCTTCCCGACTGCTTACGGTGATGAGGCACCCAGGCAGAGGAACCAGACAAAGACAAGGCACAATGTCAAGTTCATGGGAGGAAACCATGGCCCTGGAGGTCATGAAATACCACCACCTGCTGTTTGGACGTAAGGCTGCAAGCACATTGGCATGTCGCAAGAATGCCATCTGGGCATCGGTTGTGAGTGCAGTCAACACTGAGGCGACCACTTGCCACACTCTGGATAACATTAAAAAGTGCTTCTCAGACATCAAACATCATGTGAAAGACAAGATGGTGACTAAGGCCCAGGCAGAAAGAGAAACTGGCAGAAGCTCACCCAACCAGGCAGACTACCTTGACTATGAGGAAGCAGTCAAACCCGTAATACCACCTGAGGTTGTCAGACATCCACCCCTGGGTTTTTTATTTTAAAATACATTAAATGTCATTTTATGGAGTTTACTAATATTTTTTGTTTGGGGGGGGGATTTGTGCTTTTGCTTTGTTCAAAAAAAGGGAAGTTTTAAAACTTTTTACTTACAATATTTAATACTCATTATTTTTAGCCCCTGTTTTGCATGTCTGTAATTTCCTTAGTCAAACACATTAACTTAGGCTTTAAAAGCACATCACACTCCACTTGCTTTGTCCCTACACATTCTACTATGCCTTTATATAGTCTTGTAGTGAAAGCATTACAGTTTGAGTCTCCCATATCCAAAATGCTTGAGACCAGGGGCATTTTGGATAACGGAAGATTCCATATTTTGGAATATTTGCATATCATAATGAAATGTCTTGGGAATGGGACCTCAATATACACACAAAATGCATGTTTGTGTTATATGCACCTTATATACACAGCCTGCAGGTCATTTTATACAATAATTTCAATAATTTTGTGGCTCAAGCAAAGTTGTGCACAGAAATTAAATTCATTTATGTTTTATATGCACCTTATACACACAGCCTGAAGGTAATTTTATACAATATTTTTAATAATTTGAATCATAGACAAAGTTTGTGTATATTAAACCATCAAAAATCAAAGGTTTCATTATCTTCGTCATGCCAAAATTATTCCGTATTTTGGAATATTTGGATATGGGAGACTCAACCTGTATTACACTTGGTTCACACATGCAGCCATATGTTTTTTGACAATAGGTGAAGGTACAATTATTACACATATCTCCTTTTTGGATGCTTTGTGACTTATATGAAGTTTCTGTACTTCTGGTGTGTTTGCTATTGTTTAAGCTAGAAATTTCAGGTGTACTTTAGAAACGGATTAAAACATACATTAATGTGTTCTAATTTTCTGTTTTAGGCACAATGAACTATTCTAATGCACCTTTTTTATATGCCAATCATTTTTAAAGGACAATTATTAAACAACAGGCGTTTTTAATTTAAATGTTCTGGCATCATGCATTAATATCAACCCTCAATATCAAATTACAAACACTTATTAATGTAAATTTTGCATCAATCTTTCAATAGCCAAACAAAGTGGCACAAAAAAGAGAAAGCACAGGCAACAGGAGGATTCAGATTTGGAAGAGGCCGGTGAATAATTGCACAAAGTCTTTGTCCTTGCAGACAACAGTAAAAAGTCACATTGTAAAAGAGGTAATGTTCTGCTTTAAGGTCCATCCAGGTACCAGCAACCAGCATCAGGAAGAAGGCTACGTAGCCAAGTGCAGGTCTCTAAGTATGATGCTGCTGGTAATTTATGTCTAACATTGTTGGCTGTGCATACAACAGTAAGATGTATCAATGTTAAAATGTATCATTTTGCTTTAAGGACCATCCAGCCCACAGCAACCAGCACTGAACGTAAGCAAGTCCAGACAAGTGGAAGTTTCCGATTTGGATGATGAAGGTAATTAAATTCAACCAATAGTCTTCACCCTGAATACAAGAAGAAACAGTACAACATATATTTAATGTTAGTTGCTTTAGGCCCCTCCTTGACTCAAGCACAAATGCAACCAACAACACACCTAGACCAAGGCTCAGGTCAAACGATGTCCTCACTGAATCTAGCTGATAGTCTGGAATCTCCACTTCTGGAAGGTGAGTCGTTGAAATCAGTTCATACATATTAACATTCCACACTACTACATTTAGTGAAGGCTAAAAAAAAGAACATTGGACCATAATTAAGAATGAGATTTAATGGGTTGTACTTGAGTGTGGCCAGGGATAGCTTAAGAAGCCATATTTTTTGGAATGTTTTTTGGGGTTTCTACATCAGACACAAATCTAATGTTTTAAAATGAGGATAGTCCCAGCTATACCCAAAAGAAAATAATGACAGGTAACATATTTGTTTATGTTATGGAGTAAAAAGCATTGAAGAAATAAACCCACATTTATGTACATCTGGCCTTGTGACATTAGCATGTAACCTGCTGCTGGTAAGCCCACTTGGAAGTGATAGGAGGACTTCATGAGGAGGTAGTAAATACATGTAGCTGTACTTATTTAGACTTTAGGACATTTTCAGAAACAAAGACCAACAAAATTAAACATCTTTGGACATGGCCTCATACACAAAGTGGTTTATATACTAAAGTGTGGGTTTATAGACGTGGAGATGTTGATCGTAGCTCATAATCATATTCTAGCTGTTAGCTTTTAGAAGGTGCTAGATCAAACTATAATATAATACGATTGTTTTTTATGGTATGAGGGGGTCTATTAACTAAGCAGTGTTAGGAGACAGAGTGAAAAGTGATAAGAAAGTGATAAGGTGCCAGCAAATCAGCTCTCAACTGTCATTTTTCAAACACAGCCTGTGAGATGACAGTTGGAAGCTGATTGGCTGGTACCTTATCACTTTTCACTCTGTCTCCTAACACTGCTTAGTAAATAGATCCATCAATCACCTATTTTAAAGTTCCAACACTTTGTACCTAAACCCCAAAGTGTGGTTTAATCTTGTTGCTTGTGATTTTACAATGTCAGTGTTTTTCCACTTAATGCACACCCCTTGCCTCTAGATTTAGGTTTTAATTTTACAGAAAAGCAAGGCTGAAAAGAACATTGTCAGCACGGTGATCCTTTCAATAAGATGAAACATTAGATTACTATTTCCAGTGCAAAAATATGTCTAAAAGCATTGTGTATTATTCTTAATTATGTGTGATGCAAATAATACTTACCCAAATCTCTTTGTTAGGCTTGCATGACACACCTGTGCATCTGGTGGAAGACAACAGAAATTTGGAACCTGTAGAGGCAGATGATGATGTGGTTACTCTGACAATGGTACCTGTGACTCCATCCATGCAATTTCGGCAACAGAACATCAGTCAAAACCTACTCCACCTCATCCTCCTCCTGGTCAGCCTGACCTGTCCTATTACCAAGCTATGTGTGGGCTCCATAATTCATAAAACAGCTTGATAAAGTTTAACTATATACACCATCAGGACAATATTTGGAGTCACTGTAATCAGAATTTATTATCTGAGACTAATTATGGACTTACGCAGGATCTTTGTGAACTTTGCATACCTCCCAGTGCTTATTACATATGTACATGTTGTAATTTGATGTTTTCTATGTAGGGATTTTGCTCCCTTTTTTTAAGGAAATTAAATGTATTAATGTTATTTTATATGGGTGACTATTAATATTTTGATCAAGCATATAAGTATTAAAACACTTATCTGAATTACTGAACACTTCAAGCGCTGCTGTTTCTTTATGTTCTTTATATCTCTATGTTAGAGTATCTGAAGCAGCAGCTCAATCTGCTGACCACCCAAGTTAGCCAAATTAATATGTTAAACAAACATTCACACAGGCATAATAGGTCCATGTCTGGACAAACAGTACAACACACACGAGTGGCCAACTGCCTTGAGCAAATTAGAGAGGGGAATAGTAGGTTCCAAACCACCCTTTTAATGATGCAGGAAAACCAAGAAAGATATCAGGAAGCTAGCAACCATTTTCATGCAACTTTCTTGCATCTGCTGGAGAACCAGAACACTGCTCTATGTGACATAGATGCCACAATGATTCATTTTGGTACACAAATCTTTGGGTGCTTACCTGACCCAAAAGTGAAAACGTCAGGAGTCAACACATCACAGAAAAAATACACCTACAAGTGCAGCCCCACGATGGACACCACGCATTAAAGGTGGAATGCAAGTGGGTCGTGGTGATAAAGTTCCACCTAGGGGTAGGTTTTAAATAAAAATAGTTAGGCACAAACCAAATATATTATTTTAGTGTGTGTAAGTTGGCCTTGTTGTTTCTAATTTTTTGGGCCACCTAACCATGTAAATGTGTACTTTTTGTGTCCTTACAACTTGACTATAAATGTTTGTTGAAAAAATGTATAAAGTTTAAACTATTCCATGCTTCCAAATTACATGTATGGTCTTTACATGTAGAGTATACCATATATGTAATATTAATATTTTTAACACATTATTGAGTCTACATATTCTGATTGTATATGTATGTGTATCGCATACATAAAGGGAACATGTAACTGTTTTTTTGTTGCTCATTTTGCAAACATACACTATGTATTTAGGGTATCAAATTAGACTTATGTGTACATCTGAACCACATTATAGTGAGTGTACATAATGTTGAGAGTAATATTTTTTGCCTAAAAGGGTACATGTAGGTTTCTTAATCAACACACACCCTTTGTAATAACACATTACAATAATTTAGTTTAAAACTTTGAACAGACAAATTGCATTTAGGGCACAGAAAAACCTAAATAAGGTATAAACCAGTACAAATGTACCTTTTTTTTGCAAATCATATTGCTGTGGTAAAAATTAAGTCAATATTATTAAGCATACATTTTGAATCAAATGTCAAAGATTAAGACATAAAGACAACCTTCTTGATAAAATATTGTACTATGTCATAAATTTGGCCAATATTGTCCCTTTTACATTTGCACCACTTGACTACTAATTCACATTTGTGTATTGTATGTGAAACTTTACAAACTGGTAAAGTGTCACCTGAAACACATTAGCAATAAAGAGAAATGACCAAAGTGTGGTTATGGTTTGCCTGAAGTTATTTTTACAATAGATATATTGGGTACCACAATGCATACTACTTGATCTATCTAGATTTCAGTGCACACAAACCTAGTTCAAGGACACATCAAAATGTTTTTAGCCAACCTATTGTACCATAATAGAAGTATCTAACAATGCTGCTATTTCAAAGAAAGTGAATTATCTTTGCAGGAGGCCTAGGCAAGTAATCAACTCACCAAAAGTTTATGTTGTCACATTTAATGGGACTAACATGGTGAACACATAACATTTCTGATGTATAACTTTGCCAAATACTCACGTGTACAATAGCGAAAAACATTAATCCACAAATAGTGATATTACATTATTAAGGCTTAAACAAGGTTAGGTTACTTTACCAAAAAAATAGATGATACTTACTGCTGAAATGCTGAGAGATGAGCTGTAGCCTGATCTGCCTACCACCCTCTGTGCTCAAATTGTCACCAGATACAACAGAGTCCCCTGCCTGCTCACTCTCTAATGCATAATCAGCCAGAAGCGGCTGCTGCAAACACAAATTATGCAAAAGACAGCATCTGAGCACAATATCAGACACTTTTAAATAAGAATATAGCAAAAGGCCACCCGATTTATCAAGACATCTGAACCGAGATTTCAGCAGACCAAATTTACACTCCATCACCGGTTGAGTGGACTTATGTGCACGATTATAATTATGCTCAGCAGGAGAATCCAGAAGTGACAACAGAGTCAGAAGCCAACTAAGACACCCATACCCAGCATCACCTAAAAGAAAAACGCAGTCAAAATTAATTTTAAAATATATAAGAATGTAGATAAACAGTAAAGTATCACTGACAAAGGTAGTGACCCAGCAACCATCCCTCGGGCATTAGTCCGGCCACAAAACAATCATGAAGGGATGATTGCTTGAGGATGAAGGCATCATCACATGACATGAGCGAGGGTAGTCGACTACAACACTCATGATTTTAATTTTTTCATCACAAACTACCTGCACATTTGTTGAATGTTAATGATGCCTATTGAGGTAAATGTGCACCCTGCTTCTAGGTGGTCTCAGCTCAATGTGTGGGCAGTCAATAGCGCCCAAGACATTTGGCATGCCTGCCATGCTATACAGAGCTACCCTGACTGCATGCCACTGTGTCTTGTGGCTAGGGAAGCAGATGCAGGAATCCATTAGTGGTTGAAATACCACTGTGTAAGGTATCGTGATAATGTGGACTTGGATATTCCAAGAACCAGTGACAGACTGAAAATTCCCAGTAGCCAGAAAGTGCAGCACAGCCAGAAGCTTATGCAGGCCTGAGACAGAGTGGGAACGTGCTGTGTCAGGGTCTAGGACTTGGTCATACAGATGGAATATGTTGGTATGGTTCAGCTGGAACATCTGTATGACCTCGCCATCGGCCAATGCATTCAGGTTCAAACACCTCCGAAATAAAACGTGGTCTGCACAGCCTTTCTGGTACCTGCATTACCTCCTGAGCCTGCTCAGTTTCTTGCTCCTGGTTGTTTTCAGCCTGCTAGTAGAGCCTCTGAAATCCCAGCCACATGCAGTTGCCAGCAGTGGAACTAAACTCTGCCATTTTAGTTGCACACAAAGCAATGCAGCAACTTTGGAAACTTTTATATGCATCATCATTGTGTTCCCAGTAATTGCAAGTAGAAACACGTGAACACTCACAAACACATCCAAACTCACAAAGACACTCAAATCAGGAGGTCGTCTATTTAAAAATTCTATTTTGGTGTGAGTTTGGTAATTTCCTGTGCGAATTTAAAACTTGACTCTTGGTAAATTTGCATGTTGTATTACTTTCTATGGAAAATACTTGTGAGTTTGGGCGATGGTGTATTTGGTCGGGTCTTGTAAACTCATGCAAGTTTTGATGTCTGTTTCCTGCGAGATCACTCATTTTTGCCCTTAGTAAATTTGCGAGGTGGAAAAACAATCAAAACTCGCGTGAGATTGCAATCTCGCCCAAACAGGATTCTTAGTAAATTTACCCCGAAAACTCTCCCTCCACACATTGATTCAAAGGGTATATTTTCTAAAGAGCAGGTTTATAGAAGTGGAGGTGTTGCCTATAGCAACCAATCAGATTCTAGCTATAATCTTCTAGAAGGTGCTAGATAAATTAAAAGTAGGATCTGATTGGTTGCTATGGGCAACATCTTCACTTCCATAAATCTGCACTTTAGTTTATCTACCCTTTGAGTCTAATTATTTCCCTCAAATCTAAATATAATTTAGCATGTGGCTGGATTCATGTACGTAACTCAAACTTTGTAAGGAATGCCTTAATCTGTCCCAGTTCTTCCCAAAAGAAAATGCAAAACTTTTGTATTGTATATACATTATGGGGGTGTGCAGAAATAAATAATAAACACTGAACGTGAAAACTTATATGGATGTTAAATTTAAAGTACAGTTGCAGTTTTGGTAAGATTAAATAAATAAATCTAGATTCATTGCATCTCTGAGTACAATATCTAAATACATTTTGTATACAAGATAATATCAAAACAAAAATAAAATGAAATAAAATTATATAGATATTTACTAGATATTGTAAAGAAGGATTTGCACAATTGCTTACAGTTTTTACCTGATCGGTGAACTTTTCTATTTAGTTATGGATTATAATAGTGGCAGATGTTGTTACCATCCATTGTCATTAGCAATAGGGGGACCACAGTTCCAACCCCATCAATCTTAAAGAGGCCAATAGACTGTACAGTTTCAGTTTTAAAGTAATAAAACTGCAATAAAAAGCAATATTGCTATTTTTTTTATCAATTCTGTGTCCACACACATTAATTAGTGTCGCTAAAAAGTGAGGTTTATTTATTTAATTAAGTATTCATTCATTTGTGAAGCACTTTGTGACAATGTTTCAGTCAGAAAAGAATACTCTTCAGGGCTTGGAGTGTGGAAGATGACTGGCTAGCTGAGACAATGATACAGCTTGGCACATTGTGGATTAAAGATTGAATAACTGACCTAGAGTTATCCAGCACTAATTCAGGAAGAGATGTAGTTTATACCCTGGCTGTGGTGATGCCAGCACTCAGAATGTTCAACACCAGTCAGAATCCCAGCACCAGCATCGTGACCACTGGCATCCCGACAGTAAGTATTGGGGTTAGGGAGAGAGTTAGAGTTGGGGTTAGGCACCAGGGAGAGGGTTAGAAATAGGCTTTGGGGGGAGGGATAGGGTTAGTTTGATGGGAGAAAAGGTTAGGTTTAGGCTGCGGGGGGGAGGGTTAGGTTTAGGCTGCAGGGAGGGAGGGTAAAGTTTAGGGGTAGGATGAGTATTCAAATACTTACCTGCTGGTGTTAGTATCCTAACCCTGTCGGAATGCCAGTGTCTGGATTCTGAATGTTGGGATCCTGAGCACTGGCATCCCATACCCAACACTTTAGGAATGATAGATATAAGGTGAGTGGAATGCCACATACTGTACAGTATTGTTTGTGTGACATATAGTCTCACAAAACAGACCCATAGTGAAAGTACTGCTCTCTGAGACAGAATATCTTAATCCATGTCTATTCTATCCATACCCAAACAAATATTCACCTAAAATATAGTTTAGTACAATGTTTCCATTCCGTGATTATTCAAAGTGTTGGCATACACTATAATTGTTATGCAAATAACTATTCAAATATGAATATTTTACCAATTCTCAGTTTTTAAGTATTTGGATACATGTTATAAATGTAAGTTCTAGATGAGCAGAGACATAGGGGTGAATTTATTCAGTCGCAGGACTTACCACACACTTTAAGCTCCTGGGTCAAGAGCCTGAATTCAATTACAGAAATTAATCAAAGTGCACCCTTGGGACCAACTGCGGGCAGTAATTGAATAGCTCCGGGCTCTTAATTCAGGAACTAAAGGCCTGCACTAATGCCGGCAGCTAATTGAATTCCCCCTATAGAAGTTAAAGTTGAATAGTTATGGCAAATGCCAATGTATATTTCAGGAACACAATGTTAAAAATATAGAAAAAAGATCTCTGTCCTGAGGGCATTCTGCCATCTAACACAATCTGAAGATAATGTTGAATATAGCACTCAAACGCCAAAAAATATTTTTGTAGCATGATACATCTGGAAATATTGCTATTTTCATTGGATTATCTGGGAATAGTGGAATTATTGATTTTTTTCTTGATAGTTAAGTGTGCATAAGATATTTGTTACATTTATAGTGATAGACCTTTAATAAATCTGGACAAAACTAAAAAGATGCAAAAAGACATGTGGAAAACACTGATTCTGCATGTTTTTTATAGAAACGCTACTTTAGTGACATACTTGTCTGCTTTCATAAATATATTTTGCTTGAATAAAAAATATCTACAGTGTATTTATCCTCATATCCAGGAATATATAATGTATATACATAATGTATGATAGTAACCATACATATTGCATGTTTATTTCCAAAACTAACCACCTAAAATGTTTAAGGATTGTTTGTATTCTTAACATTGCTCAACTCATATGCTACAAATATTGGGAATAAATGAAGTCAAAATGCTGTTGTGTAAGTGAAGACATATTGCAATATGTGAACATAAATTACATTTATTTGTGGACAAGACTGCGAAAATCAGCATTTTTTTCTTGTACAATTAATTAGACATGTGCGACGTGCCATTTTTGCTGGTTTTGGTTTTGAATCTCTATCTCCTTCAGGATTTGGATCTGGATTTGGTTTTGAAAACCGCCCTTGCATGTTTTGGTTTTGGATCTGTATTTTTTTCTAAGAAATCATAAAAACAGCTGAAATCATATAATTTGGGTGTGTATTTGTTCATACAGTACTATTAACCTCAATAACATTTATTTCCAGTCAGTTTTGACCACCTCACAACTCACAATATTGATTTCATCCAATTTAGGCCAAAAGGTTGCACCAAGCTAGCTCACTAAGCTTAGTGACAGCAGTGGGTGTCACAAACATATTGTCATACCTCAGGGTTGGTTTGGTTTGGAACAGGTGTGGGATTCTGAAGAGGAGATTAGAGATGTGTGAAGAAACTTGGGTGGCTTGAGCCAGGACCTGGATGAGGGACCCGGAAGTGAGGCCAAAAATAAAATGTCTTTATTAAACAACAGGTTGGAATGAGAAGTGGAGGTGATAATACTGAATGAATAAGCAGAATCGGATTGGGACCGATGAAGCTGGATTGAGAGCTAGATCGGTTTGAGACCGATGTTGATGATTTGAAGAACTTGATGGATTTGAATCTGATGTAGAAGAATTTATTAACATGACTGGTTTGAGACCGATGTTGAAGAATTGAAGAAATTAATTAATATGAGTCTGATATTAATGAATTGATGAACTTGATCGGTTGGGACCGAAGTTGATGATTTGAGGAACTTAATTGATAAAAGTTAGATTTTGATGAACTGATTAACTTGATCGGTTAGAACCGATGTTGATTAATTGAGGAACTTAATTGGTAAGAGTCCGATGTTGGAAGCATTGGATGCGACAGATGGTTGCTGTAATAACAAGTCTCAGTGGTAAAAGCCAGACTGGTGTGCAAGATGGTAAAGGGGACTTGTTTACCAGATCTAGGAACTGGATACAATGGACTGGGACTGTTCAGATGAAGAGCACCTGGGAGTTCAGCACTAAGCTGTAACTTCAGCAAGAAACAACGTTTTACTTGCAACAGAGGAAAGTCAGGAAATGTAATTCATAGGGCAGGATCCCCAGGGATTGGATGCTGTGATCAGCTGGTCTGGGAAGAACACTCTGAGTAGTGGAGGAGATATGTGCCCATACTGTTGTTCTGGAGGGAACTCTGGTGTGCAGTTTGTATACCATCTTGCTGGGGAGAGATGCTGTGAGCAAGTGACTGCAGAAAGCCATCTCCATGCTTAGTGACAGGACACTGAGCTGAGAGGGCAGTAGCAGACCTCAACATCAGCTGGGAGTGATATGCTGCGTGAGCAGACTCCTGTACTGTCCAGGAGTGATGCACAGCATGAGCAGACCTCACCGCTAGCCTGGATGTGCACCAGGTAATTAAAAAAGGTGGTTTAAAGTGTCAAGAGCAAGACACATGTGGCACTTCAGCTTCAAACATGGCACATCTAGGAAACAAAGTGGCACTGCAGTGGCAGACAGTATCACAGTTTAATAAACTATGACCCCATAGAGAAACCAAGAATATATTCAGTAATCAAGAACTGGATTAGAGACCTGAAGGAGATGGAGTATGTTTATGGAGTAGTTGAAGGCAGGGAAAGGAAGGAAGGATTGATTAGCTTGTAAATTTATTTTAATTTTTATTCACAGTACTTGTATGGATACACTGGGATATGGCCTGCAGCATCACAGTACTAATATGGAACACTGGGGTACAGCCAGCAGCATCACAGTACTTACTGTATATGGATACACTGGAGTATGGCCTGCAGCATCACAATATGTATATGGATACACTGGAGTATGGCCTGCAGTGTCACAGTACTTATATGGATGGATACACTGGGGTAAGGCCTGCAGAATCACAGCACTTATATGAATAAACTGGGGTACGGCCTGCAGTGTCACAGTGTTTATATGGATACAATTGGGTAAGGCCTGCAGCGTCACAGTATTTATATGGCTTAATACACTAGGGTATGGCCTGCAGCATCACAGTGCTTATATGGATATACTGGGGGGTACAGTCTGCAGTGTCACAGTGCTTATATGGATACACTGGGGTATGGAAACATACACTGGGGTATGGCCTGCAGTGTCACAGTGCTTATATGGATACACTGGGGGGTACGGCCTGCAGCGTCACAGTTCTTATATGGATACACTGGGGTACAGAAGCAATAACTGGGGTACGGTGTGCAGCGTCATAGTGCTTATATGAAAACACTGGGTACAGAAGCATACACTTGAGTACTGCCTGCAGTGTCACAGTGCTTATATGGATACACTGGCGTACAGCCTGCAGCGTCACAGTGTTTATATGGATAAACCGGGATATGAAAGCATACACTGGGGTTCAGCCTGCAGCATCACAGTGCTTATATAAATACATTGTTGTATGGAAGCATACACTGGGTTGTGGCCTGCAGTATCAGAGTGCTTATATGGATACACTGTGGAATGGCCTGCAGCATCACAGTGCTTATATGGATACACTGTGGTACAGAAGCATACACTGGGGTATGGCCTGCAGCATCATAGTGCTTATATGGATACACTGGGGTACAGCAAAAAAAAATCCACTTTTTAACTTTTTAAAAAAAACTTATTATTTAATTAATTTTTTAAAAACTTTTCTTACATTTTTTTTTACAGCGCCTGGACAGACAGCACAGCCCGTGTATGGACAGCACACGCCTGGATGGACAGCACACCCTTGGATGGACAACACAGCACACCCCTGGATGGAAAGCACACTGGATGGACAGCACACCCCTGGATGGATAGCACACTGGATTGACGGCACACCCCTGCGCACACCCCTGGATAAATAGCACAGCACACACATCCTGGACAGCACAGTCCTCCCTGCATTGAGACTCAGCAACAAATGGCGCAGATCACCGCAAGGAGGGAATTATACACAATCCAAAAACCACTTAGTTTTCGATTCAGAGTCAGGTGGGAAAACCTGAGCCTGACTTGGATCCTGCTCGGAATTCCTATATTAGAGCAGGTCTGGTTCTCTGAGAACCGGACCTGCTCATCTCTACAATTAATACATTCCATGAAAGAATGGAGCCTGCTGTATATAAATATTGCAGCATAATTCTAGTTGTTGCAATGTGCACAAATTTGTTGTATCACGCTACAACCAATCAAATCCTGAATATTGTTTTATGGGAAGTTTGGGGAGATTTTATCATTTACAACAAACTGTAACTATGAATATTAGACATTGCAATAAATAAGCCCCACAATGTATAACTGTTATCCATGGTTAGATTTGCTGTCTCAGAATAAGCTTCAACTGCATTTTTATATGTATGAAATAAGAAACATTATTGTGTGTTTTGACACACCAGAATAGGTTATGAACCTTAAATCAACCATGTTGTGGGAGTTGAGAGTCAGAAAACTCACACTGTATTTATTTGTCCTCAGGGTTGCAAGATCAATTCAGCATTGTCAAGCCATGCCAGGGATGTCTATCTTTGGACTTTACATGGTTTAAGTTGATAGACTGCAAAAGCATTAATGCTTTGATAAGGTTAAAATGAGCACCCAACCGTAAACATAAAATCTGACTGACAAAACCAATGTTTAAAAGCTTTGTTTCATGCTGTTGTAACCAACAACTGTGTGACAACATAAACTGTGCTCTTTTCATAAATAGGAAGTTTCGCTTAACCCTGTAATTTACTTTTTTGTGTACTGCTATGGGGAGGCTTGTAAACTAATGGACACACATTTTCTAAATTAAAATGTAAAAACATAGGAATACATGTTGAACACTAGTGAAATTAGTAAATGGAACACATGCTAATTTTATATGATTTTTTCTGACTTTTTTACTTTGAAGCACAGCTAATATATAATTCAAGGTCCATTGAACACTGTGATGCCAAAGTATTATTTGAGTACTGTGCAAATTGGCTTAGCCTATCTTGACTGAATTTGCACTGAGCATACCCAGACCAGTGGGCAAAGACATATGCTCCCATGAAGATTCTTAAGCCTGCCTACACTGCATTTGGAGGAACCATGGAATAAGGGGTGTAGCTTAGGGGGATAGATGGAGAATCACTAGCACTAGTGTTTGGTAGGGTAGAAAAATGTAATTCATAGTTGGGAAAATCCAAATGTTCATCTTATGTCAAAACAGGCTCAAAACAAAAGTCAGCAAAGGGAGGATTTATGTTTAGTTTCACCACATGAATTCAGTGGAACTGAAAATCACATCAGTTCTGGGTAAAACACTGATTGTTGTTCGGTAGAGGGAGCTTCAGGAAAATCAGATTGAAGGGTTGCATTCATTCTTCTGGGTGCTCAGGGTTATATATATACTAAAGTGTAAGTTTTTATAAGTGGAGTTGTTGCCCATAGCAGGTGCTAGATACAGTAAATGATAAGTAGAATCTGATTGGTTGCTATGGGCAACAACTCCACTTATAAAAACCTGCAGTTCATACATGCCTACCCTCCCGGTTTTTGTGGGAGCTCCCAATTTTTCAGGTAACCCCCCACATCCCAGGGAGGGTAGGCACTTCTCCCGCAATCTGCCCACTTCCTAGTGAAGTGGCCAGTATGGGGAGAATTTCGGCGGCGGTTGCGGGTCCCCCTGTAGGGGGCGGGGCTTAATGACACGATTCTTAATGATGCGAAAAATCAGGCCCTGCCCCGTCACAGCCCACCTGCTTCTCCTACCAAGGCTTCTCCCGGGGAGGAGAAGCCAAAGGTAGGCAACTGTGCTGCAGTTTAGTAAATATACCCATCAGTCTCATTACTCTTATTACAGGTAAGTGAAACACACAAATAAGCTACTAAAACACTACATGCTGCACTGTAAGTTACTAAATAAGTTTTGCTGGCAAGGTATATTTATGCAAGAAAAATGAATAGTTGTACAGTATTTGTATGCCTGGTTAAAAAAAAGTATTATTTTGTTATTGGTAAAATACTGAGATAGAGTATTATTGTTTGAGTTTGGAATGCTTAAATAAGAATGTACATGAAAGGTATAAAACATGTGCAATTTGTTCTTAGCTTCAGTATGTTTTGCATGTAAAACATTTAAAAGATGTAAACTGGGGTATGACCCAATAAATTGCTACTGTATTTGTGATTATTGACAGCAGGGCCGTAACTAAGGTAGTGCAACCGGTCACAGGGCACCGCAGGGCAGGGGGCGCTGTTTGGACATGTACATTTTCCTTTTAATTATCTTTCTCACTTGTAGCTTACGCTTCCTTTATCCCCAGCATCTCCTGGCCTCCCCTATCTCTTCCCTGGCTCAGGGCACCAAAATGTCTAGTTATGGCTCTGATTGAAAGCAAGGCTAATGCCGAGTTACTTGCAAAAAATAAATGACTCACAAGCATATGTCTGCACATTTGCAGAGCTGTACACATTTCTAGATGCATATGGCTCCTCTTCAACATACTGTATGTGTCCAATTTACTACAGGCGCATATGACCAAAATTGCTGATCTGCATTAACCACATTTACATAACACTTTCCCATTGAACTTTGCCTACAGTATGTAGGAAAGCCAGTGGCATAAGTAGGGTATGTGGAGCCCAGGGCAAATTGAAAAATGGAACCCCCCCTATGTGCCAAAAAATGGGCATGGTCACTGAAAAATGGGGCATGTCAAAATGACACAAACCCATTTCTAGTCACTCTGGGAACATTCCTTTCCATTCCATATGCAGCTTAATGCAGTGCCGCTTATACAGTCACCTTATGCAGTGCCCCCATTAGTGGTCCCCCTTATGCAGGCTCCCAGTAGTGCCCCTTATACAGTACCCCCAGTATGCAATGCCCCCAGTAGTGGTCCCTCTTATGCAGGCCCCCTGTTGTGCCCTTTATACAGTATCTCCAGTAGAAGTGCCCCCAGTAGTAGTCCCCGCCAGTAGTGGCCCCCCGATGCAGTGCCCCCAGTAGTGGTTCCCCCGAAGCAGTGCCCCCCGTAGTAGTAGTCCCCACTATGCAGTGCCACAATAGTAGTTCCCCCCTATGCAGTGCCCATAGTGGTGCAGACAAAGACATACATAAAAATAAAGAAAAAAAACACTTTCCTGAATCCCCCTCCAGCTCCTGCTCCCGCCGCCGTCCGCTCCTCCGTCCTCCCGGACCGGCCTGCTCTGCATTATGGGAGATATGTCATGACATCATGATGTCTCTCCCATCATCACCCACAGCGGGAGCTGAAAGATGGAGCTCATGAGTGAGCTCCAGCCTAGCTTCCACAGTGGGAGCAGCAGTCAATGAGTGTCGTTCTGACTCTCATTAGCTGCTAATTAAAACAAACACACAGCCGGTGGCGCCGGCAGCTGTGTGTTTGTTACTGTGTAGTGCTGACCAAACTTCGTCCAGTCAGCTGATGACCCCATTGAGCAGAGGTGAGCACCTGAAAAAGGGGAGACAAATAAGCATAAACTGAAATAAGCAGCAGTAAGCAGAATGTAGAGAAAGCAGTGGGAGAGTAAAAATAATTAAAACAGAGAGGAAAATTAAGAAGTGTATGGAAGCTTCCAGGAAGCTTGAGACTAATTCACATCTGTTTGGTGTCACAGAAAGGAATACCCAGGTCCTTTGCAGATTTTGAATATTTTTGAGGAGCTTTGGACAGTTACTGCTGACTCACTACATGTTAATCGATTTGAGCTTAACTCTGATCCTTACTATGAACCTATTATTTGGGCCTGATTGGGTTGTGATTAATCAGCTGAAGTACAGCATTACCACTGACTCTCTATTACTTGTAAACCATACCCCTGATGAAGTCGAAAGATTAAACTTGTAGGTTTTATCAGTTATGGTTCCATTGACCAGTTGTGTGAAGATTCCCTCCCTCTGTAGCTCACACTTATTTAAAGATGAGAATGGGTCTAAAAAATATATCTACACTTGCCTTTGCTCACTGATTTATTGGATTTATGTTTTGTTTTTTACTTTTTTTATGTGAACCAGAACTTTAAAATGTTGAACCTATGTTTTTACCAAAAATAAACATTTGGTATCTTTCCGAATTGGCCTTCTGTTGGATGATTTTCTGGTGGAGGGTATATCTACAAGATCCCTCATGGTCTAATGTCACACAGTTCAAAAGAAGAATACCTTATTTAAACATTTAGAGGACAGACTTTCACATTCAAGCAACCTGCTAACTCAAACTATCTTAAGTTGATTGTGCACAGTGCACTTAGGAATTTTTTATGTGTATATATATATATATATATATATATATATATGTCCACATACACCTTTCTGGAAATTGTGACATGGCTCTCAATTTAGCATGACATCAATTCTCATATGTTGTTGTGCCATGCTATCTGCGGTGCAGCAAAGGTGCAATTCATAATTTCACCACCTGGGTGACCAGTGTATCATGTAATGTAGCACTTAATAGTGTTACACCTATGTAGCAAAGATACAGTAATGGTCTCCTTTGAATTTTAATAGAGGTCAAACGAGGTGTTGAGGAGTGTTTATGTTAAGGTGCAATATGCATTTGCGGCTAAATCACTGTACTAGCTGCTGAAACACTGTACTAGCACCAAAAAAACTGTCACTAGGAAACTGTCATCAGTTCCTCAAAAAACAGATTCTGTACTTACCATCCACAGGTATTGTGGTGTAGTGGTAAAGTCACTGCACATCACACTTGGCAATTGGGGTTTGAATCCCAGTGTAAACATTTTTTTTTGCTCCAAGAATAAATGCATATTATTCAATAATATAATAATATCAATAATATTATTGTAATAACAATAATACTTTTTAGAATAATATAATATTTCATTTAGAGGGTGTGAACACTGTGTACACTATGTGGGGATCTGAGTCAGTGAAGACAACATGTGTGTAGTGATTTCTTAGTGTAGAAATTTCCCCTTGACAATATGGCTCCAAATATACATTCTAATTCAAAAACTGGCCATCAGTAATTTACAGTACATGTTGATTTCCTTTTTCAGATTAACCCATTGCTTGTCTCAACACAGAGGGCGGGGGGGAATTCATTTGTAGAGGCTGCACATTTTCCACAGACAACAAATCATGTTTTCAGTAGCCCTACCCTGGTTTGGGATTTTTTTCTTGGTGTTTTGTTTTTCGGTTGTGGGTTTGGATCTGGTTTTATTCTTAAAATATCATAAAAACAGTTAAAATCAAATAAACTGGGGCTGTTTTTGTTCCTACAGTATTATTAACCTCAATAACATTTATTTCCAGTAATTTCCAATCAAATTTGACCCCCTCACAATATTATTTTTTTCATCTAGTTAAGGCCAAAAGGTTGCATCCAGCTAGTTGGCTGACTAAGCTAAGTGACACAGTGGGCAGCACTAACATGTGGCAGTTCAGCTTCTAATTTCCAACATGGATACACCAATAGTGCACTTACTGTGACAGCAGTGTCAGCTGAGTAGGGTTGCTGACGGTGTCCTCATTACATGGAATGGGAGTGCTGGGGTGCTGGCAGTATCCTCCGTGCAGGTTTGCTGGCTGTGTTGGAAGTGCAGTGGTTGCTGACGGTGTCCTCAGTACATGAAATGGCAGTGCTGCAGTGCTGAAAGTGTCCTTAGAGAAGGGTACGACAATGTCGGCAGTGCCAGTGGTGTCTTTAGTGCAGGTTTGCTGGTTATGTTTGCAGTGCAGGGGTTGCTGATGGTGTCCTCAATACATGGGATGGCAGTGCTGCAGTGCTGGCAGTGTACTCAGTGAAGGGTACAGGTGGTGTCAGCAGAACGGGGGTGCCAGCAGTGCGTTCAGTGCAGGTTTGCTGCCTTTGTCGGCAGTGCAGGGGATGCTGATGGTGTCCACAGTGCTGTAGTGCTGGAAGTGTCCTCAGTGAAGGGTATCGGCGATGTCGGCAGTGCCAGTGGTGTCTTAGCATTATGGGGTTGCTGATGGTGTCCTCAGTACATGGGATGGCAGTGCTGCGGTACTAGCAGTGTCCTCAGTGAAGGGTACTAGCGATGTCGGCAGTGCAAGTGGTGTCTTTAGTGCAGGTTTGCTGGCTGTGTCAGCAGTGCAGGGGTTGCTGGCGGTGTCCTCAGTATGTGGAATGGCAGTGTGGTGGTGCTGGCAGTGTCCTCAGTGAAGGGTACCGGCGATGTCGGCAGTGCGGGATGCCAGCGGTGTCTTCAGTGCAGGTTTGCTAGCTGTGTTGGCAGTACAGAGGCTGCTGGCAGTATCCTCAGTACATGGAATGGCAGTGATGCAGTGCTGGCAGTGTCCTCAGTGAAGGACACCATAGATTTCGGCAGTGCAAGTGGTGTGTTCAGTGCAGGTTTGCTGGCTGTGTTGGCAGTGCAGGGGTTGCTGATGGTGTCCTCAGTGCATGGAATGGCAGTGCTGCGGTACTGGCATTATCCTCAGTGAAGGGTACCAGCGATGTTGGCTGTGCGGGGGTGCCAGTGTTGTCTTTAGTGCAGGTTTGCTGGCTGTGTTGGCAGGGCAGGAGTGCTGGTGGTGTCCTCAGTGTGTGCTGTGCTGGCAGTGTTGGCAGTGTGGGGTTCACTGACGGTGTCCTCACTACGTGGGGCAGCAGTGCAGGAGTGTCGGCAGTGGTGGTGTCGGCAGTGAGGGATGCTGCCAGTAGTGGTGTCGGCAGTGGGGGGTGCCGGTGGTGTCAGTCAGTGGGGGATGGCAGGCGCCATCTTCTTTTGCTTCCTGAGTGCATATTAAATGGTCTTAACGCTGATTGGCTAAGAGCCATGACAGATGGCTCTCTCAGCCAATCAGCATTAAGCCCGCTCAATACAAAACCTCATGACCCAACAGTGGTAAAACAAGGTTTTGCCTCGGGTGAGGGATCCGGGGCAGGCAGGGAGATCTGAGCTTGGCTAGGATCGTCTCGGATCTCTGAAAATTCGGGTTGGTTCGGTTCTCTGAGAACCGAACCCACTCATCCCTAATATATATGTATATATATATATATATTAGGGGTGAGTAGGTTCAGATTTGTGAAATCCAAACCCCCCCGAGCCCCCCCGATCCGATGCCAATCCGAGACAGGCTCGACTTTTCCCATCTGACTCAGATCTGAAATTGAGGCAAAACTTCATCATCCCACCTTCTGGGTCTCGTGGGTTTTGGATTCTATATAAGCTACCCGCGTCACCAACATTTTCTCACTCGGCTGTGGACAGTGAAGAGGGATGGTGGGAGTTAGGGCTGGCTGGGCTGTGTAGTGTAGTGTAGTGTAGTGCAGTGTAGTGTTGTGCTGTTGTTGTCCATAAGGGCTGTGTCCACTCCTCCAAAGTCCATAGGGGCTGGATGTGTTGTCCTGAGCTGCTGTTGTCCATAGGGTATGTGTCCACTCCTCCAAAGTCCAGGGGGGCTGGCTGGGCTGTGTTGTGTAGTCAGTTGTCCATAGGGGCTGTGTCCACTCCAAAGTCCTGTGCAGTGTCCCAGTCCTAAAGGGGTGCTGTAGTGTTGTCCAGGGGGTGCTCTGTCCATCAGGGGTGCTCCCCCCAAGTGCAAAAAAATATATATTTTTTCTGTGTTTGAGAATTGTGTGCGCAGTAGCCGCAAGTGCATCAACAAAGTAGCGCCAAGCGTGCGCCTATGTCATAAGTAAAGGGCTGGCTGGCTCGTCCGTTAAAGGGTGCTGTAACCCCCAAAGTGCACTCCAAATAATATATATTGTTTTCTGTGTTTGTGAATTGTGTGCGCAGTAGCCGCACGTGCATCAACAAAGCAGCGCCAAGCGTGCGCCTGTGTCATAAGTAAAGGGCCAGTTGGCTCATCCATTAAAGGGTGCTGTAACCCCCAAAGTGCACTCCAAAAAATATAATTTTTTTTCTGTTTATGAATTGTGCACTGTACGTGCATCCTCAAGGCAGCAGCGCCAAGCGTGAGTCTGTTTGTAAAAGGGTGGTGTAACCCCCAAAGTGCGCTCCAACAAAAATAAAATAATCTACTTTTTTTCTGTTTGTGTGTGAAATGTATGCACAGTGGCCGCACCTGCATCCTCAAAGCAGCAGCACTAAGCATGCATCTGTATGTTAAACAGTGGTGTGACCCCCAAAGTGCACTCCACAAAAAATAAACAATTCTTCTTTTTTTTCTGTCTTTGTGAATTGTGTGCACAGTAGCCGCACATGCATCAACAAAGTAGCGTCAAGCGTGCGCCTGTGTCATAAGTAAAGGGCCTGCTGGCTTGACCGTTAAAGGGTGCTGTAACCCCCAAAGTGCACTCCAAACAAAATAAAAAATTATTTCTGTGTTTGTGAATTGTGTGCACAGTAGCCGCACGTGCATCAGCAAAGTAGCGTCAAGCGTGCGCCTGTGTCATAAGTAAAGGGCCGGCTGGCTCGTCCATAAAAGGGAACTGTAACCCCAAAAGTGCACTCCAAAAAATATTATTTTTTTTGTGAATTGTGTGCACTGTACGTGCATCCTCAAAGCAGCAGCGCCAAGCATGCGTCTGTCTGTTAAAGGGTGGTGTAACCCCGAAAGTGCGCTCCAACAAAAATAAAATATTCTTTTTTTCTGTGTTTGTGTGTAAAATGTATGCTCAGTGGCCGCACCTGCATCCTCAAAGCAGCGGCGACAAGCGTTAATCTGTCTGTTAAAGGGTGGTGTAACCCCCAAAGTGCACTCCACAAAAAATTAAAAATTCTTCTTTATTTTTCTGTCTTTGTGAATTGTGTGGGCTGTGGCCGCACCTGCATCCTCAAAGCAGCAGTGACAACCATGCGACTGTCTGTTAAAGGGTTTTGTAACCCCCAAAGTGCGCTCCACAAAAAATAAAACATTTTCTTCTGTGTTTGTGAATTGTGTGCACTGTACATGCATCAACAAAGGAGCAGCGCCAAGCATGCACCTGTGTCCCTTAAATCTGTTAATGGGTGGTGTAACCCCCAAAGTGCACTCCACAAAAAATAAACAATTCCTTTTTTTCTGTGTTTGTGTGCGAAATGTATGCACAGTAGCCGCACATGCATCAACACAGCAGCAGCGCCAAGCGTGCGCCTGTGTCATAAGTCAAGGGCCGGTTTGGGCATCTGGTCCGGACTGAAGAACGTGCCAACAATTTCTGACAAGTCTAATGTCACTGCATATGATACTGTCAGCATTGACAGAATGGTGGAGGATTACATCGGTGACAGCATCCAAGCAGGCATGTCAGACAGTCAGTACCTGTACTGGCAGGAAAAAGAGGCAATTTGGAGGCCCATGTACAAACTAGCTCTATTTTACCTGAGTTGCCTCCATCCAGTGTGTACTCCGAAAGAGTATTTAGTGTAGCCGGGAACCTTGTCAGCGAAAGGCGTAGGAGGTTGCTTCCACAAAATGTGGAGAAGATGATATTCATAAAAATGAATTATCAACTCTTCCAGGGAGACCAGCCTGCAGAATGTAGAGAGGGACCTGTGGTGGTGGATTCCAGCGGGGACGAATTAATACTCTGTGAGGATGAGGATGTACAACACTGAAGAGGGTGAGGAATCGGTGGATGAGGAGGATTAGGACGACATCTTGCCTCTGTAGAGCCAGTTTGTGCAGGGACAGATTAATTGCCAGCTTGTTTTGTGGGGGCCCAAATGAACCAATCATTTCAGCCACAGTCGTGTGGCAGACCCTAGCGCTGAAATGATTGGTTTGTTAAAGTGTGCATTTCCTGTTTATACAACATAAGGGTGGGTGGGAGGGCCCAAGGACAATTCCATCTTGCACCTCTTTTTTTTCTTTGCATTATGCACTGTTTGGGGCCTAGTTTTTCTAACTGCCATCCTGTCTACCATTGCAGTGTCACTCCTAGATGGGCCACGCATTTGTGCCGCCCACTCGTGTCGCTTAGCATAGTCATCCAACTACCTCGGTGGACATAAAAACACTATTGTGAGGTGTGAGGTGTTCAGAATAGACTGGAAATGAGTGGAAATTAAGGTTATTGAGGTTAATAATAGCATAGGAGCAGAAAAACCCACAAATTCTGTGATTGTAGCTATTTATTTGCTTTTTTTCAAAAAAATACAGATCCAAAACACAAAATCCAGAACCCAAAACACGGAAGGGTGTTTTTGAAAAAACCAATCCAGATCCAAAACACGAAGAAAGATCCAGATCCAAAACCAAAACACAAAACACGAAAAGTGACCGGTGCACACCCCTAATATACAGTGATTACAGTCAGGTCGATAAATATTGGGACATTTACAGACTTTTCATATTTTGGCCTCTATTCACCATCACAATGGTTTTGAAATGAAACAAACAAGATGTGCTTTAACTGCAGACTTTCAGATTTAATTTGAGGGTAATTACATCCAAATCAGGTGAACGGTGTAGGAATTACAACAGTTTCTATATGTGCCTCCCACTTTTTAAGGGACCAAAAATAATGGGAATATCAACTCAAAAGCTATTTCATGGACAGGTGTGGGCTATTCCCTCATTATTTCATGATCAATTAAGCAGGTAAAAGGTCTGGAGTTGATTCTAGGTGTGACATTTGGAATCAGTTGCTGTCGACTCTCAATATGAGATCCAAAGAGCTGTCACTATCAGTGAAGCAAGCCATCATTAGGCTGAAAAATCAAAACAAACCCATCAGAAAGATAGCAAAAACATTAGGTGTGGCCAAATCAACTGTTTAGAACATTCTTAAAAAGAAAGAATGCGCCGAAGAGCTCAGCAACACCAAAAGACCTGGAAGAGCACGGAAAACAACTGTCCCTGGTGAAAAAAAACTCCTTCACAACAGTTGGCCAAATCAACAACACTCTCCAGGAGGTATGTGTATATGTGTCAAAGTCAACAATCAAGAGAAGACTTCACAAGAGTGAATATAAAGGGTTCACCACAAGATGTAAACCATTGGTGAGCCAGAAAAACAGGAAGACCAGATTAGAATTTGACAAACAACATCTAAAAAAGCCATTACAGTTCTGGAACAACATCCTATAGACAGATGAGACAAAGATCAAATTTGTACCAGAGTGATGGGAAGAGAAGAGTATGGAGAAGGAAAGGAACTGCTCATGATCCAAAACATACCACCTAATCAGTGAAGCATGGTGGTGGTAGTGTCATGGCGTGGGCATGTATGGCTGCCAATGGAACTGGTTCCCTTGTATTTATTGATGATGTGACTGCTGGCAAAAGTAGCAGAATGAATTCTGAAGTGTTTCGGGCAATATTATATGCTCATATTCAGTCAAATGCTTCAGAACTCATTGGACAGTGCTTCACAGTGCAGATGGACAATGACCCAAAGCATACTGCAAAAGCAACCAAAGAGTTTTTTAAGGCTAAAAAGTGGAATGTTATGCAATGGCCAAGTCAATCCCCTGACCTGAATCTGATTGAGCATGCATTTCACTTGATGAAGACAAAACTGAAGGGAAAATGCCCCAAGAACAAGTAGGAACTGAAGATATTTGCAGTAGAGGCCTGGCAGAGCATCACCAGGGATGAAACCCAGCGTCTGGTGATGTCTATGTGTTCCAGACTTCAGGCTGTAATTGCTTGCAAAGGATTTGCAACAAAGTATTAAAAAGTGAAAGTTAGATTTAGGATTGCTTAGTTTGTCCCATTACTTTTGGCCCCTTAAAAAGTGGGAGGCACATATAGAAACCTTTGTAATTCCTACACTGTTCACCTGATTTGGATGTAATTACCCTCAAATTAAATCTGAAAGTCTGCATTTAAATCACATCTTGTTTGTTTCATTTCAAAGCCATTGTGGTGGTGAACAGATGACAAAATATGAATATTCTGTCAATGTCCCAATATTTATGGACCTGACTGTATATATATATATATATATATATATATATATAAACTTTTATTGATGGGGCCCCCACACGTTTGTTGCCCAGAGGCCCACAACCATTGACAGGTTGCGGTGTTTTGGAGGTGGAGCGGTGATGTTCCCTGGCTGCGTCCCCAGAGACAGGGGCGTGTTGCCAGGACTTTCTGGCCTTGCAAGCTTCCAGGACCCGGCCAGGCTGTGGGAAACTTTAGTTCCCACAGCCTAGCCTAAGGAACATTGGCAACCATCAGTCGCAATTGTTATGATGGTGACACCAGGCTGTGGCCTTGGTCGCAGAGCTGAGATCACGCACATGCAGCAAGGAGGTGTGCCACACCTCCTTCTGCATTTGCATTTTAAATGGACAGAATTGCACAGCCACTTGTGTGCGCTTATGTGGGGCTCTGCACTTCCATCCAGGCCCTTTGTGTCCTTATATTTACCTTAAAATGATGAGAACAAAAGGAAACAATCAAAGGCCCCCATTTATTAATGAGTTTTATCACCAAAATGAGTGATAAATGTCACTGTGTATGATAAATGTTACTCCAGCCAATCAGCATCCAATTGTCACTTTTCTAACAGTGTACAGTTGGGAGCTTATTGGCTGGATCACCATTTATCATACACAGTGAAATGTATCACCTGTTTTGGGAATAAAACTCGTTAATAAATGAGACCCATAGTGTAGTATTTTAAAATGATTGTTGATCCACCCAATGTGAGGGATTATTTATATCTGAAAAATAGGTGTTGATAGAACAGTCCCATCCACCTGATGTTCAAGGTACACACATCTTGATATATTTAAAGCAATCATCTTAATACCCCTTCAGGTTTTAAGGTTACCTTATAATTTTCCTCACATAAAGAGGATTCAACAACATACAGTAGATTTCAATAAAATCCTTTATTGCAACTCCAACAGATGATTTCCAGATATTATTTCATGTACCAACATAAAAGTAAATAGAGGTACAGTACATAACATAATACTGCTTCAAACAGCTATTTTATTAAAAAATATAAAACAGGACCTCTATATTTAATAACAAGTCCTGAAAAAATAAAAAACACTAAGTGAAAAGTGATAAGATGCAAGCCAATCAGCTCCAAACTGTCATTTTTCAAACACAGCCTGTCAGATGGCAGTTAGGAGCTGATTGGCTGGCACCTTATCACTTTTTACACTGTCTCCTAATACTGCTTAGTAAATAGACCCCTTAGACTTGTTTGAATGAGGATGCCTACCATCCCACTGCCAGTGAACACCCCCGCTCTGCCTCCAAAACGCCACAGCCTGTCAATCAAGCTGCACATACGCAGTCCTCCCGCCATCGGAGATGTGCCCTAGCCATTGGGTTAACGTACATCTCTGAATCAGGCGCAAAGAGCACCCTTCCGAGGGAACGATATATGTGGGACTATACATACTGTAAGCCTTCATAAAATAAGTATGATTTCAGAAGTTTGTTGGTGTATTATATGTTTAAGCACCTACAGGTACATTAAAAAATATAATTATTTGTTAATATCGATTAACATCGATATTCCAGAACCAATGTTTAGGTGTAAACTATTTTTGTAATCAACATTAAAAACTGTACAGTACTTTCAATGTTGTCTTTTTATGTCCTATCCTTAGTGCACACACTCCAAGCACTCTCCCCCTCCTCCCATCCCTGATGACATCATTACTGTCTCTGTGTGCCCCCCACCCACAGCAGTGTAATGGTGCATATACATGTAGTGATCTGCCAGCAATACGATATCGCTGGCAGATCATACTGCACACTTCCTGGTGTGTTGGATGATCTATATAGATCATTCAACACACCTCTAACTTGCCAGCAACTATAGCAGGTCCATATAGTAGCCTGCTCGATATCGAGCAGGTTGTCCAGCATGCAGGGACAATGGGCTATCGCTCATACATGCCTGCACATTGCTGGTCAAAGGTAAGTTGGTCGGGTGCATTAAAAAAGGACGATTTGATAGATAATGATATCGATGTCATTCAAATCATTCTTTTAAATTGCTACATGTGTATGCACCTTTACAGCAGCAGCTCTCCTCCTTCTCCCTCTACCTGAACACAGCAGCAGTGGCTCTGAATGCCCCCTCACCCAGGGCCAAATTAAGGTCTGTGGGGGACCCTGGGCAACAAACACGGGGGGGTCCACAAACCCCACCACTGCTGCTAAGGCCTGCTACCGTCCCCGGCTCTTGGCCGCAGCTAATGCCCGGTACCCCCCCATACCTTTCCCCCGGGTCCCACTGCAGCTAATGCCAGTTTTCATCCCCTGAGCCCACCACCGCTAACACCCGCAAATGATGGCCATCTTTGTGCACCCAAGTGAAGCCACAGTGAGTACACCTGCTGGAGGCTCCTACTGCAGCTGCACAACAAGTTGAAATTTCCTATCTATTCAATTGCGCATTCTGAGGTAATAGTTTAAAAAATTAAACTTTCTAATTTACCTGAACACCAAAAGCACATACACTGGAACAATAGCTACCTAATAAAACAAATCCCAAATCTAAATTCGCCCCCTACCCAGAGTTATGCCTTCCCAAAAATCCCCCATAGACTATAGCAGAGAAGTGGTCCTAATTGAGAATGTCAGAAAAATGTGACAGTTGGAACTTTAGATCACTCCCAAATCCCCATTTTTTATGTTTATGCCCTGAAATTGGAATGCAGCATCGAGCAACAGTTCTACACGTCCGTGCCAAACTTCAGCTTTGTACCTCCAATAGCTTTTGAGGTGTAGTCCCTTAAACACCATGCCCCCCTCTTTCTAATTCTCTATGAGACAATTGCAGTTTTTTAGACGCAGCCTTAATATAAGGGCAAGACTGTGAACTTATAATAACAGAAGCTGTCAGTTTCAGTTCCTTTTCACTAAGATGTAAAAGACAAAATAGCATTCACCTGTATGTCTTATGGCATAGTGGTAAAGTCACTGCACATAACAATTGGCAGTTATTTTTTTTGCTCCAAAAATAAATTTATATAATTCAATAATATGATAATATCAATAATATTATTGTAATAACAATAAAACTTTTTAGAATAATATCATATTTCATTTAGAGGGTGTGAACACCATGTACACTATGTGGGGATCAGTGAGGATGGCGTGTGTGTAGTGATTTCTTAGTGTACAAATTTCCCCTTGAAAATATGGCTCCATATTTCATATACTTAAGCTGACCATACATTTATATGATTTCTGCCCGATTCAACGATTTTCGATGGATCGTACGATCAATCCTGTAGAAATCGTGCATTTTTTAACTCGGATACGATCCAATGCGCACTCCCGCAGCTCCTAAATTGGATCGTATAATCAGATATGCAGCACATCTTGTCCATCGTATCATGTGTAGATCATACCATAAATTTAGTGCATGCCATGCATCGTGCGTCCATTCATGTCATTTCAATTACATTTTCCAGATGAGCACATGAGGCACACGATCGATCGTAGAACAGATCGAGTGGAAAAACAAAGACCAAATTGTAATGTTGGGACTGCAGGGAGCTCCAGGGAATTGTGAGATGAATTGTATCGTATGCTGGTCATGCAGGTGTATGGGCAGCATAAGCCATAAAAGCACATTTTAGATAAACATAGAAAATAACACTTGGAAATATGGCTCCATATTTCATATACAGTACTGGTTCTAGATATACAGTATAATTCAATAACACCAGTACAGCAACCAACAGTAAGAAGGACTGGGGATAGCATTATATTACCATTGCCACACATGTTCAGCACACCTGAGTATCCTGAGGATATGTCAGCGATAGCAGGAAGACCTGTGGAATACATACCACTCAGTGTCATCTCTCCTGAAACAGATTTCATGCTGTTCACCCTAAGCAAGGGACATCATATGCCCAATCCATATTCCAGGAGCATGTTCCACACCAACTATATCTGTCTCAGGTTAATAATGTGAACTTTGATGGCAACAAGGTAAAGAGGGCACTACCCATAAATCTAAAGGATGATATCCTAAAGCAATGTGGGGAGAAATTTAGGCTAATACAAAGTGACATTACAAAGATTAAAAATGCTTTTAATGCCCTGTTAATAATGCACAGAGTACAGCCCTGGGTGAACATTGCCCAATGGGGAACTCTGCTAATTTCAGACCACAGCCCAGTATTGAACCACAGCCTCTGCCTTGCCAAACACACTTGTAAATATTTTTCCAGCAGCAGTTATATTTTGTGCACTGTATAGAAAATATAAAATGTGAGTGCTAATTTAATGCCACAAGTTTTTTTTTAAATACATTTGTCGTTTGTTGCAATAAACAAAAATATTTAAAAAAACTGCTTCAGCCTCCTTCATTTTACAGCAATAAGTATAAAGTAACTGACATACTGTGTATACTTTATTGTAATAAGAAAGTGGAAATCAAAATATTGTGCTGCCAGCAACATTACTGGTATATGAATGTACAATATAACCATGGAAAATGGGTGCTAATTTGGATGGAAGGGAGGGACTAAAAGTACAAATGTGTCTCAATACACAAAGGGCAACATTAATGAGTAGTGACAACACACAGGGGAGGGTTAATGAAAATGTGATTTGTTGTCCCTCCTCTGTGTTGAGACAAGCAATGGGTTAACCTGGAAAAGGACATGAACATACTGTAAATTACTGATGGCAAGTTTTTTAATTATACTGTTTATCTAGAATCAGTACTGTATATGAAATATGGAGCCATATTTACAAGCATTATTTTCTATGTTTATCTAAAATGTAATAGTATGGCTCAGTAAATGAAATATAGAGCCATATTTCCAAATGCTATTTGCTATGTCATTTATCACCAATGTGATTTTATCACTCAAGTATATGAAATATGGAGCCATATTTCCAAGCGCTATTTTCTATGTTGTTTATCTAAAATGTGCAGGTTTGCTGGCTGTGTTGGCAGTGCGGGGGTTGCTGACGGTGTCCTCAGTACATGGAATGGCAGTGATGCGGTGCTGGCAGTGTCCTCAGTGAAAGGTACCAGAGATTTCGGCAGTGCAAGTGGTGTTGTAAACCCCCTTTACCCTCTAAAGGGACACCAGGTTACTAACTCCTATGTAATCTCTTTTTCCCGCCCTTAAACTCATTGTTAAGTGGTGTACCTCCTACTACTAGTGTTATTTCTCACACATGCAGTCCTGTGCTACTAATGTACAGTAGCTATGTACATGCAGAGCTTGGAGTCTACTCTCTGACCAGCATTAGTACTCATACCACTGCCTTTATGCAACTGAGGATTTCTCTGCCGGGGCTCTGCTGCCATCACTACCTCAGCTGCCAATTAAAGAGCATATGGTGAGGCTTCAATACACTAACAGATTAACCCCAGCCTTGTCTGACAGTAGCCTGCCTCCTTCCTATAGCTGCCACCTCTCATGTCTGGTTCTACACCTCCGCTGGCCGCTACTGCTGCTATTCTGCCTCACCTCAATTTTATGAGCATACATGTCCACCTTCTGGAATGCAGCCACTCAGCTGCAGAAATGGGCCATGACTCCAGCCCCTCACAGCCTCTGCTCACCGCCGATCCCACCGTGCAGCTCCCCCATCAGGGACCACCACTGCTGCTGCTCCATCCCTATGACCTCGGCCTCTGACCCGGCTCCTGGGACCAACACTACCAGTCACTCCACCAAAGTGCCGCATGGTGAGCTGCTTACTGGGACGCCGCTGTCAACCGGCTTCCCAAGCTGCGGCTGGGCTCACTCTCCAAATCCACCCCCCTGTGCCCAGGAGCCTATTTACCACTCAGCTGCCACCTGGGACACAGGGGGGTGAGAACTCCAGCCCTCTCAGTCTGCTGGCAGCTCCTCCTCTCTGTCTCTGTCACTGCCCTTCTTTTTCTGACAGGAACCAAACCACACCCATCTAAATCACTCCACCCTTCTTCTAGTGTGTGTGTATCCCATACAATGAGACACATCCCCACCAAAGAAAGAAGTACCATATAAATTTACATGTAACTACATGAAATAGATATACTGTACCTGTATACATAAATTATAGAAGGGCCATGTACATGAATACAATAAATACATCTATATACATATACTTTACCTCACAAATTGTACATTTCTAAATATAACAATCATTTATGAGTACAGTACTTATTTTAACCCTTAACCAGGGTTACAGTGTCTTCAGTGCAGGTTTGCTGGCTGTATTAGCAGTGCAGGGGCTGCTGACGGTGTCCTCAGTACATGGAATGGCAGTGTTGCGGTGCTGGCAGTGTACTCAGTGAAGGGTACCGGTGGTGTCGGCAGTGCGGGGGTGCCAGCGGTGTCTTCAGTGCAGGTTTGCTGGCTGTGTCGGCAGTACAGGGGTTGCTGACGGTGTCGTCAGTACATGGAATGGCAGTTCTGCGGTGCTGGCAGTGTCCTCAGTGATGGGTACTGGAGATTTCGGCAGTGCAAGTGGTGTGTTCAGTGCAGGTTTGCTGGCAGTGTTGGCAGTGCAGGCATTTCTGACTGTGTCCTCAGTACATGGAATGGCAGTGCTGCGGTGCTTTCAGTGTCCTCTGTGAAGGGTACTGGTGGTGTTGGCAATGCGGGGGTGCCAGCAGTGTCTTCAGTGCAGGTTTGCTGGCTGTGTCGGCAGTCTAGGGGTTGCTGACGATATCCTCAGTACATGTAGTGGCAGTTATGTGTTGCTGTCAGTATCCTCAGTGAGGGGCACTGGAGATTTGGCAGTGCAAGTGGTGTCTTCAGTGCAGGTTTGCTAGCTGTGTTGGCAGTGCAGGGGTTGCTGACGATATCCATAGTACATGAAATGGCAGTCTGCGGTGCTGGCAGTGTCCTCAGTGAAGGGTACCAAAGGTGTCGGCAATGCAGGGGTGGAAGCAGTGTCTTCAGTGCAGGTTTGCTGGCTGTGTCAGCAATGCAGGAGTTGCTGACGGCATCCTCAGTACATGGAATGGCAGTGATGCGTTGCTGTCAGTGTCCTCAGTGAAGGGTACCGGAGATTTCAGCAGTGCAAGTGGTGTCTTCAGTGCGCATTTGCTGGCTGTTTTGGCAGTGCAGGGTTTGCTGAAGGTGTCCTCAGTACATGGAATGGCAGTGCTGCGGTGCTGGCAGTGTCCTCAGTGAAGGGTGCCGGTGGTGTCGGCAATGCGGGGGTGCCATTGATTATCCAGAACCAATGTTTAGGTCTAAACAATCTTTTTAGTCAATGTTAAAAACATTGGTACTTCATTTCCAATGTTTTCTTTTAATATCCTATGTCTAGTGCACATACTGCAAGCAGCTATCCTCCCCCTATCTCCATAATTGGCTCTGTGTGCTCCCTTCCCCCAGTCACAGCAATGTGACAGCAGCACCTCTCCTCCTCCCTCCCCTTCTCTGATCATAGCTCCGGTGGCTCTGCGTGCCTCCTCCCCTTACCAAAACATAGCAACAGCCTTTCTATACACACTCCACTTCCCGGTTCCCTGCCACCAACCCATGGTCTTCCCTTGCTCACAAGTATATCATTTTCCTGCTTGCTGAACATCTTATAAAGTTCTAGTTACAGCTAGAAATTGATATTATTGATATTATATCACTGAATCATATAAATTTATTTTTGGAGTAAAAAAAAAATGTTTACACCAAGACTCAAACCCTAAATGCCTGGTGTGATGTGCATATCACCTACAGGTAGAAGCTGTTGTCTTTTACCTTTTACATATTGAAAATGAACTGAAACTGACAACTTCTATTATAGAGTTCTAGTTCCAGCTAAAAATATAGCAACAGTTTTCTTTTCAGCATATGAAGTATGGTGCAGTATTTCCATGTGCTATTTTCTACGGTATGTCATCTCTCTAAGAATGTTATTTATGGCTCCAGTATATGAAATTTAGAGCCATATTTCCAAGCGCTGTTTTATATTTTTTAGCACCTTTTATTGAATATGCAGCCAAAGTATGCAGGGCATTTTGTAAGCCTGTCTGTCACTGCAATGGGAGGCAGCTTACTGTACAGGATCTTTCTCTCCAGCTTTCTACTTAAGCAGCCAAAGTAAGCTTTTCTAAAAATGAACCTGCTATCTGAAAAGTGGTACTACAGTATATTTCATCCTCCTTACACAAGTCCCAACATGTATATCTTGGCCGGGCTGGTTATCTGATGCCATGAACGGCAGGCAATGGCTCAATTTTCAGAAAGGTGTATGCGAACACATCTGTATGTATTATCCATTTAGAAACCTGCTCCACTGTACTGTACATTGTGCCTAATTCAGCATTGCATGCTAGTGCACTGCTGAATGCAGATTCCTGATGTTTGGGAATCTGCACAGATGCAGGACCCATTCTGTGAGTGTGCAGAATGGGTCCTGCTAACTCACTCGCAGACTGTCAGCAGACTGTCAGTGATTGACAGTCTGCTGCCATTTGTGGGTGGGGAGGGAGTGGCAATGCCCTCCATTTCCTGAAATGGGGGCATGTAATTGCCATTGCGGGGAGGGAAGAAGACAGGATCTCCATCAGCTAATGAAGATTTCCTGGCCTCTTTCTCTAAACTGCAGCAGCTGGCTGTGGGCCGATGTTACGCAGATTATCCGATGCTGCGTTGGACAATGCAGCTCAGATAAGTAAGGCACAGGAGGCATGATGTCTCCTGCTGCATTACCATATCTGCAAGGGTTTCAATTGCAAAGCTGTCCATTGGGTCTGAATCAGCAGTGCACGCAAGTGCACTGCTGATCGCAGATTCCCGATTACTAGGAATCTGTGTGTTCACAAGACTCATTCTGCAAGTATAGAGAATGGGTCCTGTGTATTCTCATGCAGACCCTTCTATGCACTGCCTGATTTACAGACAGAGGCATTAAAAGAGTGGTGTGGGCTAGGCCGGGAGTGCCCTGGGCTCACAAGCCAGCCTGATAAGCTGGGGCTTTCTCAGCTGTCTGGTGGCCCAGCGCCATCCACCATCGCAACCATTGACCACCGATGGTTGCTATGGTGATCTCAGCCTCCATTGCAGTGCTGGAATTGCAAATTCAGCAGGGGTTGTCATACACCTCCTGCTGCATATGCATAATAGCAAGGTCGTAATTGCAAAGCGGCCTTCATGTAACTTTGTAATTGTGATCCTTGCTGAATCACCCTCATTGTCCTACATTTGCAAAATCTATACAGTGGATTCAACAGGAAGCAATTCCAGTTTGTTTGATACATCTGTATTTAATACTAATACTGCAATATTTAGTTTTTTGCTAAAAATGGGCAAACATCTGTATCCTACTGCATAACAAGATAATTGGGTCCCAAAATGCACATAAAGAACGCCTGTAGTATCCTTGGCTACACCAAAGTTATCCTGGACTTTAGTAATGTGTCTGCATAGATTGATTATATTGTTCTTTTTTTTGTAATGTAGTATTAAGCTAAAAATGTTATATATTCATATGTGTATAATGTGTATATAGGGCCTAATTCAGAGATAAACGCAACTGAAATTTGCATGCAGATCAAGCTATTATTTGTCTATGCACATGCGTATGCATCACAGTGTGCATGCACGAAGGCAGCAGTGCATCCGCTGTGCATTCAGGCAGACCATGGAGGCCCATTGCAGATTGATTGACAGGAAGTGACCATTTGGGGTTGGGGACAGGGGGTGGTTAGCAAAACGCAGGCGTGCCTGGCTGTTTGTATGCCATAATGTGGGCATGCATAAATTAGCTGCTACAATTGCATACGCAGCTCTGCGTGGCAGAAGAGTTCCATGGCCTACATCAGGTCAGACCTGCCACGAGGATACAATGGCCGCCAATGTACTTCGTTGGTACTGATGTTTAAGTAGGTATGCGTAGTTGTAACAGGTGAGAAGGCTGTAGTGGGCATCTTTATGCTCAGGTGATCTTGGCTAAAATTAGCATATTTTTGCAACTGTGTTGTGTATGGAGACACAGTTGCGGTCGCATTAGCGTGCATTTCTGAATTAGGCCCATAGCATCTTTGATTTTATTTGATTTTGTGATTAAATTAGCAGAATCTCTTCTTTTTCTTCCTAACCGTTACCAATTCCTATTCCAAGTTATGGAATAAAATGTTTTATTCTTTTATGAGTAGCCTTGTCTGCCTTTCTTTGTGTCTGTCTGGGGAAACCTTTCTTCTCTGGTAGGGTAGGGAATATGGAAAAGCTGTTGCCAAAGGAAGAAAACCCTACAAAGGTAGCTCCGACCTGTACATACACCACATCATTTGCATCCTTTACACACCAGGGTATTACAATAAGATTAGATGTGAGTAAGCATAAAAGAAGAGTCATCATTAGCATCCATGCCATGCTGGGTGCAGACGATCCATCAGAAAGAAGTGTACTCACAACTCAAAGTTGCACCAGAACACTGCATACACAGCACACCTATTTCCACACTAGACTATGTGAACATGTTCAGTTGCCACCCATTGACACACATATACCCGTAAGTGGAGATCCATGCAACTTGCATAAAGATTAGAATAACTCTGTACAAATACATTTATCTGTGTGTATGTTAGTCCTAAATGACAGCAATCCAGGCACAATGTGTATGTTCACAACTGTGGCCACTATGCATGTAACTCAGAATCAGACCCATTCTGTGTACACTAACTGGCCACTTTACTAGCTCTACCTTTTTATTTTTGTATTTGCACTGATTTCTTTTTTGAAGCTGGAGGGTGAGATTTTTTAAATGAAATGAAGGAAATTATGTAGTTTCCTTTTTAAATCAACATTGGGGTGTTATTCACATCAGTTTACAATTCATGTGGATATACCGTGACATTATTTATTATATTATATATATATCTTCGATATACAGTAGGGACACATGTTTTTAAATTGTTATATGTTAAACTTTTTATGTTGTATAAGATTATTATTGTGCATACTGACCACCTGACACATCTTCAGTTAATCATTATTGGCATGCTAACACATTTAATTAATCACTATAGGTTTATTTTGTATCCTATTATATTAGTTTTGTTAAATATGTTAAATATTTCTTGAATTAATTACAGAACACACTAGGCCGATGCACTGTGTGCTCAGCCGGGATTGCCGTAGGTGGGGAGTTTTCACTCCCCCACTCCGGCAGATGAGATGTTCATACATCTCATCGGTAGTGGTTTCTGCTTCACCTTGGTAAAGAGGCAAAGCAGGAAGAGTTATAGCGACACGATTCTTTATTTATATAATTAGGGTTCATGCTGCTGTTTCCATTCCAATGGACAATACGGTGATGGATTTGTTAACCTCCAACATTTACATGTCAGAGTGATATAATTAACTACAATCCCCAGAACACAATCGGGGTGAATGTGTCATGATATCTGCTGATTGGCATTGTGGGAAATGTTGTACTTTCTTTCCCAATTGCAGAATTAATATGGACCCATTCACTATATGACTGCACACGTGGGTTTACTTAAAAGTTTTCAACACATGTAAGTTTATACATAGAATATTACATTGTTATGACAAAAGTTTAAGCTACAGTACATTTAGTAATGCTGGTTTATCTCAATTAATTTAGGTAAGATGACATACATAATTAACCGATGGGCTAGCACACACAAGGTATGTTTTATATTTGTAACTGATATTGTACATTTTTTATACCTATGATTGTTGATCACCTGTTAAGAATTTAATGATGTGGATGTAATAAATTGATAGGTTTACATGATTGGTAAGGAAAAGGCTGACCTGGGTATTTAATAATGGTTTTAGTTCACCGACCCCTGTGTTTTGGTTTTGAAACTGTATCTCCTTGTGTTTTGAATCTGGACTGGCTTTGCCAAAATCGCCCCTTGCGTGTTTTGTTTTTGGTTTTGGTTCTGGATCTGTATTTTTTATCAAAAAATTATAAAAACAGCTAAAATCACATAATTTGGGCTTTTGTTTGTTCCTACAGTATTAACCTCAATAACATAAATTCCCACTTGTTTCCAGTCAATTTAGACCATCTCACAGCTCACAATATTGTTTTCATCCAGTTTAGGCCCAAAATTTGCACCAAGCTAGCTGGCTTACTAAGCTAAGTAGCTGCAGTGGGCAGCACAAACATGTGGCAGTTCAACTTCCAACATGGAATATCAGGAAATAAATGTTTTTTTATTATTCAAGAGGCCTGAGGGAGTTGTATTCTGTATGTAGTTGAAGGCAGGAACAGGAAGGGTTGATTGGTAGTAAATTTAATTTTATTTTTTATTCTAAAGTAAGTTTATGAGGTAGAAGGAGAGGGGAGGAGGGGAGGCATTTACATATATATTTTACTCATTCACATCAGTTCTTGCCCGAGAAGAATCATTCAGCACCATGCCTGCTGCTGGGAGTGGATTTTCATCCCAGAAAGGGACCAGGAAGACTACTACCAGTGCTTTCCAAAACAATTAACTGTTAAATAATAATTTGCAAAGATTCCACTTGAAAAGCATTTCCCAACCTGTATAGGGACATTAAAAAAACATAGTTAGTGGCCTCCAAACTGCCACTTAGCCACTGTCCACTTAGCCAGCACAGATATGTGGACAAGTGGAAAATTAATATATTATCTCTATATATATATCCATCTCCCTAGAGATTGTACACAATCATAGTGTCAACTACATACCTGGACTTATAACTGGTATAAATCTTAAAAGGGAAATTAGAGAAAGCCAATATTAGGCTGCATATATAATAATATAAATGATATATATTCAATAAAATGGTCAATAAAAGAACAAATTAAAGTATATTTATTGGAGAATAACTTTGAAAAATAATACACAACAAAGGTTATTGTCACAATTTGAATTCACAAAAAAAAATTCTTACACATATTATTTTTAAAATATTTTGCCTTTATAATTAAACTAATAAAAGTTATGTTATAATTTTATAACTATATTTCTATCCGACTATGTGAATATGAGAAATAGATAATCTGTGTGTGCCCTGTATAAGAATTGTTGCTCTTCTTTTTTCTTTTGTGATTATATATTTATTCTTAGGTGCACCTCCCCATATGAAATAAGTAATCATAGAAGTCAAAGGGGAATAGATTTAGCAAATACATAGTTCCTGTGTGGATACCAAACCTTTCTAGTTTAACAGATATATTGATGAAGACTGTCCTCAGATACTTATCCAGCATGGAACCAATTTCAAATATATACCTAAATGATTTGTATAAGAAATCTGGTTTTAGTTATTTGATAACATTTTGAAGTGTATAACTCAACCCTTAAATATGGCTATATTCAGTCTCAGTGCAGAATTCTTAACACGAAGAGATAAATGGAATGAAGAGTTAGGATCCATTTTTTTCAGATAATCTCACTTCCAATTCAGAAAACATCAACACGTGGGAATAAGATCTAATGCAATATAAGAGATTATTATACCAACAAACTCGTACATGGTGGTATATGACAACATTCGTAAATTATGTGAAACAGAAATAGATTCTGAGAGGATTAAGACCACGTCTCTTCCCTGCCTATGAACTTAATACTGAGAACCTGAATTTTGAATAGGAAGAGACCGTTAAAAAATACTCACATGAGTTAATGCTAATTCTAATTAAACATGACAATTTTACCTTAAAACAATGCTCAAGAGAGATTGATTCTACTAGTGTTAAACTTAAAACATATGAACAAGAAATAAAATTCCAGAAAACATTCAAAAGATACAAATAAGACTTGGCCGAGTATGAAAAAAAAATCAAGGAACGAAAAAGGAATACATTTCAGAGGCATAAGAGAGACTACACAACAGGGAACATCTTTAAGTGGCCTTGTAGAAACCCTAGCACCAAAAGTATTAAAACCCCAAAGAGATATTCCTCTTCTGATTTGGAATCTTCAGGTGTGAAAGATATAATGGATAATCCATTAGAAAGGGTGTCGGTTATAAGATCAAGAGATTTTTTAGATTTCCCTTTGGGACCTACTTTAGATCAAAGACCTCAAAGAGGAAGAATAGGAAGGGGAAGAAGTACAAGGAATCAAGGAAGATGGGAGAATCAGGATACCCCAAGATACAGAAAAGGTCACAGAAAAGATGATAAATCTGAAAATGGACAATATGACATCAACATTAAGAGTTATTATCATCTCAGTTAAAATCCTAATGGAACAACAACTGCATTTATTAAGCAAAGGTCTCTCCTTTTCTCCCACCTGCCATTTACACAGATTTAATTGGGAAAAAGACTTAAGACTTTTTGGGAGAAAACTCCTTTTAAAAAAATTCTTCTCTCATAAACCAGAGATTGATAGATCATCATCCTCTCAAGAAATATAAATGGAAAGGGGAGAGTATGTTCATTCCACTGAAGAAAGGCACATATTACTCATGTTAGAAGAATTGGCTGAAGAATCTGCAGGTAGCATAAAGATAAATCAAAATTTTTCCCCAGTCAAATATATGTTCTGAAGTTTCCATCTATATAGATCTAGTATTGAAAGATCTGGATTCTCTATATGAAAAAAGTTGCACAAGATTTGGGTAAGATAACATCACAAGAGAGGAAATGAAAAATCTCAAGAAATGGAGAAATGGGAAGATGTTGTTCTAAAGCCTTCCAATAAAGGTGGGCAATATTGTCATTTGGGATAAAGAAAAATACACTCAAGAAGCCATGAAACAACTACATGATAAGTCATGTGATACTGTAGGTTATTTACCTTTAATCCCTTGGAAAATTACCAATGGCAGTATAATAACATCATCCAGAATGCCCTTGAAGAAGGAACTATTTACAAAACTGAATATGAATTCTTTAAAATAGACAATCCGGTCATACCAACATATTATATGCTACCGAAAGTCCATAAGAATGAGTACATGCCCCCAGGATGTCCAATTGTCTCAGGCATTAGAGACTTAATGGAAAAAGCAAGTACATATCTGGATACTCATTTAAGGAAGTTTGTGATAGAACTTCAATCCTATATTAAATATACCATGGATGTACTACAGAAAATAGAAGATGTATATATTGGAGAAAATACTTGGCTAGCAACTTGTGACATAGAGTCATTATATACCAGCATCCAACATGAAAAAGGAATCCAATCCATAAGATATTTTCTTGAGATGGAAGGAATAACCAACTTTGGGAAATTTTTGTTGCAATTACTAACATTTGTACTCACCAAAAATGTCTTTGTCTTTAATGACCAATTCTTTCTCCAGGTGAGGGGCAAGGCAATGGGGGCAACTTGTGCCCCCACGTATGCTAATATCTACCTTGGCTAGTGGGACAGACACATGGTATTTAGTGAAGAAAATGAAAGATACACTAAACACTTATTATTATGGATGCATTATATAGATGACATCCTGATACTGTGGGATTGTCCTAAAGAAGAACTGGAGGAATTCATCAAAATTCTACACATCAATCAATTGAATTATAAACTTACCACAGAGATCAGCCATAAAGAAATCAGTTTTTTGGATTTGAGAATACAAGTGGCAGAAGATGGCAAACATGTAACTGATTTATTTAGAAAGCATACTGCAACTAACAATGTACTCCATTATAGCAGTTCCCATTTCCCATCTTTGCTGAGAGGCATACCCAAGGGTGATTTTATGCATTTAAAATGTAAATTTTCAAATCCAGGACAATACAAAATAAGATGCCAAGAACTGAGCCTGAGATTAATAGACAGGGGATATAGCAAAAGAGCCATTAAAAAGTCTAAAACATGAAGAAAACCAGAGGAACAGACAGCAATTGATATGCCCCAAAAACAGACTAAAAGAAGATTCTACAGAGGCGCGGTTCATTAGTGAATTTTGTAGAGAATGGAGGGAGATTCAATACTACAGAAGCACTGGTATGTACTGATGTTAGATCCGGATTTGGCAGCAAATTTGAAATCCAAGATACAGATGTCCTGGAGAAGAACTTAGAACTTAAAGGATAATCTAGTGTATAGTCACTTCACTAGGAGATCCAAAAAACAATTGTAGTAACTGGTTCATATAAATGTGGTGGATGCAAAGCATGCCATTATATGATGAAGACAAAGGAATTTGAAGACAAATTCCACAAAACACATAAGATCCAAGATTACATTAATTGTAATACATCAGGAACTATTTATTGTGTTAAATGTCCAAGTGAAAAAAATTATAGAGGCATGACTACCAGACACCTCAAGCAACGGATATTAGAACACATGGGAAATATCAGGAATTCCATTTCTGATTTAACCAAGAAGAAACAGATAAAATCTATTGCCCGACATTTCCATGATCATCAGAATGACTTAAAATTATTAAAAGCCTTTGGTATTGACAAAGTCCAAATGGGTATTAGAGGTGGAGATTTAACACAAGAACTGCTGTGGAGAGAAAGTAGATGGACCTATAAAATGGGAGGTCTAAATCCAGTTGGACTGAATGAATACATCAACTTCGGGGTCTTTTTATAGATAAGATCTTGACCTAATAAATAATCTGGCATACAATATTATTGAAACAAAGAGGTCTGATAATAGGTGAAAATCAGTTAAAATCAAGTTAATGTACATTTTTTCATAATCTATATATTTTTTACATACTATAAAACGATATAGGAAAGTAGGAGTAATAAAAAAAATATAATTAGATACACAAGATATTTTAACTATAATTTATAGATATAACTTATTTTATGTTATACACTGTACACTTACATATAATAAGTGAAAATCAGTTAAAATCTAGTTAATGTACATTTCTTTATCATTTTTATATAATGTATATATTTTTTACATACTATAGAATGATATAGGAAAGTAGGAGTGATCACAAAATATAATTAGATACACATAAGATATTTTTCACTATTAGTATAATTTATAAAGATATCACTTATTGTATGTTATACACTGTACACTTACATATAAATTACACAATACACTTAATCTTTACATTATAGTGGGTTCTTAATTCAATATTTGAATATATAGTTATGCACAAAAGTTTGATGTGAGTTTGCACTTCATAAATCCCACGATGACATAGTTAGTAGAGGCTGTTAATTTTACACAATTATTACACACTATTCTATTCACTCAATCTATAATTACTTCTTTAAATTTAAATTACACATTATATATGATAATTCTATATGTATTACTAATTCACAATATACATTTTATCTACTTATGCACTATATTAAATATTATTGGTAAATTTCATATTTTAGGTTATCAATTATAAGATACTATTATATTAGTAACTTTATTATGTTAGGAATAAATGTATATTTTCTATGCTAACGCCTATTAAAATAGTGGAATAAGCACATTTTTCACACTAGGTTGTTCTGAGGATCATAAATTCATGAATGAAAACTATCAGTTACACCTCATTGGATGCTAATTCTACTAGCTAATTCTGACTGGAGGATTGAGCTATCAATCACCAAAATTAATCTGGATTGGAGGACTGAACCATCAATCATCACTGATAGAAGATGTTTGGTTATACACTCGTTTAAGAAGGAAGGCAGCCCACAGGATGGGTTGGTCCCTATGAGTAAGCCACTGGCTAAACGTGCATCATGGTAGGGAGGACCTGCTGCACAGCATCTCCTCCATTTTTATAGACTTTAACTGTATATTGTGTTACAAATAGATGTGAACCACTAATCAATGTGAAACAACGCTATAGTATGTGCTGCTATAATCGTGATTACCACGGAATATAATATGAAGTCAATGAATACACATGGTTAAAAAAATACAGCTGACTTCTGTGTGCATACTTATGATTGAATCCAGCTACTGCAGCCATTAGGAACACATTATATATCTATGTAATGATATCATATTAGTGTAGAAAGAAAGTTTGTTTAGTAACATACTAAATATATAATTGCCAGCCATGCAGCATGTCTATTTGATGTAATAAAAGTGCTCTATATAGACTTTGTGTTTTTTTGTGATATGGAATGATAGTTGGACTGCATATGTACCAGCAAAATACAACATGTAACAACAGAGAAACAGTGATTTAACAGTTTGTATTCTTGAATGGATATATTATATCTGATTGAGTTAGATGTTTGAAATTGACACCATGTTACAAAACTGAGTATTGCTGAATGAACATAGTGTATTCATTGGGAATTCTGAGTGCACGTCTATTAATACAGTGTTTAGAATAAGAATCTTATGTGCATGTATATTATAGCACTTGGGACTTATCTACAAGTCCAATGAAAGGCTATAAATATTGGCATCACTCTCAGTTACCAGATATCATAAAGTGAAGAACATACATAGTGCCATTTATATTAGAGCCAGTTCATTCACTTTATAACAAATACATCTTTTTAAGTTCAGAAGGTTATTTTAGAATATACTGACACCTAGGGAATGAAAAAGAAAACTTTTTCTAAGTAATTAAGGAGAAAATTGTTCACTCCCACAGATATAAGCTTGGAATAATATGACATTTAAGTTCAATAAACTAATATAAGGTTGATGGTATTAATATTAAAGAGTCAAATGAATATATTCTCTCTATATATATCCATCTTCCTAGAGATTGTGCACAATCGTAGTGTCAGCTACATACCTAGACTTATAACTGGTACAAATCTTAAAAGTGAAATTAGAGAAATCCGATATTAGGCTGCATATATAATATTATAAATGATATATATTCAATAATGTGGTCAATATAAGAACAAAATAAAGTATATTTATTGCAGAATAATTTGGAAAAATAATACACAACAAAGGTTATTGTCATAATTGTAATTCACACACAAAAATTTTGTACACATTATTTTTGAAATATTTCCCCTTTATAATGGAACTAATAGAAGTTATGTTTTAATTTTATAACCAGATTTCTATCCTACTATGTGAATATGAGAAAAAGATAATCTGTGTGTGCCTTCTATAAGAATACTTGCACCTTCTTTTTTCTTTTGGAACAGAGCAAATGCAAGATTTAAGATTTAAGGTTTAAGTCTTACTTTGTGTCTTTCTTGAGAATCCTTGAGTGATATGCCTGCTGCTGGTGCTGCTGGGAGTGGATTTTCATCCCAGAAGGAATGAAGATGTTGTTTCTTTCTTCCCAATAGACACACATCTAAAGAGATGTAAAGAGCTGTTGGTAAGCAAATTGTCAGCTCAAGTGGCACATGATGCAGTGATGGCTTCTTCTTCAGTTTCTCCAGCAAGTGCATTTGCTGAGAAAAACATAAACTTTCAACACAACCACTGGTGATGCAGATAAGTCAACATAACCAAGTTTTAACTTTTAACATCTTGTCGGTTCAGAATTGCCTACAATTAATGATAACTCTACCGCAACTCCATCTAATATGGTCACCATTCAAAGAATGGTTGAGGACTATTTAAAAAATGTTAATGATAGCATCCAAATAGGCATATCACACAGTACGTTTGACTACTGGCAAGAAAAAAAGGTAATTTGGAGGCCCTTGCACAAACTGGCTTTGCTTAACTTGAGCTGCCCACCCTCCAGTATGTACTCTGAAAGAGATTTCACCACAGCCCGGAACCTGTCAGTGGTATACAATCTGGAAACTGGCTGCCTTAATACCGGCAGCCGGCTTCCCGACTGTTATATCCCAGTGAGGGTGAAATGCCGGGCATCTAGATGTAGACACCAGACATTTCCCCGACAACGGGAGACAGGCGCCCGGCATCCCGATTGAAGGGATGCCGGAAGCTGAGAGCAGACAGCCGCAGAGGGGGAGGGTTAGGTTTAGGGCACCCGGGGGGACTTAGGGTTTGGCACCTCCCAGGAGAGTCAGGAGTAGGCTAGGGGGAGGGAGGGTTAGGGTTAGGCACCCCCAAGGGGGACTTAGGGTTAGACACCCCCCCGGGGGACTTAGGTTTAGGCAGCGGGGAAGGGGGGGTTATGGTTAGGCACTTGGGGGGAGGTTAGGGTTAGGCACCTCTAAGGAGGGATAGGGGGTTGGTTAGGTTAGTATGTACTTACCTTAGGGATGATCAGGATTTCCAGCACTGTCGGGCTTCTGCTGCCGGGCTCTGCTCATCTGTCAGTCAGGTGCTGCCGGGAATCAAACCATGCGGCCGGCGGTATTTCATACCGATTCCCTGTCAGTGATCGGCCTATAAGGCTACTTCCCCGAAAATGTGGAAAAGATGATGTCCATTAAAATGAACTACAAATTGTATGAGAAGACCTTTACCATCAATTATGTGCAAAAATTACAGAGGCACCTGTAATGGTGGATTCCAGTGGGGAAAATATAATATTATGTGAAGATGATGTATACAGTGATGAGGGTGAGGAATTGGATGATGATGATGGCGACAACATCTTGCCTCTGCAACGCCAGTTTGTGCACATAGAGATCATTGCCAGCAATGTAAGCTGCCCATTGGTAGCTTGTTTTGTGGGGGCCCAAACAAAATAATCACTTCATGATTGAGGATATTGTTTATGAAGGTGTTGGTGGGGAAGATGGCAGGTCATTGGACCTAGCAGAGAGAAGGGAGCTAGCTGATGCTGGACTGCTTGTTGTTACTTTTTTAGCCAATGTTTATGAATTTTACAAAAACATCTTAGATGGATGTGCTGCAGATGCTGTAACAGGGTGTGTTTCCTAGATGGTTAAGGTCCTTATCTCTACTAATTTTGGCTTTACAACTGGTACAGATGCCTTCACAACTGTTGTCAGGATTTGGATTTAAATAATTCCATACCGAAGATCTGGCTTTTCTGGTCTTATGCCAAGGCATGCCAAGGCATCACCCCATCCTATAACCCCAGTTTATATTGTTACCCCAGCCTATACCATCACCCCAGATTATACCAGCACCCAAGCCTATATTATCAACCCATCTTGTGCTTTGCACTCCTTGTTAGATTAGGGATTCATTGTCCACTTTAGTGGATGTGAGCTCCATTTTAGTACATATCACCACACCCCCTACACATCTTCTGACCTCGGCTACAGGAGGAGCAGCTGCACTCTGGAATATGGTTGCATGGAGTTGCCCCTCTGACTTTCTGAAATTCAGGTAGAGGGGCCAGGGGTAGGTAGTAGGGACACTATAATCATAGAACACAGTTTTAGCTGCTTTATTCCATTTTTTAAACCATATCCTCTATTTTCACCTTTTGAAAATATGTTTATGTGAATCTTAGCAAAGACATTTGTGATGTCATTATGTTTAATATATTATGCACGTTATTTAGCACTTTGTTGTGATTTTGTAGTCAGCATGTAGACTAATCATTTATTCATGATTGAGGAAAGAAGTGAAAAGTTGCATTTTTTATTGCTAACTTTGTGTTATTTAATTGTAAAATTGTGAAGTTTCCACTTACAGTGTCACAAGATATTTATGAATAAGAAAAGAATAACACACTGCGCTACCACTAAGTGTCACAATATTTTTTTACGAATACACTGAATTTCCACTAACAGTGTCAATATTTTTATGAATATATAGAATTCTGTAGTGGATACACTACACTTCCAGGTGCTGATATTGTATAATTGATTTTAATAATTTTAAATACCACCAGCTGCAAGTAAAGGGTCTAGTTAGGACATTAAAAATAGCAAAAAATTAAAAAAATATTTTATTTACTGAGCATAGTGGTATACTGATAACATCTAATAATATAGTAGATATACAGATCTGGTGTTTGCTTACTACTGATATACAGGAGGTTTTCATATATTTAAACATCAATAGTTTTAATCAAATCTAGACAATAGACAACCCAAAATGTAAACACAATTATATAATCACAGTTGGTATAATAGCATAAAAAAGAATGATGATTCTAGTACTTGAATCAACATTCTTTTTTATGCTATTATACCAACTGTGATTTTATAATTGTGTTTACATTTTAGGTTGTCTATTGTCTAGATTTGATTATAACTATTGATGTTTAAATATATGAAAGTCTCCTGTGTATAATTAGTAAGCAAACACCAGATCTGTGTATCAACTTAATTATTAGATGTTATCAGTATACCACTATGCGCAGTAAATAAAAGTTTTCTTCATTTTTTACGAATACACTGCATTTTCCACTTACGGTGTCACAATATTTTTTATGAATACACTGCATTTTCCACTTAGTATGACAATATTTTTTACAAACACGCTGCATTTTCCCACTTACAGTGTCACAATATTTTTAATGAATACACTGTTTTCCACTAACAGTGTCACAATATTTTTTATGTACACACTGCATTTGAACTAATAGTGTCAATATTTTTTAATTATACACTGTGTTTCCACTAACAGTGTCAATATTTTTTACGAATACACTGCGTTTTCCACTACAAGTATCACAATAAATTTTACGAATACACTGCGTTTTCCACTAAGTGTCACAATATTTTTTTCAAATACACTGCATTTTCCACTAACAGTGTCACAATATTTTTTTCAAATACACTGCATTTTCCACTAACAGTGTCACAATATTTTTTATGAATACACTGTGTTTCCACTAACATTGTCAATATTTTTTACAAATACACAGCATTTTCCACTTACAGTGTCACTATATTTATTATACACTGCGCTACCACTTACAGTGTCACAAATAATATGTGTATGAATATTATACTGCGGTCTGGCAGGCAGCATCACAGTAAAAATATAAAATAATAATAATATAGTACTCTGGGGTACAGCACAAAAAAAATATATATAATTTTTTTATTAATTATATTATTATTAGCTTTTATTTTTTTATACACTGGGCACCCTTGGATGGACAGAGCACCCCTGAATGGACACAGCAACCTCTGCCCCTGGATGGACACAGAAATCCCTAGATGGATACAGCAGCCCCTGCCCTGGATTGACACAGCAGCCCCTGGATGGACCGAGCAGCCCTTGCCCTAGATGGACACAACAACCCCTGGATGGAAACAGCAGCCTCTCAATGACACAGAAGACCCTGGATGGACATAGCAGCCCCTGGATGGACACATCAGCCCCTGCCTTAGATGGACACAACAGCCCCTGGATGGACACAGCAGCCACTGCCCTAGATGGACACAGCAACCACTGGATGGACACATCAGACCCTGGATGGACACAGCAGCCACTGCCCCTGGAAGGACACAGCAACCCCTTGTTGGACACAGAGGCCCCTGCCCTTGATAGACTCAGAAAGGATGGACACAGCAGACCCTCTTGGATGAAGCACAGCCCTGACAGCCCAAGACTCAGCAAGCAAATGGCACTTATCACTGTGGCAAGGGACTTTTATACAATCCAAAACCAGCAATAATCCGACAGCGGGATGATGACATTTTGCCTCACTTTGAGATCCGAGTCAGGTGGGAAAACCTGAGCCGGAACTCGGTTCATGCTTCGGAACTGGAAGTTCGGGTGGGTCCGGTTCTCAGGGAACCGGACCCTCTCATCTCTATTTCAGAGGCATGAGGCCACACCATTGATAAATTCCAAGCGACAAAATGCATTTTCTGGCCTCCAACGTATCTTGCTGTCCAGATCAATTGGACCGCTGGCATCGACAAATCCACATTTGTCTTGCAGATAAGCCTTTTTATATTTTTTTATAGTAATCACCAATTTTTAGAGGTTTTTTAAAAGATTTTATGAATAATTCAAAACACTATTACACTATGCCAGCCTGCTATGGCTGTGATTTGTTTTAGGACTCACTGTGGCTTATATGTCATGGGTTTTCTGGGAGATTTGGACATTTGCATTGATGAATTTTATAGATATGCCTATCTGAGGCCTCTTCAGTGTACAGTATGTGAGATGTATTGGTGTAGTAATCCAAACAAATTTAATTCAGTATTACACCATGTACTAGATTGGACTTGTTGGTCTGAAGCTGATTCAGACTTGCCAAATGGACTCAGCCATATAGAGTTATAGACTGCACATGAATTATGTGAATACATCTACAATAATATAAACATTGTAAGCTTCATCTTGGGGAATTTGATTATTATTGATTTCTGTAGTCTTGATAATTGTAAATCAAACATGGTTTGTACACATTGCTGCATTAGCGATCATTACACTCAAAATAAGCAGCAGTGAGTCAGCAATCAAGTGTTAGAAGCTCTTGTGAGCAGGGTCGGTGCAGGTTATCAAGACATCATAGGCAAAGGTTCACAATGCTGCCCCTGCTTCCCCCAAACACTATGATCATCCCCTTACATACACATTCACATATACTCTAGCTCCCTAGTAGTACACAGACTACAGTTGTGAAAAGATGCGCACGTGCACTGACAAACTGCAAATTGCAGGCAAAAAAGCAGCATATTCCATTTACATCTGACTCTAATGATGGGTACACATTTAGCAATGTGTACCCAGCACAATCTCATTAGCAATGCGTCCCAGTGGGGGTCCTGGCATCGGCAAGTACATACACACAGCATGGCCCTCGCTAACGATTTTGCGCGTGGGAGTGTGCATCATCAGTGACATTGAGGGTACACACTAGACCACAGGATCTCAAACTCTGTCCTCAGTGCATGTTTTCCAGGTTTCCACACAGAATCACAAGTCAAATAATTAGCTCCACTTGTGGAACTTTTAAAATGTTCCAGAGAGTAATGACTACACCTGTGCACATGCTGGTTGACATGGAAAATGTGTCCTGTGTGGGGTCCTGAGGGCCGAGTTTGAGAACTACTGCACTAGATGATGTGCCCTATATGTCGTCCGAATTGGCCGGATTAGACAACATATCATCTAGTGTGTAGCGGCCATTAGGCCTTTAAAGGTTAAAAAAATTATAAAACAGACATGTCTGTATTATGTAATAACAAATTAATCTGTTTAACAACAAAACATACTTTCATTATTTCATTAGCCTAGGTTATATATATATATATATATATATATATATATATAAAGAATTTAGTCTTGCAATCTACTTAACATATCAAAATACCTGGGTGCCCTCCCTAGAATTCATGTATGGCTCCAAACACAGCTGCAGGATAGGCGGCACTCCTAAGTAGGTATTTCCAATGTTTCAAATGTTTAATCACATTTTTTGTCAGACAATCCTAAAGATACACCTTTACAAAGGGGCGTTGTGGCCCCGTAACGTCGGCTACTTTTTTCTATTATGTTTTGAATACATTTATATGTTTTGACAATTCCCACAGTGTCCTGCTGCATTTATTTTTCATTTATCAACAATTTATACTGACGACATCCGGGTACCCATTCAAAAACCATAGCAAAGGGCAACAAAAGACAAAAGCTATCTTTTTGGGGCACTCTTGAAAAAAATTAATTAATTGAAATATTAAAGAATATTGATTATGGATGATATTATGGTCAATAAAAATGTTTAACCTTTATTAGATTCCCTCTTAAAAGAGTGATGGCTAATACACTCCAAATACATAGTCAATACACAAATGACACAAAACATTTTGATATAACACACAGATCATTCTGAATTGACATACATAAATGTATGTTTAAGGTCGAAACCCTGAGAAAAAGCAATAAATAGAAAATAATGTACCCTACTGATTGCATTTCAGGAGTGCTGGTCTGTATGATAGATAGACAGACAGACAGACAGAATGAATTTGTTAATTTACATTGATCAGAAAAACAAAAGCAGCAGGAAATGTACAGTAATAAGTGTACTTTTTAAACTGTATAATAGTGTTTAAGACTAAGTATAATACAGCATAATTGTTTAGATGAGCAGAAACAAGGAGGCTGACATTTCAGGATATCTGACAGCCTCACTTACCTTTCAGACTCCAGGAACAGGGAAGGGGTAGATAGTGACACAGATGTGTTTGCAAAACTCAGCAGACAAAAGTAAATAATATCCAGGTGCTGCACTCTTGGGCAGATATAACACAGGGCCTGATTCAGAGCCAGACACTCTGACAGAGCGCTCACTAAATCAGGGCCGGCCCTCTGTTTTATTAGAGCGGCCTCCTGGCCGCTCGCATAGCTGTGGGTGACCACCCACAGCTATAGCGAGTGGCCAGGAAGATGGTCGCGATGGTCAAGACCACCACTACCATCGGGCTTGCGACGAGACCCTTGTGGTAGGGTCTCGTTGCCACAAGCCTTAGAGTGCTTTTGGCTCTAACAGAGCCAAAAGCACTCCCACTGACATCACATGTGATGTCAGTGGGGCCGGCCCCAGTCGGTAGGTGTTCCCATGGGAACGCCTCCATATGGGCAGCCACGCCCCTAGCCCGCCCACCAAAGGGGGCGTGCTGTCAGTCAACATCGACAGCACGCCCCCTTTGGTACGAGACCCGGAGCGACGGCTTGTCCGTCGCTGTCCGGGTCTCGTGCATGTGCACGACGGAGCTGGCTCTGTCGTGCACATGAGCACTGGGCCACCATTGACCTGCTTGTGAGCGCATAGCGCTCGGAGCCGGTATGTATCAGGCCCACAGTATTCACCTTCAGCCTGTCACAACCCAGCATGCAGCTGCTTCTCCCTACAAAGCATTAGCCAGCTTCTCAAGGCCCCCATACATCAGCAATTGATTGCAGCAATTCTTACAATTTGCAATCGATTGTGTATAAAAATCTTTCCCTTTTTCAAGCGATTGTGTCATCTCTGCGATTGAAAAATGGAACGATTTTTATACCCAATCGATTGCAAATTGCACGATTACTGCAATCAATTGCTGATGTATGGGGGCCTTTAGTCTAACTCATCTACGGGGTGGCGTTACTCTAGGGGGTGGAGCTACTCTGTGTGCTGGACTGAGTGAGGGGAGCGGAGGAAACAGCAGGGGACAGAAGCTGCAGGTGCTGGGCTGGCTGTATAAGAAGAGAGAGCACATATAATGTGCGTGACTAGCCCAGAGAGCAGAGCAGGGGAGAGCAGTGACTGCGCCTGTTAGCAAGTGCAGCTGCCGTAAGCAGCAAGGAGATAAAGGATGTCTATCAAAGACATCATCCATGATTATGGCAGGCGGACTCAGTGGTGTCCTCTAGTGGCCAGTGCCCTAGGCAGCTGTGTAATGGAAGTGCCGGCTGGCTTGTGGGGAGTAAGGAGTAAAAGAGTATGAGGATAAGCACATGAGGGAAGAGGGCCCTGCTCGTGAGGACCTACATTCTAAAGGGGAGGGGCACACAAGCAGTCGTGACACAGATGGTGTAGACAGGGAGCAATAAGCATGTAGCATGCAGTAGTGACTTCTAGTGGGATAGGATGAGAGCTGATAGGTCTTGATGAAGTAGTGGGTCTTGAGAGCCCGTTTGATATACACACATATATATATATATACATATATATATATATATATATATATATATATACATAGTATATACTGTATATATATATATATATAATGCTAATATACAGTATATAGCATAATATACCTGATTTACATGTCTTTCATATAAGAGATGATATCAACAATCATGACTGCTGATTATTCATTTCAGATGCCTAATCCACTCAACTGCTCAAATTGGTAAAAACAGAAGGTATGAGACGCCTTCAATCTAGGCTAGCACCCCTTCCCACCTGTCCCTTATTGGTTTTAAGCAGGGATCTGGCATTTTGACTGCACTGTAACAAGAGGCACAATCTAGGTAAGTCCTAAAAATGTTTACACTGTAGTGCAGCTTAGGGTTGATTTTTGGGGTGTGGGTCCCCTGGATTGCTTTGGTTGGGCTACTTCAAGGCATCGCATTATATACACATTTTTCCTTTCTTGCACCTTTAGTACTTCCATTGTTTGTTTAATATATATGTATTATTTTCACATCTTTTTTTTTCACCTCCCTACATGCAGCAGCAGCTGCTCTTATTTATCCTACACCTTTTTATACTTCACCTTTCCTTATTGGAGTGATGCCCTGGGGTGGCTCAGCTGGGCTGGTTTGGGGGTGTCCTGCACTCTGGATTTCAACCCCAGTAAGTTAGGGACCTACCCTCAGAGGTTACCTGGGAGCGGTGGGTAGGCCCATAACCATGGCCATGATTATGCCAAAACCTCTTTTATTATTTGCAAAATTCTATTGCAAAATGTATTATTAAATATAATGGGTAATGTTGTAGTTGTGCATCTGTAATTAATTTTGTATGTTTACAACAATAGTCTCCACAGGTAGCACCTCCCATTATATATATTTTCACGGTGTGCAGTCTAGGGCCCCCTTTCCACCTATAATTACATAGTCATAATGGAGATTTTTACTCCTGTGTAATATGTAGCTGTCTTGTTTGTTGTTTAGTTTTATAATTGTCTGGATCAACATTAGTACAATGTATATTGGAGAGATTTAGTAATATAATGTTTCTGTCTGATATTGATGGTGGTGAGATACAGAAGAAGCAATGTACCTTGGCATTGAATAGCTTTTATACACTGTTGGAAAGACATATTGTAGCCAGGTCTATTTCTCTAATCAGTACTGTATGTTTGAGTAGACTGTTACTAAGTTTCAAAGGATAAAGCTCTTGTGAAAGTCACAGCAAGGTCACCCCTTCTGCACAAACCTTGATGATATTAACACTGTACACTCTGCTGACATTTATAGGTATGGATTTGACCCTCTGTACAGTATATAAAATAAAGACATAAAACCCCTTAATAGAATTGATGAAGGTGCAGTTTTATCCTCCGCAGAAGCACACAATATCAGTAGAAATAAAAGTATACTGTACAAAGATATGTTACTCATTTTGAGAACTGAGGTAATAACTTTTCAATTTGAATATATTGCTGTCAAAATTGACTGTTGTTAATGTTTTCAAATTAAAGAATAATCATAATATCTGATTCTACGATAATATTGAACACATGATAAATTAATGGTTCATCACAACATTTCGCAATGAAACTACACATAAAAGCAGATTGGTGTTATCATTTATCACAATTGTCAATGGTAAAATCCATGTTGAAAAATTACAAATTAATTAATGTACTGTTAATTGTCTTACTATTTAAAAAGACAACTGTTCTCTCAACAGTATGTTCACACATTGACAGAACATGTTCTTTAATATATATTATATGTGATAGTTACACTCGACTCTGTACACACTGTTTTGATTGAACAATTGATTGAAGATTGAACAATTTGTATTGCTTGTCTATTTCTGCTAAATAAAACTAATGTTTTGTATTTTTTGGAAAAAGAATACATAATTCTAGAAACTTATAAAAATAAACTGTCATATATAAAAAAGTAGTTTGATAACAGTTATTAATTTAACTATTTAAGTATATATCAAAATCATTATGGAATAATAATATAATATGTTTTTTCTTCGATGTGAAGAACCCACCAGTGTGAGGAGGAACCAAGGAGGAGCTGGATGGCAAGCTGCCAAGGAGACCATATTCCTCTCATCCTTCTGGTACAGCACATTCACCATCTGTGCACCTTTTGTAGGATATAGACAAAAGTTCTGTAGAAACAAAAGAAATACTCAAGAATTTCTATCAAATCATCAAGGAGATGAAGGATCAACAGGCATATAGCACTATGCTGGGCAAATAATATCAGAAAAAAGGGAGTTGGGACATCACTGAAAATTTGCAATAAATAGCAAAAATAAATTAAATAATATTACGCACATTCTAATGGTCTTTTTCTATTTTACATACATACAGAATACATACAAACAGAGTATATGCTGTTCATAGTAAAGATATTGGTTATAGTTCTTGAAGTAGAAAAATATATGCTGCTTGCTGAAATGTGTATTGAGTACATCAACAAGTTAATTTCATATAAAATGAGTACGTTTTACTATGTTTTAAACACATGGCAACTACATTTTCATGCAGCATATAGAGATAATTTTGTAAGAGACTCTTAATCATGGTTTTGCTAAACATGTTTTATATTGTTTAGGCCCACAATCAAATGTGACACTACAGTATACCGTGTTTTATAGTCATAATATTTAGCATTAAATTGGTCTTACAACTGAAGTGTTGGTGAATTATATTGCCTTGATAGAAATAGACATTTTAGAGTCCCCAGACTCAAGGTCCATCTTGTCTGACTCCTTGGAGGTAAACTTGACCTCTCCATTCAAAAGGTACCCCACTACTACTGGCAATGTTAAAAAAATGGCACAGAGAGAAATAATGTTACAGACTGTTAATAAGGGAGTGTATTATTGTGCAGACTACATTTTGTTCCTTCAGGGAGGCTTCAATCCCTGTTCTAAAATAGCCACAAAGGTTAGCACTGAGCATGTGCTTGGGCCATCATGTCCTTTCTGTGAGAGAGTGACACAGTGGGAGACAGATGACAGACAACATCCAATGTATATATGAAATCTCATCAAGACCAGTCAATGCAAGTGGAGAATCCCAAATATCTGACCCATTAAAGGGTTGTGTGAAAGTGTATACCATATGTGCCTTTTTTCTGTGGCTGCAAAACACAAGGGAGGACGTAAGAGTACAAAATGTAGATATTGTCTTCTAAAAGAAAAAGAAACATACTTTAGTAACAGCTACTAATCTTGATAGTCACATATGGATCAAACTATGTGCAATATATTAGATTTTCCCAAATCAGCTGCATAAGGAATATTCTGTTAAAATACATGCAGCATTGTGGCAATTATATGACTGTTTAGGCATCAATGACTTGGGAAACCATGCCTCTGTGCTTATTTCTGTAATATCAACCCAAAGGAGTCACAGAAACCCTCTGGAAATATGGCACCCTGGACCTCATTCAGAGGCGCTCGCAGGATTCAGAGTGTTCACTCTGAATGACGGTGGCTACATGTATTTTGTGACCCGGCCTCCTGACCACCCACAACTTTAGCAAGCGGCCAGGTTAATGCAACCATCGGGGCTTGCGACGAGACTTTTATGGTAGGGTCTTGTCTGCCACAAGCCCCAGTGAGCCTTTTGCTCTATTAGAGCCAGAAGCTCACCACTGACATCACGAGTGATGTCAGTGGGGCCGCCCCCAAATGGCAGGCATTCCATTGGGAATGCCTCCATTTGGCAAGCCACCCCCCGCCCCGCCTACAAAACGGTGCGAGCTGTCGATCACCATCGACAGCCACCCCTTTTGCAGTAAGCCCCGGAGTGAAAGAATTTCTCTCTCACTCCGGGGCTTGAGCACGTGCAGTGCGGCTGCTGCGTGTGTGCAGGGCTTCTACATCAACCCGCTTGCAAGTGCATTGGCGCTTGCAAGCAGGTCTGAATGAGACCCCCAGTCTACAGCTGAGGGACTGTTCATTTAATTTGGTGACAGTGGCCTGCTTCCAAGAAATATTTGTCTTTTTGGATATGATATATGCCAATTTCTGAGAATTTAGGGTGATGTGCTATGCTTAATAATCAGTATTCATGAGCTTGTGTAACTTGAAGTGGATATATATCAATTGTGTTTGAGATAGATTAAGTTTTTTTTTATTAAAATCATGCTGTGTTACATATGGCTGGTTTATGAATTGTACTTTTCATTGAAACTTGAAGTAAACTTTTTTGCTTACTTCAATCTCAGTTGTCAGACAATCAGTTATTTCACTATAATAGCTTGTAAACACATGATTTCCCATATCAGTTGAATGAATGCTCATATAAGCATATGGTAGTGAATCACACTTCCATGGTTGCCCACCACTACTAGTTTGAGTGTGACTCAGAATTAGCACTGTAGTCTGGACATTACAATTTTATATAATGGACATAGTATGTATGGGTTAAGTGGTCCTGAGTCAAACAGGAACCACACCACATAATCTGCACTCATTCCATAAACTTACATGCAACCACCTCACTTTGCCATATTCTCAGAGATATATGCATGTGCAGTAACAAAATAACTGGAAAAATTGGGACAGTTCTATTATCACAAAGATATTCACAAGCACATGATTAGAATGTTCTCAGTGCACATGCCAATGTGTAGGGTGTACCCACAAAGAGGCTGCACACAGGCCCCATCCTCTGATAGAATGCTCCTGGAGTATACCTGCCAACTCTCCTGGAAGGTCTGGAAGAGTCCAAATTTGTGGGGCTCACTCAACCTTCTGAAAGAGTGGGGACTTCTCCCAGTATGGTTCACTTTCCATCTGAAATGTGTGGCAAGGAAATTGGATGATGCAATTCATATTGAATCAAAAGTCCTGAATTATGGCTTTGAACAGCCATGGGCAGTGACTTAGTGCAGTAAATTGCAGTTTGAAAAATTGTGGGGCCACAATAACTATTGCCGCAAGTTTGCGTTTTTTAAATGCACAATCAGTTTGTAATACAGAGACCTCTCTTTTAAACAGAGCCCACTACTAGTTTCTAAAGTCATGAAATCACCATAGTGTCTTCGTCTGGGTCAGTGCCGACAGTACTGACAGTGCCACAAGTGTGCATCTTAAAACCAACACTCAGTTTGTAATACAGAGATCCCTCTTTCAAACAGCCTGCTACTAGTCCCTAAAGTTATGAAATCACTATAGTGTTTAAGTCTGGGATGCACTGTGCATTACTCCCGACATACTGGGCATGCGTAGTGCTATGATCCTCCATATGCCACAGCATAGCACGACTGGCATATGGAGCGGCTCCACTGGGCATGCGTCAGAGATCCCATTGCAACTCCTCCACTTGGCATGTGCCAGAGATCCCATTGTAACCCCTTGAAGATGACCACCACAGCGAACATACAATCAGTTTGTAATACAGAGACCTCACTTTAAACAGAACCCACTGCTAGTTTCTAAAGTCATGAAATCACTACAGTGTCTAAGTCTGGGACAGCACTGACAGTAACACAAGTGTGCAACTTCAACCACACAGTCAGTCTCTAATACAAAGCTACAAAGCTCCCTTTGTCACTGTGTGTGACTCCCGACCCACTTGGTATGCACAGTGCTATGATCCTCCATACGCCATGGCATAGAGCGACTAGCATATGGAGCAGCTCCACTGGGCATGTGCTAGAGATCCCATTGTAACCCCCATCAAAGCGTTGACAGCACCGACATTGCCACAAGTGTGTCCATTAAAATGCACACTCAGTTTGTAATACAGAGACCCCTCTTTTAAACAGAGCCCGCTACTAAAGTCATGACATCAATAGTCTGGGACAGCACCGACATTGATGCAAGTGTGCTGCTTCACACACAGTTAGTGTGTAATACAGTGCTGTGTGTGCCTGTGAAATATTTTTATAAAAAGTACAGGACTCACACACTTAATGATTTAAGACTTTATTAGACATTCTTCTACAGCCCTGATTCCATGACAAAAACACAGTACTATTGTATATTGTACAGAATCTCTGCTTCTGTCAGCCTATCATCAGGCAGTGATATAGAAAATGCATTGGAAATTGGACGCATACGCTGTGTAGTTTAGGAAAAGTGACAGCTGGTGGACAATAAGTTGTATTACATGTTATGACTTTTTTTCAGTGCTATGCCACATTCCATTATGAAACTTTCTGTGTGGCGTGACTCATGGCATAATGTGTGGCACGAGATGAATGACGCGCTACATGGCACATGGAGCAACAAACTACTTACTATCTGTAATACTTAAACAGCGTAATGGTTGATATTCACAGTTTACCCTCTAAATACTTTTTAAAAATAAAGATACCAGATCACAGGAGTTAGGAAACATTATGTACAATTTTATTTGACATAATTTAATAAAATTTTTCTTGATTCTATTAATAAATCAAGTTAGTATGGTGGTGTACAGAAAGAACAGATAACATAACAAAGAAAAACATGCATGCAATTCAATCCAATCATTGTTATTCACCTTTCCTGAAAAGCACTCTCAGACAGGCATTTCCCAGCCTATAATGAAATAAAGGAGAGTGCACTCAGCTGAACACATAACCAGTCGCAAAACTTCTATTTTTTCTGCCAAGGCAAGGTAACTAAACTGCAGCACCACCATAAAAACCTCAAATTAGACCAACTCCAAAACGCCTATTAATAGAGCATCCAGAAACAAAAACACACCCCTAGCCATCAAATGCACACTGACAAGCCTAAACAAATTCACATCATTGAGTCTTATCATACTGTGCACAACCACCACACTGCAATTTGACAGCAAGAAATGAGCAACTGTAGAATTACCTTTCTCTCTGGCCTCCTTTACCACAACATCAGGCTTACAGGAATTTCTCTTCCAGTGAGATATTATTGCCGACTAAACCAATCTGTACAATCATGTACATACAATGGCTCACAATGAGCAGTACAGATTGGAATTTAGTTTATGTGGAACCATTCACATTAATTAGCCAGGCAATCTCAACCAATGGGCACACATCTAAATATGCTTGCACTAAAGTTATGGTGCACTAGGATATTCCAACAACTTTGCAATAATCCAAAGATCCTGTCTAATTTGGTGAGTATTTGAACATCTGATCTTACACAACACCACATCACCATCACATAGAATATATTACAAAAGGAGAGCCAATTTCACACTTTGGTGGGCACCACCAATTCACCATGAAAGCCAATTTTAAGCAAACAAACTTTATACAAAAAAAAAACACGGACTATTGAATGCCATCAATAGGTGTCAACATATTCACATCAATAGGTTGCCACTTGTTTTATCTTAGTTCTAGCCCAACCCTTAAGAGCCCTCAAAACAAAAAATAACTCTTCATTTGGTCAGGCCAGCCAAGCAAATTCAAGAAGAAACCAATGTCTGCATGTGACTTTTTAATTGCAAAGAGTGACGCATAACAAAACATGACCAGACAAAAATGTGCATCAAATGATGACTACTCTCATCTGTGTTCTCAGAGGAGATGCAATATTGTTCCCATTCCAACCAAGCAGCTTCATAAGGACACAGGGTCCCTGGAGCAACAAAATACCTTGCTACTGTAGTTGCTCCACTCTGGTCTTATCAACTGCCAATAATAAGAAGGACATATATTACTGTTCAAGGTAGCCTGAGACACCAATTCTTTAAATTTAACCAAGTTAAACCTAGAGAGTGCATCTGCAAAATTTTTTTCAACCCCATAGACATGTTTAGCCTGAAAACTAATGTTTGGAAACTAACCAATGCAACACTAGCCTAGCGAGCAGCTGAGGATGCCCATTAGCTATTTATGGCTTGAGAAACCTCAAGGTTATCATACCAAAAACCTATGCTAGCGTGACACAATCAACTCAAATGCCACTACAATTGGAAAAAGTTAAGGGCAGTGGTAAATTCCTGGTCAAACTTTCCCAATCCACTCAAGCAGTCAAGGCCCGCCACAGCAAAGGTCATCCAGGTAAGCACCAAACCCAGAAGACCCGGCAGCATCCATAAACAGCTACATGTCTGCATACCAGAATAACATCTTCGGCCATAATTAAAAAATTAGACCAAAAGCAAATGACACAATCTCTGCAGAGAAACATAAAAAGTGGTGAGGTCTACTCAGGAGCACCTTAAGAGAGGAGGGGACTCATGTGCATTTGCATTCCCCGTGCTGGGTTCCCTCCACTAGAGTGTGCCCAGAGTCAACTGTGCATGCACAGAATGCTGGAAAAATGGCCACGGCGGACAGTTTCTGGTGTTTCTAGTATCAGATATGGTGCAGGGTGTGCAGTGCAGGGCCCCTCTGGACCAGGGGTCCCATGTGCACCGCACACTCTGCACCCATTATAGAAATGCCCCTGGGTCTACTTTATGTCTGATGTCAATCTCTTCAACTTTCTGGGTCTGTGCCTGCCACAATGCTACTTTACCAGCCAGTAAGATTGCCTCACTAGCCAACCTCAACTTATCTACTACATCTTGCAGGGGACATTGTGACAATGTATGTGCACTCTCAATAGCCATGGCTTTGCAAAATTGTTACTGCAAAGAACCGCAGGTATTTAAAAATATTTAAAAATAATGTAGAATGGCCTGTAGAGTATAAGGAATCTGATACTAGGAACTGCTATTGCCCATTGTAATTAGCTGTTTAATAGTCTGCACTCATCATGGTGGGGATGTGAATTTTAGGGGTGGGAGTGTGCTTGCAGCCAGGCAGTTGGGGTGGGAGGCTTTGGGTCCTTGCACACTGGAATTTAATCTCATTAGCCATTTATATCCCAAATATTCTGGTTCCAGTAACCAGCTTGTCCACAAGGATGCACAAATCACCATTCACCTGTTTGGGATAGGAGAAACCACGGTGATGAGTGGCAGCTAAGCACTGAACAGTGGATGGCCACCCTTCATGTGTTGGATTCGGTATCATTCATATAAACCGGAGCTATAGCATTTGTTTGGAGCTACTGGTAAATCAAGTTACTTTCCTGTAATTGACCTATCCGAGACTGATTTTTAATTCTGCAAAGGTACTGGATCTGGGATTAATATAATCAGCCGTAGTCTCAAGCAATTAAGTGACTTTCTCTATGTCAAAGGTCCGATATTGAGCTTATATTCTGGTACTAGAGGTTCCACAAATAATTTCACTGAAATTCTATGTGCATATCCAGGAATGGAAGAATATTAATTATAAATGGATTTTCAGTATATATTTTAAATTTAAATACATATGTGTTTCTTTTTTACAGCAGTATGCAGTCTTTTTTTATAAAATGGGCTATCTACCTTATTATTGATAATGTGATATTAAACAGTATATCAAGGTTAACATCTTTTATTAAATTTATATTTTGAATATATATATATATATATATATATATAAACGTGTCTTATATATCATTCTGTCCTTCCAGTCAATTTATTTAGATTAATGCAGTTTCCTACTTTGTTTGTTTGATACATCATGAAAAGGAACTGCGACAGGGAGAGTGCCAGCAGCCTCCTTGGAATTAGATGGTAATGCAGGTGATAATGGACTGATGTTTTACCCATTTCCATTAAAATGGATATACAACCTGGTCTTTGATGGGGGTGCACCATAATAGGCAGCATGACTTTTACTGAACTAACCAGAGCCAGGGCAAGTGCTTTCTATGATCTATCCTATAAATTTGTTTGATGGTGTTTTTGATGTATTCAGAGATATGTAAAAAAACAGAATGGCAACATCGTATAATACCGTCAAAAAAAGTTTTAATTTTTAAGAAATATAAACGCACTAATCATTTACCGGTGGGTGATAGGCGTTGGACACAATTTTCACCATGGTCCTGCGGTGGTTGAAAAATGCAACATAGATCAGGATACCTTTGGGTCACTCCATAGATGGGGGAAAAACACATATGACAAGCTTCCATAGTGCAAATCAGTAAACCCAATACAAGATCCTACAAGGTAAAGTAATATACTCACCTTGAATGGGGTGTGATAGAAGCCTTGGACATTTGTATTTTAAAACTGATGTCCATCAGTTTGTTGAACTTTGTGTGGATATTTAAATCCAAAAAAATTTGCGTACAAAAATCCATTAATCAAATAATGTATAATTTATTAGTCTATAATGGTGTTATCTAATTAACAATGAAATAATGCGATTTAGATTAAAAAAATATATATTAATAAAATAGAATAAAAAAAATTATCTCCACTTTTTCATTTCTAAACTATGTAAAACTATTATTTAAAAAAAACATTTTCTATTATATATATATATATATATATATATATATATATATATATATATATATTTAGTCTAATTTTTTTTCAACATCTACTTACAATGAAAATATTTTTTTATTATCATCTGGTGTAATTAGAGAACACCATCAAACAAATTTATAGGATAGATCATAGAAAGCACTGGAACCATCCTGTATTTCCATAACTGTCTTTTGGGGGCATTGTTGAAAGGCTCCTAAAGTTCCAAGCTGCACATCTGGATCTACCATTGGATCTAAATGGAAAATTGGCCCCAGTCTCATGCATCCCTATTCCCAGTGATACTAAGCAAAGCACTTTGGCAGTATCTGCATTTGTGGTGTGCCACTTTGGCCTCACCCCCTGCCACAACCACATACAAGCGGTCTGCAACACTGTGGGACAACAAACCAACATTTTTCACAGCTGTGGCGGTCAAAGTGGTATCCACAACTGCAAACCCCACTGTCCCTATATTGGGATAGGAACTATGGGCCTCTCTCAAAGCCATATCCATGGTGCGAGATGTAGCATGTTCTTTAGCAGGATGGATACTCCAGCCAATGACCCACTGAGAGGTCACATAGCACTGATATGGGTTAGACTGGCTGTCATCACTTCCAATCCATGCACAGCATTCTTGAAGGAGGTAAGTATGTCAGCTGCCACCACAGCTGCTTCCTGCACCTGTCCCGTGTCCCTCCTGGAGACATGGTCATTAGAAAAATAACAGAAAAATAAAAAAACATGAAAAAAAGAGTAAGGGAGAAAATCAAGGTAAAGGAAAAGAAAGCAAAAAGTATGATAGAGACTATTAACAAGAAACAGTCACTTACATTACATCTTTTATCAAGGATAGCAATGCAAAATGATAACAATAACTTCAAAAAGACAGACAGGTAGTTCTTACCTTAAGTAGTATATGTCCATAATGCTGGAGCAAGCCAGACCTTAGCGGGAAGGAGTGCAACGCCACGATCATGGCATGGCAGTCATCGTCTGATGATGTCACCCTGGCTTGTGCTGGCTACCATGGTAACCCACAACAAACTGGGCAATCTGTCTCCCCAGCCCATAACCAGCTATAACTCAGGGAAACACATCTGATTGCGCACCATGGTGAGCGTAGAATAAACAGGATGTATATTTTGCTGGCCAAATAAAAGTACTTCACATTAGGGTGTTACATAATAAGATGCATGATACATTTTATATCGTGACTGATGTAGCAACTCTATTATGTATATTCACCATATTAATATCCATAATCTGAGTTTGTATATATAGGAATGACACTAACTCGATCGGTACAGAAACAGTGATTTCAAGGGTTACATATAAACTTATTGATTGGATATATGTACACCTTTAAACAGAAACATAAGCAGCAATGAATATTGGGACAGGAATAAATAGAAGAAAAAAAAACAGAAAAATAAAAAGTGTGAAAAAAAGATAAAGGGAGAAAATCAAGAAAGCAAAAAGTATAAAGGAAAAGGATAAAAAAAAAAAAGAATAAAAAAAAACAATAAATCAAGTACCCTGCACTATGGCAGCACTTCCCTGTATCCTGGAAATTTGCAGAAACGAGAGAGACTATTAACAAGAAACAGTCACTTATTTAACACCTAAAATATACCACTAGAAACTCAAAAGATATATTCAAATAAAATGCAAATCACCCCAAGAGAAAGAGGGTAAATCATAAATCTTAAAGATACACTGCTCCTCCAACCACGAGTTTAGTCCAGCTTAGGCAAAATATTATTCCTTACACTTCCCTTCTTTTCAATAGATCTGCAGTGGATAGTCAGGCTAACACTGAACAATGTATTTAGTAAATGCACTTGCATAACTTCACAGAAGTCTGTTCATGACTACAATACTGTTAAACTCAACTATTAGTGTGACGTGTTCCCATAGAAAAAAATATATACTGTACCTTCTCAATTAAGGGTTATAATAACCTTGTACAACTGTGGCAACTACATTACTTTATGCTAATGATGCATGAAAATGTTATGACCAAGCAGTCATTATTACATTTTATCTGGAAATGAAAAATGATTTCTAAGTTAATTATTTCTGCACTTAATATTTTACTTAGAGAAAAGCAGTGTTTTTTTTCAAAATGAAGTTTTAAAATAAAGTATGACATGAAAAACATCCAACAGCACAATATTGTTATTATATTGAAAGTATAAAAACTTTAGGATTAAGTTTTATGGGCAAGTGAAAGTACATACCCCCCTGACATGTTCAAAGAGGATTGCCTCTCTCATACTCCTTTGATCTGCCAGTAAAAATTAAGTCTGATTGAAAAAAGTCAAACACCTCTTCAATGTTATAAATATCACCACTTTAGAACTATCCTCTTCATTTATTTTGAGCAGGATTTTCTGAGGTATGTTTTCATTAAAAAATTGTGAAAGTTGTCTTTTGCTATTTTGTTTTTTCTTATGTCTTTGTTATTATTTATGTGGTATTTGTGAATTGTGTGTTATTTGTAGTGTAGTTCAAATTTTTTTCCTGTAAGTTTTATAAAGAAAGGGGGGGGGGGAGTGATGAAGAGTGGAAGAAGAGGGGTGTTAGCACTGATAGTTTAAGGAAGGACGATAATGACCAAGAAGCGGCCAATAAGCTGTAGGTGGATGAAGAGCAGCTACAAGGTGATGACAATAATCAGGTGGACGAAACTATGGGCCTGATTTTGAGTTGGACACAGCTGCTTCTGTTTCTGCTACTTTATGCTAATGCTGCTACAAAGCGCTCTCTGGTGTGCATCCATGCATCCGAGTGTACAAGGACAGTGATGCTCACTTTGAGGGTCTTCATATGCTTGGTGTGTCTTTGGATGCACCATTGGATGCACCATAGAAACTTTCACCAGCTCTATGGAAAGTGCAGATTTTCTGACTGAATATGGCCTCCTATGTAAACAAATCTGCAACTCTCTATGTAACCACAATGAGCAACACACCCGCAGCATGCAACATCTTCATGAGTCTTATTGCCACACCATTGTTACCTCCCACTCACCACCCAGGAACACCCCATACATATCCAATACAATTCATCTAAATCTGTACTACAGCTCTGTGTGAACAAAATGATGATGTATGTTTGATGTGACACAGACTCATGTGCAGATGAAACACATCACTCCACTGTGTCTTACATTGCCACTGGGTCTGACTCAGATTTAGGACCTATGTCAGGATGCAAAATTAAGTTCTCACATGATGAGAAATGTTTTTTTTTCCTGATTGAGAAACTTGTTAGGTGTTACTGTACAGGTTCCCAAACTCAGTCCTCAAGAGACCATAACAGTCCAGGTTTTAAGGATATCCATGCTTGACCACAGGTGACTTAATTAGTACCTCAGTCAATATGATTTAACCAACTGTGCTCAAAATTGGATATCTCCAAAACCTAAACTGTTGGGGTGCCTTGAGATCTGCGTTTGGGAACCTCTGTGTTACTGTATGACCATATATTGGGGAGTTAGGAAATAGAATTCCATTCCTATGAGATGTTTTTGTGATTCCTACTAGTGGAGCTTTTTAAGGGTGTCAATGTCAATGATAGTGAAGGGCCTCCAGAACTGCAATAAGTTGGCGAATATAGCTATAATTTTACTCATATGTACATTATACATTATATATATTTTTTAACTAAATTGTAAATATTAATAATACATGATAAATATTTAAAAACAAATGTAAGTAAAGGAATATGTAGTGTATTTGAATTGCAGTGTTCCTTGCAGGATGAATACTTCTCAGCCGTACCAATGGATAAGAATTTTCCCAATCATCAGCTAGTTGGGAAGGGGTATCCTTTGATTACGCCACTGTGCACGGTGAATGGATGCTGCTTGAACATGCCACTAGCAAGAGTGGTAGGAGGGGGGGCTAAAGAAGGATAAAAGGTGGTCCAAGGCTATTCAAAAATAGGCATGCCCCTGGTGCTGCCCACCCTCTCTGATGTGGACATTTCCCTTCTGTGACATGGCTATGCCCCTAGTCACCTTGCCACCAATGTTGGGAGGTATGCCTTGAAATCCATCCACATGCACTGTATAAAAGATAACATTTGAATTGGTGAAATGTGAATGCATTAAATTGTGAAGAGTGACACGTAACCACTTTACCTGCCCATTCACGTGCCCGACCTCTTGAACTGTATATATATATATATATATATATATATATATAGTAGATCCATTGCTGAACCTGCACTCTTTGCTTATCATAAACTTGCTGCCTAGGTGCCTTCTGAATTATTTCAATGAATATATATATATATATAAAAAATCAGTGACACTCCAGGTCTTTTATTAATCATCAATGTAGTTTATTGCATGCCACAATTTGCTGATGTTTCGGAGTCACTCAGACCCTTTTATCAAGGATTGCAATGCAACATGGTAACATTAACTTCAAAAAGACAGTTAATTCTTACCTTAAGTAGTATATGTCCATTATGCTGGAGCAGGCCAGACCAAGTGGGGAGGAGTGTGGCGCCATGATCACAGCATGGCAGTCCCTGTCCGATGACATCACCCTGGCTTGTGCTGGTTACCATGTTAATTCAAAATAATCCGGGCAATCTGTCTCCCCTAGCCAAAACCAGCTACAACTCAGGGAAACACATCTGAGCATAGAAAAAAACAGGATGTATTCTTTACTGGCCAAATAAAAGCACTTCACATTAGGGTGTTACATAATAAGATGCATGATAAATTTTATATCATGACTGATGTAGCAACATCTATTATGTATATTCACCATATTAATATCCATAATCTGAGTTTGTATTTAAAGGGAAGACACTAACTTGATTGGCATAGAAACAGTGATTTGATTGTTGCATATAAACTTATTTGTTAGATATATGTACACCTTTAAGCATAGAAACATAAGCAGCAATGAATATTGGGACTCGAACAAATAAAGCTACTCCAATAAACTATGAATGTATTATTATGATTCTAATGATTGTTACTAATACAAATGGATAATCCTCCCCTAATAAAATACGTTCAGAGGCAATTTTTCATTCATTCCGAGTGGATGTATTGTATTAAGTTTATGGATCAGTGACTTGTAGCACTACGTTCATTGTTTACTTTCTGTCTTGCCCATGTGGCTTACACTATGTGGGCAAGACAGAAAGGCAGTTCAAGGAATGGATGGAACTCCATTGGTCTGCCATCTGAGCAGCTTTGAACACTAGCATTAGCGAGCAGCCAGTAGCTAAACATTTTGCAATTGCAAAACATGGAGTAGCTGATCTTAGATCATGAATTATAGATCATATCGCATTTAATATATGTGGTAGTAATAGGGGCAAGATATTATTACAAACGGAATCCAAATGGATATTGAAATTGGTGTATGTTTGCCCCAAGGGGGCTTAATGAATCATTGGACCTCCACTGGAATCTTTAATTGTTGTATTAGACCAGACCTGCATGGGGGTTAAGGAGTCGACAAACTGACTGAAGTGATTGTGATTATGATTATGTATATTATGTATATTGCTATGTAATAGTTATGTGTAGCTATTTTTGCAAAACAATATGGTGTTATGGTAATATTTAGACTAATATTGTTTTTATATTTTTTATTAGGTGGCCTAGGCAACAATTGGGTGGTTGCCAACACTGGTGTCTGTGCGCGCGCCATATGACTTCACAAAGGGTGCAACACTGATATTAGGGAAGTACCAGTGCAGGAGGTTGAACGGCTGCAACGCACAGGTGAGTAAGGTTTCTGAGCAATTAGCCGATCCTGTGGGGCTTTTTAAGGGGATGTGATTTCATTGTATGTTTGTCCTTGATAACGGGCATTGGCCTTAAATGCCGTTGAATTAAAGCACGTTTTTTAAATAGACGCCAAGTGACGCCATCTTATATATAATTTATGTAATTTATTTTTTCATTAAAATATTGAAATACATTTTTAAAAAATATGTTTTAATTTGATTAGATTTAAAAAAATCAACAATTTTAATGCCATTTTGAATAAAAACATAATTGTTAGGTAAGTGGTTAAAAGAGGCTCAGATAAGTAAACATTAGCATAAGGTGAGCAGTATACACTGTATAACTATATATTTGAAATGGTTTTGAAAACAGCTGGAAATTGTGCAGTAAGGATGCAGTACAGTTTCTTAATATTGTTATTCACTCTACTGTGATCCCTCGTTCTATCCAATCTGTGGTATGCTTTTGGTATTTTTGCTATGTAGTTATACATTGTTCTGCTCTTGCATTTTGCATATTGTATTTATGTGCTAATTCCTAACTATAACAAATAATTGTATATTCATCATTTACAGTAAATTTCTCAATTTGAGCTAAATTTTTGAGTCACTGGGCCTGATCCAGCATGAATCGCAATTGCGATCACAACTACGTAATCACATGCAATGCTGCTGCGAAAACAAGCTAATTTCTGTCACCATGCTGCCAGCATAGAGATGCCCACTACTGATTTCTCACATGCGTAATACTTCGCAGTCCGCTTATACATCAGTAACATCTAAGCACATCGGGCTGTCACACACAAATGTAGCAGCTCTGACTCTTCACGGAAATTGCACGTCTCATCGCACGCAGTGAGTACTCAAGCTGCATAGGCAATCACAGTGGATAATTTATGCATGCCCATGCAATGGCGTTCAAATGGATAGACACGCCTGCGTTTCTCCAACCACTCCCCCGTCACCACTCCCAAACGCTCACAGCCTGTCACTCACTGTGCGATTGATTCCTGTCTGCAAGCATAATCACAGTGCGATCACTACGCATGCGCATTGTGGTGCATACACAATACGCAACAATCGGTCGATTTGCGTACGTGTTTGCAATTGCGATCCGTTCTGAATCAGGCCCATTGTTTGCTGCAACATGTATGTGATGTTACTGAATTGGAATATTCTAGGCTTTTCCCTTTAGGATTTATATAAGCTTCTGTCTGTACTATTTTATTTATTTTGTGAAATGTATCTATTAGTAGTGTTGAAATGTATGGAGATCCTTTACATTTTATTCTATTAGATTAGCGAGTTTGATAAATTGCTTAGCGAGTGCTTAGCTGTTTTATTTATGCTAGATTTGAACTGTAATTAGTGGTTATTTTTGCTGTCTGAGCAATGGTTCATTATTTATTGAGTAATTCTCAAATTGGACTCATTTATTGAGTAATTCTTTGCTGTAAGACGTATTTGATGCTACTTAATTGGATATATTCAAGGATTTTGCCTTAAGGTTGATAGAAGTTTCTGTCTGTGATATTTTATATAGTTTGGAATATTGTTTGTAGTGTTGAAATCTATAGAGAGCTTTTAACTTTTATTCTTCTAAATAAGCTGGTACGAAAAATTGTTTAGTAGACGATTAGCTGTTTTATTAATGCTGGATTTGAACTGTAATATTCTTTTGGTACATTTTTGCTAATCTGTTATTATACCATTTTTAGTCATTTTACATTCTGATATATAATTAACACATCGTAATATTCATTCATGTTGGGGTACAATATTTGTTTACTTAATGTATAATGATAAATTATTGGCTCCCTAATAATCACATGATAGTTGGTCAAACTCAGGGCCATTGAGAGCGCTGCCGGGCCCCGGTAAAGAGGGGGCGTGGCCTAATCGCGGGAGGCATGGCCACACCCCCTCTAATAAAAAAGAAAAAAGTATACATTTGCAGCGCCGCGCACGCCGGGGAGGGGGCGCTGCGAGCCCCTCAGCCCGGCGCAAAGCCAGGGGGGGCGCGATCAGTGTGATCGCTTCCCCCCTCAGGCTTAGGAGATTGCTCGCGGCTGCTAAGCAGCAGAAACAGCAATCTCCCACTGCATCTCAGCACACGCTGTGTGCTGGGAGATAGTGAGGAGGGAGGGGGGGCGGTGCCAGACCCGGGCCCCCGCCGGGCCCCTCTGGAAGCCCGGGCCCGGGTAAATTGTACCCACTCCCCCCCCCCTCTTGGCGCCCCTGGTCATGCTGAATGCTCCTATGATAGTACTAAGACAGTACATTGAGCCTGATTCAGATATGTAAGCAATGGCGATATTTACACAGTTGAGTGATTATTGTCCGACTGCACATGCATCATGGTCGCACTGCCATGTGCCAATGTTTCTTAGCAATGCCACTTGCAGTAAAATTTCTTTTTAAAGTGATTGACATTCAGGGGCCATTTGGGGGTGGTTACAGGGAGTGGTGTCAATAAAACAAGTGTCTTAGGGCCTGATTCAGACTTGGGAATAGAGTAAGATATCTCTCTCAACTGTGAACCTGAACAAACCATATTGCAATACAAGGGGTGTAAATACATACATTTTTTTTACATGTGGGGTAAATACTTGCTGCTTTTGCATGTAGCCCACAAATACTACACAGCTTTATTATTACTCTACAATTTAGATGTCAGTTTGGAAACACTCCTCCCAAATCTAAATCTTTCTGCACATTTTAAATCTGCCCCACCTGCAGTGCAGCATGGTTTCACCAAGATGATCAGTTGAGAGAGATCTCTCTCTCTATTCCCAAGTCTGAATCAGGCCCTTAGATTCCACAGCCATTCTGCACAGCCATAGGATTACTCAGATGGTTAATTATTGAAGGATCTGCGTCCACTGCTACTTTTCTGTATTCATTTGCCTTGATCTGCTAAGCTGCCGGTGGACGTCTCAATACATTTCCAGGCGGCTATAGCATTAGCATATTTTTGCACAGCAGCTGTGTTCTGGATCACAGCTGTGATTGCATTAGCGCACATCTCTGACTCAGAGCCATTGTTACTACACTCTGTTAAGGGGCATATTTATAATGGGTGCAGGGTGTGAGGTGCACACAGGCCCCTGGGTCTGGGGTGGCCCACACTGCATATTCTGCACCCATATGTTTTAATACTTACCCCTTTAAAGTCCCACATCAGGCTGTAGCGCTGGACAAAACACCTGAAAAATGGCCACTATGGTAATTTTTCCAGCTTTGTGCATATGCGCACTTGGGAAATCACAGTATACTCTGGGCATGCTCTAGTACCTTGAGCTTTCAGCTGCAGTGACACAGCTGGCCACCAGGAAGAGAGGGGGGATCTCTTAAGACGCCTCTGACTTTTATACAGTATGTATCAGAAACAGCAGTTACAGTACATGATTGGGTACTTGTGTACTTTATGGACTCATTGCAGAGAGAACCCAAGTGTCCTATACTCATTCTAATTATAAATCATGGTAATGTCTAAATCCCCTTCACGGAGAGTACCCTGACGTCATCAGCCAGTGTCCAGCATCATTCCCAGTGTCCAGCATCATTCCCTACCATTCAAATGGGCATAGAGGGGGAATATAACCTTGTGGTGAACATAGTGAACCACCGAGCCCAAAGCATGGTGAGCGCAGCTCTTCTTTAGGTGGGGACAACTTTCGGTACTTGTGTACGTAAAGTACACAAGTACCATTGAAAACATTAATTGGGTTCTCTCTGCAATGAGTCCATAAAGTACACAAGTACCCATGATTGTTACCAATATGGTAATATCCCACACCCTGGAACCGTATCACAGATCTTACATTGTCAGGATTCTGTTTGTCTCTGTTTCTTTGACATTACTGCATCCTCTCTGTAGGGCTGCTGGCTTTAGACTCCAGGACTGTCCAAGCTTTGGGGCTCCAATGACAAATTCTCCTAACAGGCTTCACTGCTCCAGGCGCTGTAGTTTCTGCTTCTTCTGGATGAGCTCTCCCTGTTGGTGACAGGGTGAAACTGCAGTCTCCTTTAAAACTGCAGTCATATGCCTGCTATCTTGCTGCCAAATTAAAATAACTTTCCCTATTTAAATATGCTGAGTATATTGCCAGATAATTAGGTCTCCTATACTTCAGCATTCCTGTGCTTTATGACCTATTGGATTTACTGTGCACCTGACCTTTTGCTTGTGTTTTGTTTCTGAACCTTCCCTTGTGAGCCAGACCTGAGATTGTCCTGACCATCCTGTACACTTCCTATTGGCTTCTGTCATATTAAAGTGTCAAGCTGGGAAATTGGGTAGGTGGCCTTGACTAGCATGTCACTTGGAGCGAAAACCATACACCAGTGCAGGAGTTCATGGTAAAAACATTGATAAGTTAGAGTCTGCACCTCTAGCTGACATTATAGAATCCTAACTTTTTTGGCATGAGAGTAATAGGTAAGAGTATTGAACATATGTTAAGAAGGTAAAATACAGTATGTGTAGTACTTACTGTATGTGGCATATTGCTATGTGTGCATCTTTATAATTTTCCTAGTGGTCATTAGATTGGTGGCCATATGAGTACTGTAGCATCACATCAGTTTCTACTTTCTGGTCTGACTTTGATCTGGGGACTCCTGTATGGTTTGAAATCTGATAGTGCTATTGTAATACAGCAATGGATGGCAATTTTATATGTTTGTACAACTGTTTTAATTTTTATGTGTCCATTTTTTTATGTTTTAATTAAACTGCTACACTATTTTGGTCTCCTAACTTTTTATTTGACAGCTACTTATTCTCAATAGGTACAGTTTACTGTATTATAAAAAGAGCAGTACACTGGAAGGAGTCTTAGGGTAATATTTACAAATCTTCTATTTGGATTTTAGGGTGATTTGACGTTCGATTATCATTTGATTTCACATTTGGAGAATGACTAAAGACAAAATTGAATGTCAGATATAATATAAAACTGAATTTCACTCAAATCACACTCAAAATCGAACATCGGAAAAACATCTGACTTTTAACATAGATCAACACGCAAATCCCTTATTTACTAATAATTGATTTGAAATTGAACACCAAATTGAACTTCAAATCGAACTTAAAATCCCCAAATGAAAAGACCTGTTTCATGCTTTTGATTTTATCATGAGCAGGTATGAATGACACAGATGCATGACTTCAATGGTGAGAACCGCTAAATAACCTTTAGTAACCTAGTGGTTCTCATCATTGAATTTAATGGTGTTAAACATTCATTGGCTGAGAAAGGCGAAGGCTCACCTCTCTCAGCCAATGAATGTTCAGCCCCGGCATTTCTAAGAGAAATGCCACATCTGAGTGGTCATTCCAGTAGTACTGTCCAGAGATGATGGTACTAAGTTCGTGGGTTGGGCTCCTCATTTTTTTGTGTAAAGAAGATGCTGGATGCCTACTTGGAGAAGAAGACCTGTCCAGGGATTGTAGGTGAGTATGTGTGAGTGTGTATGTGTGTAATAAACTTATACTTTCACATTTCTTTACAGGTGAACTAGAGGTACCAGTGAGCCCTTAATGCCCTACATGCTGGTACTTTTGGTTCTCCAAGTACCAGCATGCAGGAAAGGCTTGTTAGGACCTGTAGTTCTACTGTTAAAGACAATGTTTTCACTTCTATTTTTACACCACAATTTACATAACAACCTGGCACCCACCGCCCAGAGGTGCCGGGGTTAACCCTGAGCTATCAGCCCAGGTCTGGGGTATCCTGGAAGGGGGGACCTGTTTATTGGGCTGGGGGACCCAGTGAAAGGGATCCTCTGGCTGTGGCATTACACCCCCACTGGAAAAAGTCAGGTGCTGGTTATGGCAATATAGGGGAACCAGGGCAAACCGATGCAACCAGTGCAAAATACAGAGGACCTCTACGTATATTGTCTCATTTATTTTTTCAACTAGGACTTTCTCTGGAAATGCTGGGTCTGGTGGTGCTTTTAGGGGGGACCCCACATAATTTTATTTTAATTTAACACATAACAAGCATTTTACATACAGATGCATGCATGGATCTCACTGATCTATGCATGCATCTGTGTCAATCAGACCTGCTCATGCTAAAATTGAAAGCAGAAAGCATTTGGGGATTTGAAGATTGATTTCGATTGGGATTTGGTGTTCGATTAGTATATGTGCATGCAAAATTGAACATCATATCACTGTTCAAATTCGAACCAAATTGAATTTGATTTAGAAAAGGCTTCTAAAATTTAATTTTACTAAATGAGGGATTTGCTGAGGGATTGTACATTCAATTTGATTCGATTTGAGGTGAGCTGAATGGAAAATCAAATCGAATGGAAAATCAAACTTTGATAAATATACCCTTTAGTGTCTGGATTGTACCAGAAAATGTAACTAGTCAAAGACAGATTTTAAATGTGTTTTTTTAAGTGTATCTATTAGGGCTACAAAATACAAGATGAAGCACAGCAAATACATATACAAAATGACAGATGCTAAACATAAATTTAAGTTAGCCACATCATCCCTTCACCTGAAGACTGACATAGCCACATTAGTTGTTATTAGGTACTAGAATTCAGCAGACCTCCAGCATTGAAAGGGTTTAAACCATACTTTCCTAAATGCATTTCAGGGAGATTGTGAAAGCAGCACCTATGAGCGCAGTGGTAAAGTGGACATTAACTGCTCTATCTGAGAGGTGTGTCATAAAACAGTCGGTAAGATCTATTTGTTGATGATACTTTTCAGAAAATGCATGCAGCCATAGGGATCATTGTTCTTTATAACCAATGCAGGGAAATTATACTAATAATCCCATTTGAATGTATATATATATATTAGGGGTGTGCACCGGCCACTTTTCGTGTTTTGTGTTTTGGTTTTGGATCAGGATCTTTCTTCGTGTTTTGGATCTGGATTGGTTTTGCCAAAACCACCCTTCCGTGTTTTGGGTTCTGGGTTTTGTGTTTTGGATCTGTATTTTTTTGAAAAAAAGCATAAAAACAGCTAAAATCACAGAATTTGTAGGTTTTTCTGCTCCTATGCAATTATTAACCTCAATAACCTTAATTTCCACTAATTTCCAGTCTATTCTGAACACCTCACACCTCACAATAGTGTTTTTATGTCCAAAAGGTTGCACCGAGGTAGCTGGATGACTATGCTAAGCGACACGAGTGGGCTGCACAAACACGTGACCCATCTAGGTGTGATACTGCAGTGGCAGACAGGATGGCAGTTTAAAAAACTAGGCCCCAAACTGTACATAGTGCAAAGAAAAAAAAGAGGTGCAAGATGGGATTGTCCTTGGGCCCTCCCACCCACCCTTATGTTGTATAAACAGGACATGCACACTTTAACAAACCAATCATTTCAGCACCAGGGTCTGCCACACAACTGTGGCTGAAATGATTGGTTCGTTTGGGCCCCCACAAAACAAGCTGGCAATTAATCTGTCCCTGCTCAAACTGGCTCTACGGAGGCAAGATGTCATCCTCATCCTCCTCATCCACCGATTCCTCACCCTCTTCAGTGTGTACATCCTCATCCTCACAAAGTATTAACTCGTCCCCACTTGAATCCACCACCACAGGTCCCTCTGTACGTTCTGGAGGCTGGTCTCCCTGGAAGAGCTGATAATTCATTTTGATGAACATCATCTTCTCCACATTCTGTGGAAGCAACCTCCTACGCCTTTCGATGACAAGGTTCCAGCCTGCACTAAACACTCTTTCGGAGTACACACTGGAGGGGGGGCAACTCAGGTAAAATAGAGCCAGTTTGTACAGGGGCCTCCAAATTGCCTCTTTTTCCTGCCAGTACAGGTATGGACTGTCTGACATGCCTACTTGGATGCTGTCACCGATGTAATCCTCCACCATTCTGTCAATGGTGACAGTATCATATGCAGTGACAGTAGACATGTCAGAAATTGTTGCCAGGTCCTTCAGTCCGGACCAGATGTCCAAACTTGGTCCTGCCTGCCCTGCATCACTGCCAGCGGGTTGCTTAGGATACCTAAGTTTTTTCCTGGCTGCCCCAGTTGCGGGAGAAGGAAGAAGGAGCTGTTGACGTGTCATGTTCCGCTTCAGCTGACAGTATGTTCACCAGCAGGTATTTGCACCTCTGCAGGCTTGTGTCGGCCGGAAAGAGAGACACCACATAGGCTTTAAACCTAGGATCGAGCACTGTGGCCAAAATGTAGTGGTCTGATTTCAACAGATTGACCACCCTGGAATCCTGGCAAAGCGAATGAAGGGCTTCATCCACAAGTCCCACATGCCGAGCGGAATCGCTCTGTCTTAGCTCCTCCTTCACTTTCTCCAGCTGCTTCTGCAAAAGCCTGATGAGGGGAATGACCTGACTCAAGCTGGCAGTGTCTGAACTGACTTCACGTGTGGCAAGTTCGAAGGGCTGGAGAACCTTGCACAACACGGAAATCATTCTCCACTGCGCTTGAGTCAGGTGCATACCCCCTCCTTTGCCTATGTCATAGGTGGATGTATAGGCTTGTATGGCCTTTTGCTGCTCCTCCATCGTCTGAAGCATATAGAGGGTTGAGTTCCACCGCGTCACAACCTCTTGCTTCAGGTGATGGCGGGGCAGGTTCAAGAGTGTTTGCTGGCGCTCCAGTCTTCGGCACGCAGTCGCTGAATGGCGAAAGTGGCCAGAAATTTTTCGGGCCACCCAAAGCGTCTCCTGCACGCCACTGTCGCTTTTCAGAAAATTCTGCACCACCAAGTTTATTGTGTGAGCAAAACATGGGACGTGCTGGAATTTGCCCAGATGTAATGCCCGCACAATATTGGTGGCATTGTCAGATATCACAAATCCCCAGGAGAGTCTAAGTGGGGTAAGCCACTGGGCGATGATTTCCCTCAGTTTCTCTAAGAGATTGTCAGCGGTGTGCCTCTTACTGAAACCGGTGATACACAGCGTAGCCTGCCTTGGAGCAAGCTGGCATTTCTGAGATGCTGCTACTGGTGACGCTGCTGCTGTTGCTGCGTAAGGTGATACATCTACCCAGTGGGCTGTCACAGTCATACAGTCCTTAGTCTGCCCTGTTCCACTTGTCCACATGTCCGTGGTTAAGTGGACATTGTGTACAACGGCATTTTTCAGGACACTGAGGACACTTTTTCTGACGTTTCTGTACAGTCTCGGTATCGCCTGCCTAGTGAAGTGGAATCTAGACGGGATTTGGAACCGGGGACACACTACCTCCATCAATTGTCTAAATCCCACTGCACTAATGGCGGATACCGGACGCACATCTAACACCAACATAGCAGTCAAGGCCTCAGTTATACGTTTTGCTTCAGGATGACTGCTGTCGTACTTCATCCTCCTCGCTAAGGACTGTTGGAGGGTCAATTGTTTAGTAAAAGTAGTGGTGTTCCTACTTCCTCTCTGGGATGATGAACGACTCCCAGCAGCAGCAACAGCAGCAGCGGCAGCAGTAGGCATAGCAATGCAGGATCCTCCGGAGGAATCCCGGATAGGAGAGTCAGTCATGCCAGTGACATGGCCTGCAGGACTACTTCCGATCCTGACTAAGGAGAAAATTGACGAGGAGGGAGTTGATGGTGTGGTTTGCAGGCGCTTGGATACAACAGGACAACGGGATTTAGGTGTCCATGGACTGCTTACGGTCTTAGCCAAAGTTTCTGAACTTGACAGTAACTTTTTATGAACGCGCTGCAGGTGCCGTATAAGGGAGGATGTTCCTAGGTGGTTGACGTCCCCACCCCTACTTATTTCACCTTTACATATGGTACATATGGCAAGACAGTTGTTGTCCGGATTTGTATAGAAATATTGCAAGACCAAAGAGGTGGAATGTTTGGTCTTCTGCCCAGGCATGACCGTGATGGGCTTTTTTATCCCACGGACAACAACTGTCTCCCCCGGAGCCAGATTTAAACAAACCGCATCACCATCAGAATCCTCCTCGCCAACTTCCTCCTCAGCGCCAGCTACACCAGTATCCTCATCCTGTTGTACTTCAACAGTGACATCTTCAATTGGCATATCAGCAAGTGGACTGTGGGTGCTCCTTTCAGCACTTGCAGGGGGCGTGCAAATGGTGGAAAGAGCCACCTCTTCCCGTCCAGTGCTGGGAAGGTCAGGCATCGCAACCACCACCACACTTGGACTCTCCTTGGGGATTTGTGATATCTTCTTAGAAAGCACAGTTCTTCGCTGTGCTTTTGCCAGCTTAACTCTTTTGATTTTTTTAGTGGGAGGAGGGCTTCCATCTTCATGTGAAGCTGAACCACTAGTCATGAACATACTAGGGATCGACCTTAGCCGTTCCTTGCCACTCCATGTCGTAAATGGCATATTGGCAAGTTTACGTTTCTCTTCAGCTGATTTAAATGTTTTTTTCAAGGTCATTTTCCTGAACTTTGTCATTTGGGATTGTATGTGCCCTCTATTATGACATTGGGCATCGGCCTTGGCAGACGACGTTGATGGCATGTTATCGTCTATGTCATGACTAGTGGCAGCAGCTTCAGCACTAGGAGGAAGAGGTTCTTGATCTTTCTCTATTTTATTTTTATCGGAGAAAGTTTGGTCCTCCATTTATGTTATATCGATTTGATATATAGGTGCGGCTAAACACAGAAAATATTTTTTTATTTTTGCTGGAGAGTAGTGCACTTTGTGGGTTACACCAGCCTTTAAGAAATGAGCCAAGCGTGCGCCTGTGTACTTATGGGACACAGGCGCACGCTTGGCGCTGCTCCTTTGTTGATGCACGTGCGGCTACTGCGCACACAATTCACAAACACAGAAATTAATTTTTTTTTTGGTTTGGACTGGAGTGTACTTTGGTGGTTACAGCACCCTTTAATGGTCAAGCCAGCCGGCCCTTTACTTATGACACAGGCGCACGCTTGGCACTACTTTGTTGATGCATGTGCGGCTACTGCGCACACAATTCACAAACACAGAAAAAATTATTTGTTATTTGGTTTGGAGTGTACTTTGGGGGTTACAGCACCCTTTAACGGTCAAGCCAGCTGGCCCTTTACTTATGACACAGGCGCACGCTAGGCACTACTTTGTTGATGCAGGTGCAGCTACTGCGCACACAATTCACAAACACAGAAAATAATTTATTTTTTGGTTTGGACTGGAGTGTACTTTGGGGGTTACAGCACCCTTTAACGGTCAAGCCAGCCGGCCCTTTACTTATGACACAGGCGCACGCTTGCCACTACTTTGTTGATGCACGTGCGGCTACTGCGCACACAATTCACAAACACAGAAAATATTTTTTTTTTTGGTTTGGACTTGAGTGTACTTTGGGGGTTACAGCACCCTTTAACGGTCAAGCCAGCCGGCCCTTTACTTATGACACAGGCGCACGCTTGGCACTACTTTGTTGATGCACGTGCAGCTAAAGCGCACACAATTCACAAACACAGAAATTAATTTTTTTTTTGGTTTGGACTGGAGTGTACTTTGGGGGTTACAGCACCCTTTAATGGTCAAGCCAGCCGGCCCTTTACTTATGACACAGGCGCACGCTTGGCACTACTTTGTTGATGCACGTGCGGCTACTGCGCACACAATTCACAAACACAGAAAAAAAAAAATTTTTTGGTTTGGACTGGAGTGTACTTTGGGGGTTACAGCACCCTTTAATGGTCAAGCCAGCCGGCCCTTTACTTAGGACACAGGCGCACGCTTGGCACTACTTTGTTGATGCACGTGCGGCTACTGCGCACACAATTCACAAACACAGAAAATATTTTTTTTTTTGGTTTGGACTGGAGTGTACTTTGGGGGTTACAGCACCCTTAACGGTCAAGCCAGCCGGCCCTTTACTTATGACACAGGCGCACGCTTGGCACTACTTTGTTGATGCACGTGCGGCTACTGCGCACACAATTCACAAACAAAGAAAATATTTTTTTTTTTTGTTTGGACTGGAGTGTACTTTGGGGGTTACAGCACCCTTTAACGGTCAAGCCAGCCGGCCCTTTACTTATGACACAGGCGCATGCTTGGCACTACTTTGTTGATGCACGTGCGGCTACTGCGCACACAATTCACAAACACAGAAAATAATTTTTTTTTTGGTTTGGACTGGAGTGTACTTTGGGGGTTACAGCACCCTTTAATGGTCAAGCCAGCCGGCCCTTTACTTATGACACAGGCGCACGCTTGGCACTACTTTGTTGATGCACGTGCGGCTACTGCGCACACAACTCACAAACAGAGAAAATAATTTTTTTTTTGGTTTGGACTGGAGTGTACTTTGGGGGTTACAGCACCCTTTAATGGTCAAGCCAGCCGGCCCTTTACTTATGACACAGGCGCACGCTTGGCACTACTTTGTTGATGCACGTGCGGCTACTGCGCACACAATTCACAAACAAAGAAAATAATTTTTTTTTTGGTTTGGACTGGAGTGTACTTTGGGGGTTACAGCACCCTTTAACGGTCAAGCCAGCCGGCCCTTTACTTATGACACAGGCGCACGCTTGGCACTACTTTGTTGATGCACGTGCGGCTACTGCGCACACAATTCACAAAAACAGAAAATATTTTTTTTTTTGGTTTGGACTGGAGTGTACTTTGGGGGTTACAGCACCCTTTAACAGTAAAGCCAGCCGGCCCTTTACTTATGACACAGGCGCACGCTTGGCACTACTTTGTTGATGCTCGTGCGGCTACTGCGCACACAATTCACAAACACAGAAAATATTTTTTTTTCTGGTTTGGACTGGAGTGTACTTTGGGGGTTACAGCACCCTTTAACGGTCAAGCCAGCCAGCCCTTTTCTTATGACACAGGCGCACGCTTGGCACTACTTTGTTGATGCACGTGCGGCTACTGTGCACACAATTCACAAACACAGAAAATAATTTTTTTTTTGGTTTGGACTGGAGTGTACTTTGGGGTTTACAGCACCCTTTAACGGTCAAGCCAGCCGGCCCTTTACTTATGACACAGGCGCACGCTTGGCACTACTCTGTTGATGCACGTGCGGCTACTGCGCACACAATTCACAAACACAGAAAATATATTATTTTTTTAGCACTTTGGGGGAGCACCCCAGATGGACAGAGCAACCCCTGGACAACACTACAGCACCCCTTTAGGACTGGGACACTGCACAGGACTTTGGAGTGGACACAGCCCTTATGGAGATCTGACTGCACAACACAGTCCAGCCAGCCCCTATGGACTTTGAAGTAGTGGACACAGCCCCTATTAACAACAGCAGCACAGCACAACACAGCCAGCCCCTATGGACTTTGAAGTAGTGGACAACAGCAGCACTACACTACACTACACTACACAGCCCAGCCAGCCCTAACTCCCACCCTCCCTCTTCACTGTCCACAGCCGAGTGAGAAAATGGCGCCGACGCGGGTACCTTATATAGGATCCAAAACCCGCGAGACTCGGAAGGCAGGATGATGACGTTTTGCCTCGATTTCAGATCCGAGTCAGGCGGGAAAAGTCGAGCCTGACTCGAATCGGACTCGGATCGGGGGGGCTCGGGGGGGTTCGGATTTCAGAGATCCGAACCCGCTCACCCCTAATATATATATATATATATATATATATATATATCTGGGAAGCTTTTAATATAACAGCTTCATAATGGGGGTAAGGTATAATGAGGGAGATTATTATCTTTTCAGGGAGTCAAGGAGATTGCTACTTTTTCAGGGAGTCTCCCTGACAATAAGGAAGAGTTGGCAAGTATGGTTTAAACTAGAGATGTGCGGTTTGGTTCTCTAGAAATCTTAATTCACCCAAATATTGTGAATCCGGATAGATCCGAGTCGCGGTTCTAAACTACCAAGGAAATCCAGATAGATCTGAGTTCTGATCTTGCTGTGGTTTGGAATTTGAATTTTAAATCCAAATTTTGGGTTTTGGATTGCAAAAATTACATGATTTTAGCTGTTTTTAAAAGCTTTTTATCATTTAAAAAAAAAAAAAAACTAGATCCAAAACCAAAACACAGGTGATAGTGCACATATTGTGGATATACATAAAAATCATTGGATGCATGTATTATTAACACTCAAAAATTTGTATACGTGGCATGCAGTTATAGATTGTCATTTATTACAGTTGATAAAAAGTTTATGTCAATAATACATTCAATAAACATATGCCTATAAACAATAAACATTGTATAGTAAAGAAAAAGTAAAATCAACTATATTGCTTCTCTAAGCATTCCCACATATTAACAATTCAAACTGATATCAAACTGGTCTTTCATAAGCAGTATGCTAATCACCTAATATATACCAATTCATTATCATTTGCTGGATGTCTGCAGTATGTAAACCATTACTCCCTTCTTTAATCTATCACATAATAAGCAAGTTCCATTGTTTGATTATTCCAATTTTCTGAAATACTTGCTGACACTGGAAATTTAAGTCTTATTTTAAATGTAATTTAATCTTATACTGTATGTACCTTTAACAACAGTCTTACAGAAACAGCCATATAACTGTATTTCCATAAAGCAATATATATACATACATATACACAACACACACAAGAAAGTAATAAAAACACCATTATTACCTTACTTGAAATGTAGAGCAAACCTGAGGTTGAAACTCTTTCAAAAATATTAAAAATTAAAGTGGACGATGGATATCTGATATAATGGTTCAGACTACCAATAGATCATATCATATTTGCTTGAGTAATTCTAAGTTAACTTATTTAACTGTTTTGACTTTACTTTTGCTTAGAAAAGCACTTTACAAGCATTGATCATTACAATATTGCAAATTCTAAGATTGCTGTTGAGCTAAAAATCGATTTTTTTTTAGACATAATACATATGGTGATTATTAAATAGGACTTGTGTTTCCTATCTAAGTGGAAAACTCCAATTTACAGGAGGACAAGTTATACATCTTCTTTGGTGCACATTATTTGCCATGGTATTTTGTGGAGAATTTATGCTTAGTTAATTATGTTTCTTTTGTTTATTATTAATTGGCTTTCCTTTCCTAAATGCTTATTAAATTCTGAGAACTAATTCTTCTTATAAATGACTCATATGACAGATTACTTGCTCCCAAAGACTCTTTAAAATGCCTCAGTAGACACATTGTGGCCTTGATGTTCTAAAGACAAGACCTGTGTTGTAGAGTATAAGTATAAAATGAAAATGACCTGCTCAATTTATAACTTTTACGATAAATTTAAGGACATGTAAATCATGTTCTATAAAGTAAATGACTAGAGCTTTAGGTCATCTTAGTAACAGAATGAGAACTTTAATGAGCTATAAAATCATTTAAATATGCCTTCACAATTTTCATTTTCTCATGATTCTTGATTTGCAAGGGATACGTTTTTACATTTAAGAATTTACTGTCATTTTAATACAGTTGTACTCAGGTTTGTAAAAAAATGATTTAACATTCTAGTCTTATAAAGTAATGTATAACATAAATATTAGAGCATAATCAGTCGGTAATCAAAACAAATTGTAAACTTGATTAGAGCTCTAAGAAGAATCAGAATTATGAATAGTTGGATAGTTAAATAAAGAATATGCATAAAAACTACATGGAATTAGCATATAAATCATTGGTGACCATGGCATATATTCCACTTTATTTATTAACACTTTTTTAGAGTCTGAATTGAATGCAATGTTTTTGTAACTTTGCAAATTCTTAGGCCCATATTTTACAGTCTAAATGTGGGTGCCTGGGTCAGAAGGATCTGAAACCAGGATTTATGCTTGTATGCCTTCTTCTCCCTTTTATGTCCAATAGAGATGTGCGGTTTGGTTCTCCAGAAATCCAAACCATCCAAATTTTGTGAATCCAGACAGATCCGAGTCACAGTTCTGATTTCCTAAGGAGATCCAGACAGATCTGAGTCATGGTTCCATTCTTCTTTTGGTTAGGAGTTTGGATTTTAAATCTGAATTTAGGGTTTTGGATTGTAAAAATTACATGATTTTAGCTTTTTTTTTTTTAAAGAAATCCCAGATCCAAAACCAAAACACTAGAGGGTGTTTTTTTCAAAACCAAAACCAAAATATGAAGATGAATCCAGATCTAGAACCAAGACATGGGGGTCAGTGTACCTCTTTGTATTCTATAGCAGTGGTCAAAGTGGAATTTTTAAGTGGCAGTATGGAAAATTTAAGGCTGTACCCATGTACCTGCCGAAGGTGCTTGCATATCGTAAAAGGGGATTTGGCCACTCAAAAGAGGTGAGCTCTTAAGGCACGCCCCATGTCATCAATGTAGTGTACCACACTGAAGAACCCTTATACACATTATGCCACACAATATATAGTGCCCTTATAACACATTATGCCATGCAGTAATAGTGCATCTTATACATTATGCCACACAGTATTGCCCCTTAGACATTATTCCACACATAGTAATGCCTCTTACACATTATGTCTCACAGTAATACCCTTTGCAAATTGTGCCATGTAGTATTAGTGCCTCTTACACATCATGCCACAGTTAAGCTCTTGCGCAGCCTATTACTGCCCCGTGTCCCTAAAACATCCTATAACCTACTTCTGATGAGCAACCAGCAATAGCCACTTACCTCCCAGTCAGCAGCAGCAGGTGTACAGCACCACTGTGGCCTTGAAACATCAGCTATGTATGTATGGGTTGGGTATGGGATGCCGGCGCTCAGTATCCAGACAAGGTTAGGACACTGATACCTGCCGATAAGTATCCTAACCCTTCCCCTAAAGCTAACCCTCCCTTCCTGCAGCCTAAACCTAACCATCCCCCTAGCAGCCTAACCCCGCTCATCACAGACAGTCCCCTTCCCTCACAGCACAGACCCCTCTCACCTCTCAGCAAAGACCCCCCTCACAGCACAGACTCCCCTCAAAGCACAGACCCCCTCTTTCTCACATCACTGACCCCAATCACCTCTCAGCACAGACCCCCCTCACTGCACAGAATCCCTCTTTCTCACATCACTGACCCCTCTCACCACAGAACTCCCCCTCCCAGCACAAACCCCCTCTTTCTCACACATATTGACCCCTCTCACCACAGACCCCCCTCACAGCACAGACCCCACCTCACAGCACAGACCCCACCTCACAGCACAGACCCCACCTCACATCACTGACCCCTCCCCCTCACAGCACAGACCCCCCCCTCACAGCACAGACTCCCCCCTCACAGCACAGACCCACTCTCACATCACTGACACCTCCCCCTAACAGCACAGACTGCCCTCACAGCACAGGCCGCCCTCACACCACTGACCACTCTAACACCACAGTCTCCCCCCTCACAGCACAGAATCCCTCTTTCTCACATCACTGACCCCTCTCACCACAGACCCCCTCACAGCACAGACCCCACCTCACAGCACAGACCCCACCTCAAGGCACAGATCCCCTCTCACATCACTGACCCCTCCCCCTCACAGCACAGACTCCCCCCTCACAGCACAGACCCACTCTCGCATCACTGACCCCTCCCCCTAACAGCACAGACTGCCCTCACAGCACAGACCGCCCTCACACCACTGACCACTCTCACACCACAGTCTCCACCCTCACAGCACAGAATCCCTCTTTCTCACATCACTGACCCCTCTCACCACAGACCCCCCTCACAGCACAGACCCCACCTCACAGCACAGACCCCACCTCACAGCACAGACCCCCTCTCACATCACTGACCCCTCCCCCTCACAGCACAGACCCCCCTCACAGCACAGACTCCCCCCTCACAGCACAGACCCACTCACACATCACTGACCCCTCCCCCTCACAGCACAGACCCCCCTTACAGCACAGACTCCCCCCCTCACAGCACAGACCATCTCTCACAGCACAGACCCCTCCCCCTAACAGCACAGACTGCCCTCACAGCACAGACCGCCCTCACACCACTTACCACCCTCACACCACAGTCTCCCCCCCTCACAGAACAAACTGCCTCTCACAGCACAGACCCCCTCTCACAACACAGACCCCTCCCCCTTACAGCACAGACCCCCCTCACCACAGACTCCCCCCTCACAGCACAGACCCCCCTCACCACAGACTCCCCCTCACAGAACTGACCCATCCCTCTCACAGCACAGACCCCCCTCACAGCATGGTACCCCCTCATAGCACAGACCCCCTCACAGTACAAATACCTTTCCTAACATCACTTACCCCACCCCCTGCTCAGACTGCTGTCCCCTTAGCACTGGGTCAGGAGCACCTTACTCCGCTCTCAGCTCCGCCTAGAGCCTGATGTCAGAAAGGTCCCTCCAGCACAGGGGATAGGTGTCCTCTCACTGGGTCACCAAAAAGATGGTGGTGGGCAGGCAGCATGAGGGCATTGCTGCAGTGGATGGGTGAACAGTTTTGCCTATGTGGCGGTGGGTGGGCCAGGGCCAGTCACCGGGGCACAGCCACTTATTGACGGCCGGGTCCGGAATGAGGAGGAACGTGGTTTCCATGAAAAGAGCGCAGCACACACCGCCGCCATAATTTCTAATCTGGGGCTCTCTGTTAGCTAATTAGCTCGTAGACCGGCAGCCAATCAAGAGCCGCCGCTGCGGCGGCTTCTGATTGTCTGTCTGTCTGCAAGCTCCAATTAGCTCGTGGACAGTCCAAGAGTAATAATGATGGCTGCACTGTATGCTGCGCTCTTTCTATGGAAACCAGTTTGTTCTTGCAATCTTTTCTATTTGCAAGAACAAACATCTTCACGGCGGGCAATGGGAGGCACAGCAGGGCTCAGTGCTCGAAGGAAGTGCCAGTATGTCATACCGCTGTATACCGGCAGACTTCGAGCACTGCTCTATAGATTATAAACTCGTATGAGCAGGGTCCTCTCTTCTCTTTCCCCTATGTCTTCATTACATAATTATTCTAACTGCACAATTTAATGAAATATCTATGTGAATTTATATACTGTCTGTATTAGTCTGAACTTGATTCTTGTTGTCAGAATTATCCCCCCTTGTATGTTGCTGCAGAATTCTTATAAATAAAAAATAATAATAAAGTATTATGATAGAGCACTGGGCCTGGTGTCTAAAAGTTGAATTGTTTAAAATCTTTATGTATATCCTCCATTCAAATGGGGCCTTGGTGATTCCATGGCAATCCCCTTTGAGAAAATCAATCTAGAAAATAATACCTAAAATTATAGCAACTGCTATATACCTGTAGTATAAAGAGCAATATGTATGAGCCGAATGTATATACTGTATATAAAATAGTAAAAAATGTATGATAAAAATGTAAGCTAATAAAAAGGACATGAATACATGGGATCCACAGTCACTGTGTCGACAATGAATTTTGATGCCAGAATGCAGAGGTTAACATGCTAATTAGATAAATTGTCCTATATATCCAAAGTAAATAATTATTTAATATAAATCCAAATGCTAAGCTGACTTACCCCATTCCATAGGGTTTGCCACACAGAATCTTAGTTTATCAGCAACAAATCATCTTAACCTTACATGGCCCCTACCTCGCTGCAAATAGACCTCTGAATATCATAAAATTTGCATTCCAGGACCTTATGCCTCTGACCCTACTGTTTATTTAGGTCACTAGTTAATCAAATTAGTTCACTAAGCATTTATTTAAGACTATGGTAAACTAAAATATATATATATATATATATATATATATATATACATACAGTACACAGTGTAGAAGTCACCTAAATTGCACTTATCAAATAGTGACACTGTAATTCTTAACACTCAGCTACAGGTGCACCTTAACACAGTATGCAATATTAGTGGAGCAATCAGACGATCAGTGCTCACTAACTACTAGTTACTAAGGCAACAAGCCTCAGTTAAATAAGCATTGTGACTTCTCTAATGGAAATCAATAGCTGCCTTGAATGACTCAGAAAAGACTGCAGGTATTCTATACTTACAGAAATACTGGCTTACTAGTGATTACTGCATATAGTAAATAGAGGAATTTTCCAAATATTATTGCCCTGTGTGCTTCCTTCTGTTTCCTCAGAATGATAGTTCTGTTCAGCCAGTTCTGTGTGTTGCTCATAAACCTTTAAAAGATGACTGTAGAACATCCTTTAAATGTAGAGGGACCTAAGCTGATCCTGCTTACTGTATGTAAAACAGGCAATTCCCCTACAAAAAGATTTTGTTTGAAGAAATCTAGGGACTTGAAAATTAAACTTTCAGTTTTTCTTTCATTTTGATCTTATTCAGCAATTTTCTAGTAATTAGCTACAACAATAACGACACAGGGCAAACTTAGTAGAAAGTTTTCATAAATCACGTAGACTACTTCAGGTGGTACTATCCTCATGACACATAGTTTAGATTTGAGGTAGGCCTGCAGCTCCTCGAGACCAAGAGAAGGAATTATAAATAAATGATGTTCCCAAGCTAGTTACCTCTCCTTATCTGCCCTAGGGATCCCAGACCCTATTCTGGTTGGTTTATGATAATCAATCAAACCTATCGAGCAATTTACAACTTTCATTAACATCTATATGTGATTGACCAGAATGAGATTAAAGAGTTATTTGCCTAAGATATAGTTTAATATTTAGGATCCTACACTCAGAGGCCCTAATTCAGAGCCGGACGCTCTGACAGAGCGCTCGCTCTGAATCAGGGCCGTACCTCCTACTTTTTGGAGCGGCCTCCTAGCTGCTCGCATAGCTGTGGGTGACCAGCCACAGCTATAGCGAGTGGCCAAATTGATGGTCGTGATGGTCAAGACCATCATGACCATCGGGCTTGCGACAAGACCCTTGCGGTAGGGTCTCGCTGCCGCAAGCCCTGGAGTGCTTTTGGCTCTATCAGAGCCAAAAGCACTCCCACTGACATCACTAGTGATGTCAGTGGGGCCGGCCCCAGACAGTAGGCATTCCCATGGGAATGCCTCCGTCTGGGCAGCCACGCCCCTGGCACACCCACCAAAGGGGGCGTGCTGTCAATCACCATCGACAGCACGCCCCCTTTGGTGGAACACCCATAATGACGGCTTGGCCATCATTATTTGGGTCTCGCGCATGCGTATGACGGAGCCGCCTTCCTCGTGCACATGCGCACTTGGGCAACATCGACCCGCTTGCGAGTGCTCAGCGCTCGCGAGCGGGTCTGAATCAGGCCCAGAGTCTTCATCATAATACAAATCCACTAACACCCCTTTTATTAAAGTATTTTTATTCTGCATATATATTATATGATTTAGGAATATTATGTGGGCAACTGCAGCTGTCAATTAACTTAACCACTTAACTGATGATTTCTCCCTCAAAACCGGTCAGAAATTGTCGGGTCCACAGAAGAGTCCTTGGAGTCAGAGGAGATCCATTCTGCACATGTGTAGAACAAATTTCTTCTTCAAAAACACAGCAGGGTAGTGTGGTCGCACCTTGTCAGCTGAAGTACAGCTGGCTGCATTCCCATTCCATACGACCACATCAGTTAAGTAGTTAAAAGGCATTTCAAAATCTAGAACTATTGACTGCATGCCTATTTATATAATGGCTAATCCACTCTATAAGTGAGAGCTTAACATATATAAGAAATGGAACTCCTAAAGGTATCATCAAGATGCACCCATTAGAACTATGTTCCCTTCAATTAATATAGGGGAACCATAGTCCATTATTATTGGGTGTGTTAGTAATACTAGGTCAGGATAGAATGCATTTGTTATAAAGCATTAGTTCTTATTAATTTACTCCATTGGATAGCGCTGTGACTGTAACTATCACAGTGTCTAATCCCAGACACATTCATTCATTCACATTAGCAACAAACACATATAGTAATCCATATAGTGATATCTGAGAGTATGGCATCATTTGTCGCTGTATTCTGCGTGGAACAAATATCACCAAATTGAACATAATACTATGCTAGCATATCATGCCGCATGTCTTCTTAGGCAAACATATCAACATGCTGGCACTATGTGCCGCGTGATGCCATACTCTCAAATATCACTATATTGATTACTATATGTGTTTGTTGCTAATGTGAATGAATGAATGTGTCTGGGATTAGACGCTGTGATAGTTACAGTTACAGCACTATCCAATGGTGTAAATGAATAAGAACTGATGTTCTATAACAAATGCATTCTATCCTGACCTAGTATTACAAACACACCCAATAATAATGGACTATGGTTCCCCTATATGAAATTAAGGGAACATAGTTCTAATAGTGGCATAGTGTTATAACTAGTATAACAGGATAACATTGTATCACTCTTGGATAACATGATTCATAGTCATTACAACTATTTACTATTGGTGATATTTAGTTCCACGTAGAATACAGCGGCGAACGATGCCATACTTTTAAATATCACTATATGGACTACTATATGTGTCTGTTGCCAATGTGAATGAATGAATGTGTCTGGGATTAGACGCTGTGATAGTTACAGTCACAGCGCTGCCCAATGGAGTAAATGAATGAGAACTGATGTTCTATAACAAATGTATCCTATCCCGATCTAGTATTACAAACACACCCAATAATAATGGACTATGGTTCCCCTATATTAAATGAAGGGAACATAGTTCTAATAGCGGCATAGTGTTATAACTAGTATAACAGGATAACATTGTATTACTCCTGGATGACAAGATTCATAGTTATTACAACCATTTACTATTTGCTATATCACTGGAAGGAGGACATATGAGCGAAGATATTTGATAACAAATATCAAATCATTATGATAGGAATCAACTCATTGTAGGATATTATATTCGTATTTTAGATCTCATACATGCTTATAATCCTTTGAGGACCTATTAATAACGAGGAAAGATAACCTCACGGTCTCATTTATTATAGTGTGATATATGCTTAAAATAGCAACAGCATTTTTAGATTGAGTCCAATTTATTATTGAACATAACGATACATATGAATATCTTTGGAAAGCTATATTGGTCTTAATAATGATTACTGTGGATTTATTATCCTAATAAGAGCACCCTCTACAGGAAAATTTCATGCATGATCATAATAGTGTGACATACTGAACCAAATGATAATCTATGTCTAAACACATATCAGAACGAATTACATCATAATTATAGACAACATATATTTTCCTTTAAATCACTTTATTATTTTGTTTGTGTATGTTATTTGTTTATATTTCGCTGGCAATTTTAATTGTACTATTAAAAGTTATCTTTTAAAAACAAGTGATGGATCTCCAATGATAAATATCATTAATAAATACTAATTCTAGACTCAAGAGTGCCCCATGTAGGAATACTTTCTTTTCTTCTTTTTTCAGTATACTTACTTTATTCCTGGGTGCACCTCCCTAATAATATGAGAGGTACATATATTGATTAATAAATAAATATATAGGATTATAGGGACGAGTCTAAGAAAAATATAAAGATATATTTAAGTCTGTGCGGGTGTTGTGTGTTTTTGTGCAAGGTGCTGAAGTTGAAGGAAGTTGTTAGGAAGATCTAATTGTTTGCAGATTCCAGCCTGAGGCATTGCATTAATTACTGCATGTCTGTGAGCAATGTCAGGTGCACGCTAATTAATTCTCCTACACAGCTGCATCGTTAAGGGAAGCTTGCTCTGATTTGGGCCTGTTCCTGTTAAAACCCAGCCAGTCCATCATTCCATGCCAGTGATAGAAGTTTATTCATACTTCCGGTTTCTGTCTCCTGCTTGTCAGTCAAGTTCCTGAGTCAGTCTTGCTGTGTTTTGTGTGTGCCATTTATTTCATCCAGGCGACTCCTCCTGTAACTTCTCCACACGTGCTTCTTGTACCATCTGGGCAGTATGGAGCACTTCCTACCCCAGAAGCGTCTGTCACCATCCGGTGGGTGGTGTCAACCCGGCTGCCACCAGTCGTAGTTTAGCATTCCAGTTGTGCAATCTAGCACATCATCACCAGTGTCATCCCAGCAGCACTGGTAGCTACTCTACGTTCCAGGTGCGCAGCCTAGCACACCGTCGCCAGTGTCATACCGGCAGCGCTGGTAGCAGCTCCACGTGAGCAATCTAGCAAACCTTTGCCAGTGTCATCCCGGCAACACTGGTAGCAGCTCTGCATTCCAGGTGCACAATCTTGCACACCATTGGCAGTGTCATCCCAGCGACACTGGTAGCAGCTCTGCGTTCCAGGTACGCAATCTTGCACACTATCGCCAGTGTCATCCCGGCAGCACTGGTAGCAGCTCCACGTTCTCTGTTGCATACCTCTCCTGAGTCTCATCAGCCCAAAGGCTGCAATGGTCCTAGGGCCCCAGGTCACTATCAAGGCTCCTGCAACAGCCTGAAGACTGCTTCACTCCATTAGTCCCTTGGCCACGACTATAAAGGCCACAATCAGCCCCAAGGCTGCTCCAACAGCCCAAAGGCTGCATCACATTCCAACCTTCAAGGCTGTCATCAGTTGGCTCTACAGTTATACCATCGATTCCCTCCATGAATCATTACATTATCACCAGCCATACAGATTTGTAGAGCCACAGGTTGCAATCATGGATCCCGGTCAGAATCCAGCTCAAATTCTAGCAGCCCAAATACAGGTCCTGACACAAAAAATCCAAGAACTATCCCTCCGGGTGGAAGAAACACGGACAGATCCACCCTCAGTTTCAGTTTCAGCTCGAGTTCAGCCCCCTGAGGCTAAACTAAATCTGCCGGATCGATTTTCTGGTAACCGTAATGATTTTCTTAATTTTCAAGAAAGTTGCAAACTGTACTTTAAGCTTCGGCCTGGGACTTCTGGGTCTGAGATTCAAAGAGTCGGTATTATAATTTCCTTGCTTCAAGGTGACCCTCAGAGCTGAGCATTTGGTCTGCCTCCAGCACACAGTGCTCTTCAGACAGTGGATGCTTTTTTTGCTGCTCTGGGCCTTCTCTGTGATGACCCAGATAAGGCAGCATTAGCAGAGTCAAAACTTCGGGCTCTGTTGCAAAATCAAAGAGCTGCTGAAGACTATTGTACGGAATTCCATAAGTGGGCAATTGACTTAGGATGGAACGACCCTGCATTTCGGAGTCAATTCCGCCTTCGTCTTTCTGATCAGATAAAAGATATCCTTGTCCAGCATACTGTTCTGGAAACTTTGGATGACCTCATGCATCTTGCTGTTTGCATAGATTGCCGCATCTGTGAACGAAGAATGGAGCTGGAACTTCCAACACCTTTTCCTCGGTCTCCAATTTGGGTAACTCCTCCGGACTCTGGGGAATCCATGCAGTTGAGTGCCAATCGGATCTCCACTGAGGAGAAATGTAGAAGATGCTCCTATGGCCTCTGCCTATATTGTGGAGGGAAAGAGCATACGACCCTGAATAGTCCAGTTAAGTCAGGAAAAGGCAAGGTCTAGGTGTTTTAGGAGGGCTACACCTAGGCCTTGCATCTGTCTCTCCCACAAACTCAGTCCTAATTCCCACAATAATTCAAGGAAAAGAAGGTCAAGTTTCAGTTCCGGAATTTCTAGACAGCGGTGCAGCAGGAAATTATATGGATATCTTTTTCTTCGACTCATTGGGACTGACATCCGAACCTCTTATACAACCTCTCTCTGTAGTGGGGCCTAATGATGAAGAACACTCCAGAGTTATCGTGGTTTCTCAAACATCTCCATCCAGTTATCCATTGGTGCTCTACATTCTAAGGAGATCATGTTTTTGTTGCTTCAGTGTACACTGTCCCCATTATTGCTTGGTCTTCCCTGGTTCAGAAGACATAATCCTGTTATTAATTGGCATACTGGAGAAATTCTTCAGTGGGGTGAGACCTGTTCATCTACCTGCATCATGCTACCTGTCTGTCTAGCTGCTGCTGCTTCTAGGATTCCGCCTCCTTATCAGGACTTTACAGAGCTTTTTTCTAAAAAAAAAAGGCAGATACCTTTCCACCTCACTGCTCCTCTGATTGCGCTATTGACCTCTTTACCAGAGCAAAACTTCCCAAAGGCAGACTTTATGCTCTATCTCTTCCTGACAGCAAGGCTATGGAAGAATACATTCAGGATGCATTGGAGAAAGGCTTAATTTGGCCTTCCAAGTTGCCGGTTGGTGCGGGCTTCTTTTCTGTGCAGAAGAAGGATGACTCTCTTCGACCGTGCATAGATTTTCAAGGACTAAATAACATCACAGTGAAGAATTCCTATCCTTTGCCCTTGATTTCTGTATTGTTTGATCAGCTCTGGGGGGCTTCCATCTTCTCCAAGATAGATCTCAGAGCCGCATATAATCTGGTCTGCATTAGAGAAGGTGATGAGTGGAAAACAGCTTTTAATAACCATTCCGGTCATTACGAATACCTGGTGATGCCGTTTGGCCTCTCTAATGCCCCATCTGTCTTCCAGGACTTCATCAGTGATGTGTTAAGGGAGTATCTCGGGGTATTTGCAGTAGTCTACCTCGATGATATTCTAATTTATTCCAGCTCCCTGGAGGAACACTGCAAGCACATGAGACTGGTGTTGCTCAAACTCCTGGAAAACAACATGTATGCGAAACCGAAGAAGTGTGACTTCAAAATTCAAGAGGTATCATTCCTGGGATACATTATCTCCTCTCAGGGATTCTCTCTGGATACCAGCAAAGTTAAGGCCATCTTGGATTGGGTTCAGCCCACCAATCTTAAAGCAATACAACGCTTCCTTGGCTTTGCCAATTATTATAGAAGATTCATTAATTCCTTCTTGTCCATAGTTGTGCCCATTGTGGAGCTTACTAAGAAAGGAGCTGATGTGGCAAACTGGCCAGCCAAAGCTCTTCAAGCCTTTGACTCCTTAAAAACTACCTTTACCTCTGCTCCAGTTCTTCGGCATCCTAACCCAGAACTTCCATTTATTGTCGAGGTAGTAGACACCTCAGAGATCGGTGTAGGGGCTGTATTGTCACAGAGGGATCCTGAATATAGCAAACTCCATCCCTGCTCTTATTTCTCCTAGAAATTCACCTCTGCAGAGAGGAATTATGATGTAGGGAATCATGAGCTCTTGGCCATCAAGTGGGCATTTGAGGATTGGAGGCACTGGCTGGAGGGAGCAAATCATGTCATCACAGTGCTCACCGATCACAAAAATCTTTCCTATATTGAGACCGCCAAGAGGTTGAACTCCAGACAGGCACGGTGGGCATTATTTTTCACTCATTTTAATTATGTCATCTCATTTCGGCCTGGCTCCAAGAATTTAAAGGCAGATGCACTGTCCCACAGCTTTCAACCAGTCCACTCGCTCATTGGTTTTGGCAGAAATCATCAATCCCTACCTCCAACATTAATTTTGCTGTGACTATAGATCTTGCGGATCTCATTTGTACCTGCCAGTCTGAAGCTCCTGCAGAAATGCCTCCAGGGGTCTTGTTTGCTCTGGAAAGGTTTCGGAAAGCAGTGCTTTTGGAGTTTCATTTTCTAAACCATCGGGACATCCTGGCATTGCAAAAACTACTGAGTTGCTATCTCGTTCTGTTTGATGGCAGTCTATGGGTCAAGATGTTCGGGAGTATGTATTGGCTTGTGATGTCTGTGCTCACAACAAGTCTCCTCGTACAGCTCCTCCTGGGCTCCTGCTTCCTCTTCCTACTCCTTCCAGGCCATGGACCCATATTGCCATGGACTTCATAGTGGACCTACCATCTTCTTACTGCTGCTCTGTTATCTGGATGATTGTTGACCGGATTAGCAAAATGGTTAATTTTGTTCCACTTCCCAAACTGTCTTCTGCTAAACCATTATCTTTGTTATTTGTTCTCCAGATTTTCAGACTCCATGGCTTACCAACTGATATTGTTTCTGACCGATGGTCGCAGTTTGTGGCACGGTTTTGGAAGAATTTCTGCTCAGCTTTGGGTATCAACATCAGCCTGTCATCCAGTTACCATCCACAATTTTATGGGCAGATGGAATGGGTGAACCAGTCATTGGAGCAGTATCTCCAGTTCTATGTATCCAAGTACCAGAACGACTGGGTATCTCTTCTTCCTATGGCAGGGTTTGCTTTCAATAATTCCTGTCACTTCTCATCATCTGTTTCACTTTTTTTCTGCAACTCTGGGCTGACCAGAGTGAACTCCTTTGAGGAAGTTTCAACTGGTATCTCATCCTCCACATCTGATGCAAGATTACGGTCAGTTTGGAAAAAAGTTCGCCAATGTCTGATTAAAGCATCCTATCATGCCAAAACTTGGATGGATAAGCATCGACGACCATGCAACTTCAAAGAGGGAGATTTGGTGTGGCTGTCCTCAAAAAATATCAATATCTGTCAGCGGTCACAGAAATTGGGTCCCAGGTTCATTGGGCCATTTAGGATTATCTCTCAAATCAATCCTGTGGCCTTCCATCTGAAGCTGCCTACTAACCTGAGGATTAACAATACATTTCACTGCTCCTTACTCAAGTCAGTGTCCTCTTCCCTCAGGTACAGCTCTAGAGGGCCAGCAAGACCTCCACCCGTCCTTGTCCAAGGACATCAAGAGTTTGGGGTGGAGAAAATTCTGGACTCCAGACTCTCATGAGGAGCCCTTCAGTTCCTGGTCCATTGGAAGGGGTATGGGTCAGAAGAACACTCATGGGTGCCTATAAGATCTTTGAATGCTCCTGCATTAGTAAGAACATTTTTTCAAGATTTTTTGAAAAAACCTTGAGCTAGGGGTTCCTTAACCCCTCGTCAAAAGGGTGGTACTGTCAGGATCTGCGGTTAGGAAGATCTTTTTGTTTGCAGATACCAGCCTGAGGCATTGCATTAATTACTGCCTGTCTGTGAGCAATGTCAGATGCACACTAATTAATTCTCCTACACAACTGCATCGTTAAGGGAGGCATGCTCTGATTTGGGCCTTTTCCTGTTAAAACCCAGCCAGTCCATCATGCTGGTGATAGAAGTTTCTTTGTACTTCCGGTTCCTGTCTCCTGCTTGTCAGTCAAGTTCCTGAGTCAGTCTTGCTCTGTTTTGTGTGTGCCATTTATTCCATCCAGGTGGCTCCTTCTGCATCTCATCCACATGTGCTGCTTGTACCATCAGCATGGAGCTTTTCCTACCCCAGTAGCATCTGTCACCATCCGGTGGCTGGTGTCAACCTAGCGGCACCAGTCGCAGTTTATTTTTCAAGATGCACAATCAAGCACATCATCACCAGTGTCATCCCGGCAGCACCGGTAGCTACTCTGTGTTCCAGGTGCGCAATCTAGCACACCATCACCGCTGTCATCCCAGTAACACTGGTAGCAACTCTGTGTTCCAGGTGTGCAATCTTGCACACCATTGCCAGTGTCATCTCGGCAGCACTGGTAGCAGCTCTGCATTCCTGCTGCGCAATCCAACACACTGACACCAGTGTCATCCCGGCAGCACTGGTAGCAGCCCAACTTTCTCTGTTGCATACCTCTACTGAGTCTCATCAGCCAAAAGGCTGCAATGGTCTTGGGGCCCCAGGTCACTATCAGCCCTCAAGGCTGCTGCAACAGCCCGAAGGCTGCTTCACTCCATCAGTCCCTTGGCCATGACTATAAAGGCCACAATCAGGCCCCAAGGCCGCTCCAACAGCCCAAAGGCTTCGTCATACCATTAGTCCCTTGGCCATGACAATAAAGGCCACAATCAGGCCCCAAGGCTGCTTCAACAGCCCAAAGGCTGCATCATACCAGTAGTCCCTTTGCCATGACTATAAAGGCCACAATCAGGCCCCAAGGCTGCTCCAACAGCCCAAAGGCTGCATCACATCATCAGCACTTTGGCCATGACTATAAAGGCCACAATCAGCCCCAAGGCTGCTTAAACAGCCCATAGGCTGCATCACATTCCAGCCCTCAAGACTGTCATCAGTTGGCTCTACAGTTATACCATCAATTCCCTCAAGGAATCATTACACCAATATCTTGGTTTTGGCATCTGAAAAGTTTACATAGTGCCAGGTGCAGTCTTTGCTATGCTTGATTAATTTTAGTTGCAGGGTACACTAATGATTCTGGTTTCTGTTGAAAGTTTGAGCCTAAAATAGTTGGGTTTCATAAACCTCAGCTTTTTGTTTGCTTGTCAGTCAAGGTCTAGAGTGACCTCTTGGTTTGGGAGACCGTTTCATCACATGGTAATGGAATATGTATTATCTCCCCTCCTTATCCTAATCATTTGTTTTTCTAGTATTGGCACTTATGTGTTTGAATGTGGTTCTTGGCCCTGTAGTCTGAGGAGTAGGTGTCAGAGGGTTTAACAAGATACCTTGCTAGAGCTGTTTACCATCATGGTTGCACTAGAGCTATTGGGGGAAAGATTATAGAATAAGAGTCAGTATCAGTGCATGCATTGTCTGCCAGATATTCGGTTTATTGTATCAAATTAGCCTTAGTTGCTTGCATTGCAATATTTGGTTTTGGGTTAGGGGCATTCCATGGGTGGATAATAGAGTTGGTTATGCACTTTCAATATTTGTTAGGCCAATGTTTAGATCAGTGTTTCCAAACCTTGGTCCTCAAGGTACACTAACAGTCCAGATTTTAGTTATATCCATGCTTGTGCACAGATGGTTAAATCAAAATAACTGGTACTAATTAACACACCTGTGCTCAAGTATGGCTATCCTTAAAACCTGGACTGTTAGTGTGCCTTGAGGACCATGGTTGGGAGCCCTGGTTTAGATCATTGGCTTAAACTGCAAGCTTATCTGGTGAGTTATGCCCTTTTAAGTCTGATGTGGTGTGGACATCACTTTCGAGTAGTGGGAAGGTGAAAAAGCCACAATCCAGGTAATATCCACACAGGACTTCTATAATTAAACTGTATATCAGAAAATGTACTCAAATAACTGAACTTTGAATAATGTTTTTTATGTACATCTTGTAATGATATATACAATATATGTTATACCTTGCTATGTATTAAGTGCAGGAAGTGGGCTTTATGTCCTGCCCAGTGCACTTCTGAGTCACCAGGGTTACAAATGATCATATCATCATTTAAAAGGGAGGCCAACTAGGAATTTAACTGCACACAGCCCTGAGGAAGAATTACCTGCAACTCGAAATGCGTTGGAGGCTTTTGCACCTACTGTGTCTCTACACATCAACATCTGTCTGGAGCCTTATCTGTGACTATAACTGTGACTGGGTTGAGGAAAGGAAAGGCGGATCTAGAGACTCCAATCTTTAATAAGATCAACACTCCCCTTCAAGAGTGGCCCAGGTATGGTTCCAATTCTTACTAGATGCATACTTGGCATTTCATATGTTCTTGATTTCAATGCAATTCCACTACTTACCAGATAACATGCTGCTGGTTTTATTAGGAGTATATTATGGTCTTATTATTAAATCACTCTTGTTTTGGAAATATTACACTATATCTGATTTTGCTCTCCTATAAACCATTCAATACTTTGTAGGAACAGTCTGGCCTATAACTGTCATAACCTATAAAGGGAAATTAATTTGACTGTGCTTTTAATCCTTGCTTCATGTAAGCATAATACATACGGTTTTACCAATCTCTGAATACTCAAATTTTTATATATATATATATCTGTGGACTGATAATTTGACTGGGAAATTACATTTACATACATTTCAGTGCTACACTACTGTGTTTTACCCTTTATTTCCTTCTCCATATGCATTCAGTAGGAGACTACAGTACCTGAAAGTGAACTAGACAGTCCCAAGGGAAGTTTTGTTTAATTGTTTACGCTATATCTTTTTTTGGTTATTTAGTAGTGCCTTGAGGGTTTCCTCCCCCTTGCTATCCATAGTAATCCTTTCTGTTGTCATTGCGTAAAACTAGGAATCACTTGTGCTGCACTTAATTCCAAACAGGCACACAAGTACGCACCCCATCACTTATGTCATATTACTCCATGCAGATGGATGATTGGGGATGAGGTATCAGTTTGGGTGGGTCTTGAAATGTAGAAACCTGCTTTTTGGTTTGTACCCATTAGATTGGTCTGCCCACATCTTCTGCATATCCAAATCAAAGCAATCAGGCATTGGAAATCTAATGCTTAAAAATGTTATATTAGATTTTGTTAGTTTAACTGTGTACTAACTTGACAATTAATTACTCATCACCTTTGGCAGAATCTGCAAGGAATTTTGTTTTCCTAGCCAGAGATTGGTTAAGTAATATCTACTTCTCAGGCCATTTTTTTTTCTCAGGTCAAGTTAGGACCCTCCCCCAATCACCATCCCCCATTTCCTCTCCTCTACTTTCTCACTGTTGTTCTTACTGTGCTATGTTGATTGTTTAGCAGTTTTGTTAGCTTGTATTAATGTTGTTTACATTGATTTGTTTGTTATTAATTTATTTATAGGGTTGCCAATTACCCCTCTGCTACTAATGTTCCTATAATTCCAATCTTTATAGATCTGATGTGTTCCTCCTTAATGATAAAAGTTTGCGTTCATTTACAGAAGATTTAGCTAAGGGAGTTATAGTGATGACTGTTTTGTAGTATGGTTGCAGCTTCGGAACTGTGAGCCTCATTTGGTTAAAAGAGCAGTAACAGTGGCTTGCTATAGGGTTAGGCTTGTTCTATTCAGTGTCAGAGCATCACTAGTCTGGGTTGGCTTTTTGTTTGTGTCATTGGGAGGGGAGTTTAATACCTTGGAGTAAATTTACTAAAGTGAGTGTTTTTAGAAGTGGAGATGTTGCCCATAGCAACCAATCAGATTCTAGCTATTATCTTCCAGAAGGTGCTAGTTAAATGTTAAGTACAATCTGATTATTTGCTATGGGCAACATCTCCACTTCTAAAAAACCACTCACTTTAGTAAATATACCCCCTTGAGTGTTGTGTAATGGGCTGGCAGTTGGCCCCCATCACCTTAAACATAATATGTGAGTGACACGTGACTTGGTAGCACAAAGTGTCTTTTCATGTGACTTTTTACTTTCAAATGCATCTTATTTGCATAGGACAAACAAGCAGCCTCTGCTGATTAAAATAATTTGTGGTATTCCTATACTCTGTGTGCGACTTCTGGTGTATCTGCATGCAAAATGCTACAGTACAGTGTCAGCAGCTGTGACACTGTAACATAGCATTTCACATGCAAATACACCAGAAGTCACACAAAAAAAATCATGTCGACCATTTTATGTTGACCATTTTCATGTCGACCATTTGATCATTGATCATTTGTGCCTGTCAACCTTCTTACACATTAGTGTATTGACCTTTTGTCCTAGTCAACCTATTGACTGTCTAACATCTGGTGTCTACCTAGACACTGTTGACCTTTTTTCTGTCTATCTGTTAATCCACATCCCCTTGAGTGTTGTGTAATGGGCTGGCAGTTAGGCCCAATCTAGATCTGTTGATTTATGTTTTAGCTGAAGACATTACTATCATTGGGGCAGTTCCTTCCTTATCTATAAAAAAATAAAGCTGGCCCTGTTTCCCACCAATATATGCTTCAGTGTTTTCATTTTAGAAGTGTTTTTTAACTCATTTTTATATACAGTATATATAGTTTATATGTGTAAAGTAAAATATGTCTGCTTATTAAAAGTTATACAGTATATATATATATATATATATATACATATACACAGGTAAATTCAGGTCCATTGAGACATAAGTGTTGCAACTGTCCAATTACATACCTAATGGATTCACACTCCTGCTCAGCACAAATTTAATGAGGAACATAGTAGCACTATGGACTTTTGAAGAGCAGGTTCATTGACTGCTGGTGTGCTTCTTTATGCCCATTTTTTTCTATGTGCCTTGCTGTGTCCTGAAAACTTTGGCCCTACTACGAGTTAGGCCTTGTCCTATAACAGTAGACAGAAAAAAAGGAATTTGCCTCATTCCATAAGTTGATGTGGAAAATACAGTTGGGGATGAGGCAAAACTGTAATTCAATAAAATTGGCATTTTGTCCACAGTGTGTGTTTCATAGTGACAGCATATATTACAGTACTTAGTAGATGTAGACATGTCCCTGTCAGCTTCACCCCAGAATAATAAGTGCTGGGGTTAAAAACACATTAGAAGTCTTATATTATACTTCAATTATAATTTTCTTTTTTCAACAGTGTGTGTTTCATGGAGACAGCATATATTACTTCAATTAGAGGGTATAGATGTGCACTTGTCAGCTGCACCCCAAAAGTAATATTAGGAAAGAAAAATGCAATTTATTTTTTGCTTTAATAAAACTGCTTTAAAGGCTATATTCCCTCATCTACCTATCTCATTGTAAAATCACTTGGTGAAGTGGCAGTTAAGTTCAACTACAGTAGCTTGGCTCCTGTCCTGGTGCAAAAAAAAATCAATCATGGCTTAGTCAATAGAAGAGCTGAGGCAACCCTTTACTAGTGCTGGCAGAGATACATGTAACATCTACTAAACGAGGTCAAGGGGAAAAAAGGTTTAAGAAAGAGCACTTCAAATCTAGACAGTTTTTCATAATCTTAAAGAAATCACCAACTCTAACTACTAAAGAAAAAGTTACTGCCAAAAAATGTAAAATTGGCAACATACTATACACCACACGTAGTAGCAAGGTAAGGCTCATATGATGGCCTTTCTTTGTGAGTGGTGGTCCTGCTACTGCTGTATCATGCACTAGAATGCCTATTGCAAAACCAAGGCCAAACACAGTTGAGTATGTTCTATAACCTTGCAAGCAACACCTTCTCGCTCTGAGTCTAGGTGTGTCACCTTTAAAAAAGGTAAATCAGTGCACAAACAGAACACTAAGGCTGAAGATCAAACTGTGTTTTCACAAGCTTTATATATCTCTGAATCTAATGGTTTCCATGAGAGCTACTTGTGAGTTTAACATTTGTGACACTATATTTGTAGAGAAGCCTCCTTCCCCCATTTATGAATCCTCTGCAAATGTAATGATTAGTAGTGTGAAAAGTAATGATGATGACATAAAAATGATGGAAGGTACTGTGGAAGTGTAACAGTATTAGAGGGATATTTGTGTGGCTGATGCTACTGAGGATGTTGATGATGAAGGTGTTTGACAAGTATGAATTAATAAAGTACAGGAGGATGATGTTGTTTTTTTGTCAAAGTAACCTCAGCCACCAGTGGAAGCAATTATTGCCAGTGATAAGAAGGATATTGTCATGCCTGAGCATAAGATCAAAAAAGCCACCCCTTCCATGTGGAATAATTTTTACACAAATCCTGACATCTGTCTAGGTATCTGTAAAATTTGTGATGCCTATATAGAGGTAGGGATGTTAACCATCTAGGCACCTCCTCCCTTTTATGTTATTTGCAGCCCATTCATGCAAAGTATTTATCAAAATCTGGAGAATCATGTAAAATAATAACAAGCATTCCAGCTACAGCTAACAGCAACAAAGATAGGTCCCATTTGCAATCTCCACCACCAACAACTTCATCATCAACCTCTTCATTATTGATCAGTGGTAGTCCTGCACCCTATTTGCAAAATCTCACTGACTCCTTCCCTATCCAGGATTTCCAAGACTAATTATTGGGCACTAGAGCTACTGCTGCTGCATGGGGAGAATCTTCATTACAAAAGGGTACTAAGAAGATTAGTAGTTTCAAACAACAATTGACTGAAACAAGCATTTGCAAGAGAATGCAAGTATGACAATCACCATCCTTTTGCAAAGCGGATCATTGAAGCCATGATCATGTTAGCATTAGATCTGCATCCAATATCTGTCATCAATACATCTGGTTTTAGCCAATTAATTGAGGTCATTTGTCCATGGTACCAAATTTCATCTTGATTCTATTTTACCAGAACAGCAATTTCTCACCTATACCAAGTACTTAAACAAGAAGTTATTAATGACATAGAAAATGCCATTGTAACAACTATTCACTTAAACCCCTTCCACACTTCCAGCAATAACCTGGGTTATTGCATGCAAATGCAATGCAACCTAGGTTATTGGCCAGTGAGAAAGGGCCAGACACAAATGGGTATGTGTGCTGCATTCACACCCACAATCTATTGGATCGCAGCATGGAGTACCGTGGTGCACACAGCCACAGCAAATTACATGGCACGATAAGTGCGCATGTTTGCAGTACAAGCGGCAAGGATGCAAGAGGACACATCCGTACAAGTTTTATGAGTGGATACCATGTTTTTTGCACACAATAAACTTGGTGGTTCAGAATTTCTTTAAATATTACAGGTTACAGATGCTGGCTATGGCCTGTAAAATTTTTGTCCATTTTCAACATTCAACAACAGCATGAGGAAAATTGGAGAAGCAAGAAGAGTTTTATTTGCCATGCCACCAAATGCAACAATAGGTAGTAACCAGGTGGAATTCCACCCTTTACATACTTTTGCAACTGGAGGAACATTAACAAGCCATCTACAGTAAATGTACATATCAAGCCATGACATAGGGAGAAGTTACAAGTTACCACCTTACTGCAGATCACTGGAAAATAAACTCCATTTTATGCAAACTACTGAAACCATTTGATATTTAAACCCATGAAGTAAGTTTAGACACTGCCAGCCTGACTCAGGTCATACCTTAATTAAATTACTGGAAAAGCAGATAGACAAGCTGAAGGAAGAAATTAAACTAAGCGATTTCACTAAGTATGAACTTATAGATCAAGTTCTTTATTGATCTACAAAACAAATCATACAATCAGATAAGTTCATAATGGCAACCATACTTGATCCTAGGTTTAAGTCATATGTAATGTCTTTCTTTCCAACTGACACAGATCCTAAGAGATGCAAATAGCTCCTTGTGAGCATGTTGATGCTTAATAGGCACATTACTTGACAATGTATCCTGGTTCAGTTTCTCTTGCAAAGGCTGTTGCCAAGAGATCCACTGGTGATAATGATGAGTCTGCCACAAATTATTGAAAACTCTTCCATCACATAGTACCTTTGAATACTGGGAGGGAAAAACATTTGGAGCCCCTTGAACAAGCTACAGATTAATTTAATATACCACACTTGTACATCTGTGTGTGACTGAGCAGGTAAATGAAGCACAATCGATTTTGGTGTGGAAAAAAGCCTTGGCCGCTGCATCATAGCACTTCATATACAGATTCATACAATTTAATCAAGTCAGTCTCCTAGTTCATCTTAGTAACATTATATTGCAACTTTATAGTTCATATACTTTATATTTATATTATCATGAGAAAAAGATGCTTGACATGTCATGTGGGACCTGGAGCACAAAGAGGGCTTTTTGGCATGACTGCAGCAACAACTTACCCTATGAGGATACATCTGTAGCTTTGTTTTACTTTAGATGTTTACCCTCCATCGTGTACTTGATAAGAGTGACTAGCACAGCCAGGAACCTTGTGAGTGATCAGAGTAGGAGGCTACTTCCAAAAATATGTGGAAAAACTGATGATATTAACAACAGAAATGAGGGTGATGATGAGAATGATAATGTCATCATCAAACTGTGGGGATTAACAATACAGTTAGCCATCTTAAGACCATTGGTAGCTTAGTTTGTGGGGGTCCAAAAGTAGCAGTCCCTGTCACTGAAGTTATTGGTTTGTTAGGCTGTGCATGTCCTTTTAATAAACAATACAAGGGTTTGTGGGAGGGCCCAAGGACAAATCCATTGTGCACTACTTTTCATTATGGATTTTGCTACAATTGTGTGTTTGACAGGATGAATATATTATTGTACTTTACTGGAACATATATGTTCTTCTTTATTTTGCAAGACCATCCACCCTCAGCTTCTCACTCAGATGTATAGCCCTAGTTCCTGGCATTTTCTCCACAGATACAGTTTAGTATCATCAACTTATATAATCATAAAATTAATAATTATTGACTTAGATTAGGCTGTTACTCTACTTGAATCTATTGTATTGTCCTACACCTGTAATTTGCTGTTTGGATTCAGTTTCCACTTTTAAAATCTCATCGTGATTTTTGAGATTTTTGTTTAGTAGATTTTTCCATGTCTCCAATTTGTTTTTCTTGATAGTTATTACAGTACTGTTAGTATTCCCAATAAATACCAATAAATACTCCACCTCCATTTACCTGTGCTGGCCTCAGGCCTCTGATCTAGTTCTTGATTAATTAATACATTGGATTGTATAGTGTATTAAACTGCCTACCTGTCTGCCACTTCAGTGCCACTGTTTCATAGATGTACCTTATTCTTTTTAACTGCCAAGTGTTTGTGCCACTGTGCTGTCACTCATAATTTAGCAAGCCAGCTCGCTGCAGCCTTTGGCCAGTATTGGTGAAAACAATATTGTGAGCTGTGAGGTGATCAAAATTTACTGGAAATTATTGCCATTGATGTTAATAATACTGTAGGAACAAAATCAGGTCCAAATTACATGATTTAAGCTTTTTGTATCAATAATGAAAAAAAAAACATTTGGGGGTGGTTTTGCCAAAACCAAAACATGATAAAGATTTAGAAATAATACATGGGGCTCCGTGGCTGTGCACATCTTTACTTTTTACCTATTGCCAGTGCTTTTAAGAAATACAGGGAAAAATAGTTTCATTATTTAGCATTCTCTTTGTCTTTCTGTATTTAAGAGGCTGATTCACTATTTATGTCCTCATTTTGCCCTCATAGTCTGACTCTTCTGGTATGGAGACCTCATCTTAGGATGAGTTAACATAGATGTTGATGGATGATGCCTCACTACTCTCAGTTGATGAAGACACAAAAACATAATTACAAATCAGAAAATAACTGGAACGCAGCAGCAATATAATTATAAACTCAAAAACCCTGACAATGGACTAAGAATGACCCACTAATTTGTAGATTGCTATGTTTTTTGGCATTAGTTTGAAAGCTCTGGTGTGTTAAGCCCCTTTATAAACGGGCACTAAGGGGAGTATTCAATTAACTGTGATTACCCCGCAGTTGAGTGCCTGCAGTTGCACTGAAAGTCCACATAAAATACACAAAATCGGGTTTGCCAGTGGGAAAAAAACAATTGATTCCGCAGTTTACGTAGAATCAGTGGATTTTGGCCCCTGAATCCTGATTCTTCAGCATTGCAAAAAGGTTATTTTATTAGCTTTTCCCCGCACCATGGAGATTCTTGCCTGCAATTAGTTGAGGGGTAAATCCCATGGCTAATTGATTAACCCCCTAAGTTGCCCCATGTGTGGAGTTTGGGAATGCATGAAGCTCCATTGAATGTGTCATAAATCACCCATAGCAGGTTTAGAGGAGTGTCTTCTTGTGGATGGTAAAACTGATTCGACCATACGGAGAGCAATAATGTCTTCATCTCCATTTCTCTGTGCATTGATATTTTTTTCAAAATGTGTCTACTTGCCTGTTGCTGCAACATGTTGCCATGATGATCCTGTAAATGTGAGAATACTGTATACAGTACGGTATGTGTAGGCATTTTGGACACATGTTGAATAATATTGCCATTTTTGGGTGGACTCACGAGCTGTTTCTTCATCTGAGGTTAGTTCCTCTGTAGTTGCCAGTGGTTGCATGTTTGAAAGACAGTTCATATATCCTTTTCCTATATAATGTATTCTTCAATCATTGGAGTGCCACTTCCTTTATTCTGCCAGTTTTATCCTTCAGACTCATTTTTATTGATGAATATCTATATGTACAATAAAAAGGCATGTTTGAAACACCAATGAGTTTTGGCTGCAATCTGGTGATTTGCTGTAAACCACATGTGGTTTGAGATAATCCAAAGGTCATTTGGGATTTTGCATGCCGACACACATCAGATGCTGTTTCTTTGTGAAACCTCTAAACCACTATTTTTATTTATAATGCGGTGGTTTGGCTCTGAAAAATACATGTGATGTGTAAATCTCACCTTAAGTATTTAAAATACACAACTCAGGCATTTTTCATTATGATACTGTAAGTGCCATAGAACAATGTAAATTCATAGAATTAACCCAAAGGAAAGCAAACAGTTTTTTTTTCTTTTTATAAAATGATTATTTTCTATGAGTAACTGCTGCCTTTATTCATAAAATAGCAGGCAAGATAGAAATGTAGATATAAAATGTGATATTAGGACATGTGCCAATGGGTTTTTCATTGTGTGACTATGGGTCTGATGCAGAGTTTTATGCAGTTCACACAGCAGTTGCTGCTGTGTGAAAATGTAAAAGCAGCAGGGGGCTTCTGTAGTAGAAAGATGCCTACTGCATGCTTGCTGTAATCTGCTGCTGCCTCTGAAGACAGGTTACTCAAGAAGGTCATGTATTTCACATTTCCGGGGCCAGTGAAGCTGCGTCCAAATATGCAGTCACTGGCGCTGGTATGCCCAGAAAACTCGTCCGACACGCCGCCATTTCCTGTAACACTGGCCATTGCCGCCACTTCATTGCCCCCAAATGGCCACAGCAGGTCAATCATGCTGCAGCTTAAGGGCATGGCAACTGTCATAATGGTATGCGTTCAGCATCCCAGCGGTCTGGATGCCAACGCTTACCTTTCCGGTTCCAGAATACAGACGCTGGTCAGAATCCCAACAGCAGCAACACAATCGCCGGGATGCCAAATGTAAATATTGGGTGAAGCGGAGGGTTTGGATTAGGCACTAATGGGTGAGGGCTAGGTTTAGGGTGCAGGGAGGCGAAGGTTAGGTTTAGGGACTAGGGGGGAATGTTAGGTTCAGGTACCAGGGAGGGAGGGTTAGGGTAGGGAGAGGGGAGGGTTAGCATACTGACCACCAAGTGTTGGTACAGTATGTTAACCCTGTCGGGATCCAGGCTTCAGGATTCTGACCGCTTGGATCCCATCTGTTGGTATTACATACCAATTCCAGTCATAATAGACACAGATCTACATATGCACAGAACAGATCGCCAAGCATCGTACCATTGGGTTTGCATACAAATTAGATTAAGGCCTTATATTATTATTGTCTCATGCTCATCATCACTCTTCTCCTTTTTATTATTCTGTGGAATACTGAGATTGAGTTTATATGTTTTGTGTATTAATATATGCATTATATACTGATTTTTTAAACATGAGTCTCTTTTGCAAATAAATGGTCATATTATAAATTAATGCAAACCACAGATTAATAAATGCTGTAGTTTTTGTTTGAAAACTGCAGTTGATTGATGACAGTTTTAAATCACCTAAAACTACACTTTTACAGTATGCCCTAAAGAAATTTATATGACATTTTGAATGCCAAGCAGTTTGAATTTAAGGTGCAACTATTTGTTTGAACTGTTTGGAAACCTTTTTATGAAGTGTAAATACATGTTGTCCAAGTTTGTCAAAACAACCATGATCTGCAAGTCTGTGTATCTATAGAAACCAGTCTTTCCATTAGGCATGATATTGATTGTATTGACCATTCTAGGCTTCTACTGTAGTTAATGTTTTGGCTAAAACATTTAGAAATTGTCTGTTTAATTGAATTCTGTATTAGTTCAATATATAATGAAAATCACCAAATATGTTTTATGCTTTTATCCCAAGGTAATTTTGTTGCTTCCCTAGGATATCTCAGGATGTGCTATAGCTACATAGTTGAATGGTGTTTATGCAATTTAAACAATAACTTGTTTGTCAATTAAATCGTTAAAAAGTTGTGCATGGTTTGTTTTGCAGCATCATATATTTTAGATTGACACTATCTCATTTAAACACAATTTTCAGTTAATTAAGTGTGATTTAAGTACTTTATCATTTTGTTTACTAGTAGGAGAATGCTGCCATCTATTGGTTGGAATTACTGTTATAAAGGCTATAAAAGAAGCAAACTCTAAGCTCAAAAACCTATATGAAATGAGTGTAAACAGCTTCCATATCTACTATATTTTGAATATGCATACTGTTAGACCTGTATTTCTCATAGAAAAGCTATTAAAATGTACTCTCTCGCTCAGATAATGTAAAGATTACATGTGCCTTAGGGAACACAATAGTATAGATAAAACATTAAAAATACAGTGCATGAACTTACTTGTTAGATAGATTTTCTAATTTAAGCGTAACCTACAACTGTACCATCTCAAAACTATAACTTTATAAATGCAGCAAATAGTGTTATACGCTTCTTGGTGGAAACCTCAACCTTAACAGTGCTCTTAACACTTCTACAGTTTCTTATTACAGCCTCTTCACAGCTCTATATATTATACTACTATTATGCCATCTCTGCTATCTTTATGAGTCTCTTGTTAGACTGTTTCAACATCTATTTTGGTGTAGGTAAGTTTGTGTGCATAATTTATATGATATAAGTTGTGACATATTTTATTTGTGTAACCCACTTTATATGGATGTTTGTTTTGTAGATGCAAAGTGAGAATTATCAATTTGCAACAGTATACATAGCTCTGGGCATTCCTGGCAAATATTGTATGTAGAAAATGCAAATGTACATTTGAAAACAGGTAGATAGTGGATCATGAGTGCATTAATACAGTACATTCCAGTTGGTATAGACTTGGCGGCTAGGCCATTTCTCTATATTATTGTTATAATTATAACACCACAAGAGTGCCGCAGCACCTTACAAATGAGCAAAACAAGTTAACAGTGACTTACAGTACAAAACATTGCAGGACAAGGACATGGTTTATAAACATTGATGCATCTGTGCTCATAACACTCAAACAAGCAGCAGGGTGGCAAGAACCAAAGGTTAGGTGCCATTGTAGGGAGTATGGAGAAGATAATAGTATACAGTAAGTAAGGGAAAGGAGAATCGCATGAGGGAAGAGGGCCCTGCTCGTGAGAGTATAGATTCTAAAGATCCTTTTATAAAATCTCCTTATTTTATTAACATTTGTTACATATAGACAGAACTACAATTGGGAACACTAATAAAACAAGACTAGGGATTGACACAAACAGAGAGGTTAGAGGGCACTGCTAAAAAGCTTACAATTTATAGGGATATATGAGTTTTATAAATAAAGCTAAGCAATGCATATTTTATATTGTTCCAGCCAGTTTGCAAGGGTAATACATGCTTACTCATTCAGTCATTTAGCAATGTAGGACTGACATCAAAGGATTGTTTGAGTATGGAAAGAGAACAAGTAAATAGTGTAATGTCCCATTTAAACCAGGGACCAGGTCAATTCGATCAGAGGGGCAAGCAATGTGTTTCCCTTTTAAACATACACAATGATAGACACAAAGAGGAGGGAACAACACAATTTTGTTATAGCAAATGGATAAACAACAGTTAGTATAAAATGTAAACAATAGACAGAATAAAATCTTGCAGATTTTAATACCAAGATAATTACTTAGCACCTCCCTTTCCTCTACCGGTGACCCCAGCTGGCAAATAGAGGTCAAGGGGGAAGCACAGTTGTCACAGAACTTTATGTTGCTAAGAAGTGAGAAATCGAGGAGCATACATAGGTTACACTTGTAACAGTAGTGCACCAGCAGGTTGTAGCATTAAAACACAGTCTTTGCTAACACTTTGACCTTTTCTGTGAACTAGAGAAAAATACATACATGCATATACCACACACTATTACCACAGAATTTGCCAGCTGGGGTTACACAGGGTTAAATAAGCATAAATTAATCAGCAATTTAGTAAAACACCCGCAAACATGAATACACATTGCATTGCAGAACCAACGCTGAAAATGTTTAACAGCAGAAATCCCAAAATGCTTTGAGAAATGAAGCATTCAAATGAGTCATCAGCAGGCATGAATATACATTACATTAAATAAAACCAGAATTTTACTGCAATCACAGTGGCATCAGACATGAGCTGACGCAATAAACATACACACAGCTCCAGGGTAACAACAGGATAGAATAAAACCCTTCCAAGAGCAATCTCCTGACAAGCGAGGGGCAAAGCTGTCCCTAACTTCCCACACACAGCTGGATGATACAGGCTAAATACTGGTCCCGGCCCCTAAGCAAAACCTCTAAGTCGAAGAAAAGGTCTCTCAACTATCTCCGGACCCAGGATGGGGAAAGAGGAGTCCCAGCAGGATGATTACACAACTAGTGACGGGGGTATGGCTAGGAGCAAGACAGCGGGAAGGAGCAGGTTCAAGGAGGGTTTGTGTGTCTCATCCCTTGCTGTGGCTGTTCAGCCTCCTTTGTGACATCCAGCTGAGCTCCAGGATGCAAGGCACCACACCAGAGCTCCCAGCTGCAGACCTCTGGCAGGCACTTCCCAGGATGTTTCAAGGAAAAGTTTTGCCCCTCACTAAGGGCTCCATCCGGCAGGGTTACTTCTTCAGCTCAAAGGTCCTTGAGCCCTTTCTTCTGGGGCTGTCCCTTCTCTTGCTTGTCATCCTCAGGTACTCCCCACATAGTCTTGCTCCAGGTGGGCATCCCTCCGGTCAGTGCTGGTGGCCAAGTCACGGTGCAGTCTCCTTGCGGTGCAGACTCCCTCTCTCCAATCCAGGTGCCAGCTCCTCAGTGCAGGTCTCCAGATCCCCGGGCACTCTCCGGGCAGCTAGTGGGTGGGTCTTCTTGCCTTTTTCCAGTAGCGCTTTGCAGTAGGCAGTTTACAATAGGCAGCAGCCCATCATGGCCGGAACCAGTGGGTCAGCTCTGTAGCTCCAGGGGTCCTCAGTAGTGCTCGGTCCAAGGCCGGCAGGCAGACAAGCCTCTCTCCAGCAGCTCTAATCAGTGTCAGCGGCATCCACAGGTCCTGGCAGCAGTGTATCCCTTGGAAGCAGCAGCACTCCCATCTTCAGCTGAGCAGGTGAGCGGAGTCAGTTTGTGAAGTCAGGCACCTGGTAGCAGTTTGGAGACAGACCTACAGGCAGCATTATTCATTGAGCAGGAGTAGGGTCCAACACTTATCTGGCGACGGTCTCTTCCTCCATGCCAGGTTCTCCTTGACATGGGTCTGACACTTCCACAGCACTCTCCATCGTTAGACAGCCTGTGAGTAGGGGTCCTGGCAGGGAGTCTTGTGCTGGCTTACAGCGGCTGAGATTTCAATCACTGAGGCATGTCTCTGCGTCCTCAGCTGCTCCCCCTTCTTCAAGTATTTTAAACTCTATATTAGCTACATGGCAGCACCTGCTGTTCATCTCGTTCCCATCAGGGCTCTCCACTCCCCTCCAGGGATTCCTATTTTATAAACTTACCTTCTCTCTCCACCCTCACATCCAACTTCCCTGAATGGACAGGGGACCCCAAGCACCAGGCCGCCCACAGAGTCTTCTGCCTGGTAGAAGTTTGGCAGGCAGACAGGCCCCTCTCTGGGCAGCTCTAATCAGCATCAGCAGCATCCACAGGTCCCGGCAGCAGTGTATTCCTCGGTAGCAGTGGCACTCCCATCTTCAGCTGAGCAGGTGAGCGGAGTCAGTTTGTAAGGCCCCTAGCAGCATCATAGAGACAGATACACAGGCGGCATTATTCATTGAGCAGGTGTAGGGACCCACACTTATCCGGTGATGGTCTCTTCCGCTGTGCCAGGTTCTCCATGGCATTGGTCTGTCACTGTCACGACCAGAGCATCCTTACCTGCTGGCTTGCGGTCTCTGCCTGTGTGAGCTATGGCGCAGTCCTACCGGTAGGGGTGCTGGTTCCAGGAGATTGGTGGGAGGTGCGCGTGGAGGTCCCAGGCCATGTTGGTACAGGTAAGACTGGCAGCTTCTCCATGCTACAGACTGCTGGGCGCCACCATCTTGGTTTTGGGCATGTGACCTGAATGGGCCAATCAGGTTGGAGCTCTTCATGTGACTCTCAGCAGCCTATCCTGCACCATCCAATGGTACTTAAGGGTGTTCAGCACACCCTCTAGTTGCCAGTGCAACATGTTCTCATCCTTGCTGTGTGACAGGTCTCTGTGCTCCCTAGCCTTGGTATATTGCAGTCTCAGCAGTGTCTCATTTGCTCCCTGTCAGCATTTCAGACAGTTCCCAGGATTGCAGCACCAGCTATACCCCACATCTCACCCTCCACTTGTAACTGACCAGCAGCATGCACTCAGAACCCACTGAAGTTTACAGACCTCTAATCCTTGGCATACCTCTATTTGGAGTTTATTTTCTGTCAGTTCATTACCAAGCATGTGTTTCTCTGCCTCACATCAATTGGATTCATTCATTGCCAGACACCTGCTTCTCTGCTTCACAACATTTGGATTTGTTTTACTGTCAGACACTTGTTTTGCATTTCCACAGCAATTGGACTTTTATTCTCCACCAGACATTTATCCTCAGTACAACCATGGCCTTTTGTTACAGTATTTATATATTTGTTTAATTTCATGAATCCAAATACTCCCATTAAACCAGCTGCCTTTCAGTTTAACAAGACCTTTCCTGCTTCGACTCCTGGTTCCATCTCAGGTCCAAAAACCCCCCAGGTCCTGACAGTTTGCACTGGCCTAATGGATTCAGCCACTGGACCGGAGTCCAGAACGGATTTGTAACAAGGTATCACCAATCGGCTAGAAGGCCTGGATGCTATGCAACAGCAAATTGCACAATTTCTCCAGGAGATGGCGCACCTACCTATGCCCAGTAAATTTGATGGCAACCATAAGGTGTATCGGGGGGTTTCTCAACCAGTGGGATGTGGACTTTACCCTTCCACCCTCTAAATACCCTATTCTGAAAACCAAAGTGGCCTATATTGTGTCCCTGCTTTCTAGAGCGGAATTGGACTGGGGGCCTGATTCAGACCCGCTTGCGAGCGCGGATCGCTCACAAGCGGGTTGATGGTGCCCTAGTGCACATGCGCACGACGGAGGGAGCTCCTGTCGTGCACATGCGTGAGACCCGAATAGCGATGGCCAAGCTGTTGCTACAGGTCTCACACCAAAGGGGGCTTGCTGTCGATGGTGAGTAACAGCACGCCCCCTTTGGTGGGCATGCTGGGGGTGTTGCTGCCAAGATGGAGGCGTTCCCATGGGAATGCCTACTGTCTGGTGCCAGCCCCACTGACATCACTAGTGATGTCAGTGGGAGTGCTTTTGGCTCTGATACAGCCAAAAGCACTCCTGGGATTGCGGCAGCAAGACCCTACCACAGGGTCTCGTCGCAAGCCCGATGGTCTTGACCATCGCGACCATCTTTTTGGCCACTCGCATAAGCTGTGGGTGGTCACCCACAGCTATGCGAGCAGCCAGGAGGCTGCACCAATAAGAGGTAGGAGGGCCCTAATTCAGAGCGAGCGCTCTTGTCAGAGTGTCCGGTTCTAAATCAGGCACTGGGTTTCCCCACTCTGGGAGAGATCAGATCCTCTACTGGATGATTATTCTCACTTTTTGGCAGCATTTAGGAGGAGTTTTGATGAACCTGGAAGGCCAACTTCAGCATCATCAGAAATTATGCGCCTCAGACAAGGGATTTGTCCAGTCAGTCTGTATGTTAACCAATTTCAGACCTTAGCTTCAGAGTTAAAATGGAACAAGGAAAACCTAAAATCGGCTACCTGGAATGGCCTCTCTGATCATTTGAAGGATGATCTAGTCACCCGGGACCTCCCTACTAACCTCAATGACCTCAGTTCTCTATGCCACAAGGTGGACCTCTGCTTCTGGGAATGACAGGCTGAGAAGAATAGACTTGATCCCCTCCAGTTCTGTCCTACTAATCCTCCTATTCTTTCTGGAACAGACATCAAATGCCAAGACAAACTCTCTCCTCCTAACCGGTCCGGGGACACTTGGTTGGGAGTAGTGCATCTGTCCCCAGGAAATATTGAGTCTTTTCTACCCATAGCCCTAGAATTGAAGCCAAGGCCCTGTGTTTGTCTCTTCCCTCCTGGATTCTGGTTGTGCAGAGAACTTTATTACTCTCAAAATCTTCTAGTGCCTTGTATCTCCCTCAACCATGCTATTACCCTGTTGGCTGTCGATGGCCATAACATTGTCAATGGTACAATTTCTGAATGAACCCAACCTCTAACAGTTCGCATAGGTGCCCTTCATTCTGAGCTCATTAGTTTTTTTATTATACCCAAAGCATCACATGATGTGATATTAGGATATCCCTGGCTGTAAACATAATCCCAAAATCGGTTGGAATTCCATGCAAGCACAGTCCTGGGGCACTGATTGACAGAAGTCTTGTCTGCCGATTATTAAACCTTTAAGAAAATTCAGACATCAGAGGACCTGCAAATTCCTAAGGCATATAGATCCTTCTCAGATGTGTTTTCTGAAAACAAAGCTAATATCTTACCTCCACACCAGGACTGGGACTGTACAATCGATCTGATTCCGGGCAAATCTCCTCATCAAGTTTGTACCTACCCCCTATCATTACCTGAAACCAAAGCCATGTCACAGTATATCCAGGAGAACCTGAGTAAATGATTCAACCACCCATCCACGTCTCCTGCCGATGCTGGATTTTTCTTTGTGTACAAGAAGGATGGGGGCCTCCAACCTTGTATTAATTATAGGGGGTTGAATTATATCACTATAAAAAATTGATACCCACTACCACTCATCACAGAATTGTTTGACCGAGTCAAGGGTGCCTCTATCTTCTCAAAGCTTGATTTACGTGGGGCTTACAATCTCATCAGGATCTGATCTGGTGACGAATGGAAAACTGCCTTCAATATCCGAGATGGGCATTTTGAATACCTGGTGATGTCATTCAGACTCTGTAATGCCCCCACAGTGTTTAAAACTTTGTGAATGAGATATTCAGAGATCTGCTTTATGTTTCTGTGGTGATATACAGTATTTAGACAATATTTTAATTTTCTCATCCACTCTCCAAGAACATCAAGCCTACATCAAAGAAGTCCTGTCACAGCTGAGAGAGAATCATCTATACTGCAAGCTTGAAAAATGTATGTTCAAAGTCCCTTCCTTTCTATTCTTGGGGTATATCATCTTGGTCTCTGGATTGGAGATGGATCCAAAAAAGGTTCAGGCAATCCAGGATTGGTCTTGCCCCACTTCTTTAAAGGCAGTCCAAAGACTTCTTGGCTTTGCTAATTACTACAGACAATTCATTAAGGGGTTCTCTTCTCTGGTGGCACCTATCACATCCTTGACCTGTAAAGGAGCCAGTCCCTCCAAGTGGCCTCCCGAGGCAAAAACAGCCTTCCAACTGTTAGAACAGACATTCATCTCAGCTCCAGTATTAAGGCAGCCAGACACCAACAGGCCTTTTTTTCTGGAGGTGGATGCCTATTCGGAGGCAGTGGGAGCTGTCCTGTCACAGAGATTTGAAGACAACAGGATCCACCCATGTGGCTTCTTTTCTAAAAAACTTTCTCCAGTGGAAAAGAATTATGCCATTGGGGAACAGGAATTGCTGGCGGTCAAGTTAGCCCTAGAAGAGTGGCATTATCTCCTTGAAGGTGCCATGTACCCTTTCACAGTATATACAGACCATAGAAACCTGGTATTTCTAAATAATATACAATGTATCAGTCCTAGGTTGGCTCGCTGGGCCATATTCTTTGCCCGCTTCAGCTTCACACTGACTTTTCATTCAGAATCCCTCAATCAAAAGGCAGATGCCCTGTCACGTTCCTTCACTCCTGACAACAATATGGAAGTCCTCCCAGAAACACCAGTCCTCGACTCCAGGTCTTTGCCAGTACTCAAGGGCAACCTCCCCCTGGCAGAACCTTTGTGGCTCTGGAATTATGGAACAACTACTATCCTGGGCTCATGCATCCCGCTTTTCAGGCCATACAGGTAACCACAAGATGTTGGAATTTCTGCAGCGCTCTTATTGGTGACAACCTATGAAAACAGAGGTGGTGAATTTCTTTGCTTCTTGCACCCAGTGTGCCCAACATAAGACCCCTAGACAAGCTCCTGCTGGAGACCTGATGCCTCTTCCCACTCCAACCCATCCATGGACACATCTGTCCATGGATTTCGTGACAGACTTGCCGGGTTCCAATGGATATACCACCATCTGGGTGGTAGTTGACCGTTTTTCCAAGATGGTCCATTATATTGCACTGAAAAAGCTGCCTTCTGCTCCTGAGTTGGCGCATCTATTTATACTTCACATATTCTGCCTGCACAGACTCCCCACTGAGATAGTGTCAGATTGTGGGGTTCAGTTTGTGGCAAAGTTTTTGAGAGTGCTCTGTTCTGTCTTGCAAGTCAAATTACATTTCTCCATAGCCTACCATCCTCAAAATAATGGTTCTACAGAAAGGGTGAATCAAGACCTAGAGACTTTTCTGAGAATTTACATGTCATCCTCCCAGGATAATTGGTCAGAGTCTCTTCTGTGGGCTGAGTTTACACATAATTCCTCTTATCACTCATCTTCTGGTCAGTCACCATTTTATATTGTCTATGGTCACCATCCAAGGGTTCCTGACTTTAAACACCTGCCAGTCTATAATGTTCCCACTGTTGACTCTACCCTGCAGAGGTTCGCCCAGATATGGTCAAAAGTTCATGAAACCCTCCTCAAGACCTTTCAGTGATACAAAAGGGGTGCAGATAAAAAGCACAGAACTGTTCCCTGAATGCAAGTAGGGGATCAGGTCTGGCTGTCTGTTTTATTGGCCCATTCTCCATTATCGAGGTCATCAACCCAGTGGCTTACAAACTGCAGCTTCCTTCCTACCCCAGGATCCCTAATTCCTTCCATATTCCCTATTGAAACTCCTTATTCTTAACAAATTTCTCAGAGTCCTGCCATCACCTCCTAAAGTTCTTACCAAGAAGAGAGTGGTGTTTGAGGTGAAACTAGACTCTGGTTTGTGATATGGACACTTACAATATTTGCTGGACTGGAAGGGTTATGGCCCTGAAGAGCAATGTTGGATCAAAGCTGAGGATGTCCATGCTCCTAGTCTCCTCTACAAGTTCCATACATCCAATCCAGAGAAGCCTGGGAAGTGTCCAGAGGCCACCCATAGAGGAGGGGGTTCTGTCACGACCAGAGCGTCCTTACCTGCTGGCTCACGGTCTCTGCCTGTGCGAGTGCTCTGGCACGGTCCTACCGGTGGGGGTGCTGGTTCCTGGAGATTGGTGCGAGGTGCGCGTGGAGGTCCCGGGGGAATAGTCCATGCTGGTACAGGTAAGACTGGTAGCTTCTCCATGCTGCAGACTGCTGGGCACCGCCATCTTGGTTTTGGGCATGTGACCTGAATGGACCAATCAGGTTGGAGCTCTGCATGTGACTCTCACCAGACTATTTTGCACCTTCCCATGGTACTTAAGGATGTTCAGCACACCCTCTAGTTGCCAGAGCAATATGTTCTCAGCCTTGCTTTGTGAGAGGTCTCTGTGCTCCCTAGCCTTGGTATATTGCAGTCTCAGCAGTGTCTCTTTTGCTCCCTGTCAGCATTCCAGGCAGTTCCCAGGATTCCTGCACCAGCTTTACCCCACATCTCTCCCTCCACTTGTTACTGACCAGCAGCACGCACTCAGAACCCACTGCAGTTTACAGATCTCTGATCCTTGGCATACCTCACAGTGTTAAAGAAGAAGGCTTTAGTGAGGAGAATTTCAACTCTCTCATTCCAATCTTACCACTCCATAGTATATAGTCAGTGTGGGGCAGTTTCTCCCCATTTCTTACTTCTTTAATACTGCGATACCTTATGGGCATTTGAGTCTGGATATTACATCTCCCCAAAATGAGGTTGAGTCAGGTGCTTTATTTGGCATTTGCTTGGAGACAAGGGTTACAGACGATTAGCTATTGAACAATAATTAAACAAGGATACTGAATAACGGCTGTCTTTTTCTTCTTTTTTCACTACAGCATCTAATATAGGAGCAATAGAAAAGTTATAACTGTTTGCAGCAGACTGTATGTTTGGGCTAATTTACATTGTAAAGTATATTTAAATGTTGATGTATTAGTACATATTTTTATTAAATTGATGAAAGTATTTATGTGCGCTCCTTGTTATTCCATAAATAACATTTTCTAACTTTATTAAGAATATTGCAGAAATATTCCATAGGAGCAGCAAGTTTAAACGTTATTAAGGGAATTATTTTAAAAGTGTTTAATTTGTATGCGCCCGATCTATGTATATTTTTGATATATTGTTGCTATCTATAGCTATTGAGAGATGTTTGAAAAAATAGTAATGTGAAAAAATTGTAACAAGGTTAGATTTAGATGAATTACAGTGTATCCTGTAACACTGTGAGAATGTATATGATTTGCATATATTGTTGGTTTCTCTTTCCTATCTCTGTATTTTTATATTACTAGTGGTTTCTTTGCCTTATTTAATATGATTGCAATAAGTGTCGTTTTAAAACAAAGTAACAAGTTTAAACCATTCTGTTTACCAGAGTTAATATAGGGGAGCAATCGCTATTGAGAACACAGAACACTAAACATCAATAAGAGTAGCTGTGACATAGTAAATTATTGGATTTCCCTATATATATATATATATATATATATATATATATATGTGTATATATGTATATAAACACACAAGTGTGGTTCAATAATTAAGGTAACAAGACCTCTCATTGTGTAAATTTAGTCAGGTCATGCATATCAGGATAATCAATAGTATAGCCTTGGTATAATATATGATCATTTTTTTCACATAGTCCCCATAGTCTAACAATTTGTTCCAACAGTACACCAATGCATCTATCCCGGCATAGAAGAAATCAATGTCAAGCGCCTGAAGCCAGGACATGATGGCTTGCTGAACTTCACCATCGTTTTCAAATCACCTTTCAATTCTTCAATGGTCTAAAGAGATGGAAATCTTTTGATGTCAGGTCAGGGCTTTATGGAGAATGGTCCTATACCTAGTGGTAGCGCCATAACAAGTTGCATATGTGGCTGAGTAAGGCCTGGAGTTATCATGCAGCAATACAACATCTGTTTGCTGCAATGCAGGTCGTTTTCAATTAATTGCCCTCCGCAACTGGCTCAATGTGTCACAATGGCAGAGAGCACTTACAGTATCTGCTTTGGTGAGAAAATTAACAAGAAGCATGATTTGTGGTTCCAAAACACAATCTCCATGACCATTATTACTGATGGAGTTGTTTTGAATTTTTTTGAAGATGGAGATGATGCGTGTTCCCATGTCATGGGTGCTTGCATCCTCGCTGGTGTCAAATGATGCACGCAGTTCATCGCCTGTTACAATATGCTGCAGGATCTGCACTCCCCCCTTATGGTACTGCATCAAATGTACAAGAGACAACCCCATCCTGCTGGATTTATGAACTTCTGTGAGTTGCTTCGGTACCTAGTGTGAATACTTTTTCCTGTACCCCTGTTGCTCATGAACAATGTTATACACAGTACCCACTGAGATGTTCAGTTCATCAGCAGCATCACTAACTTAAATGTGTCTATTCTCCTGAGTAAGGCCTTCAATGTGGAACAAATTGTTATCTGTAGTGAACATGTTTGACTGGCTAGATCACTGCTCATCTTGAACATCTTTCCTATGTTATCAAAGGCAGTGCGACAAACCCAAACCAGTTTCTGTTACATGACGTTATCACTGTACACCTCAACAAGTTTGCAATGAATTTCAGCTGCTGATGTGCTCTTTAGATGCAGAAATCTGATCACACTATGCACCTCAATGTTTGACCATGTTTTCGTCCCACCATCTTACAACTGATGTTGGGACAGTAAGACTAATATGAAGCACAGTCTATAGGCCATGACCTTCCTGCTCTGGCCTGGTGGGAAATTAGAATGAAATAGAGATCATTACACATGTGAGAAGTTTTGTTACCTTACTTATTGAACCACCCTATTATTGTTATATTGGTTCACAGACAAATAAACAAGAGACCATTCATAATAGTAGACATCCATGACAGTAAACATAAACTAAACCTGGTAGCCAAGGAATTTCACTGCATGTATGACTTGAAGCCAAAAACAGTATATTGAAACAGCAATGTCAGAAGGTGATAGTCAGAAAAAAACTGATGAGTATAAATATTGTGACCTTGTATAACTGAAACATGACATAATGCAAAAGTAAATTAAACACACAGCCCAGAATATAATGATGGAAAGGTAAAACAAGAGGTAGATAATAAGCAGTTTTTCATGTTTATGCATTTATTATTTGCAATTATTTTAGCAATTTTTTTCCCTAACCACCTAGAATGTCACTGCATTATTAGAAGTGTTAATTGTGTTTAGCAGTGAGCCAGTGAGTTATAATTTTCACAGGTTTATAATATGGTTTATAAATTAAACAGATTTTTTATTTGAAAGAAAACTATTTATTTTGTTTTTAAGTCTCATAGGTTGAATCACACTTTTATAGCATCATGTTCACTTTCTTTTGTTTTACTGTTTTTACAGAATTACATTAATTTTCACATTTTAGCTGAAGCATGTGTTTTACACTTATTGTATACACAATATTTTTTCTATATTTTATGCAGAGTTATTCCCCCATCCTGCTAGGGACAGCTCAAATTATTCTGATTGATGTGTCTTACTTTAAAGAATGGTGGAATTCAGTGAGGTTCTGTCTGGATCTTACAGCTTATGTGTTTTTGCAGTTAAGCCCTGAAAGCCATTCAAATAGCCAGTCATGGTCAAAGGACATATCTTAAAATAGGGCCTTTGCAGTTTATTTCTGCTGATTTCTGCTTGTGGCCTTAGGAGGGGATGTAGTTATGAGACCGGTGGCTGCAATGCCGCCGGTCTAAATCCTGACGGGGGAAGCCCGACAAGGGACTTAAGATAGGTGTCCAAATACCGATGCCTACCTTAAGCCTGACGCAGAATACAGAAGGATGCCAGCTCAAACAAGGTAAGTCCGGGTCGCCCTTACTTGTAGCTCGGGGGTGGTAGGTTTAGGCAGTGGTAGTGGGGTTAGGGTTAGGTTTTAGATGGGAGTTTAGGGTTAGGCACCCCTAGGAGGGAGGGTTAGGGTTAAGCACCAATGGGGGGAGGGTTAATGTTAGGCACGAAGGGGGAGACTTAGGTTTAAGAACTATCTGGGAGGGTTAGGGTTAGGGTGAGGGATGCGGAGGGTTAGGGCTAAGCTACAAAAAGGGAGGGTTAGGAGGACAAGGGGGAGGGTAAGTATACTTACCCGACCCCTGTCAGGATACCAACCATCAGGATGCTGCTATCGATATTGAGCCAGGAGGCATCCCGACAGCCGGCATTACATAGTGATTCCCTTAGAAGGTGCTGTATAAGAACAAATCAGAAAAGGCTTCAAAACCGCATTTTGCCACTCTAGGCCAGCCCATAGCTTGTAATGTACTATGGAGACTCAGGAGCTAATTTAAATCCCCCCAATGAGTACTGTATATAGTTTTTGAAATAGAGTTATTTGGCAGTGAACATGTTTTTCCTAAGGAACCTCTATTTTAATATTATTAAAAAAGGCATTGATTAGCCAATTTCAATGGATTGATAGTCTGCCTTTTTCAAATAAAAAAGTTTTGGCAATTTTTATTTGGAATTTATTAGTGATACTACTTTACTGTAATGAGAAAAAAAAATGCTTTTTATGTGTATTTTAACATGTATTAGTTTTGTGAATTGTTTGCTAATTATGCACTTTGTGATGTCAGTTAGTGCTCTGTTCCATTAGCCTTGATATCTTACCATGTAAGGAAAAGGGCTGTAGCCTTGGACTTTTACCCCATTAACTACTCAGTTTAGTGCCTTTTTCTTTGGGTAGTAATTCTGCTGCTATCGAGTGTTAAGCCATAGATTCTAGGATAAGTACCCAGATCTATGGGTCAAAGCGTTCACAGTGACAGTTATAAGGGCAGAAAGCCCAATTTAATGTGGATTTCTGTTTGAGCCTCAGGAGAAGGTGAACAGAAATCTGTGTTAAATTGAACCTGTGGGATTATTATGGACTGTAATTGAATAGCCCCAGGCACTGCATTGTGGCTACTTCTAACTTCAAGGATAATGGAATTCGGCCTCATGTATGCATATAAACACTGACTAATTCACAACAATTATGAAAAGGAGGATTGCAAAGAAAACTCATATTATTTTATGTTTATGTGTCAATTATGTTTATTATGCTAATAAATTAAATAATATCTGTGTCCAAGCACTTACATGAATTTTCATATACACAGAGGTTTTTATTTAAAAAGTATATAGCAGGTATATTCTTCAGACTTTTATGTGGGAGTGAGTTGTGATTTTGCTCCATATCTGATACTAGCATTTGCCCACAGCTTCTCTCGCTTGGCTGTCTGTTATTGGTCAGCGGATCTAATTTTACAAAGACAGTAGTGGCATCTAAAATTGTGATGTATTTTATATTTTAGACATTGATCACAAAATATCTTTGTAAGCAATAAGAATCAAGTTGTTTTATGTAAGCCACAAAATCCAATTCAAGGGGCACTGAATCTTACAGTCCAGTCTAAGTTCACTTTAGTCAAACAAATCTTATCTTGTAGATCCCAAATCCATTGTTACTTTACCTACAGTAACACTGTAAGTTTGCAAGTAACATGAGTAGCAACTCTATGATATGTAGTATTTGTCTTGGAGCACTATCTACTGGATTGAAATGTATATTGAGTCAATATAAGCTTCCTAATTAGTGCTTAATATACTGTATAGTTCAGGGGTGGCCAACCAGTCAGAGGCAAAGAGCCAAAAAATATAAGTAGTCAATCGAAAGAGCCGATAGCATATGCGTGCCATATGTGCATGGTTAAAAAAGGGGCATGGCCTAACTGTCACAAGGCCACGCACCAGTGCACACACCTTTGGTATGACATTTGCAGGAGCAAGACCTTGTGTCACACCCCCATTTTTAGTCACACTGGGGGTGAGCCCAGGATATTAAAAATACACATTTTACATAATCTTCCCAATATACATTTTTCATTGTTGAAGTGAAAGCACATTCCAGAGCAATATTGAAAACATTGAAATAGCCATGTTCACATAAACTACACAGAAACAAGCCAGATCCACAAAAGATACATATTGAAATCCAGAATCACATAAAATACATTGAGAATGCCAGTGCCCATTATGCTGTGCCCCCTGTAGTTGTGCCCCATGCGCAGTGCCCTCCTGTAGTTGTGCCCCATATGCAGTGCCCTCCTGCAGTTGTGCCCATTAAGCAATGCCCCCAGTAATTGTGGCCCTTATGCAATGCCTACTGTAGCTGTGCCCATCATGCAATGGCCTCTGTAGTTGTGTCCATTCTGCAATGCCACTGTAGTTTTGCCCATTAATCAATGCCCCCAGTAGTTGTGGCCCTTATGCAATACCCCCTGTAGCTGTGCCCATTAATCAATGCCCCCAGTAGTTGTGGCCCTTATGTAATGCCCCTTGTAGCTGTGCCCATTATGCAATGCCCACAGTAGTTGTGCCCCTTCTGCAATACCCCCTGTAGCTGTGCCATTAAGCAATGCCCCCATTAGTTGTGGCCCTTATGCAATGCCCCCTATATCTGTGCCAATTATGCAATGCCCTCAGTAGTTGTACCCCTTCTACAATGCCCCTTGTAGTGGTGCCCATTAAGCAGTGCCCCATTAGTTGTGGCTCTTATGCAATGCCCCTGTAGCAGTGCCCGTCATGCAATGCCCTCTATAGTTGTGCCCATTCTGCAATGCCACTGTAGTATTGCCCATTAATCAATGCCCCCAGTAGTTGTGGCCCTAATGCAATGCCCCCTGTAGCTGTGCCCATTATGCAATGCCCCCCAGTAGCTGTTCCCCTCCTGAAATGCCTCCTGTAGTCGTGCCCCCTAAGGAAGTGCCCCCAGCACTAGCTCCCCCTCCCCACCCACACCCCTATGAAGAAACTTACCTTCATGCTGGCACCACTCCATGCTGTCAGGTCTCCCGAGTCCCGCCATCACTGCTGCTTCCACCACCTGCTGACATTACCTGCGCACTGCATTACTGGGAATGCTGGCTTCTGAAGCGATCAGAGGCTTCTTTAGCCTCTGATGACTTTAGAGACCAGCATACTCAGTACTGCTGAGCCACGAGCTCGGAGCCGCATTAGAAGCTCTAAAGAGCCTCATGTGGCTCAAGAGCCATGGGTTGGCCACCCCTGGTATAGTTGGATTGTCCTGAAAAATAGATCTTGAGATATAAATATCTATGTATATCTCATGAAATATGCATACATATATAACTGTTTGCATTCAGGTTGTGCAATATATGTATATCTATTGTGTGTGTATATATATATATATATATATATATATATAATATATATATATAGTGTAGCAGAAAAAATAGGTGGCACTGAGGGGCTTACATCAGCATTTTTTAATGCATTAAAAATGCTGATGTAAGCCCCTCAGTGCCGCCTATTTTTTCTGCTATACTGTTTGATTAGCCATGACCATGTGTGCCTTGGTACGCCATGCCGTGCTCTGTATTCACACCATGCAATCCAAAGGAGTCACGGGTGCAAAAGTAGTGTTTAACCATACACAGGTTAGCGACATGCACTATGTGTGGAGTGATTTGCCGCACAAGCGGCAAAGATTCAAGAGGACATATTACATACCACAATCTCTTTCTAGGTGACTAAGCTATACAATATTGAAAATGTGATCCAAATTCATCCCGTGGCTTTTGCATGATGCCAGAATGAACAGGCAGAAAAAAAATTCTGAAAGAAAATTTTTTGTTTCCACAGTCCCAAGGAGTACATTTCTAAAAAAAAAAAAACCTTTTATGTACAGACACAACCATTACAACTTTATAATAAGTATTAAATTACAAGAGATATTTCCAACAAGATTCATATTGATCTTTTTGTAGGATTATCATACAGTCTCATTGAGCATAATCAATTAAAACATTACAAAAAGATAATGACCAAGATAAATAATATGGTATTGCCTTCTAAACACAGTACTGTTTCTTTTAACATACTGAAACTTATGTAGATGTCACATCACTTTCTTGCCATCCTCAGTGATTACAAATATGTCAACAGAACAGACCCTGCGAATGCACACTCACATTTACCACTGTATTAGAGCAGAGAGACATCAGCAACACTAACACTTTTGCTCTTTATTTAAACATGTGCATAAACTTATGCAGGCACAAAACAATAACTAAAAATTCATTAGAAGTGCTTGATGAAGAAGAGGAAGATGTAATATTATTATTATCCTTTATTTATATGGCACCACAAGTGTTCCGCAGAACCTTTCAGAGTACAGTACATAAACTAATAAGTATATACAATGCTGAAATAGCAATTAAATCACTCACAATAAGCAGCAGGAAATTAGCAGTCAAGTGTTAAATGCCCTTGTGGGGAGTAATAAGTAGAAAAAAGTGTAAGGAGAAGCACATGAGGGAAGAGGTCCCTGCTCATGAGAGCTTGCATTCTAAAGAGGAGAGGCAGACAGACAGGTGTGACACAGATGGGGTAGATAGGAGCATGAAGATGAGAGCTGGAAGGCCTTGATGAAGTAGTGGGTTTTGAGAGTCTGTTTGAAGATTTGTAGAGAGGTAGAGAGTCAGAGAGGGAGAGAGTTCCAATTGTAGAGAGCAGCACAGGCAAAATCTTTGAGGCTGGAGAGGGAGGAAGTGATCAGTTGGCAAGAGAAGCAGCATGCATTTGTTAGCAAAGTGGATGGGTGGGGTTGTGAAGGGAGATGATGTCAGAGGTGTAAGTGGGTGAGGATTGGGTGAGGGCTTTGTAGGCAAGTGTAAGAGAACCTTGAATTGGCATCTGAAGGTGAGCCAGTGTAGGGCTTGAAGGAAAGGGGAAGCAGATGTAGAATGTTTGGAGAGGAAGATGAGCTGAGCAGCAGCATTGAGGACCGATTGTAGTGGAGAGAGGTGGTAAACTGGGAGGTCAGCTAGGAAAAGGTTACAGTAGTCCAATCTGGTGACGTCCAATGAGTGGATGAGGGATTTAGTAGCATCCAGGGTGATGAATGATCTAATCCTGGAAATATTTATGAGACAGAAACAGCAGGATTGTGAGAGGTGCTGAATGTGTGGTTTAAAGGAGAGGGAGGAGTCTAGGATAACTCCAAGAATAGTGCACTTCAGGGCTAGAGGAGATAGTTGTGCTATCAATATATAATAACATTGTAGGAAGTGAGGTAATGGAAGAGTGTGGGAAGAGGATCAGCTCAGTCTTAGACATGTTAAATTTAAGAAAGTGCTGGGACATCCAGCTAGAGATAGCAGAGACACAGTTGGAGATACAGGTGAGGAAAGAGGAGGAGAGGTAGGGGGGGGGGAATGTAGATTTGAGTATCATCAGTATAGAGATGATATTGGAGGTCAAAAGAGTTGATGAGTTCACCTAAAGAGGATGTATATAGGGAAAATTGGAGAGGTCCAAGAACAGAACATTGGGCAACTCTTAGTGGAAGTGGGAGTCATGAGAGGAGATAGAGAAGGAAAGATCAGAGAGGAAGGAGGACAACCAGGAGAAGGCAGTGACACATAGACCAAGAGAGTGAAGGAGGAGAGGGTGGTCTACAGTGTCAAATGCAGCAGAGGGTTCAAGGATAATGAGCAGAAAGTAGTGGCCCTTGGATTTGGCAGCAAGCAGGTCATCGCATACTTTTGTGAGGACAGTTTCAGTGGAGTGGATTGAATGGAAGCCAGATTGAAATGAGCGAAGGAGGGCTTGGGAGGAAAGAAAGGTAGTAAAGTGGTTGTAAACAATACGCTCAAGGAGTTTGGAAGCTAAAGGGAGGAGAGGGATGGGTCGGTAGTTGGAGAGTATGTTAGAATCAAGGGTAGGTTTTTAAAGAATAGGGGCATGTTTGAATGCAGAAGGGACAGTGCTAGATGATAGGGATAGATTGAGGAGGTGGGCAAGATGGGAACAGGCAGAAGGAGACAGGTAACAGGAACATAAAGGTGATAGGCTGTCACCAGACCTAGACAGACATAAACTTCACATGATTTGCCTTCCATGATAGGAGCTTCATCCATGACAGGCCTTGTCAGGCCCTGTGATGAAGCTATGGAATCCTGCTGACAACCTATACTAGTGTTTGAGTGTGGATCATTATCAAAAACTGAAGGAGAAACAGCATTAATAGGTGCAAAGAAGATTATTTATCCAGAATCTGAAACAACTGGAGAAAAAAGGGGTAGAGCAGTGAAAATTTGGCATTGGGCACCAGTTGGGGGGATGGGAAAAAAGGTCCCCACCCTAGAGCAAAAAAAACCTGCATGGGACATACAGTATGCCAATTAATGGGCAAATGAAGCTCTGCAAAGATAGGACCTGCTTAGAGGCATAACTCAGTTCCAGGGCAAGAAAGTTTGGAGCTACAGTATAAGTAAAAATCAAGGGCAACAGTAAAAGCATGTATACCTCTTGCCTGCTTGTATACCACCACAGTGGGATACATGCAGGCAAGTGTGGATGCTGCCACTGGCTCCCTACAACATTTATACACCAAAATCCAAGTCCAGAGTTTGGAGTGCCTTGCATGGTCGCCATCTTGGAATGCAGCCTAGCACTCACCTTTCCAGTTTATATTTTGAACCTGATCTATCAGGCTGCATTAGTTACTGCATCACTGACCAGAGAGACTGTGCCAAGATTTGATCACTCTTCTGACTGGGCCATCACCCCACAGTTGCTGATGCCTCTGGATTCCTGGACTATGTTACTCTATTTGCCTCTGGAGAGCTGAAGATTTATACAACAGTGGTCCCTGAGTTTGTCATTACCTTAAAGTTACCTTTTATTTATTCCTCTGGACTTGTCACCTAGTTGGACTGTGATCAACATTGATGAGTATTTGATACCCTTTACCTGCTAGAGAGTTTGTTGCCAACACCTATTTGGATTTCAGTACTGCCACTTTTTATGTTCAGCCACTAAATTCTCTATTTTACTAGAGCATTAGCTCTAGCTTTATCAAAATGTGATTGTTTTTTACTGTATGGTCTCTCTACAATCTGTGGTAATTTCATTTTCTGGATTATCCCATTGGGTTTTGTGTAGATTTCTTAAAAAATGCCCCTCTAAGAATATGGGTAAAACTAGTCCCTTGGTAACAAAGTCTTGCCAATTTACTGATGATAACTTAGAACACTGGGATGAGCCAACCACATTTTAAGCAACAGCTAAATCAGTGCTTAAAGGCCACATAATTGCTTATCAAACCAGGAGGAGACAGGATTATGAACAGAAATATGATGCATTACTTACCTCTATGACTCATGCTTATAAGCTTTCTGTGTATGATTCATTGGATTGACATCTTGCTGACTATAAGCAAAAACGACAACTTCTTGAAAGTGTAAACAGTTTTATTTTGGCAAATGTTTAACTGAAAATTGACTATGTGGCAAACCATTATTACTATTGGGGTAATAAGGCAGGTCGCCTGTTGGCCAATATGACCAGAGCACAGAAACACAAACATCATATCACCATTACATGTGATCTGACTACAAAATGACTCTAGATTTCATACAAATTATATTTATACACTGCCATCTCCCCCATGTGACCTGGAATTACACAATAGATTGCTGGTGGAGTCTACTGTTTCTTAAACATTCCTAAGCCTGATATAAATATCTAAACAGTGACACTGAATCACAGAACTGGAAGTCTCTGTGGAAATATCCCAGCTCCCCAACAATAAAGCCCCCGGTCCAGATGGATTTTCTGGAGAATACTATAAAATGTTAAACCCCATATTCCTCCTATTCCACTTTCCTTTTTCCAGGGATTTACAAGAATCAATTACCTTTTTATAATTTTACTGAAACACTCACTGTTTTGATACCTTTAGTAACCTAGCAGTTCTCACCATTGCAGTTCAATAATGGGAACCATTCTTTGGCTGAGAGAAGCAGAGGCTCGCATTTCTCAGCCAATAAACACTCAGCCAATGCATTTCTATGGGAAAAGCAGTGGCCGAGTTGTCATTCATGAAGTGCCAACCTTTAGAATGGTATTGTTTGGGGGGTCTGCCTGGTTTTAATTTTCTCATTTTGTGCAGACGGTGGATGACTATATGGAAATAAGAGGGCATGAAACAAGGGGTTGGTGAGCTTCTTTTAATTTACAGAAGGGGAAAGACTGAGACAAGGTAAGTATGTTGTGTGTGTGTAGGTGAGAGTGAGTGAATGAGTGAGTGAGTGCATGTGTGAGTCTTTATTAAATATTTATTTTACAGGTGAACTCGAGGTACCAGTGGGCCCTTAATGCCTCACATGCTGGTACTTGAGGTTTTTCAAGTACCAGCATGCATGGGTGACTTGCTGGGACCTCTCATTCTCCTTTAAAAAGCAATGTTATTTATTCTATTTTTTTACACAAACAACCCAGCACCCCCCACCGAAGTGTGCAGGGGATAGCCTCAGGCTCTCAGTTAGGCCTGGAATGCCCTGGAGAGGGCTACCACCATTATTGGGGAGGTCCCCACCTCTCCAGGGATACCCAGCCTGGGCTAATTAGTGGTCAGGTATAATGCTTTGGCTGGGAAACCCAATGAAAGGGTACCCTTGCTGTGGAATTACACCCTCACTAGAAAGAGTCCAGTGCTGGTTTTAGAAAATACGGAGAGCCCTACACATTTTGTCTCCCATATTTCCAAACCAGGACTGGCTCACTGAGCCTGGTGCTGGTGGTTGAAAATATGGGGGAAGCATATGTCTTTTTTCCCTTGTATTTTCACAACCAGGACCAGCTCAGAAAAGCCCAGTGATGGTTGTGTATTTAGGGAGGGACCCCACATTGTTTTTTTAATTTAAACTTTTTATAGGTTTTTTCACACAGAAACATGCACAGAGCTTAGTTATCTGTGCAAGTTTCTGTGCAACTGGCACCTGCTCATGTTAAAATTGCCAGCATGGAGTAGGTCTATGATTTGGTAATTTGATGTTTAACTTTGAGTTCAATTTGGTGTTTGATTTGGTCACGGACATCCAAAATCGAACAATAAATCACTAGTCAAAATCATCCAATATCGAATTTGATTACAAAATCCATTATTAGTAAATGAGGGATTTGATGAGGGATTTTGAATTTCAAAATTTATTTGATTTTAGTCAATATAAAACAACCACAAAAGGAAATCAAAAATCAAACTTTAGTAATTATACCCCCTACTCTCTGTCCTTCACATTCATAAACAAGAAATCCCACATTAAATTGTTCAGAATACTTTATTAAATTCAACATTGACAGTGATGCACCATATAATACATTTTTGAGGTTTAAATAGTCACCATTTTCTATTCCTAACATTATTGGGAAATCCAGAGTTTCAGGATGCTCAGACTACACTCCCATTCACCTCTTGGTATTCTAGGGGTATCACAAACTTTTGGGGATTGGTGGATATTACTACAAAATCACCCCTCTGCATACAAGCTAATGTGGACAAATATGATATGACAAACTCACAGGCTCTTATACTATATCATGCTCAACATTATGCAAGCTCAATGGTCAGACATCTCTCTCACCAAGATTGGTCTAATGAAGTGGATGCTATGTTGTTTAGGCCACATGGGCAGAAAAGTTATATCATTCCATTATAATCTTATACATGTTCCCATGGATCTGACTATAACTAATAGGGGCTTATCTACATGGTTGCAATCATGGTAGTCGTGATTCGTCCTTTCTTCAGTCCTGACTCCTCCCCTCTCCAGTCCTGACTCCTTCCCTTTCCTGCAGCCCCTGCACCCTACTACACTATGTTTCACACAAATAAATGTATATTGAGTTTGTTCTTTGCTTTATTTTAGGCAAAACAAATAATAAATTCAACAGAATATTCAACCATAACAAGAAATTGCACATTTGCAGAATGGGTCTTGCTATCTTGCACACAATTCCCCCAAGCCTCTGCCTGATTGATAGACAGAAGCATCTGGGGGCAGTGCAGTGACAGAATTGCACAGCTGCTTGTGTGTGTCTCTGCAATTCCATATATCTCTGAATCAGGCCCTTAATAAGGCATTGAAAATGAGCGGTAACAATTGTATACACAGCATATATACATTCATTTATGGTGTCAGTGTGTATTATTTCCTCTAGCAGAGTACTGATTATGTCTAACGTAGTACTGTACATAATATATGAGCACATACATAGTATTACCAAACAAATATTGGGATCTTATGAATTCCTAATGTATTGCTGCTTACATTTTTGGAGATATATGATATTATAAAAACATTGGAGAATATATTTTTATACGTATACGATTGTTAAACCCCGATATAAAAGGATTAATCCTATACAATCCTATACAAATTGAAATACTGGGGGAATCATAATAGAACCATGCAAATTCACAGTCATAATTTTAAACTCACTGTCGGTCTACTATCATTTTCTGACATCTGTATCACTTGCACAATTTCATTTGGGATTTATTCACTATTATTATTATTATTATTATTATTATTATTATTATTATTATTATTATTATTATTATTATGTGTTATATTTCACCTGAGACAGTATTTAAAATATATATAATAAAAGTTAAGTTTTATGTATAAATATACTTAGTTATAACCCTGTATAGTTTGCAAAATATTGATAATACTGAGTCCCTGATAAAAGAATACGTATTTTCTTCTGCTATTCAATGACAAACAGACCCAGAGATAAAACACTAAATGGACAAAGTTATTGGGGGCTACCCATTCCACTTACTTGGGTTGCAGATTGCTAGCAGGCAGACAGGCTGGTCCTTCTGGCTGGCAGTGGTAAGCATGCTGGTCCCTTTGACTGGCAGTGGAAAGCAGGCTAGTCCCTCCCAACTGACAAGCAGACTGGTCCCTCTGACTGGCTGTCTGGTGGTCTCTGATCAGATACAGGAGTGCAGTGTGCTCTGTAGGCTCAGCAAAGGGGAGTGGAACACAGATGTGTCCTGCTACATCTTTGCTCATACTGCGGCATTCTGGCTTCCCTACCACGGCATGTCAATACGTGTTATGGCTAGGCCTGGTGTACTGTATGCCCCAAAAGACTACACACCATGCAGTACACAGTTTAACCACTGGGTTGTGAATGCTCCATGGATGAAAACTACAGTGCTGAATACAATATTGTAGCAGTGGACGGTGATCCGTGAGAGGCTGGTCAATCACGTTCAGGCAATGTAAACAGTCACTCCTCCAGGTGCTTGAAATTATCACTTTGTGTCATGACTAAACCACTATGGACATTATATTGTAGTCATTATGGGCCATCCGCACTGTATACTGTAGTTACATGGTGTAAAGACACCTGGCCTAAAGACGCATGTGCAGTTTTTTATAAAGAGAGATAATTTCAGGTTCAATTCTTCTAAAGTACTCTGCTCAACTTTATGTATTGCTCCGCACTTTCCTTATCCCTTCATCTACATATTATGACACCCAGCTTCATTAGACTATAAACCGCTATAGACATTGTATTATACACTTTACCTGGTGTAAAGTCGCACATTTAACATCACATACACAACAGGTGTACTGTTTATATGGCTGGAGTGTGTGGGTGTGTGGTTAAGGTGAGTTCCTTACAGAGCAGCCGCTTCAGGTTCGAGACCTGGAAAGGGACAAAATAATTTTGTAAATCAGTATTTTTTATTTATCTTTTTATTTAGTCTACTATACAGGTTTAAATAAAGGATTAAATCATTTGGTGTGTGAGTCCTGTGTTTTACAAGAATACATATCTGCATTGGTGTGAAGATGCATCATTTCTTAAAGACAGAGTAATCTTTAATTTCTATGTTATGCCACCCAGCTGCGTTTTACTGTAAACCACTTTAGACAATGTATTTTAGTCATTACAGGTCATCTGTACATTATACTGTTGCTGCGTGGTATAAAAACGCCTGGCCTAAAGATGCAAGGGCAGTTTTTCATAAAGTTTCATTTTCAGTTGAATACTTTTAAAGAACTCTGCTCAACTTTATGAATTGCTCCACACTTTCCCACCTCCCTTCAGCTCTATGTTATGTCACCAAGCTGCATTACACTCTAAACCTCTATAGATAATGTATTGCTGGATGGGACCCTTCCCCCCAAACCCCAGCCAGCATGAGTCATTCATCACAAATCTCACAGGGGAGTTGGAGCCGGGAAGCTGCCTACAGTATGAAAGTGTTAAAGACTGCTATTTGTGTCACAGTCTGCAATTGCGGTGGCCTTCAGGAGTGCTGTTTGAAATTATCACTTTGTGTGAAGACTAAACCGCTATAGACATTACAGTATATTGTTCTCATTATGGGCCATCTGTACTGTATAGTATTGGGCACTTTCCACATCCCTTCATCTCTACAGTACTGGTGCTACATGATGTAAAGACATAAAGAGAGATCATTTCATGCTGAATACTTTTAAAATACTCTGCTCAACTTTATGTATTGCTCTGCACTTTCCCCCACCCTTCTTCTCTAAGTTACTATATACCACACAGCTACATTACACTCTAATCTGCTATTGACATTGTATTGTACATGCAGCCTGGTGTAAAGTGGCACACTTAACAGCACATACACAACTGGTGTGGCTGATCATATGGATGGCATGTGTGGGAGAGAGGGTAAAGTGAGCACTTAACAGAACTGGCAGTTTGTGTTCAAGGTCCAGAAAGGGACAATGTAACTTTGTAAATCTTTTTTTAATTTTTTTATGTACAATACATGATTACTTAAAATAGTTAAATAATTTGGTGTGTGAGTCCTGTGATTTCTAAAAATACATATCTGCATTGGCAAGAAGACAACACACACCCACATTAAACACACCTGGCATTAAATAAAGACAGAGCAATTCAAGTTCAATATTCTTAAGGAACTCTGTCGAACTCAATGCATTGTTCCCAACTTGCCACCATCCATCCGGCATTTCTGCTATAGACATTGTATTGTACACATTACAGGGCCATCTGTACTACATGCTGAACCACTGTCCATGACAGCCTCTTCTACATCCAGTAACTGAAGTGTGCATGTTAGTACACTGAAGACATACTTTATGTTCACTATTGTTCGTGTACTGTGTGTAACTCACTGCATGCTACAGCACTTCCCCCAATTCCACTGAGCTCACTGTATGGCTCCCCACCTCCCCTCACCATCATTCAATAATATTCAATGCAGCCTGCCAGGGCCTCCTCAGTCATTGACCTCACCGCACCTCACTGTCATTTACAATATATTAAGCCAAACAGTATGCCACTATGGCAGATACTTATTGGCTATATAATGTACTGTACAGGTGGGCCCTCAACTCTGCAGCCTCTGGGGTCTCTGCAGACTAAGGCCTAAATCAGCATTGATCATTAGTCTGCATATATGCACACAACACAGTTGCTAATATCAGCAGTGATATGTAAATGTTTGCATTTGCATTGCGATCACAGGCTAACATAAGGACACCAACTTCACCTTAATCACATCTGTATACTTGTGCAACATAGCTAAACAATTGGTAACATAGAGTAACATCAAAGCCATACACACAGTTAAGGCAGGTCAGTCCTTACTCATGGATTGCTTACTTCAGCGAACACTATGAGGCCTCAGGCTGTTTATGGCTTCACAGTGGCTAATTTATGCATGCCCCTGAAATAGCATGCAAATGCACTGGCACACCTGCATTTTTCCTGACCTCCCCATCACCTCCCACAAATGGCACTTCCTGTCAATCACTCTGCCATGGGTATGCGTAGCCTCTGCTATCGCAGTGGATATTTCACACATACATACTGAGATGCATGCGCATGAGCAGAACGCAACAATCGACCTATTGCATACATATAAGCAACTATGTTCCTAGCTGAATCAGGCCCTAAATCTCTCCACCTCCTTTGTAGGGAGCTCACCATCCGGGACCAGTCATACTTATACAATATGTTACGGCGGGCATTTATATACGCCCTCTCAAAGATGCCAGATGACAGGATGCCCCATAATGTGTACAATACAATGTCTATAGCGGTTTAGCATAAAATGCAGAAGGGTGGCATACAGTAGCATAGAAATAACAGGTGGCGGGAAGTTGGGAGCAATGTATTGAGTTTGGCAGAGTTCCTTAAGAATATTGAACTTGAATTGCTCTGTCTTTATTTAATACTGATTGTGTGTCTTCTAGCCAATGCAGATATGTATTTTTATAAATGACAGAACTCACACACCAAATTATGTAATTCTTTATTTAATCCTGTTTGGAAGAGTAAAAAAATAAAATAAAGAAATACTGATGTACAAAATGACATTGTCCCTTTCTGGGCCTCAAACCCGATGAGCCCACACTGTAAAGCGATTACCTTACCCACTCGCCCACACATGCCAGCCATATCAGCAGTCACACATGTTGTGTACAGTGTGTGATGTTACGTGTAATTGAACAATTACAATGTCTATAGTGGTTTAGCATAAAATGCATCTGGGTGACATACAGTAGCATAGAAATGAAAGGTGGTGGGAGGTTGGGAGCAATATATTGAGTTCGGCAGAATCCTCAAGAATATTGAATTTTAATTGCTCTGACTTTATATAATTCTGGCCAACACTGAGAGCTTTATTTAATCCTGCATTCATGCCAAAACACAGTTCAGTACTACTGTAGAATTTAATGAATGACAGGTTCTGTCAGCCAATCAGCAAATGGTGCTACAAAAGCTTTGTTGGCTATTTGATACATGCATTGTGCAGTTTAGGAAAAGCGACATCTGGTGGACAGAAAGATGTATTACATGCTCCGGCTTCTTCAGCGCTTCAGTACATTATGCCTTACTGCAGCATGATGCGACTTAGAATGCCAAGCCATGGCACGGCAAGGTGCGACTAGCATGATGTCCTGCATGGTGTATGGAGCAAAGATGTAGCAGGACACATCTGTACATGTGCAAGTGGAATGTACAGTTTCTTTCTACTTTCTAATTCCATTTCCTGTGTACACAGCACATGGTCCAACTATATATACCAACCCACCCCTATATTGTTTAATCATTCTGTCCACTAACCTGTCATTCAACTTTAGTCCCACCCCCACCAAATAGACTTAACCATTTGCTGGACCTTATCAAATCAGTGTGGGGTGTGGGGGATGGGTGACAGAGAGGAGACAACATCAGTAGGTTATGTTTTTAATTAACACCCTGTTTGTAACCAGGCCCTGCTGACTGTCAGCCAAAGGAAGGGAAGAGGAGAAAGGACATGCTATGATGTAGACACTGTATCAATGAGCTCGTTTTGGCCACAGCAGGGGCCAGATTATACAATACATATCCACAAGCAGTCAGGGAGGAGAGAGGAGAGAGAATAGAGAAGAGAGGAGAGAGGCTGCAAGCATCAGCGTGAGTGAGCAGAGAGGAGAGAGCAGAACGCCCGACATCAGTGTACTAGGAGGGGCGATCGCCTTAATTGTCACCCCCTGGATCCATCACTGCTGCTAATATGTATATGTAAAGAAATGTTTTACAATAGATATCACAATGAGCATCTCTCCATCACCATTTCTTATAAGGACATGCACATACAAAGAGGGGGCAGGTGCAAAGAGAAACAAAGGAGGGGCAGCGGCACACATGTTGGAATACACATACAAAATTGGAGACAGGAAGGCAAACAGAAAAAGGAAGACAGAGACAGGGGATTGATAGATGAAAACATATACAAACAGAAGAGGAGCAGATTAATGGAGAAAGCAGGGGGAGAAGAAGTGATCAGGAAGGGTAGTAAAGATAGAGGGCAGGTGGTACAGTAGGAAGCTGTACATTACCAGCCACAAATGGCACTTCCTGTCAATCACTCTGCGATGGGTCTGTGTCACCACTGCGATTTTTGTATTACAGTATTAATAACCTCAATAAAAAAATTTCCACTCATTTCCAGTCAATTTTGACCACCTCACAGCTCACAATATTGCTAGTTATAGGGCCAAAAGGTTGCATCCAGCTTGCTGGCTCAAAACTGATTGATATAATTATTAATAGAGTTGAGGACTGTGCTAAGATGATGGTTGGGATATCCTTGAGGATTGAAGAATTGATAGTTGATAGTTGGTGCAGCCCCTGGCTGTAAAACTGATATTATATTAATTAAAAAACAATTCATTAGTGTAGCCCATGGCTGTAAAATTAATAATAAATTAATTTAAAACAATTCCTTGGGTGCAGCCCCTGGCTGAATAATTAATAAAAAGAAATTCATTGGTGCAGCCCCCGGCTGTTAATTTGATAATAAATTAATTAAAAACAATTCATTGGGTGCAGCCCCTGGCTGTAAAATTGATAATAAATTAATTAAAAAACAAATCATTGGTTCCTAAACCAACCATAACATTAATTTAAGATGTCAGGCATCAATGTCCCAACCAGCACATAATGGAATGGAAAAAGGTGCAAGATGGAATAGTCCTTGGGCCCTCCCACCCACCCTTATGTTGTATACAAAATAGGACAGTTTAACAAACCAATCATTTCAGTGACAAGGACTGCCAATTGTGACTGAAATTATTGGTTTGTTTGGACCCCCATAAAACAAGCTGCCAATGTGATATGAAAATGATCCTATATACAAACTGGCTTTACATTACTAGTTATCATCATCCTCATCCTCATCATCCCCATCAGTGTGTACATCCTCTTCTTCAAACAATATTAATTTGCCCCCGCTGGAATCCACCATAGGCGCCTGTGTAATTTTTCATGTAATTGTTGGTAGAGGTCTTCCTCGTGGAATTTGTAATTTATTTTAATGAACATCATCTTCTCCACATTTTGAGGAAGTAACCTCCTACACCGATCACTGACAAGGGTTCCAGCTGCACTGAAGACTCTTTCGGAGTACACACTGGAGGGTGGGCAACTTAAGTAATGCAAAGCCAGTTTGTGTATGGGACTCCAAATTGCCTCTTTTTCCTGCAAGTACTGAAAGGGACTGTCTGACATGCCTACTAGGATGTTATCTCTGAAATAGTCCTCCACCATTCTGTGAATGGAGACCGTATCACACATAGTCATGGCAGAAGACATGTCACTAGTAGGCAGTTCTCTCAGGCCCAACCAGATGTCATATTTTGGTGAACGATCTGCATAACCAGCAGGCATTCTGTAAGGAAAATTGAGTCTTTTCCTGGCAGCTGCAGAAACTGAAGGAGGAGATGATGCATTTCACGTGCAGCTGCAGCTGACAATTTTTTTACCAACATCTCTTTGCACAGTTTTAGATTTCAGTCTTTTGGAAAAAAACTCACAAGGTAGGGCTTAAACCTAGGATCCAGAATGGTCGCCAAAATATATTTTTCAGATTTCAATAGATTGACGAGTCTTGGATCCTGGTGAAGTGAATCAAGGGCTTGATCCACCAGTCCAACATACTTTGCGCAATTGCTCCATTTCACCTCCTCCTTCAGTTTTTCCAGCTGTTTTTGCAAAAGTCTAATGAGGGGAATGACCTGACTCAAGCTGGCAGTGTCTGAACTAACTTCACGTGGGGCAAGTTCAAAGGGTTTGAGAACCTTGCACAACATGGAAATTATTCTCCACTGTGCTTGAGTAAGGTGCATTCCCCCTCCATGGCCTATGTCATAGGCCATTTTATAGCCCTGGATGGCCTTTTGGTCTTCCTCCATCCGCTGAAGCATATAGAGGGTAGAATTCCACCAAGTTACTACCTCTTGCTTCAGCTGATGGCAGGGCAAATTTAACAGTACCTGCTGGTCATGCAATCTTCGACAAGCGTTTGCCAGATGTCTAAAATGTCCGGATATTTTGAGGGCCATGGAAAGCATCTCCTGCACACCCCTGTCATTTTTTTTAAAATGTTGCACCACCAAATTAATTGTGTGAGCAAAACATGGGACATGTTGGAATTTGCCCAGATGTAATGCTCTCACAATGTTGGTGGCATTGTCAGAAATCACAAATCCCAAGGAGAGGTGGGTTAAGCCATTTAGCAATGAAACCCCACTCCAGTAATGGCAGATACTGGACACACATCTAATACCAGCATAGCTGTTATGGCATCAGTAATACGCTGTGCAACTGTGTGATTGCTGTCATACTTGTTTGCCCTTGCAAATGATTGTTTGACAGTTACTTGTTTTTTGGAGGATACACTACAAGTAGTCTTCCTCCTGTTCCCCTTCTGGGTTGAAGATCCACTCACAGAAACAGCAGCAGCAACAGGCATAGTCATCAAAGATCCTTCTGAGGAATAACAGATAGGAGAGGAGTCAATAATGCTTCGAATACCAACATTGGATGTAGCAAGACTACTCCCAATGACGAATAAGGATGTTGATGATGCAGGTGTTGGTGTTGGAGATTGAAGGCGCTTGGAGCTCACAAATAGGGAGCAGGTAGGTGACACTGCACTTGTTATGTTTTGCATTTTGGAATTTGGCGACGTACAGTTTGATATTTGATTAATGCGTTCCAAGTGACGTAACAAGGAGGAGGTTCCTAGGTGGTTTAGGTCCCTCCCTCTACTCACTCTTGCATGGCAATGGTCACATATGGCTTGACAACTGTTGTCCAGTGGAAATGATTCCACACATGAGAAATAGCTTTTTTTGTCCTTTGTCCTGGCATGACAACAATGGGCTTTGGCTTTTTCAATCCATGGGCAACAGCTGTTGCCTTACTTACACAAAGGACATCCTCAGCATCAACATCCTTATCACCAACATCTTCATCATCATCCTCATCATCCTTAGCGCCTTCAACTACCAAAATATCCTCCTCCATGTACAATTCCACAGAAGCATCCTCAATAACTACGTCTGCTAAATGTTGACTGCCCTTCCCCACATTTACAGAGGGCACACAAATGTTGGAACTTGGAGGATCATCCAGTACACTAGTATTTAGGTCTCGCTCATACGTGGCAACCGCAGACACACTTGCACTCTCCTCAGGGATTTGAGATTTCAATTTCTCAAGGCACACAGTTGGATTTTCCGGAACTGTCTTAACAACTTTCATATTTTTAATTGGACCACCACCACTACTACCACAAGCAGAAGGGCTATCAGAATCAGCAGTCTTCATAAAGAAAGGCCTTTCCTTGCCACTTCGTGTAGTGAATGGCATATTGACAATTTTTTGTTTGTATAAAGGCAAATTTCCTTTCAATTAATTTTTCTTAATTTCAGTAAAACTTGCTTTACCATATCGATGGCATGACTTAAGCCCTGGGGCATGGGCGTTCATAGAAGAAGAGGAAGTTGACGGCCTTGCACTGCTGGTGACAGCTACAACATGTGGTTCTTGAACTGGCTGTCCTGTCATGTGACAGCCCTCCATATCTTCTGAGGTCTTGAAGCAGTGTCACAAGAACCAATAGTGTAGCCAAGGTCCGGTTACAAAATTCAGACATGTGCAGTCGTGTGCTCACAGACAAATATTAGACAAAAAAATTATTTTTATTTTTTTTCAGCTCCAGAACTTGGGCCCAGAGCACCAATTGATGACAACTGGAGTCGGGCAGCACTAGGTTGCAACTTGCAACTTGGATGCAGCAGACAGCACGGCAGACAGCACCAGCGCAGATGGATCAGCAACAGCCCAGTTGGACACAGCAGACAGCACAGCATCAGCCCTGATGGATCAGCAGCAATAGCCCAGATGGACACAGCAGACAGCACAGCACAACACCAGCCCAGAATGGATCAGCAGCACCAGCCCAGGACACAGCAGAGAGAACAGGACACAGCAGACAGAACAGCACAGCACCTCTCCCCAGCCCTACACTACCAACCCTCCCTGTTCAGTCTTGACAGCCTGAGTGAAATGGCACCCGCTGCATCCCTTGTATATAGAGACGAAAGCTCGTGAGCCGCAAGATTTTGTCTCTATGGTTTTGACTCAATTTGAGAGATCCAAGTCGGTGGGAACATCCGAGCACGCTTTGATCCGACTCGGATTCCCTTAGTTCGGGTGGGTTCGGATCTCTAAGATCCGAACCCGCTCATCTCCAGTTATAACCATTAGAAAAAACTGATATTTTATTACATTAAACTAAAAGATTAGAACATTGATAACATGAGAAGTTACATTACACTTAGTTGGTTACTGAAGACAAAGGGTGTAGGATGCTGTATAGTGTTTGGTGGAGTTCTGCAAGTTAAACATTATAGAACCAGCAATGACAAAAACAAAACACAGTACAACCTAGAATGTTCCTGCCCTGCTTAGTTAAGCTAAAATACAGTCTCTCTCAGTCCAGGAGCAAAAATTCTAACAATGATTATCCTTTACTTTAGGTCACAGGTCGAAGTATGTTTTTCTGCCTCTAATCTCCTTCCACTTTTTCATGCATGCTCCCAGATATCATAAACTAAAGCTGACCACACATCTAAAGATTATCTGACCAACCAGCCAACTAGTTGGTTGGTTGGAATGAAAATCTGGTAAGGGATGAAAACAAATGACAATCAGCAATTTGCTCCCAAACGCTGGAAAATGGACCAAAACTGTTGTTTGCACAAATAGTTTAGATCAAACATTTAACAAACTTGTCTGAACGACCATTTTCATCTGTTTTCTGGCATTTAGGAGCAAATTGCTGATCATCATTTACTCCCATACGTTACCAGATTTTCATTCCAACCAATCAACTAGTTGGCTGGTTGGACAGATAATCTTTAGATGTGTGGCCAGCTTTACAGTTTCAAAATGACTTATACCATATACAGAGTCCAAATCAGAGTCTTAAAAGTGACAAAAGACCTTAAATAAAATGTTTCTTCTGTATCCAGACCTCAATTTGTGGCCAAAACATGCAATACTTATACAGTATACAAGATCAAAGAGCATGACAGACAACTGCAGTGATCCTATGCTACTGTCAAGACAGCTTAAATAAGAGTCATGTCTAGCTCTAGTTGAACAATCTCCAGTTTTCAGGAGGTCGCACAGAATGTGTACAAAATAATGAAAACATGTCTGGTTGTAGCCATAATTACCTTGTTTTTCTAAAGGACAAGCATGTGTAATTAGCTGACATTAAAATGCCCAATAAAATAGGCTGATATATAAAAATAATCACAATAAATGAGAATATAATAATGAGTATGTTGCAAAATAATGGTATCTTAATTTTCTTTATTACATTAATATAGATGTACCTCATGTTACTGTTAAATTTGGCACAATATTGCAAGTGATAATGGGTGTGATTCTTCACTGCATATCAATTCGCTATCAATCTATTAAAAGTGTAGGAAATATTTTTCAGAGCATGAGTAACAACTTGTATGCTAAGAGCTCAATTTACAAACAATTAAAAAGTAGACTGGTGTCTTGTTTTGAAACAGAAACTTGGTTGTGTTTTCTTTGTTGTCTAGATCACAGATTCACAGTTCAGATTATCATGTTATTTGCAATGAAGAATGTAATACATGTTAAATTTAATTAAAAAGATTCAGAATTTAGGATTAATGTAACTAAGATGTGACCTCATTCATTTCTGAGAGCGAGCTACAGTAAGGCATTGAAATGAATTCCCACCTGGTTGCAAATCACTTTGTATGTTAACCATCATGTTTGTGAGTACTTTGTTCTAAACATGATATATCAATAACAGAAATGCATAATGCGTATTGCTTTATTAGCAAATGAGAGCAATGGAATAATCCTATTTGTCAGTGAATAGATTTATGCAGCAATTTATATTTCTTGAGTGTATTGCATCTAAAGCCTGAGCAAGGACGGCATATCTTATTATTTAAAGTATTATGCAAAAAAATATATAATTGACAAACTAATTAGACACTCATTTAATGGATTATGAACAAAGAAACATATGCATCAGCTTGTTCCTGCATACTTAAAGTGTTTGGTAGTGTGCACTGGCATAATTATTGGGCAAGTACTAGAATATAAATAAACATACAAAAACTGTCCTATTCATCTGAAGAAAAACAGAGCAAAGAATCTCAAAAATTATATTCAAGAGGGCAAAATAAGCCCATTTAATGAAAATAAAAAAAAAACAATTTCAAAGAGAATGAAAAATAAATGTGCACCAGGAGATAATGGCCCTCATTCAGAGCCGTACTCTCTGAGCAGAGCGCACGCTATGCATGAGGGCCGGGCTCCATTTTCATGGAGCGTCCTCCTGGACGCTCGTATAGCTGTGGGTCACCACCCACAGGCTATACGAGCGTGCATTTTGATGGCCGCGATGGTCGTGACCATCGCGACCATCGAAATTGCGAGCCGGAGCCTGCGGTTGAGGTTTTCAACCGCAAGCTCCGGAGTGATTTTGGCTCTATCAGAGCCAAAATCACTCCCACTGACATCACTAGTGATGTCAGTGGGCCGGCTTCTGACGGGAGGCGTTCCCGTGGGAACGCCCCCGTCAGGGAGGCACGCCCCCGGCACGCCCACGAAAGGGGGCGTGCTGTCAATCAACATTGACAGCACGCCCCCTTTGATCGGACACAACGAGCGAAGGAAAGTCCTTCGCTCGTCGTGTCTGGCGCATGCGCACGACGGAGCTCCCTCCGTCGTGCGCATGCTCAGTGCAGACCATCGACCCACTTGCAAGCGTACAGCCGCTCGCGAGTGGGTCTGAATCAGGCCCAATGAGTCCACAATTGATAAAATTGATGGTATGTAAATAGGCTTGCCATATCATCTCTTTAATGGGATGTAGTCAGCTGATCTACATGCCGACACAGATATCCTGACAAGGAAGTTAAGACAGGCATCAAAATACCGACGCCCATCTTAATGTCAACGCCGGAAAGCAGACGGACGGATACCCAAAAGAGGTAAGTCTGAGGTGCCTGTCCTCTTAGCCATGGGGGGGAGGGTTAGGGCAGTTAGCGGGTTAGCATTAGGTTTTTTTGGGGGGAGGTTAGGGTTAGACACCCCCTAAGGGTGAGGGTTAGGGTCGGGCACAACTGGGAAGGGGGGTTAGGTTTAGGCACTAAGGGGGGTAGGATAGGTTTAGGCACAAAGGAGGGGGACATAGGTTCATGACCTAACAGGGTGGGTTAGGGTGCAGTGTGAAGATGGTTAGGGTTAGGCTACCAAAAGGGAGGGTTAGGGGGGGAGGGTACATATATAAAGGTAATTAGTTGATAACAATATATCTATTTGCAATGCTGTAATTTATTGCAAGGTTGGCATGTGTTGGTCTCAATCTTTGTTGAAAGGTCCAACACAGACTAATACCACTTTAAAACAGAAGCCAGTACTTGTAACCTGGTTTTTTCCCAGGTTTTTGAACATGGGTTGGACACGGACCACAGCTCCTGCCCCCCTTTCACACTGCCGCTTGGACCTAGGATATTCCAGAGTTGACCCCTTTCACACAGAACCCCTGTCAACCCTACAAAATGTGTGAGTCATTAGAAGTGGACATTTTGTTACAGTCCCACAAAGATGAGCAATGAAAAGTGGGTGTCCTGACTCTTGAACTGCCAATAAGATACCATTACTGTAACCTGGGTTGAATAACCTGAGACATACCCTTTCAGAGAGCAGGCAACCAGGGTTGGACCTGAAAATAACCGTAGTAGCGACCAGTGCTGAAGACCCAGCAATTTGGACTGGCCTGAACTTTTCACACATAAAAAGGACCCTGGTTGACCCGGCTTACCTCAGCAAATTCCTGGATCCTCTTCACTGACTGAAAGGGGTATTGAGGGATCATGAGCCAACATATAAAACTTATTTTATTCATGATATATATATATATATATATATATATATATGTTGTGTATGTGTGAATATATATATATATATATATATACACACTATATATATATATATATATATATATATATATAAGAAATCTAAAAACTGCGTCACTCAGGAGACAGGGCTGTAGTGTGTTTATTACTGTTATTAACTTCACTATCTATATTTTCCCTTTATCACAGTTCTGGTGGTATGTTTTATTTCCTAATATCAGGCACAGCACAATTTAATTTTTTCAATTTCAGAGATCCGGCTCCACAGCTTTGGATGGCATCTGGGGTAGCCATGGCAACCCAGTGCCTGACACGCATAACATCAACAGTCCGTGACCCCGGAAGCCCCGGAGCACAGTCGGAGTTTGAGAAGCCAGCTTTATCTTTCTACTCACAGTGGTTGGTCACTTCTTCTTATATAATGTAAGCTTTCTCCATACACATTTGTTCACACCTTGACAAAGTAGCCACAGAGCCCCGAAACATTGGATACTTTTTGTGACAACATTGAATACATTTACTTTATACCAGTCCCTGAGTGCCGCAGTTTTTCATTTTCTTGTACCTCTCATCACCCTGAGGGCACCGGAGCAAGAGTACCGGTCTGCTTGAATCATATATATATATATATATATATATGTAAATAATCCAGGATGTGGGAGGAGGGCACTCACAACATCATCACTGTTCATAAATAGCTTATTTATTTTAGCATAGTCCATACCGCAGCCAAGCTTAATCAACGTTTTTATTCCACATGAATCTTCATGAGGATGGCTAAATATACAGCACAGCAGCAAAGAACAACATCAAGGGAGTACCAGCAGTATTCAGCACACCAGGGTGCCCTCTCAATTCAGCACATACAAATCCTCATTGTCCCTCAGGAAACAAAATGCGCCACTCTATGTATTTATAGTGAAAAAACAGCATTTATATTCAAGCTGATGCCAACAATCCAATGCAGTATAAAAATAATGGGACATACTGTATCTCTGGATACATTCCAAATACAAGATTTAGGTCAGGTAAATATATAGGCAAACTATACTATCCCTTTAATCTGGGACACTCATGAATTACATAGGTTATGTGGTTGGTTGATCTAAAGCCTGCATTTTAACGGGTTTTAATCAGCCGCAGAACCTGTGTAATTCATGAGTGCCCCAGTTTGGTTGCTCCATTGATTCACCCACTTTCTCTGCTGATTAGACAATGTATAACAGGTTTTAAAGATATAGCTTAATCTGAAGTATTGTGCAGAATTCCTTCCAAACTCTAATGCTAAATCAGGAAACTTTATCATAAATGATTTCTTCAGAACAGCTGAACAACTAAAATATATTTGCTGTTTGAGGAGCAGATGTCAGCTAATTTAGAAGTAAGATGTAGGACTTGTTAGTGAAATAATAGATTGTGTGTCATAGCCCTCTGAGGGCTGTAGTTCAGTAAAATAAAAAGTCCCTGGACACAGATCTACATTCGGGAATATTATTGGTTTGAGGAAACCTTCTGAGCAGTGAAGAGAAACCTTTATTTGGGCATGGCTAAGACATAACCAGTGGCAGATTTTACCTAGGGGCTGAAGGGCTGCAGCCCCGCCAGTAAAATCTGCCACTCACCTGTGATCCCCCAGATCCCCTGCAGCTGCTAGTGAATTAGCAGCCCTCTGTAATAAAAGCAGAAGCGCTTCCTATTGGAAACAGTTTCTGCTAATCACACTATATGTCAGACAGACAGTCCCCATGGGAGGTGCTTCCTCCCCCATGGGACTACCAGTCTGGACTGCTATTAGCAGAAGCGCTAATTGATATACTGGTTCAAATTCTGACTGTAGAAGTCCGACAGGAGGAGATACCTACTGGGGATGGTAAGTATCCTAACGCTCCCTTCTCCCTCCCCTATCCCTCCCTTGGTGGTACCGAACCCTAAAACTCCCAGGGTGGTGCCTAACCTTAAGTCCCCCCCAGGAGTGCCTAAACATAGCCCCCACATTCCCGCACCCTAAACCTAACCCTCCTGGTGGCACTTAACCCTAAACCACCCCTTCTCCTAACCTAACCCTAGTCCTCCCTGGGGGGTGCCTAACCCTAAATTCCCCCAGTGGGGCCTACATCTAACCTGTTTCCCCCCCATCTAACTGCTAAGACACCCCAAACGTACCTTGTTTGGGATGGCATCATTCTGCATTACGACTTTGAGTTTAAGGTAGGCATTGGTTTACAATGCCTATCTTAAGTCCTGTGTCAGGCTTCAGCAATCGGGATTCAGATGGGCAGCAACCTGGATATCCATATACGTGTATTTATATATATATATATATATATATTTGTGTATATATATATATATATATATATATATATACATAAATATCCAAAGGTTCGGCACTCTCAATGAAAAAATATGAGCAACGCATATGTATAAATTAACGTTTCAGTAACTTTATGTACTATCTTTAGGATTGACATATATACTGTATATAAAAGTAATTAGCAGTTAACAATATATCCAGTTACAGTAATTTATTGCAAGTTTGGCATTTGTTGGTGTCAGTCTTTGTTGTAAGTTCCAACACAGACTAATTCCACTTTCAGACAGAGGCCCTAATTCAGAGCCGGACGCTCTGACAGAGCGCTCGCTCTGAATCAGGGCCGTCCCTCTTAGTTTTTAGAGCGGCCTCCTGGCCACTCGTATAGCTGTGGGTGACCACCCACAGCTATAGCGAGCGGCCAAAAAGATGGACGTGACCATCGGTGAAGACCATCGCGACCATCGGGCTTGCGACGAGACCCTTGTGGTAGGGTCTCATTGCCGCAAGCCCTGGAGTGCTTTCGGCTCTATTAGAGCCAAGAGCACTCCCACTGACATCACTTGTGATGTCAGTGGGGCCAGCCCCAGATGGTAGGCGTTCCTATGGGAATGCCTCTGTCTGGGCAGTCATGCCCCCGGAACGCCCACCAAAGGGGGCGTGCTGTCACTCACCATCGACAGCATGCCCGCTTTGTAGCGAGACCCGGAGCAACGGCTTGGCCATCGCTATCCGGGTCTCGTGCATGCGCACAACGGAGCTGGCTCCCTCGTGCGCATGCGCACTGGACCAACATCAACCCACTTGCGAGCGCTCAGCGCTTGCGAGCGGGTCTGAATTAGGCCCAGAAGCCAGTGCTTGGACCCTGGTTTTATCCAGGTTTTTCAACATGGGTTATACATGGGTCACAGCTCCTGCCCTCCTTTCACACTGCTGCTTGGACCCAAGATATTCCTTGGTCGACCACTTTCACACAGAACCTATGTCAACTTACAGTTGCAGTGACCTTTCTTTAAGGTAAAATCAGATATGAAACTACAGAAATAATTACTGAATTTCAAGAAGCTACTATGGGTATTGTCACGCAGTCCCAAATATTTTGTGGATCTTACTGTCCTGTTGGGGGATAAATTACCCTAGACAGAAGTGCAGAGTCTTGTGAACTGGTGGTTTTTGTCAAGGACCACCACAAGGAGTTTTGAAACCTTCTGCTCCCAATGTACAGTCTGGGGGCCTGTATCTAGGTGTCTGATTCATTACGGTATGCAATATTGCATGTGCATGCAATTCAACTGTGATAGTATACTAATTCATTGCGATCGCAATGCAATCTCAGCACAACATAAGGACACCCAATTTACCTTACACACATCTGTAATGTTTAGCAAGACTGCAAAAACATTGGTACAATTGAGCACCATTGCAGTCTCACACAAACTTGCACAAGCCTTGACCTTACTCAGAAATTGCTTACAACCACACTATCAAACCTCAGGCTGCATAAGCCATTGCAGTGGATAATTTATGCACGCCCCTGCAACAGTGTTGAAAATTACTGGCATGCCTGCATTTCCTCAACCACCCCCCATCACCCCCAAAACAGCACATCCTGTCAATTACCCTGCGATTGGTCTGCACAGTAATTGTGAAAGCAGTCCCATTTGCAATGACTAGTTCGCACATGCGCATTGCGATGTATATGCATGCACAATACACAACAGTCGGCCAATTGCATGCGTATTAGCAACTGCATTCCTTGCTGAATCAGGCCCTAGGTTCTTTGCGGAGAAGCCTGGAGTGTGGCAGAAAGGTAGCAGGAGCTGCCACTGAGCTACATTTAGGCAGACGTAAGGTCAGGCATGTGGGCTGAAGTCAGTAACTGAGATGGGCAGCAGAATATCAGAGGATGAGACAGTTGGTGGACAGAACAAAACGAGGTCAGAATCTTTGTAATGATTGGATAGCAGGATAGGAGCAAGCAGAGGAAAGAATCTGGGTAACCATATGTTAACAGGTCTGGCGCAATCTGAGGTAAGAATCACTGAATAGTTTTCACACAATAGGGATGATGGGCAAATTACTTAGACAAAATGCCAATTGACAACTGCAGTCACCTTCTATGGATCCATGTGCAGTTCTGAACTAAAAAGAATGTAACCCAGGAAGAGCATATCAGGCTGCTCAAAGATGCAGTTTACAGTTTGAAATAGGCATGGTTGGAAGGAAGATGGGACAGAACTTTGTAGACTTGCTTTGATGGGTCTCTAAATACTATGAGGAAATCAAGATATTGTCAAGATACAGATGTGTCATCTTCCATCTTTACCGCTTTGATGGCAAATGTGTGCACGCATCGCACCATGCAACTCGCCATGCCCGTGTGAGCCATGACACACCAGGCCAAAGAATCGTTCACAACATGCAATCCTAAGGATAGTAGTTGTGTGCACAATGCATGTACCTGGTTATGGGCACAACTCGCACCATTTGTGGCATGATACATGACTTCACATCTGTATATGACAACAAAACAACACGAGTCTCGAAAAATGGAATTCATGTACGTATTTCTGGAACACTGATGAGGCATTACTTGTAGGAATTATATAACCATGAACTGGAGTGAGGTAAATAGGTATCAGCAATGAAATTTCCTTTGCCCCCAAAGTTCTTCACTGTCATAGCCTTGTGTTGGAGTAATAGTATAGTTGAACCGGAATAAAAAGGGGTGTTTTAGTTCAGAGTGGGGAGTGGAGATGATTGTACCTTACAAAACTTCCTTTGGAATTATTCGGCTTCCTGGTTTCCCTAAAATTTTTATCATACAGCTGGAAGATGTCCTGCCTCACCACAATAAAAGGAGAGGTTTTTCTTTAAATACTTAACTCATTCTTTAGGAGAAAAGTATGAAATTCCCAGCTGCATGGGCTCTTCTACTGGAGTAAGCAGTATGGAAAGTGAGGAGATAATTTATAAGTAGTCCATGCTTCTGTTCTCTTTCTTGACTACGTTTTCTGTAACACAGGTCAACCGGACGCAGAGAGAAATAAGATCATCAAAAGTTTCTGGAAAGTCTCTTGCTGCCAACTCATCTTTGTCACATTCTGCCAAGACTTGCTAGAACATTGCAATCAGGGCATCATTATTCCAGTTAAGCTCAGAAGCAATGGTCCTAAAATGGACAACATATTGCCCAACTGATTGAGATCCTTATTTGAGATGAAGCTCATCAAATACTTGTTTGAAATCTTTGAGAAAGGCCCTGGAATTGTGTAGTAGAGAGTCATTGATCTACCAGAGAGGTCACACCCATGCCATTGCCTGTCCTGACAACAAGTTATGTATTACAGTGTGCACTTGAATTTGTTTCTCTTCCTGCTTGCAGCACTACAATTCTCAGCAGGTAGCACCTCACATTGTGCTTATGGTGTGCAATCTAGGGCACCTCCCCCTATATAAAAAATTATGTATGCAAGATTTGTCTTTTCAGATGGAAAATTTGTGGCTTGTAATTCTAATTGATTTGAACATTGATTAAGGAAACCCAAGTAACTTTTTGGGTTCACAAATTTTTGTAGGATTAAACCCCATAGTTGAGAGGGCACTCCAGCACCAGACACAGACAGCAAACAGGGGTAGGTTCATTGCTAGGGGAGTTGAAAGGTTGCAAAGTCATGTTTTGGGCCTTCTCACTTTCTTGCTTTTCTTCTTGGGTCCATAGATGTTCAAGAAATTCCTTGGGTAACAGAGCTCCAGCAGGATCCATTTACAGCCAGACTATTCTGTCATGCAATCTCAAGAATATGATGGATTCCTACTGTCCTATTGAGGGTTGACTAACCATACACAGACAGAGGTGTGGAGTCTAACATACTTACAGATGGTTTTTGCCACTTACCCTCTCATGTGGATTTGGACTTCTCTACTCCCAATACACAGCTCACAGCCCTCTGTCTGGGTTCCCTGTGGTACAGGCTTGCAAGTGGGAGAAAGAAAGCAGGAGCCACCACTAAGTCGCAGTGAGACAGATGGAAGGTCAGGCAGGCCGAAGTCAGTTGTGGTATAGCAGAGAATGAGACAGTTGGTCAGAACAAGATGAGGTCAGAATCTGGATAATGACTAACTAACAGGCCAGGAGCAAGCCAATGTCAGAATCTGGGTAATCACTAGTTAACAGGTCAGTAGCAAGCTGAGGTCAGAATCAGTGTAAACACTAGTAAACTGGTCCAAAGTGTCAAAAGGAGCAGACTTAGCAACTGTGGTCAGATGTACCAAGAATATCTAGTAGAAATTCTGGATTGCTGTGGCAAAAGCACACTAAGTAAAGCGTAATTCTTCAGTACCGTCTAAATTCTGGAGTGTGGCTTATATAGGGTCTGGTATTTGAAAATAATGCCAAGCGCCACATCATCAGTCATGTGATCACCCCTTTAAATCCAGCAGAGAGCCCTGCTTGTGGTAAACACTGGTCAGCAAGCTGGGAAAGAAGGACCATGTTACTCAGTGGCTGTCCGGAGCTCATTGCCACCAGACCCCACCACCACATAGTGCCTGAGGTCCAGTGACATGTGAAAGGTATCTATTTTGACATTATTATAGCCTAATTGTTAGTTGTCCACACAGTTAAGTTTGGCAAAGAGTTTATAGAATAATTGTTTGTAAGTATTATTGGTTACAATGGTCCATGAAGACTGTAATTAGCAGCTGGTCCCACTTAAGTTATTCAACTCCTCAAAATATGGCTGACAATTCCTGAAAGACAACTGAATTAGATTTGTTAGACTGGGAGAAGTTGCTTGGGAAATAATAAACAGGCCATTGGTGTATCCCATAGCATTCTCAGATTCATTAAGTGCCATATAAGAAAGAGTGAGTTGGATCAGGGTTAACAAGAATGGGTGCTGTGAAGAGTATTGTCATCAAAGAGTGAAATGCTTTCTATACTTGAGGGAGACTAACCCTAATGTACAGTACAGTACATCCTTATGGGTCATAGATGATGTAATGTCATCTGCCTGTGCATGTGATGTTCTTCTAATCTCTGAAATAGACCACGGTAAAAATTTTTTAGCTGATATTGAGTTGACTCTTTACTTGTTTGCAGAGTATATCACGCATGTGCTTTATATAATGAATGGTTGCATCTTTCATCCAGTACCTGCCTAGAAGTTTATATTTTGCATATACTCAAATTACTTGGACATGCACACAAACTCAGCTATCTCTGGGGGTCATTCAGACCCGCTCGTGAGCAGCAGTACGCTCGCAAGCGGGTCGATGTTCCCCCACTGCGCATATGCACGACGGCGGGAGCTCCGTCATGCGTATGCGCGAGACCCGGCGAGCGACGGGCTCTTCATCGCTCCAAGTCTTGCACCAAAGGGGGCGTGCTGTCGATGTTGATAGACAGCACGCCCCCTTTGGTGGGCGTGCCAGGTGCGTGCCTGCCAGATGGAGGCGTTTCCATGGGAACGCCTACCGTCTCAAGCCGGCCCCACTGACATCACTAGTGATGTCAGTGGGTGTGATTTTGGCTTTTGGCCAAAATCACTCCAGGGCTTGCGGCAGTGAGACCCTACCGCAGGGTCTCCATCGCAAGCCCGATTGTCGCGATGGTCAAGACCATCGCGTCCATCATCATGGACGCTTGCTATAGCTGTGGGTGGTAACCCACAGCTATGCGAGCGTCCATGAGGATGCTCCAAAAAAAGGTAGGAGGGCCCTGATTCAGAGCTAGCGCTCTGGTCAGAGCGTTCAGCTCTGAATCAGGCCCTCTGTACAGTGGAGGAAAGGGAGTGGTGTACATGCTGCATGGCAATGATAAATATTGATGCCATGTGACATAGACCCCTCTGAACAGCTACTCAAAGTGACAGAGAGAAACAAAGATAAAACTAATTGTGCAAATGCCACATTATTCCTCCATGTTTGCCGAACATCATAGACCCCATTATGCTATATGAACAACTGTACAGTATATTGAACAAATTGTTATTTTTATCACCAAATACATGGATGTGATTACACAAGCAGGGTCAGTGGAAGGTTCCTCAGCACCCTAGGCAAACCTTCTGCCTAATGCGCTCCCCCAAACACACACACAGCACCATTACACTTACTATTGCACACTGACACACAGAGCACCATTACACTTACTATTGCACACAGACACACAGAGCACCATTACACTTACTATTGCACACATACATACACACACACAACATACATTTCTTGTAAATCTATATTATATAATATTACTTACAGTCCACAGCAGTCTTTTTTTTCTACTCCCAGACCAGATGACATCCATTCCCTGCTCCTTGAACACATCTCTAAGAGGAGGAGATAAAGGGAAGTATAAAGCAAGGGGGCAGGCACTGAGGGCAGCATGTCAGCTGCAGCGCTGACAGACACTGACACAGGCAGGCAGCCTAAGCCGGATTAACCCTGAGGGAGGGCCAGGGGACTTAAAACATGGGAGCCCCTCTGGACTAAAATAAATAATATATATATATATATATATATATATATAACCAGAACTCCAGGATGTTCAATTATAATGCTGGGAGGACCCCTGCAGTAACTGTAATACAGTGGGGATCAGTGGGGTTCTGAGTCTGATATATGCTGTGTACATTTACTTGCAGTGCTCGAACAACCCCCTTTCCTCCTCATATTTACCTCCACTTACTTTGCAGTCTATCAGCAACTCTTCACTAGGTGCTGTCTCTTGGCTCCCATGTGTGATGGGCCACACACATTACAGCAGTCCCGCTATCTCACACTGCCATTGGTGCATGGCACATCCCATGCTTCAATTGAATTGGCCCATGCCCTCTGTATAGCTGTCATTCTTAAGTAAAACAGTTACACAGTGCAGTTCTGGGTGGGCTCATTTACATGTGTTCCTCTCTTTGAACAGTTCTACTTTTATATGCAGTGAGGCTGGTTGCAGGGTGTAGGCGGGAACAGGAGGCAATCCCACAACCTCTTTACCCGCAGAAGTTTCACCCATGGGTGCAGCACTCTCAAGCATCTGAACTCCAATTCATTTTTTCATTGAAAAAAATGCATGCAAACAGCAGTCACGGGTGGGACCCTGGACAGCAGGCACTGGGGGCCCCTGAGAGAGGAGGGGCCAGGGGTACATGCCCCCTGTGCCCCCCATTAATCTGGCTCTGGCCTGAGCCCAGGACAGACAGACACTGTGTTGCAAGGAATGAAGAGACAGTGTGCAGCACTGCCTCTGCACACTGTATTAGCCACTGAGCAGTGGCTGCGGCTGGCTTCACCAGTGCCGTGGCCATCGCTCGGACTTCACACAGGCAGCCTGGCAGCCATGATCAATTTTGTATACTGTACTTTAGACAATACAAGCTCATGTATGAGCGGCAACCTTCAGTGGCCAGCACCCCTAGGCAGCTGCCTAAAGCCCTGTACACAAGTATTCAAATTAGATGCAGTTATGAGAGCAGTTATGGTCTCAATCCTGACATCTGAATCCAGCAAGGGATTTAACATAGGCATTTCAACGCCTACAGTATGTTAATCCTGATACCGGAATGCTGAGGATGCCAACCTGAACAAAGGTAAGTCCGGGGTGCCCTTAGCGTTAGCCATGGGGGGGTAGGAGGGTAGGGATTAGGGAGTCTAGCAGGTTTAGGTTTTGTGGGGAGTTTAGGGTTAGGCACCCCTCGTGGAGAAATTAGGAATAGGCATCCTCCCGGGAGGGTTAGGTTTAGGGAGTGGTAAGGCGGGGTTATGGTTAGGAATGCCCGGGGGAGGTTAGGGTTAGGAGCCACTAAGGGAGGGTTGGGGGGGACAGGGAAGGGTTAGGATATTTACCTTCCCCAGTCGGGATCATCATCCTGTCAGGCATCCGCTGTCGGGATTTGTACCGGCGGCTAAACCATTCAAGTATTAAAAAGATAGCCAAAATTAATGTTTTCATATAAGAAAAGATGAATAGTGTGAATTTTAAAATGGATATATAATGAATAGTTATCACCAATCTGAAGGCATTACATATGGCAACATGTGTTTATAGTATAAGATATTATTATTAAATAAGGATTAGCATATAATGCTCAGATATCAAGGTTCCTAAGTATATATATATATATATATATATATATATATACAGTCAGGTCCATAAATATTGGGACATTGACAGAATTTTCAGATTTTGGCCTCTATTCACCACCACAATGGTTTTGAAATGAAACAAACAAGATGTGCTTTAACTGCAGACTTTCAGATTTAATTTGAGGGTAATTACATCCAAATCGAGTGAACGGTGTAGGAATTACAACAGTTTCAATATGTGCCTCCCACTTTTTAAGGGGTCAAAAGTAATGGGACTATCAACTCAAAAGCTATTTCATGGACAGGTGTGGGCTATTCCCTCATTATTTCACTATCAATTAAGCAGGTAAAAGGTCTGGAGTTGATTCTAGGTGTGACATTTGCATTTGGAAGCAGTTGCTGTCGACTCTCAATATGAGATCCAAAGAGCTGTCACTATCAGTGAAGCAAGCCATCATTAGGCTGAAAAATCAAAACAAACCCATCAGAGAGATAGCAAAAACATTAGGTGTGGCCAAATCAACTGTTTGGAACATTTTTAAAAAGAAAGAACGCACCGGAGAGCTCAGCAAACACCAAAAGACCCGGAAGACCATGAAAAACAACTGTGGTGGATGACCAAATAATTATTTCTCTGGTGAAGAAAAACCCCTTCACGACAGTTGGCCAAATCAAGAACACTCTCCAGAAAGTAGATGTATAGGTGTCAAAGTCAACAATGAAGAGAAGAGTTCACAAGAGTGAATATAGAGTGTTCACCACAAGATGCAAACCATTGGTGAGCCACAAAAACAGGAAGACCAGATTAGAGTTTGCCAAACAACATCTAAAAAAGCCATTACAGTTCTGGAACAACATCCTATGGACAGATGAGACAATGATCAACTTGTACCAGAGTGAGGGGAAGAGAAGAGAAGGAAAGGAACTGCTCATGATCCAAAACATACCACCTCATCAGTGAAGCATGGTGGTGGTAGTGTCATGGCGTGGGCATGTATGGCTGCCAATGGAACTGGTTCCCTTGTATTTATTGATGATGTGACTGCAGACAAACGCAGCAGAATGAATTCTAAAGTGTTTCGGGCAATATTATATGCTCATATTCAGTCAAATGCCTCAGAACTCATTGGACGGCGCTTCACAGTGCAGATGGACAATGACCCGAAGCATACTGCAAAAGCAACCAAAGCATTTTTTAAGGCTAAAAAGTGGAATGTTATGCAATGGCCAACTCAATCCCCTGACCTTGAGCATGCATTTCACTTGATGAAGACAAAGCTGAAGGGAAAATGCCCCAAGAATAAGCAGGAACTGAAGACATTTGCAGTAGAGGCCTGGCAGAGCATCACAAGGGATGAAACCCAGCGTCTGGTGATGTCTATGCGTTCCAGACTTCAGGCTGTAATTGCCTGCAAAGGATTTGCAACAAAGTATTAAAAAGTGAAAGTTAGATTTAGGATTGTTTAGTTTGTCCCATTACTTTTGGCCCCTTAGAAATTGGGAGGCACATATAGAAACCATTGTAATTCCTACACCGTTCACCTGATTTGGAAGTAATTACCCTCAAATTAAATCTGAAAGTCTGCAGTTAAATCACATCTTGTTTGTTTCATTTCAAAGCCATTGTGGTGTTGAATAGAGGCCAAAATCTGAAAATTCTGTCAATGTCCAAATATTTATGGACCTGACTGTGTATATATATATATATATATATATATATAAATAATACAATTTTACACATTTCATTCTTATCTCCAGTTGTGACTAAAATTATATAACTTGGCCGTGATGGAGCATTTTCACATAGGTAATGGTCAGTGAGGGTGTGTGCAGAACCAAATACACCTGTTTTCAAATTAATCTTATACACAATGTAGTCTAGTGCAAGTGCAGCCTGTAGATAATGGCTATGACCTCAGCATATGGATGAAAGCAAGTTTGTCTACAAAGATGTGTTTATTATTATTATTATTATTACCAGTTATTTATGTCCCTGCCCCAGTGGAGATTACAATCTATATTCCCTACCACATGCTCACAAACATACACACTATGGTCAATTTTGTGGAGAGCCAATTAACCTACCAGTATATTTTTGGAGTGTGGGAGGAAACCTGAGTACCCGTAGGAAACCCACGCAAGCACAGGGAGAATATACAAACTCTACACAGTTAGGGCCATAGTGGGAATCGAACCCATGACCTCAGTGTTGTGAGGCAGTAACGCTAACCATTACACTATTTGTGCTGCCCTATTTAACTGTACATACAAGCTAACATACACACTTTTTAATGAAAACAAAGTAAGAGCAATTGCGCCGACTTACTTTTAATTCTACATCACACTCGGTGAATAATTGTTCCCAGATTTATATATATTTTTTTGCTTTTACTGTACATTGCTTAAATGTTCTGATGAATTTTACCCTTTAGGTCCTTTATCAAAGCAATTGAAAACAGTGTGAATAGTTTTTGATCTATCTGGAGACTGTTCCAAGTTATAAATCATTTCCAATGAATCTTAATTTTCTTTTTGAAATACTCAGATCATTATCAGGAAGCATAGCAGCTGTGTCAGCCATCCATATCAAGAAAATGCTATCATATATTAATTATCATTTGGAGACAAAGATCCTTACTATTGGTGACACCAGGAATGAAAAGCCTTCACATCCCCCTGCATTCATTTGGACAGTTAATTTACTGGAAACATATATTAAGGAGTGTCAAATTAAAAATCATTATTTTGTTATATCATTGCTTAGAAGTGATACAAATGAGCTAATTACAATATATATGTCTACACATATTTAACAGTACATTTAATGCTTGATATAAAGGGCATTTTCTCATAATGAAAATGTTAAATTAGTAGTTTAGTCATAGTAGTTTAATTATCCACAGGTCTGAAAAACGAGCTGTATTTGAGCTGTGACTTATGCTGTAAATGTCAAATATATGTCAATTTAAAGTCTTTAGCAAGTTATGTGCATGTTTAACTTTTTTATATCTACAGAAATATAGATGAGAAATCTGAAAAGCAGGTTCATTTATTCAAAGGAAGGAAAAAATATGGGGCTTCTAAGAAAGTTAACTTTCACTTTGTGAACATTATTGTTATCTTTACGATTGTATATTTTTGGATGTTCTAACCTTTTCTCCTCTACAGTGTTTTTTTTCTTTCTGCATGTTGCCTTTGCATCCCTGTGTAGATTTTCCTTTTTTGTATACTGTTATACATTTCTAGTTGTTTTTACTGATATAATGTTACTGAATTTCATGAGTGAGTGTGTTTTTATAATGAAGTAGTGTATGATTATAAGATTGGAAATGAACAGAGGTGTTTGAAGACTGCTGATGTGGGTTATGCCGGAATTCTTTCATACATACCCAATCCCCGAACACCGATCCAATACACCGTTCAGAGATCAAAGCCACAGATTATCGTGCATAATTGATCGATGATACATAGGGGATTCTGAGTAATTCTGCATTTTAAAAATCACTGATTAGCTGATTCCAATCACTTCTTGGTCTCGATCGGGAAATCAGGGAAACCCAACATGTTAATTTATGTAAATTTTAAATGTTTAACCTATTTTCACTCAGCTAACATTTTCCTTCAAACAATACAATTGAAATTCAGTTTGAAATTTCAAAAACATGAAAAGTTTATGAGAAACTAGTTTCCTTTCTATCTCTATTTTATACTGGCTAAATCACTATAACAGTTGTATATAATAAATACTTAATAACATTATCAACTGTCATGAAGCAATTTACACAATTTTAATATGGATACTTTTTCCAAGAATTAATCTACAAATTCCTCTAAATATATTAACACTGATATATCCACTTCATAAAACAAGATTAGAATGTAATGATTTCTTAATAAATGGATGCGCTCATTGATCGCAAGAGGAAATAAATAATACAATGGCAGTACGGCTAATCAAACGCAATTATTTTGCATGTTTTTAACTATACCTTAGTGAATTGGTTTTGGATAGCTAGAGGCTATGACAATAGAACAATTCAAGATTAAAGACTAATTTCATTGTTAAAAAACTCTTAAAAAAATATTTAGATATGTATAGTGATTTGGTTCTTATCGTTGTAGCTGAAAGTCATTATTTAATCCATTATTTCAGTTTTCATTTAAATGAGTCTATATGTATTATTTGCAGAGAATATTACAACATTTCTCAGTGACTAAAACTGATAGTTAGCTTTGATATTAAGTTTCCATAATAAGTGCAATTTTTGATGTATACCTTGTTCAGGAAAATTCTCACAATCACATTATTTATTTCATTTATTACCTTATATTTTAATCTGTATATTTGTTTAATTTATTTATTTAATAGGAAACACAAAACAGCTAGAAAAGGCATGATAGATAGATAGATAGATAGATAGATAGATAGATAGATAGATAGGGCTCATGCTTGGGCATGACAATAAGGAATTAGTCCCACAAAAGCCTTGAGGGCTGTTATATCTTGGCTAGATGCGGCCATGCAGCAGCCTTGAGGGCTGGAAGTGACTTGACTGGCTGTGGCCTGTCGGCCAGTGAGATAGGATGCAGCCTTTGGGCCAGTAGCAGCCATGGCTGGCTGTGGTCTGTGGGCCAGAAAGATGAGATGTGGCCTTTGGGCCAGTAGCAGCCCTTGCTGGCTGTGGTCTTTGGGTCAGTAAGATGGGATGCGGCCTTTGGGCCGGTAGCAGCCTCTGGGCTATGTAGCAGCCATGAAGGCTGGAAAACCTTGGATTGATGCAGCCTTTGGGCCGTAATATAAGTCTCTGGGCAGAGTAGCAGCCTTTGGGCTGTATAGAAGCCTCTGGGCTGTGTAGCAGCCATGAGGGCTGAAAGACTTGGCCAGATGATGCTGAGATGCGCTTGGTTCTGTCGGGATGAAATTAGTGGTAGTACACAAGATTGCGTACTCAGGACACTAAGGTGTGCTAAGTGCTGCCTGGATGACACTAGCGGCAGTACACAGGATTGCGAACACATGATGCTGAGGTACGCTTTGTGCTGCAGGGATAACACTAGTGGCAGTACACAGGATTGTGTACACAGGACTGTAGGTTGTGCACTCTGGACACTGAGTGCAGTCTATGCCTCCTGGATGACACAAACAGCAGAAGGCAAAAATGCACACCATGCCGCCAAGATGACACAAGTGGCAGATGGCAGATATGCGGACCATGCCACCTCGATGGTAGAAATGGCAGGCAAGAAATTGATTGACTAGATCACAGGTACTCAACTGGAAGAACAACAGGAAACTAAACACTACCAGAACATGTGAAACACTATAATCAGCGAGGTGGCAAAAGTCCAGATGATACAAATAGGTGAGGGAGCCAAATAGCAGCATCTGAGACCATACGTCACTCCCTGCAGCATCCAGAGTGCCTAGCAACCAACAGAGCAGAATCCAGTGCATTGCCAGTGAGAGTAAGCCCAAAGCCGGAAGGAGACAAGTTGCTGCCATGGCTTGTGACAGATAGATAGATAGATAGATAGATAGATAGATAGATAGATAGATAGATATATAGATAGAGGAAGTTCAATTATGGGCTATATATATATATATGTGACAAAAACACTGGGGAATTTGTCAAGGGGAGGTATATATTATTGTTATTATTAACAGTTTCTTACATAGCGCAGCATATTCCGTTGCACTTTACAATTGGAAACATTTATAGAACAAAACAGGATCATAACAGACAGACATAGAGGTAAGAGGGCCCTGGTTGCAAGCTTACAATCTATATATACCCCAGGAACCTACCTTATTTGCCAGACCAACTGTGAGAGGTTAGACTGTAAGGTGGAACAAGAAGTTGCAGTGATTACACACAACATTTTGTTGTAATTATTTGTATGTATTTAGAAGAACCAACTTTATGAGTCTATTAAATCTGTATACCATGTACTGGTCATCCCACTGGGGTTGGTGGCACTCCCAGAGATATGTGTAAGTTGAGTCAGTTTCTCTAGTCTCTCTCTTAATTGCTGGGGAGTAGGTTAAAGCCTGCAGAGAGACCATTGTTTGTGATTGCAAGTGCTGTGCTTAATGCTGTTTTGTGATTTGGATATTAGGGACCTCATTCAGACCCACTCACAAGCGCTAAGCGCTTGCAAGAGGGTCGATGTTTAGGCCCTGCACATGCGCAGTGGCTGCACTGCGCGGGCGCAATCCCCGGAGTGAGATAGAAATTCTCTTGCTCCAGAGCTCACTACAAAAGGGGCGGCTGTCAATGTTGATTGACAGCTCACTCCATTCTGTAGGCGTGGTGGGGAGGTGGTTTCACAAACGGAGGCGTTCTTTAAGGAATGCCTGCCATTTTGTGGGCGGCCGCACTGACATCAGCAGTGATGTCAGTGGGGAGCTTCCAAGCTCGATCAGAGCAGGAAGCTCCCTGGGGCTTTCAGTTGCCGAGACCCAACCTTAGGGTCTTGTCGGAAGCCCCGATGGTCGCTAAAGCTGTGGGTGGTAACCCATAGCTTAGCTATAGACCAGGAGGTCACACTTCAAGACCCAAGCAGCTGCCCTCATTCAGAGCGACCGCTCTCATTTTGCGAGTGCCTCTGAATGAGGGCCTAGGTCCTTTCACCTTGAGTGGGGATGAATTTTTTGTTAGTCAGCGACAGACAGGCTTAGATTTATTTTTATGTTTTTTTGTGCTCTAAAATAACACTAAACTGTGGTTATTTGCACCAAGGCCTTGGACAGGTGTACTACTATTTTACTGCTGTCCGCAAGACTCTGCCATTTACCATAAGAGATGTCACCACTTAATCTGATCTTGTAAAACTTGGTGGAGAATGAAAACATTGCACTTAAATTGCAATCATAAAAATCTGTGAAAAATGTAAAGTGACAAACTCCTGTTTGTTTGCTTTTTGGAAGAAGACACATTGTGAATGTCTTATTGGTCATCATCAAATGTGAAGGTAAGGAAACCCGGAGGCAACAGCAATTGGCCATTGATGAAATCCAGAGGCAGCAACAAATGGATGTTGAGGAAAACTGGAGACAACAGTACTAATACCACAAAGCTTTAAAAGTAGTGCAAAATCTAGCAGCACTGTCTGGAAAGGCTTCCATAGATGTCACAAGTAGCTCCAGCTCCATACTGGCTAGTCATTTTCTACAAAAGATGACAAAGTTGGCCTAAAGGTGAGTGGGCAGGACCTTCCTGTCAGGGGAAATGCTAAATGCATATTTTGACTTGACGAGAGAAGAATATATCCGGCACTGGAGGTGGGTATAGCAACAATATTAGTTATTACGAGATAAAATATGTCTATTCACTCTCTTTTGATCATTCCTACTTTATAATATAGCTCACTGTGTGAGTAAAAGTTGATCATTATATTGTTTGAATCTGAGACAATTGTCAGGACAGTCCCAGAATACTGTAATGCTCTCCTTTTAAAAGTATAGGGGACGTCTACTCACAGTACTGTTTCACAGACACATTTTGTTCTTTTTTTCTTGCTATTCTATGGGGTTGGATGGGAATCATTATATTCTACTTCGGCTGCAGGAGTAAGGGTATTCTATTGAATGCCACCCAGACATCCCCCATTCCCTATAATATTTTGACTTGTGACTTGCTAATGCCAATGACTATGACAAACTGAAAACTGACATTTTTGGGGGGTCACAACATCTTTTGGAGAAAATTCCACTGGAGATACTGTACCAAGTGGAAAAACATCCCTGCTATAGAATGCATGACCTCATGCATCCTCATCCCACCACGAAGTGGCTATAGCCAGAAACAGTCTACAGATTGTGGAATGGGTCATTATGGACCAATATCTTAGCAACTGTCTGCAGTTATGTGCAAGTAGGTGAGCCATAGGGACTCTAAAACAGTAGACCAGCTTGTGGAAATGAAGCAGAGGTATGTGGCAGCTTAGTAATTGTTGAGTGTACCCCAATGGCCCTAGTCCCGTAACAGTTATCTCCAGTGACTTCTGGTAAGGCTGTTCCAGGGGAAAAGGGTGCTGGGTGGTGGAATGAACCCTGAGGCAGGAGACTCGTGACCTGGAGACTGGCCAGCTGTGCCAAGAAGTTTCCTGCCTTATATATGACTTGATAAAAATATGATAATATATTTTAGATGTGGTGGCTTGGGCTATTTTGTGGTCAATTGTCCACTTACCTCTGAACCTTTGCAATGTGATTCTGTTTATGTATATTTCTTTGTTTAGCTAGCCTGCAATGTAGACTGACAGGCATAGCCAGATAAACAAATGTGTATAATTATTTCATAAGGCAAATGGGTAGAGCCACTGTTATAATCTGGTAGCCTGGTTAATTTGTAAAAGCCAAGTTTGAGAACTCCTAAAATATCAAGGGAAAACTATTGGTGTAAACTGTATCCATGGGGTTATAAAAACACAGTGCAGTCACATGGTAGTCACTGTGGGATTAGGGCCTGATTCAGAGACGCTCGCTGTTTGCGAGCGCTCGCTCTGAATCAGGGCGGGGATTTTTTTTTCAGCCTCCAGGCTGCTTGCTAAGCTGTGGGTGACCACCCACAGCTTTTACGAGCAGCCTGGCATTGGTCGCGATTATCGTTACCATTGGGCTTGCGAAGAGACCCTGTGGTAGGGTCTCAGGTCTTGCAAGCCCGAGTGGACTTCCTGCTCTAATAGAGCAGGAAGTCCACTACTGACATCACAAGTAGGGCCGCCCATAAATGCCAGGCTATCCTAAGGGAACGCCTGCATTGGTGCAGTCACCCCCCATCCCCGCCTACAAAATGGGGTGAGCTGTCAATCAACATCGACAGTCACCCCGTCTTGTAGCAAGACCCGTTGTGACAGAGCTGCCGTCGCAGTACAGGTCTCATGCATGTGCACGTTGGAGGCAGCGGATGCGCAGTTGGGGAACATTGACTCGCTTGCGGGCGCTGTGCGCTTGCAAGCGGGTCTGAATCAGGCCCTTAGATCCTTATTTAATGTTTGATGCTATTTTGGGTACAGACGTTTCCCACTTCTGGAAGCTGTGGGAAACCCAATTGTTACTTAAGTAAATAACCCAGACCAGTTGATAATGTTACTGTTACTGTGGCAGAGGTATTGTTCTTCAAGTCTGAAGTACTGTATTCCTTTTTTCAAGCATAGTTGGGAAGTCAGCTAATAATGAGTGCAGAGCCCACTACCAGTTACTGAAGTCATGAGAAATCTCCATAGTGTAAAAGTTGGAGACAGTGCCTCAAATTTGCGTTTGTAATGCCTTACTTTTAAACAGCCCACTACTACAGTAGTTTCACTTTAGTGTCCAGAGCCAACAGTGCCAAAAAATGTTTATTCTTTTCCAGGGCTCGAACTCGGGACCAGCATTGTTGCAAAGTGATTACCTAACCACTAGCCCGCAACCCAGCTTTATGAAGAACCGCTGCTATTTTTAATAATAAAAAAAATTGTCTTCCTTTAAAAATAATATACCATACTTGTACATACTGTACTGTATATACACAGTACCCCACCATTAGAGATTAATTCATCCCATCTCATTGAAAGCTATGCGTGCATTATTATTATTATTATTATTATTATCATTTATTTATATGGCGCCACAAGTGTTCTGCAGCGCCTTACACAGTACATAGACAAAAAAGTAACCATTGACATACAATACAATACAATACAGGACATGGATAAACATTGCTATATTAGTGACATTAATGCCCGCATAAGCAGCCAAGTGTTAGTTGCCCTAGTGGCTAGTAAGAGATAAATAAAATGACAGTAGGGAGAAGCACAAGAGGGTAGTGGGCCCTGCTCAAAAGAGCTTACATTCTTTAAGGGAGGGGAAGACAAACAGGAGTGACACAGAATGGGGTGGGCCGGGAGAAAGGAAGATGTAGCAGAAAGTTAGGATGAGAGCTGGAAGGCTTTAATGAAGTAGTGGGTCTTAAGAGCTCATTTGAAAAATGGTAGAGAGGTGCAGAGTCTGATAGGGAGAGGGAGGGAGTTCCAAAGGTGAGGAGCAGCTCGGGCAAAGTCTTGGAGGCGGGAGTGGGAGGAAGTAATCAATTGGCATGAAAGGTGGCGTGTATTAAGTGAACGAAGAGGGCGGACAGAAGAGTGAAGGGAGATGAGATCAGAGATGTAAATGGGAGAAGAATGGGTGAGGGCTTTGTAAGTGAGTGTAAGAGCCTTGAATTGGGTTCTGAAAGGGAATGGGAGCCAGTGGAGGGCTTGCAAAAGAGGGGAGGCAGATGTAGAGCGTTTGGAGAGGAAGATGAGCCAAGCAGCAGCATTGAGCACAGACTGGAGAGGAGAGAGATGGGATTTGGAGAGGCCAGCTAGGAGAAGGTTACAGTAGTCCAGTCTGGACATGACCAGTGAATGTACAAGGGTTTTGGTAGCATCCTGGGTGAGAAAGGGTCTGATCTTGGAAATATTCTTGAGATGGAAACGACAGAACTGTGAGAGGTTCTGAATGTGTGGTTTAAAGGAGAGGGAAGAGTCCAGGATGACTCCAAGACAACGCACTTTGGGGCTAGATGAGATAGTAATGCCATCTATTAATAAAGAAATAGTGGGACATGATGTTAGGTGGGAAGACTATCAGCCCAGTCTTAGACATATTAAGTTTGAGAAATTGCTGGGACATCTAGGAAGAGATAGAAGAGAGACAGTTATAGATACGAGTCAGTAGAGAGGGGGAAAGGTCAGGTGAGGAAAGGTAGATCTGAGTTTCATCAGCATAGAGATGATAATGGAGGTCAAAAGAGCTGATGAGTTTACCTAGAGAAGACGTATAGAGAGAGAATAGTAGAGGTCCAAGAACAGAACCTTGGGGAACACCTACTGTAAGAGGCTGTGGGGGGGAGGAGTCGCCATGAGAGGAAACAGAGAAGGAATAGTCAGAGAGGTAGGAGGACAGCCAGGAGAGAGCAGTATCACATAGACCAAGGGAGTGAAGTATATGCAGCAGTAGAGGGTGGTCCAAAGTGTCAAAAGCAGCAGAGAGATCAAGGAGAATGAGCAGTGAGTAGTGGCCCTTGGATTTGGCAGCAAGGAGGTCATTGCTGACTTTTGTGAGGGCAGTTTCAGTGGAGTGGAGAGAACAGAAGCCAGACTGGAAAGGGTCAAGGAGGAGTGGGAGGAAAGAAATGTGGTGAGGCGGTTGTAAACAATACGCTCAAGGAGTTTGGAGGCAAAAGGGAGGAGAGAGATTGGACGGTAGTTAGAGAGAATGTTAGGATCAAGGTTAGGTTTTTTAAAAATGGGGGAAACACGGGCATGCTTGAATGCAGAAGGAACAGTGCCAGAAGAGAGGGAGAGATTAAGGAGGTGGGCAAGATGGGAGCAGGTAGAAGGAGAGAGGTAGCGGAGGAGGTGGGAGGGGATAGGGTCGAGGTGGAAGGGGGGGAGGACTGGATAAGGGCCATAACTTCCTCTCCACTCACAGGGGAGAAGGATGTCAGAGTCTGTAAAATGGATGGGGAGTGGTGATACGGGAAAGGAGGAAGTGGAGAGCTGGGGGACTGGATGAATATGATGTCCTGACGTATGGAATCAATTTTAGATGTGAAATAGGTAGCAAAGTCAGTGGCAGAGAGCAAGGAGGGGAGACGAGGAGTGGGTGGGCAGAGGAGGGAGTTGAAGGTGGAAAAGAGACGCTGGGGATTTGAGGACAGGGAGGAGATGAGATTCTTGAAATATGACTGTTTAGAGAGGGAGAGAGCAGCACTGTAGGATGACAGCATGAATTTGAAATGGAGAAAATCTGCCTGAGAGTGTGATCTTCTCCACGGTTGCTCGGCGGTTCGTGAACATTTTTGCAGGTATCTGGTGCATTTGGAATGCCAGGGTTGAGGTGTGAATTTGCGAGGGTGAGTAGTGATCGCCGGAGCAACAGAGTCAAGAGCAGAAGTAAGGGAGGCATTGTATAGGGAAGCAGCTTGTTCAGCGCAGGAGAAAGAGAGGATAGGGGAGAGAAGTGAGTCAAGTAGGGAAGAAAAGAAAGCAGTGTCGATGGCTTCAATGTTACGCTTAGTGATGGTGGCTTTCGGAAGTAGTGGAGGGGAAGGAGAGAGGGATAGGTTAAAAGAGAGGAGGTGATGGTCAGAGAGGGGGAATGGGGAATTGGAGTAAGCAGAAATATCACAACGATGAGTGAATACCAGATCAAGCAAATGCCCACTCGCATGGGAGGGTGAGGAGGTCCATTGGGAGAATCCAAATGAGGAAGTGAGGGTGAGTAGTTTTGAGGCAGCAGATTCTGTGGGCATATCAATAGGAATATTGAAGTCACCGAGGATAATAGAGGGAAGGTCTGAGGAGAGAAAGTGAGTGAGCCAGGAATCAAAGTTGTCAAGGAACTTGGAGGGAGGGCCAGGGGGACGGTAGATGACAGCTACTCTGAGGTGTACTGGTTGGAAGAGGCATATAGCATGAACTTCAAATGTGGAGAATGTAAGGGATGGTTCTGATGGTATATGTTGGTATGAGTAACCAGGGGATAGAAGGACCCCAACACCACCACCATGGTGACCCCCAGGCCTGGGGGTGTGGGAGAAGGTGAGGCCCCCATAAGAGAGAGCTGCAGGAGAAGTGGTGTCAGAGGGTAAAATCCAGGTTTCAGTAATGGCCAGGAGATTCAGGGAGTTGGAGATGAAAAGGTCATGGGTGGGGGCCAGTTTGTTACAGACTAATCTGGCATTCCAGAGGGCACAGGATAGAGTGACAGAGTTGATAGGAGAGATGTGAATGAGATTATCAGGGTTGCAATAGCGTGGAGATGAGAATACTTTGGGAGACCGAGATGATTAGAGTGTAGGGATCATGCGTGCTCCTGTACTAGGAGGGAGGAAGGCAGAGAGAGAAGGGGAGATAGGAGGAGGTGGAGGAGACCAGGGGAAAAGGATAGAGGAGGAGTCAGAGGGCAGAACAAAAGATTAGTTAGAAACTGAGTGAAGGGAGGAGACAACATGGTCATGGTAAGGATGAGGTAAAGTGTCAGCACCACAAAAATATATTATAGAGTTTAGAAAAAGTGGAGATAAGATGGGCGCAGAATTTCAATATTAGAGTAGAGAGTAGCAGTAGCTAGATCATGTAAGACTAGACCAAAGTGCTAATGTAAAAAGACATTATTACAGAGTTAAGCTGATATTAACAGTATTCAGTAAGATTATCTGTTAAGCACAGAGGCAGCACAAATAGTAACAAGTGATGGCTAGAGTTTTTGTAGCAACCAGAGTTCAGTGTTGAAAGTGCAGGTTATGCAGTCAGCAGGAATATGTAGCAGTGAGATTTTAAAATCACCTTTGTTGATGGTTTTTCTCCAAATCTAGATTAGGTTTTTAGAAGTACAGATTGGCGTGCATCTCATTAATCTACAGTATCGGTTATACCGTGATAACAACTCGGGCAACTTCACTACTGTACAGTTATGTACAGTATGTGTACTGATTTGCATCCCGTTCTAAGAGCTTACAGTACAGTATGTATGTATGTGATATTAAAAATATTGGTTATGCAAACATGCAAATACTATACAGTGTGTGAATGTGATATCCATCCAATTTATCAGTATGGTATTCAGCACAAATTACAACAGTGGAGCACTAGCCACCCAGCAGTTAAGGTTATCATTTGCTGTAGAATACAATGGTATGCCACAAGTACAGCCATCATATAACGTTCCATGGCGCGAACCAGAGCCCTGAATGGTGAACATGAACAACAAACTAGCTGGGCACATCTGTAGGTGCTTTTGGGGTTAGGGTAATTGAGAAAGTTACAATTATAAACTATTACCTCATGAATCTGCCATTGTAGAGATAGGAAATTTCAACTTGTTGTGCAGCCTCAGTAGGAGCCTCCAGCAGGTGTACTCACTGTAGCTTCACTTGGGTGCACCAAGATGGCTGGCCAGTGTGGGTAGTAGCGGTGGGCTAGGGGGAAATATGTAGCCATTAGCTGCAGCTGGGACCCGCAGCAGTGTCAGGGCAGGCAGTGGTAGTGCAGGTAGCAGGACCCGGGGAGGTAGCAGCACACAGTTGCAGGCTCAGATCTGAAAGATCCATGATACCTGCATTTGTATATAAATAAACAAACACAGAAGCAGAGATGGGATCAGTAATACCTGTCTGTGCTTCTGTGTGTAAATTAAATAAAAATGGAGTGGCCCTCCCCCCCAAAAAACAACCAGCAGTTGGCTTTGGAAAGCCAGTACTGGTTGTGCTAAATACAAATGATGTAGGGGTCTGCTGTATGAAGCTCAACCAGCACCAGGTTTTTCAGAATGCATCCTGGTTGCCAAAATATGGGGGATAAATAATAATAATAATAATAATTTTATTTAAATAGCGCTTTTCTCCTAAAGGACTCAAAGTGATTTACATTTGCCTTTATAGTACAAAATACAAAATAAGCTTAAACAAGGGACATTAGCGAAATGCTTGGGTGAAGATGTAAGTCTTGAGTCTATTTTTGAAGGTTTCTAGAGTGGAGGCCTCTCAAACTGTGTGGAGAGGTGAGTTCCATAAGGTTGGAGCCCCAAAACTGAAAGCTCGACCCCCAGATGAATTCTGGGAGATTCTAGGTACTGTTAATAGTCCATCGTCAATGGATCGCAGTAATTGAGTGGGACGTAGGGGTGCTGGTTGCGTATTCAGCGCAACCAGCACTGGGCTCTGATCCAATCCTGGTTCTGGAAATACAGGGGAAAAATGTGTAAGGTACCCCTGTATTTTCAGGGCAAAAGCATGAAAAGTGAGGATTTAGGAGTAATCTAAAGTTCTCCCTGTCAGTTTTTTTCTGACACTTTCAACTGGGACCACTTTTCTGCTGTTCTCTTTGGGGGACTTTGGCAAGGCATGACTTAGGGTAGGGGGAGAATTTACACTTGGGGTTTGTTTTATTAGGTAGCTATTGGAGTTTAGGTAATTGAGAAAGTTACAGCTATAAACTATTGCCTCACAAAACCACCATTGAAGAAATATGGTTTTAACTTGTTGTGCAGCCTCAGTATGAGCCTCCAGCAGGTGTACTCACTGTGGCTTTACTTGGGTGAACCAAGATGGCTGGCCAGTGTAAGAGGTAGTGGAGGTGGGCTCAGGGGAAGGAAACGGCCGTTAGCTGCGGCAGGGACCCAGGGATGGTAGCGGGTGTTAGCGGAGGCAGTGCGGGTGGCAGCAGCAGTGCTGGCGGTAGTGGTGCAGGTGGCAGGACCCGGGGGAGGTAACAGTGCACAGATGCAGGCTTGTATTTGAAACCTGCATTTTTGTGTAAATAAACAAACACAGAAGCAGGGATGGGATCAGTGATACTTGTCTGTGCTTCTGTGTGTAAAAATAAAAATAGAGTGACCCTCCCCCCCAAAAAAACAACCAGCACTGGGCATTGGAAAGCCAGTACTGGTTGTGCTAAATACAGGGGACAAATGATGTAGTGGTCAGCTGAATGAAGCACAACCTGCACCAGGCTTTTCAGAATCTATCCTGGTTAAAAGAATATGGTGGACAAATGATGTAGGGGTCCCCCGTATTCAGTGCAACCAGCACTGTGCTCGGATCTGGTCCTGATTCTGGAAAACAGGGAAAAAAATGTATTAAGGTCCCCTGTATTTTCCATAACCAGCACCAGACCCTTTCTAGCAGGGGTGATGCCACAGCCAGGATAGCCCTTTCACTGGGCCCCCCAGTCAGAGTATCACCCCTGACCAATAGTCAGCCAAGCCTGGGGATCCCTGGGGAGCTGAGGACCCCCCAATAAAGGGGTCTCCCTCTCCAGGGCACCCCAGGCCCAGGCAGATAGCCCAGGGCTATCCCTGGCACCCCTGGCAGGTGGATGCTGGGTTGATTATGCAAAGTGTGATGCAAGTAAAGAGTTAAAATATCGTATTTTGCTATTGAACTACAGTTCCCAGAAAGCCTATCCTGCATGCTGGATATTGGAGAACCACAAGTACCAGCATGCAGGGCAATACGTGCCCACTGGTACCTGTTGTTCTACAGCAAAAATAAATATTTAAATAAACACAAAACACACACACCGTACAAAGTACAATCACATGCACACACACATGTACACATACTCACCTATGTTTTGGTACCTTTTTCTAGTAGAATCCATAGGGTACCTGAAAAATAAAACATACTATCCTTCTCCTATGCATTAATCAGTCCTTTTTGGTCCAAAGTAGGCAATCCCCAGGCTTGAAAAAAAAAATAATAATAATAGCGTGGACCCACGGATATTAGTACTGTCCCATAAGGACAGTACTATGCGAATGAGAACTTAGCGGTGGGATTTCAATATGGAAACCTTACCGCTGAGTGCTCATTGGAAGAGAGGTGAGACAAACAGAGGTCGCAATGTCATCGCCTTGCCCCCTTGGCTGGCTTATATAAGCCAGTGGGAGGAGTGGGCATAGCAGTCCATCAGCCGGGTGGCAGCAGAGAAGAGCAGCCAAAGACAGAAGAAGAAGATGCCGGAGAAGTCCTAGTTGGGCAGAGGCCATTAAAAAGAGCTTAAAGGCCGCTGCCCTCCAGATGAAGACACTGTGGAAGTCCTGGGGGAAGCGGAAGCCATGAAATAGAGATTAAAGGCTGCAGAGCCCTAGGTGAATGTGCAGAAAAATTAAAAAATTAAAAAAAATTGTTCCTTTGTTTTATTTTAATATTTCTTTTTCAGGGGTACTATAGGTACCAGTAGGCCCTTAATCACTCACTTGCAGGTACTTGTGGTTCCCCAAGTACCAGTATGCAGGGGAGGCCTTCTAGCACCTATAGTACTACTACAAAAGACAATATTTATACTTTCGTATGCACCACATTATACTATCAACACAGCACCCACTGGCCAGGGAAACCAGGGATAGCTGTGGAGAGGGGGACCCCTGTGTTGGGAGGTCCCTAGCTTCCCAGGGATCCCTGGCCTGGGCTGACTATTGGTTAGGGGTGATGCTTTGGCTGGGGGGGACTGATGAAAGGGCTTCCTTGGCTGTGGCATTACACCCCACTAGAAAGGTCTGGTGCTGGTTCTGGAAGATACAGGGGAACCCAGCTAATTTTTTTCTCTGTATTTCCAGAAGCAGGACTGGCTCAGAGCCCAGTGCTGGTTGCCCTGAATACGGGGGACACCTATGTTGTTTATCCCCTGTATTTTGGCAGTGAGGACTGGTTCTAAAAGCCTGGTGCTGGTTGTGCTTAATACAGGGAACCCTACATAGTTTGTCTGTCCATATTTTTACAACCAGGACCGGCTGTGAAAAGCCCAAGGCTGGTTTTGCTTGGGGGGCATGTCCCTTTTTTAAATTCTTATTTAACACAATTCAAATTTTTTCACATATGCATAGATAGATGCTGATTCATCCATGCAAAAGGTGGGTTTTAACTGTGCTAATCACCACCATGGTGGTGGGGGGGGTATAAGTGGAGGGAAAGGGTAGTGCTGCACTTGTAAGCAGGAGTACCTGGTCCTGCTTGTGATTAATATGGTAATGGTTTATCTAATTATGTGAGGAATGAAGACAAACAACAAGATGGGGACCAAACTGTTTATTTCAGTAGTCACAACACTGCTCTGGAATGGTGGGGAGTTGGCAGGGATGGGTGTGGGGAGGGGGATAGATGGTGTCTTGGATGAGGGGCTGTGGGTTGGGGTGGGGGGTGTTGTACCTTGACTGGCTGTGGCTGGGACTGTCGATGGACTCTTCAGGGGGCTTTTTTCCATGCGGTTTTTGACCAGCATGTATTCCCTGCTGGACCTTTGGTCTACAGACTTGTGCGCTGTTGGTGTTGGCATGTGATAGATGGTGGGGCCTGCAGTGAGGTCTGCGAATAAAGTCTCGAATACAGTCTCGGGTATGGTGGCATCCTACACTGTGGTTCTGCTGAGCTATTACCTACTGGCAGGGATTTTGTAGAATGAAGCTGGGTTTGACTGGTTACTTGCTGTGTTGTGATGGGGAACAGCAGCATGGGGGAAGTCTGCGCTGTCCTTGGCCTGGATGTTGCCAACAGCTGGTGGTGTTGTTGGTTGGCCAGTGGATGGCGTCAGACCTTCCCCTCTATGTAAGTGTGGCGGTTTGTCTGCTGCCTGCAGAGTCTGTGTGGACTGGTGCAGAGAGTAGTGCCAGTGCTTGATGCTGTGCACAGTTTGCTGAGATGGTGCAGAATCAAGTGAGTGCCTGGAGGGCACTTTGAGGTGTCTACACCGCTTGTGGATCCGTATTGGTGGTGTTTGCAGGTAGGGCAGGGGTGGGGGAGCAGGGGAGGGTGTGGGGAGCGCTGGATCTGGGTTCCGGTGTGTGCTCACCCAGAGTGGGGTTGGTGGTTTTGAAGGTGTGTCTCTTGAACATGTTTCAGCATGTAAGCCTTTTTCAAAAAGGTTACCTGAGTGCTAGCATGTGGGGATGTTTTCTAGTGGCTGGGTGGGGGTCAGTGTGTTCATGTGGCTGGGTTGCAGCCAATAGTGTTGGTGGTGGGGGCGGGGGTAGGAGCGATTACATGGGACTGTTGCAGACAATCATGTAACTTGCAGCTGGGGAGTGTGTCATGAGGTGGTTGTGATGGTGATTACATCACCATATTGGCTTGGTTGCAGCCAATCATGTTGGTGGTGGGTGGTGGTTTGACAGCTGTCCAGGACTTGTGATATGGTGGCAGTGGGTGGAAGAAGAACTGCATGGTGATGCTGAAAATGGCAACCTGGTGTTGGTGTATCAGTGCTGTTGGATGGGGAGTGGGTGAGCGGATGTTGGTGTGTGACTGTGGTTCTGATGTTCATGGGTGTTGACATGACCTAGAATGTAGGGGGTATGGTTGTTGTGGGAGGGGGAGTGGTGTTGTGTGTTGGCAGCATGCAATCATGTACATGTCGCGGTGTGTGGGTTGTGCATATGCAGGGTCATGGGGGTGGTTGTAGTGTCGGTGATGGGGTCACTGCAGAGGATATGGTGCAGGGTGGAGGTGTGGGGTATGCAGGCGATCATGTTGTAATGGGAGTGTCTGGGGTTGGTGTAGGCATGGGATCATATTGGGATGGGGGCTGCAAGGGGGGGTTGTATATGCCAGTAGTTAATAGTGAGTGTATCGGGGTGGGTGGTGTTGTTTGGAGATGGGGTAATGCCGTGTGGGCTTGGTTGTCTATGCTGGTGTGGGCTAGGGTTGGGTGGGCAGTGTGTGGAGCTTAGGTTGTGTTATGGGGGAGGGAGTTTGTGAATGGGTGGGTTTGTGAGTATATGTGTTGTTGTGTATGGAGGTTGGTGTGTGTTGCTGAGAGCAAGTTGTCTCTACATGAGTAGTGGTGGGGTGTGGGGATCAATATTAGATTGTGTGTCTTGGGGTGTAGAGAAGTGAGTACAGAGGAAGTTGCTTTGGATGTGGCTAGTCCTTTGTGTGCAAACGGTATGGTATGGTGAGGAGAGCAATGTGACTGTTCATGCTGCTGTTATGTGGAGGACAATAATTGGTTGTGACTGCTCATTATGTTGTGCTGTGGGGAACAATAGGGGGTTGTGAAAATTGGGGCATGGGGTGGTGTGTGAAAGGGAGAGTGCCCTGTGTGTGCCTGTTATGTGTGTTGTGATAAGTGTTGGTGTTTGGAAACTACTGTAGTTAATTACGTCTTGTGGGGGCTGTTATTGAGAAGGTATGTAGTGGGCTGTGGGTTACTATCTATTTGTTTATGATGACTGAATTTACCTCATTATCTATGTTTAAACCTTTTGGTGCAAAAGTTTGTAGTGTAATGGTCCATCTCAGTTCCTCCTTGTTGAGGATTCTGGTGTGGTCCCCTCCTCTCCTGTCCTTTTTAATAGGTTTTATCCCCATTTAATTTGAGGCCTTCTGTGTTTCTACAGTGGTGTTCTAGGAAATGGAGGGGGACGCTGTGGTTGTCTTTTTATTTCTGATGTTTCAGGCTTTTTTATTTCTGATGTGATCCTGGTTTTGAGAGTTCTGGTGGTTCTTCCAACGTATTGTTTATTGCATGTTCCGCAGTTGTAGAAGATGCCTGTGGTCTTTGTGTGGTTTATGGTTGTATGGTTCTTTGTGGAGGTATATGGTTATGGACCAGTTTGTTGTGTATATTTGGAATTTTGCAATATATGATTTTTGCCTTGTCTGGTAATATGTCATTTAGTTGTTTGTCCTTGAGAAGTAGGTGCCAGTGTTTGTTGATGATTTTTTTTTATGTTGGTGGCTTGGGTGTTGTATTGGGTAGTAAATAGAACTTGGTCCTATTGTTGTGAATTTTTGTTGTGGTTGTAGTCCAGAAGTGGTTTCCTGTCTTTCTCACTGATTTTATTAAATGTGTCCAGTAGTTTGTCAGTGTTATATGCTTTGTCGATGAATTGTTGTGTGAGTATCTCCCCTTCCCCGTCATTTTTGTGCAATTGCATCTTATCCGTTTGTATTGTCCTGATGTTCTCTAGTCAGTTGGGATGGTGTCCACTACTAGATAGGATGTAACTGTTTATATCTACTTGTTTTTGGAAGGTCTTGGTGTGGATGTTTTGGTTGTTGATGTAGATCTCTAGGTTGAGGAATGTCACAGAGTCTTGGCTATATTGGGTAGTGAAGTGTAAGTTCCTGTCATTTGTGTTTATGTATTGGATGAATTCTTGGAGAGTGTGTAGGGGGCCGTTCCAGATGCAGAAGACATCATCGATGTATCTTGTCCACAGGACCGAATTCACACCCCAGTCATGACCCATACATATGTGGGTGTCTTCCCACCTGCTCATGAACAGGTTTGCATAACTGGGAGTGAACTAGGTCCCCATGGTGTAGGAAGAAGTCCCTGTTGAACCAGAAGTAGTTGTGAGATAGGATGTATTCTATACCTTGCCGGATGAATGTGGTTTGCTGTGGGTCTAAGATAGTGTCTTGTGATAGGTAGTGTCTTATGCTGTTCAGTCCCTGGTCTTGGTTTATGATGGTATATAGTGAGGTCACATCACTGGTCACAAGCCAGTGGTCATCCCTCCATGTGGTGTCTTCCAGTATTTTGAGTATGTGCGTAGTGTCCTGTAGGTGTGAGCATTGTTGTTTCACATATGGATGTATAAAATGGTCGATGTATTGTGAGAGGTTTGATGTGATGGAGTTGATCCCGGAGATGATGGGTCTGTCAGGTGGGTTTGTGATGTGTTTGTGGATCTTTGGAAGGCAGTAGAATACCGGGATTACAGGGTGTGGGTTATGTATGAAGCGGTGTTCTTGTTTTGTGAGGATGCCTTTGTTGAGTCCAGATGTGAGGATGTTTTTCAGTTGTTGGTCGTATTTTTGTGTGGGGTCAGATTTAAGTATTTTGTAGGTGTTGCTGTCCTGTAGTATGCATTGTGATTCCTTTATGTAGTCAGTTTGATCCAGAATGACTATTCCCCCCCTTTGTCCACTGTTTTGTTGATGAGTTCATTGTTTGATTTGAGATTGTTTAGTGAGGCTCTTTCCTTGGCTTTGAGGTTTTGGTTTTTTAGGGGGGTATTCAATTTGTTGATGTCCTCCATGACTAAATGCTTGAATGTGTGTCCTCCATGACTAAATGCTTGAATGTGTGTATGAGGTGACCCTTTAGGTGACTGGGGAAGAGGCTGAATGGGGGTCTCAGTGTGGTGTGTCTGTAGTCGTCTATGTTTTGTTCTTTGGCTATCGGGTATGACATGAAATATTTTTTGAGGGTGAGTTTGTGAACGAATTGGTTGAGGTCCAGATTTCTCAAAGAGGTCTCAAATTTGTTGAAATTGTTGTGTGGGGTGACTTTCAGGCGCTTGTTTAATAGGGAGCTGTCGCTATCTGTGAGGGTGTGGCTGCTGAGGTTGAAGAGGCCTTGTTTTTTTCCTAAATTAGTGTTTGTACTTGTGTGTTTCTTTGTTGTATGTCCCCTCTACATCCTATTCTTTATTTCCATGTTTATTTTTGTTAAAATTGGGGTGTTGATTGTAGGCAGGTGCGGCTGCCTGCCTCCAAATCTAAAAAAATGTGTGCCCATTGTTCCTGTGTGTTAGTCTGTGTCAATGTGCCTGGAGGGTTTGTTGCCTTGTAGGGTGGTTCAGGGTGCAGTGTAGTAGGAGTGGGTAAGGATGGGTTGTTTCCTCTGATGGTGTTCACCCACCCACATTCTAGTGATTGTCTTGCAAGATGTTTATATTGTTCTGTCTATGAGAGTTCTTCGATGTCGTAGATACTGAATGAGGTTTCTAGGTCAGAGTATGAGTCTATGTGGTGATTGCCTTCCATGTGTGTGTGGTGGTTGGTGTTTGGATTTTGTGTTTTATGGATTTTGGACATGTACTGTTGGTAGGTGAGTTGTAGTTTCTTGTAGATTGGTGTCCTTTTGTGTGTGGTGCCACGGGTTTTGGTTCGTGTTTCTCCTATGGTTGGTGCATATTGTTGTGTTTTGGTGTTTTCCTTGTTTTTGTTGTTTTGCTAGGTGTGTTTATTTGTGGGGATGGTGAATTTATCTCATATGATTTTGGATTTTTTTCTTTCTATGATTTGTTATTCAGTTTTGTGAAGCTTCTCCCTGGTCAGTTCTACTAGATCTTTGAATTCTTTCTCACTTTTGTATGGGTCCAGTTGGGTGTTGAGCTTTGTGCTAAGGTTGTGGAGTTTCTCTTTGTGGGTGTTTATGATTAGTCTGATGAGTTTCTTGGAGCAGTCCTGTAGTATATTATTCCATTCTAGCATGAAGGTGGGGTTGTCGTGGTTTTGTGTAAGGGTTTTCTGGATGGTAAGGCCTTTTGGTATGATATTATTGGTAGAGTACCATTTTAAAATGTGTGAGTCCAACCAAACTTTGTATTCTCTCGTGATCAGTTTTTCTAGTTGTAGGTATGTTTGGCAGAAGGAGGTATTTTTGTTTTGTAGAGTGGCTCTGCTGTCTAACTCTGTTAATAGTATTTTGGCCCTATCTAGTCTAGTTTGCTAAAGTTGAATATGCCCATGTGGTAGTATGGTGCTGTCTTATTTGTGATGGGGATGGTGCTGTTGGGCTATAATGTGTAGAAGTATGTTTCTGAAGGACATGAGGTGGTTGTGTGTGGGTTTTTTTGTGGAGAAGCTGCGGTCCCTGGTACTAGAAACAGATATGTAAAAGGTGGGTGGAAACCACACTAATCACCACCGTGGTGGTGCTGGGTATAAGTGGAGGGGGAGGGAAGTGCTGCACCTGTAAGCAGGAGTACCTGTTCCATTTTGTGATCAATATGGTAATGGTAGTCAGGTGTGCTCTTTGGGTGTGTGTGATGAGTGGGAGGCATAAGGAATGATGTTGTGTAGTGTAGTAGGTGGTGTATCTAATTATGTGAGGAATGAAAACAAACAATGAGATGGAGACCAAACCATCCATGCATCTGTGACTTATTGATTTTCTCAGATGCATGACTACCACCAAGGAGCACCTCTGTTGCCCACTGATGCCCCTGTGCACTGCTCCACTGCTGCCACTGGTCTGCACCTTGCTGCTGCCACTGCCCCGCACTACTGCAGCCTGCCCCAGCAGCTGTCTCTCCCTGTGCAACCCCTAAACACCTCCTGTTTGCCGGCCTTCCTCCACCTGCACTAATGTAAAATTTTGTTGCCCTGCAGATGGCCTGGTTGCTCCTCCAAACCCTGATAGTTATTACATTTTAAAAAGCAATGAAATTCCATAGACAAAAAACTTTATTGGTTTCACATTTCTCATTAAAGCTTCCTAGACATGATCTGAAATTTCACAAAACCTATTAAATTTCTCACACTCAAACTTAAAAAAATCAATTAAATTCTGATCATTAAGGCTGACACCTTAATGGATGTGTTCCTTGCATAATACAGATATGGTACGCCATGACACCATGTTGTTAACTGCAGATTCAGCACTCTCACAGAGTGAGATGCTGTCACTCACAAAATGATGGAGTTGCTATTTCACAGACTTGTGTGCTCATTGGAATACATACATGCAGTCTATGTTACTATATAACAGAGCTCATAAAGGTTTAAAGTGTAAGATGTACTGGTGGACAAAATGGGGGCAGACTGAAACACAAGAGGAAAGAGCTTTGTGCTATCTAATTAACAAAATAGCATTTTACAAGTGTCACACAAGATATAGAAAAAAACAAAAGTGAAATATTAATCATTACAAATTAAATATTATAATAATAAATATGATTCAGTGTTTCCAGCCACTGTTTGTTCCTGCTCTCCTATATCTTTTTTTTTTTTACTTAAATTCCCACTCTGGTTACTGATTTACTCCTTCAAGCTACAAACCAAAGGGGATAATTTAAATTAGTATTGTTACTTTTTATTATTAAGACACCACAAGTATCTGCAGTGCCATAATAGTAATATATACATAGCAACAGTGTAACTCAACATATCATAAATACTGTCCAATGTAATGTAAATTGACATATCTAGATACAACACAATAATTATCTTAGACAAATTCACTTGTGTCTAAAAAGAAAAGTAGTATTAACAGCATTATAATGGACACTTCTGAGGATGAAAGGGTTCTAGGAATCACTATTTTAGGTGACCTACAGGAAGGTAATTAATGTAACAATCCAATGAGAAAGACAAGTCAGATGCTTGGTAACATAGGGAGAGGAATCAGTAGCAGAAAAAAGGGAGTAATAATAATGCCTCTGTATAGGTCATTTGTATGGCCTCATCTAGAATACTGTGTTCAGTTCTGTAGGCCATATCTCCAGAATGATATAAATACATTAGAGACTGTGCAAAGAAGGTCAACTAAAAGATCTTAATATGTATAGTTTGGAGCATAGAAGGGAAAGGGGGACATGATAGAAACTTTAAAATATATCAAGGGTTTTAACAAGGTACATGAGGGAAAAATTCTTCAAAGGAAAAGCAGTATTAGAACCTTATGACATGCACTGAAACAGACAGAAAGTCGGTTCAGGGGAAATTTGAGGACAAAATTACATCATGGAAAGGTTAGTGCATAAGTGGAATAACTTTACATGAGAGGTACCAGAGGATAACACAGTAGAGCAATTTAAACATGTTTGGGATATCCAGGGCTATTTTTCTGGAAAAATAGATTAAGGAACTGTGGGTGGAGCTACTGGGGGTGCAGCTATAGAAAAACAATTTTAAATCTATTATATATATAGACAGTATATAGTATTTAGAAAAGAAGGCACTCAAAATGGACTTTAAAATAAAGCTTATATTATGGAAAATACATTTTGGCCCTGGACATTACATCATAGTTAATGAGAGTTTCAGGAATTGATTTTTGGCTTGTTCCTGCTGAAAAATAGCACTGAGTATATCCTTACAAAGAACTAAGGATCAAATAGGGGTTAAGATTATCATAAAGTTAAACAAGGGGCAGATTAGATACTGTAGGCAAAGTGGTTGTTATCTGCCATCAAATTCTGTTTCTAATAATAAAATGGCAGACTAGGTAGGACAACAAGGATGGGGTGGGTAAGGCAACTCACATCTGTTGCTATTTATTTTCCTCCAAACAGTAAAACTATACAATTTGTTTAATCTAACTTTATCAATAGATGTTTTCCACTTCAGTAGCTTTCTATAATCATCTTGTATAATACATTAAAAGAGGACTCTTCAAAAGGTTTTCCAAAGAGCCTGGATTAGAAAAAAAAAGATAAAGACTGGAAATAGTAACATAATATACAATCATACATACACTGTACTTACAAATTGGTATGCTTCAATATTTTTTAAGTATTTTTAACATCTGTGTAATGTATTTACATTATATTAGCTTGCCGTAGCATGTCAGTGCATAAACATTTAACTTGGATGCTAGGCAGCTACACTGAAACTAGGAACAACCCAGGTGCTATTCTGAGGACTTTGGCAGGCTTTGTTTGATTCAACAATTGCAGTTACAACAATGAATATCATATTTCCTTTCAGATGTAATAACATTTTTGCTAATACTGTATCTTTAGGCTCCATTCTCATAATAATACCATTAAATACTAATATTGGAAATAATTAGAGGATGAGTAGGGTTCCTCATCCACATATACCTTAAAACTGTGGATGACGAGTCCCACTCCTTAGTTGGAGCAAAGTGCCCACTCCAACATTAAGTTCTCATTGCCACTAATCACTGGTGGGGAAGAAGGTGCTAGTTAAATGTTACAGTAAGTAGAATCTGATTGGTTGCTATGGGCAACATCTATTCTAAAACTCACTTCTAAAAACTCTTACTTTAGTAAATTTACCCCTTATTGTCTGGTGATAATATATGATTGCCAGACAATGTTACTTTGCACTACAGAAAATATATTTTTTCATCTCTGGGGGAGGGCACTGTGTTCCCACTTATCCTATTGACACCAGCAACCATATTTGAAAGAGGAGATTGTGCTCTTTTAAATTATGTGGAAAAAAGATGTGCCATATCATGCCCATAATTACCTCTGTAAATGTTGAGTTGATAACATATACAAGAGAGGCCCCTTAGAGGCTATTGTCTGGTGGTCACCAAACAATATTGCCCATCGCTAAGGACAAAAATAGCTTCCATAGATAGGGGAAATAGCACATTGTGCCCTATCTCCCCCATACTGCCCTGCCGGCACCCTGACTTGTAAGAGGAAAAACTTCTCTTTCAAATGGTATGCCCCCTTTGTATTAACCTGATACAGAGCTGCACGCAATGAAACAGAGCTGCATGCAATGCTAATGTCCATGTAGTTTCTTGCTGCATGTGTGTAATCATCCTTAAAACCTCAGTGGGTACACACTAAGGTGCTGTTATGATCAAGACACACAGTATCAGAAATGTCTTGGAAAAGTTATGGGCGTTTCTAGGAGATTACTGGAAGGTGGTTTATCGCATGCACAGAAATGGTCTGTCTTATGTGCATGTTATGGGAGTGTTGCCGATAAGTCAGTGAAAGTGTTTGCATACACAGACTCTGAACCGCTCACATAGGTAAAGACACACTAATCTATTTCAGCACCTATGGATGCTGACAGTGGGAGTGTAAAGGAACACATTCACTAGAAGACAGGCAAACATCTGCACAATTATGACATTGTAATCATGCAGTTGATTGTCAGTCTGTGATGTGCCTACACTGAACGAGCAGTCGTGTTGAACCTGATGTTATCATCAGGTTGTACAACATATTTGTCCAATGATAAATTTCTAAATACCAGTGGGACCCGCGCATCGCTGGTCATTTTAGAAATTTTTTTAACGATCTGCAAATGATTTTCAAACAATTATTGAACGATTGAACGATAACGATATCGTTATTGTTCAATCGCTCAATTTAATCGTCTAATGGATGTGTGCCTTTAGTCTTTGCACATTTGTAAACACGGATGTAAACTAGGGAAGTGTTTTGTTGTGACATTTGCATAAAGTCACAGATGGCCGCCAATAGATGCAGCCATATCTTCGTTCACTTCTGAATCAACCCCATTGTTTAGTGATCACCAGACAATAACTGAAACACTACACAAAAAAAATGATTTTTCACAATTGAGGGTGGATCTAAAGCCCATGTCTCCCCCATCTTATTTCAAGTAAAAATCCCCTCATTTAATGCAGTAGGTTGTCTAGTTTATAAAACTGTAGGCCTTTTAGGGCCTACACATAGTAAGCATTTAATTATAGACAGCAAAATAAAAAAAATGCATTTTCATTTAAAGTGCAGGTTTTTTTGTCATACCTAGAGATGCGCACTTTGGTTCTACTCGGTTATGTTCAGACCTGAAAATGACAGGTTATTGGCTATCCGGATCTAATGTATTTTGGATAAAAAATAAGATAAATCTGAACTTGCTCTAATTTGGCAAAAAGAATCAAGTAGAACCGAACCACTCATCTCTAGTCAAAGCTTAAACATAGTTTCCTGACTTTTACTTTGTTGGAGAGGTGGATAATTAGCAAAATAAGAAAAACAATGTATTTGTTTGTGTTGATTATAAGAAGAACACAAAATCACATTTGGTTTTGGTTCCCTTTCTTAAAATTTTTATTTAAAAAAGCAACACTTTTTTGGACAATTGGGTAAAAACAATGTTGATTTAGAATGTGTAAAAAGACTAAGAATATTTTCAGAAAATTCAAAGTCTTCTTCAAAAAGTAGAGTACAATTTGTGTGGGTACCACTTAAAAAAACCAGTGATAATAATATTTTAATGTGCTAAGCACTAATGTAGGAAAATGGCCTCTGCAGAAGAAAAGAAAACCTTCAGCAGTGATGGAATTGAGTCACCCATTGGTTTTATTAACCCATCTTAAAAACCTTAAACCATAGTGTAAATAGCAAGATAACAACATAGACACAGTGGTGTTAAAAAAAGTTACAGCCCCAATTTATTTGTTTATTTTGAATCAATCAGGGTGGCAAGAAAGCTTGCATAACTTGGGCAACAGCCAAAGGTTCAAATAAATAAATGGTGTGGCATCTACTCCAACACAGCCTGGATGGGAAGAACCAACGCCTCTTAACTGGCCTAGTACTGGTACCTCTATAAGATGGCAACTAGGACCTTCTCTGAGGTAGAGGCAAACTCACTAATATCAAAAGGGAAGTGCTACCCAAATGTCCCTCTGCCTAAAGATGCCACCAAAAAGCACTGCTTTCCTGCTTACTGTAGCTGAGATTATACTGTTTGAAAAAACACAAGAAAATACATCCAATGAAAACAAAAGAGAAAACCAGCAAGTCAGATTGGTGGTGGGGATCCACTCCACAATCGAAAGATGTAGGTGGTTCCTCCTGACTATTTATAACTCAAACTCCTCCCACTAATATCCACATTTAAAAGTTAAATAAAATTGACTACCAAACACTTCATTAACCCATGACAATCAGGAAAATATTAATGACATAAAAATATAGTAGTTTACTTATTCTTAAACTTCACTAAATATTCAATTACTTTAAGTCATCTAGTAGTGTTATTGTTCTATCTTAAAAACCTTAAGCCATAATGAGGTGCAACCAACCCTGACACAACCTGGATTGGGAAAAACAACAACACCTTAATTGGTCTAGTAGTGGTCCCTCCTTAAGATGGCAACCAGGTCCTCCCTAAGGTAGAGACTAATGTGCCAATATCAAAGAAGAAATGCTATCGAAACACCCTTGCACCAACAATGGCCGCCAAAGAGTATTATGCTCATTCAAAGAATTGTGGCTGGCCAGCTAATAAAGGTCTCACAAATACCAATTATAGGAAAGAAAAATTAATAAAAATACAAAAAATCAATAAACAAAACCAGCCCTTCTCCAACTAAATGAACTTTGTCTGGCCAGTAAAATTCTACCCCCTCAATATTTTAATAGCAGGTGCTTGATTAGTAGACCTCCCAAACAAAGCACAGATCTCCCAAATCCACTGCATGCTCTTGCTTCCTACTACAAAAATGTTGCAAGATTATTTCTGACAAAACCACACATACATGGGATCAGTGTGCTGAGAGTTCCTCCAAATTAGCCTTATTGGCATTAATTAATTGTATAACCTTGCAGGTATCAAATCAACACCTCCTAGATTAATCATCAGAGCCATAACTAGACTTTTTGGTGCCCTGTGCCAGAAAGAGCATTGGCGCCCCACCTCATTTTTCAAAGGGACATAATGCACCCAAAAAATGGCCATGGCTTCATGGTGAAGGGCCAGGGAAGAGATAGGAGAGGCCAGGAGATGCTGGGGATAAAATAAGAGGATGCTACAAGCAAGAATGATAACAAACCAAAATTTGACAGGCCCAAACAGCGCCCCCTGACCTGTGGTTCCCTGTGCGATGGCACCGGCCGCAGTACCCTAACTATGGCCCTGTTAATCATCAACCAATTGGGAATCCCAAAACAATTATCTGCATTTCAGACACAGTGCAGTAAGCCACTCAAATGGATACCTCCAACATCAATCCATCTATCATCCCTAGAACCCAGCAACTGAGGGGCCGCCCCAGCTACTAGATGTCTTCTATTCAAATAGATAGAGAAGACCTACAGTATAACAAAAGGTCCTGAAGTCAGTAAAGCAACAACAGCACATATAACAGCATAGCAAAGAAGGGAAACATTATATGGGTGGCCAAGGTGAAGGTGAAAGCCTTGGGTTTCCCAAAACACACAGGAAGCAGAACTAAGGCCCATATTTAATTTGTAGCGAAAAGCTGGAATCGGCAAAAAAGTTTTGCCAAAGACGTCATTTCGCCAGGTGGAAAAGTGTCGCCGTATTCAATTTGAAGGATTTTCCGCCTAGGCAGAAAGTCAATGCAATGCAATAGGTGTAAGTTTTGCCTATGAATAGTAGGCAGAAAAAGTGCAGAATTGGGGTTTTGGTGTGCAACGTTGCGGGAACCCCAGTGCAGCCTTCAGACAGTCCCCCAAAGGTAAACTGCTTCAAAATATAAAATAAAAAAACACTTAAGAACACCCCAAAAAATCACTTTGGGAGCAAAAAAAAAATTGGGGGGGACAAAGTTAAAAACTAGCAGACTACACTCAAGGGGGTCCCCAAGTATGCCCCAGGTATTTTTTTTCATTGCAGGTGCTTGCGGCAGGTGGATTTTTCTTGATTTTTTAAACTTAACTTTAGCAACTTTAAAATATGCTGGCCCCCATTTTAAAGTACCTCAAATTTGCTGGGATAAATTATTTTTTGCAAAAAACACTCCTGAATACCTTCACCACTTATACAAAAATGCTATTAAGCAGCTATTGAGCCCATTTAAAAACACCAAATACCTTCAGCAATCCAAATCGGGGGGTACCATAGGTAACCCCCATGTCAGAGTATCTTTTGGGGGGTGCCAGGCTGATTTCCCCAAATCTGACAGGACTTTGCGCTTGTTTCAGTTTCATCGGGTCCCATTTTCGCGGACTTTCAAATTGAATACGGGGATACGTGAGGACGAGCTCGATACTTTTCCGCCTGCAAAACAGGCGAAGTAGGCAAAAAGTCCAGGAGGCGGAAAAGTATTGCGGGTCCGACTCAAATTGAGTATGGCTCTGAGACTGCAATTTATCCCCCTAAAGTAGCCCTTGTATTAGTTACAATGGCCTCATGATTTAATGGTGTTGCTGCACAAGATGATGTACCATATCTAGGAGTGAGAACCATATTCAGCTGCCAATAAACTTAGGGCACCCAAACAATTCTAAAAAACAAAACTGGAATTTAATTAAAGGAGCACAATCATCATAAGGTCCCTTTCCAACTTAAACCTGGAAACACTTATGGCTAAGAGTACAGAACACACCAAAGAATAAGCATGCACAGGGGTAAATATCCAATATCCCTTACATAACTGGTCTGTCTTAGATTTGTGACACTTGCATAACAAGATTTGCTTCTTAACCAAAATATTAGACAAAAGCAGACTAAAACAAAACAAACCCTTATTAGCTGCAACTAATTCATCAATTCTAAAATCCCCTCCAAAAAACAGCTAGATAGAAAGTATTGCTTCATAATAGTACAACAACACTTCTAAAGGAGTTGACCAATTCAGCCTTTGAAGACTGAGGGCCTGATTCAGTAAGGGTTGCTATTGCGAATACGCACACAGTCATCCGATTGTTGTATTGCACTGCACATGCGCAGAGACTCAACTGAAATTGGGATTGTGATCGCAGTGACTATGCAGACCCATCGCAGTGATTGACAGCAAGTACCATTTGGGGGTGGTGATGTGGGGTGATCGGCAAAATGCAGACGTGTCAGTGCGTCTGAACGCCATTGCATGGGCGTGCATAAATTAGGTATGGCGATGGCATATGCAGCTTGAGCCCCAACTGCATGTAATGAAGTTAGCAATATCTAAGTAAGGTCAGGGCTGCTGTAATTCTGTGTGAGGTACTTATTGTACTCGATGTTACCAATGGTTTTGCTATTTTGCTAAGTATTATTGATGTGTGTATGGGGATGTGGGTGTCCTTATGTTAGGCTGCGACGGCATTCCAATTGCAATCATTAGCATACGGCACTAGAGCCCTGAACCAGGCCCAATGTTCGTGCAATAAAATAGTAGCAATTGTGTTTTCAACACCAGGAACATGATACACCTTAAAATTAATATTGCTATGGAGGAATAACAAAACTAAATGCCTCAACAATCTAAGAGCATTACTAGATATTGCCCTATGATTGTTTATGGCTTGTATAACACCTACATTTTTTAACCAAAAACACAACACAACATTTACCATTCATATTCGTCCATAGTTTTAACACCACCACAGTCGGAATAAGTTCCAAAAGCAGCATGTTAGTAGTCAAAAAATTATCCATCCAAAAATGTCTTAATGCCCATGGAGCCCAGTGCATCCATAAAAAACCCATCAGATTTGAATTTGAAAACCACATCATGCTCTTTCCTTCCTATCTTCCCCTTCTGTGTTATGCCTGTCTGTCTGCCCCTCCCCTTAGAATGTAAGCTCTCATGAGCAGGGACCTCTTCCCTCATGTGCTTCTCTTTACATTTTCTTCTACTCTCTACTCCCCATTAGGGCAACTCCCGGCAGCTTATTGTGAGTGCTTTAATCACTATTTCAGCAATATATATAAGTTGTGTCCTTGTCCTGCACTGTAATGTACTGTAAGTTACTTGTTTCTTGTTCACCTATTAGTTCTATGTACTATGTAAGGTGCTGCGGGAACACTTGTGGCGCCATATAAATAAAGTATAATAATAACAATAATACTTTGAAAGAGACTGGGGTAACCATATACTGTATGTACCACTTTGAAATAACATAAAAATGTGAGCCACACACACAAATCCTCTGTAGATCATTGGAAATATGAGCAAATACAGTATGGTAAGGTGATGGGGTGCATGGGGAAGGAGTGACAAAAAGGGAAAAATAATGAGCCACAGATGGGAAAGATGTCATCCAAACAGCATGAGTGGCAAAATGAGTGGTAGAACAGAAGAGATCCCCGGCAATTCAAAGGAAGCCGCCAAGTCTCTGGTATTTGAAGGTACTGACCACAAACATTAAATGACCAAGGGGGTTTCAGGAACATGTCCCCATTTAGTAACACTTAGCCAGCCTGTGTCCATGGGGATCCACACTTTCAAATAGGAAGATGTTTCCTCTTTGTGTTTGTTTATTAACTCAAACTCTTCCCATTGACTGACTATCAAATTCAAATAAAATTGACTACTAAAAAGTTCATTAGCCTTTACAATCTGAAATAAATTGATAACAAAAATCCTGGGTGCTTACATTTCCTCATAATTATTTGTTTAAATTACCATTTTGATAATAAAGCTTTTTTGATTACTTTATGAAATGTGACATTTGTTTGTATAAGTTTGAAAATCTCAGTCATTATTGACAACTACACAACAGTGAATAGAGGACAAAATGGTAGCCAAAAGCTACATCACACTGAAAATTGCATCTATGGGAACAGATGGAAAGTCTCAGTTTTAGTACCATAGTTCTTGAGAACTTTTTTTGAAATCAGTACATTGCACACATACTGTATGTGCATAAACAGTCTCAAATGGAAAATTTGCTGTGTAGATTAGAGAAGTATGCTGGTTATAATACACTGACACATGTACACTGTGACATGTGCCTTCACAGTGACACCTAAAAAAATGTAAAGGTTTAATTTTTCTTGACATTAATGCTCAAACTCCTCATACTCACCTATAAAGCCCTAACCTAATCTCCCTCCACACTATACCAACCAACTTTGCTCTGCCAATGACTACGCCTCTCTTCCCAACTGATCACTTTCTTCCACTCCTACCTCCAATATTTTGCTCCTGCTGCTTCACATCACTGGGACTCACTCCCTATTAGACTTCCACCACTCTGAAACTGCAACAACATAAATCAAACAAATAAAAGTACTAGATTTGCTGATTGCCATGACAAGAAGCCTAATTAAAAAAATCATATGAAAACTCAGTATGTCCAGAAAAAATGATTCCTTAGAAGCAGTTAGTTCTATCAATCATTCCTATATATGTGTTTTTTTAGCTCTCTTCTAGCAGATCAAGAGTTAATAACATTTTAAATACAGTACTTTACAAAAACTCACTAAGGGTTTAGAAAATCAAAGTAATATCTGAATGCCGAGATACCCACAAGAGTCATGAAATCTAATTGTATTCCTGCCATAACTAGCCATTTCAGAGGGGAAAAAGTGCTCATATAATTAGCTTAACATATCTACAGTATGTCAATTGGCCATACAGCCAATTGAGATAGAGATTCAAAACAATTCCCGCTTAGCTAATTAACAAAGAGAACTGATTAAGCACAAATAAAAAAAACATAAAATAAAAATATGAAACTTCAAAGCAAAGCACATTGTGTAATTTATCAGGATTTTTGAAATGTGGTTGCCAATTTCAATTTAAATACAAGATATGCCTAAGCTGTTTGAGTTATAACTACACTATGTAGACAAAAGAGATTGGACACCCTCGCGCAAGCAAAATGCATACCATGTACAGTATACCATTGCACACGAGTTCCAAATGGCCACTAACATGGCAGTTTCGACAAGAACACTTCGTAGGGAGACCTATGCACTTGCAGGTCTCCAAAACCAAAAAAGGTTTTTATCAGGATGATAATGCCATCTGTCATGTTTCCAGGGTGACGCTGGACTGGTATACAGAAAATTCGGTAACCCAGATGGACTGACCAGCTCAGAGTCCAGATTTTAACCCCACTGAGTGAATTGGAGAGATGGGTGCATTCTATGCCGACTCGACCTTCTTCAGTGTCACAGTTGGTCAATGTATCAGGATGACAATGCCACCTGTCAGAATGGCAAAACATACCTCCTGCTGTTGTCCAGGAACTTGTGGACAGTTTGCAGAGAAGGGTGTCTGCAGTATCACTACACGTGGTCGACCTACAAAGTAATGACGTCAATACAATCTCCATTTGCTGTCAGTGTCCAATCACTGTGTTTAGATTGTGTATCTAATATTTAGGGGACTTACCATATTCACATTTTTTTCCAGAATGAGGCTCATCGATGACATAAAAGTGTCATTATTTATATGAAAATGTAAAGTAACTTTTGCCTGATGTATTAATGGGGAGTTATGTCTCTGTGAGGTATCAGATGAAAGTTTTGCACTCTTTCCAGATGCTTAGAGACCACAACGTCAAATACTGGAAGGGCTTCCAATTTTACCTGTAGTGTGAGTGGAATCAAAAGAAAAAGCCATGATAGAGTACAGAGGGAAGGCATGTGTGGAAAAGAAAAATCGACTGGATAGGAAAAAAGAAGGACAGGACAAAATCAGCTGACAGATGTATCCATACCTAAAATGTTGCTATTGTATGCTATTGACTCCTTTCTGTTACACCATAATCTGTTTTCCATTGTGCCCTGTTTGTTTCTTATACTGTATATTGTTTTATCAAACTGTGTAAATTGTCTGCAGTAAATCATTCTTTAACACCTGTTTCATTGCCTATGCTCATATACAGTATTGTTGTTGTTTATGTTACTGATTTAGTACTGTTCTACTGCAGTTCATCTGCCATTATTTTGTCTGTTTACAATACTATGTTTTGTCAAATGTATATAAATAAGGTATTAAAATAAAAAAAAGGTTTTGGACCATTTTAGGGACATCTATTGTTCACACCTAGTGGACATTTACTCCAATATACTACTGTAGCATCTACACGGTCTTATTTATTTTCCATCCAGCAGAAAATGAGCTGAAATCTTCAGTGGTCACGTGACCTAACTCTGATTGTGTTCAAATAGGAATTAATTAACTGGTGTTATACATGTGTACATGTTGCCTAGGACACAGTCTGTTTCTCTTCTTCCCTGGGCTCTCTCTTAGGTGCTGCATTAGTAGAATGCTAGAATTCAGATTTTGCTTCATTGGTTTTCTAGAATTAAAAAAGCTGCCTTGCCATTTAACCATTGCTAGGTATAGTGTCCTGCTCAGTAGATTTTAGCTGTGCTCTGACCAGCTCTCTGTTGATTTCTGCTATTGATGTTGGATAATTCCATAACTTTTTTACTCTGCTGTCTGCCCTGACCCTAAAGTGATATTGATAATTATTCTCTGGGTAACTCAGTGAGTGATACTGCTGCCAAACTTCACATGCATTATATTTATATTGAACATTGCCATTGGCTATATGCAGTTTTACAGTATTAGACCTGATGTATGTGCCCCTTATTTCCTTTGGTATTACCATTAACCCTTGATAAGATGTGGCACAAAAGTACTGGTAAGCAAAAATGGCTTTAAGGAAAGTCAGCTGTTATACTGTATGTGAAGCATTTGGTTTGGGTGTACAGGCTCCTCACGGGGTTAACAGAGTGATTCACAGGGCTGGCTCAAGGCACATTCGACCAGTGCATTCAAAACAGGGGCTCCACCCATAGAGGGCGCACCCCTGCCAACCATCTCAATGTTCAGCAGGACAGTCCCGTTTTTTGGGCACTACCCACTGTTACACCCATGGGCTGAAGTGTCCCGCCAGTGGTCAGGAGGTTGGTCACCCCCACCGCCACAGCTGTGTGGCAGTGCCAGCGCCGGAGAAGAAGAATGGATGCTGCCCTTATGTGCACGGCATCCATTCAGTGAAGGGAGAGGGCTGGGGGCAGCCCAGCTACTGAAAGAGTGCTGGGCTCGCCCCCAGCCTGATGTTAAATGGGAGGGATGCCAAACGTGCACGCCCACCTTTAGTGCCATTTAGGGGGCATGGTCCATGGTAAAAAAGCCACACCCATTTCTGGGCATGCGCAGGGTAAGGGGTCATTGGAGAGACCCTCTCTGCACAGGGCGCAGCTCCTCCTCGAGCCGGCTCTGGTGATTCATAACAGGCAAATAGTTAGATCTGGGAACTCGATTGAGTCAAAAAACTGTTCATTTTATTTCCAATTTGGCCCAGACATACAGATTATATTGTGTATTATATCTCAGCAAGATGTTATTAATGGGCTTTGTTTTTCCATTCTATGTCTACTTACTGGCTAGTGTCTCTGGGGCTGTTGCACTTTCCAACAGTGGAACTGTGGAGGCCATTTGTTGAGTTCCTCGGATCTTGCTCTGCAGTGGTGGTTCTGTGGGATCTGATTTCAGTTTTGTCTTACTACCAGCCATGGCTATAATCCTTCAGATGAGTTGTTTTATGTGCTGTGTGCTGATGTCTAGAGCATCCTCTGGTGGTCAGTGTGTGAACTGCAGCCTTTTTATTGTACCTGCTGACCTGTGTTGTCTGTTTGGCATCCAATTGAAACAACCTTACCAATTTAAAACCTCTCTCTTCACCATGATAGTACCAAGATATTAGGTATTTTGTGTGTGCTCCAGTTGTATGTCCATGATAATCTGATTGAATCATTTGTACCAACCCCGCTTGTATCTCTGGTTAACACCTCTGCCTGTAACCCTGTCTTTGGCTTGTTTCCTCATTCTGCACTTTTGCCTGTGAACCCAACATCAGCTTGTTCACTCATTCTGCAGTACTGTCTGTGACCATAGCCTTAGCATGTACTCTCGTTCTGCTCTTTCTGCACTTTCACTAGTGATTCTGTTGTCTGCTTGCTTGCCCATTCTTCTGTGTCCTGTCTGCTGATTCTGTTCCATACCAACATTCCCACACAGTCACCTCTTGGGGCAGTGAGAGGGCCATGACCTACTGTATGAAGCCCATCCTGGCTTTCGGTGGTTCATGGATAAAATTGGGGGGTTAGGTAGACTACACACCTCAAATCTACCAGCACTAACCCGGTTCTGACAGCATTCTCTTTGCTCTAAGTGTGACAATCTATAGCCTCTCATGAAGAGAATACTTGCTTGACCATGATAATCTTGTTATACATTTAACTGAAATAACTCTTAAGTCACCCATAGTTTTATTATTCTACCATACTTAAATCAAACTTATCCAACTAAAATAAAGACACTGACAATGATATAGATTTGCAAAAAAGAGGTCGCAGCCAAATTTATTGAAATCAGATTAGGAATTGAAATTGTAATGATCGAGCATGGTGGCGAAAAAGCAGTGCTAACTCGACTACAGCCCGTTTAAGAGTATTACTAAGAAGGAGGTGGAGAATCCACCACCCGATGTGAGCTGCCTTGAGTAGTACCATCCCCCCTTAATTTAGCACAGTGCTGATCCCTCCATAAGATGGAGACCTGGTCCTCCCCTAAGGCAGCAACCGACTCACCTCTCTCAAAGGGGGGATGCTAGCCAAGTTCAGCTGCACTAAATTGAGCCGCCGAGGAGCACTGCTTTCCGCCAAAATGAGGTCCCTAGACAACGAACCGCCACCAGCTAACATGACCACTAACTTCTACCCATGCCCGACAAAAGAGCTGAAACAAACAATGCCAAACCTTCTCCTGCCAAATGCACTCCATCCTCTCTGTAGAAGTCAACCTCCTCAAAACGTATATGGGGTGTTTAATGACACGCCCTCCCAGACCCTCTACATGACGAGACACAGCGGCATTCAGTTTCCTCCTCACCCTATCCAAAGCCGCGCCACCTTGCTCCCCTCGCCAAAACCTACGAGGAATAACCTCCGACCACACCAAATGCACCTGCTGCCAACGCTCGGCTATTATTTGAAAATCCCTTTTAATGGCCAGGATAACCTCAACACCCTTACAAGTGCCCAAATCATTGCCGCCTAAGTGGATGATCAAGCAATCCGGGGCACCCCATTTCTTCTCTGATTCCCAAAGAAGAGGCAACAGACCACTCCAACGAAAGCCTCGCACCCCGATCCAGCGTACATTACCGGGGCTATCACGAGCAAGGGGGTGCCTGCAAGCCCAAAACACATATGAATGGCCTACGATCCACACCCTATCAAACACCCTACCACAACCTGTAAGGGGAAATTATTTAAAAGAACGTTAATTTTAATTCGAATTTCAAATAACCAACAACAAGGTCGGGGAAACTGAGTTATTTGAGTGACCCAGATGGAGGTGAACAACACCAAAACCTCAATGGAGGGCAAAAGGTGAAAAGAACTCCAGTCCCCCCTAGCGGCGGGTAGCTTAAGGCACTGGGTTTCCCAAAAAACAAACTCGCCAGATGCACTGTCTAATTAGGCGGCATGTCGCCTCTCACGTAACCTTTATAAGCGGAAGACCTCCAACGACCCAACCGTTTGATTGCGTCGCTGGAAGAGCCCGCTGCTGCCGCACAAGTAGCTGCGCCAATCCTAAACGAATGTGTGTCGTAAAGCTCAACCGGCAAATCAAGCGCTACCTAACACCGCTTAAAAATTGCAGAAAACTGAAAACGTGTCAGTGGCGAAAGGTCCTCATGAACTAGCCATTGCAAACCGCCTTGCGGACGCTGAGAATTGTAATGCTATGGTTACTGGACATATGCTCGGGTCCGGATGCGCAGGGATCGACAGCCAATGTCCCCTACCTAATTGGTCTGTCTTTGATCTTTGAATTTTGAGCAAGATCAAATCCGACTTAACCATCACGTTATTCAAAAGAATCCCCGAGCTTGTTGCTCTCTTGCTAGCGGCCGCCAACTCGCCTACCCGCAGCGCTCTGAAAAATGCCAACACAAAGCTAATTGAAACAAAAAGGATTCATACTGCCCCAACGCTACTCCTGCTACCACCACCAGGAGATTTCTCAACAAACCGGTGTCAACCGGCGTCTGAGAGTCACCTGGCCCTGCCTGCTCTCTAGCCCAACCTTTTAAAGCCTTGGCCAGAAGGAATGACTTGGTTGGGTCTACCAAACCACGCAAGCGCGAAAGATACGAGATGCCGGCTAAGGCGCCGGACATTGCGGCCTAAGACTGGCCCCGCTCGTGCCACCTCCAAACAAATTGCAACATGCTATCCTCAATATTCTTACCCCGATCTACTTCAGCTAAGAAAGCCAGCCACGAATCCCACACTGCCGTATATGACTTTAAGGTGCTCGGTGCCAAAGCTCTCAATGCGAGTCCATCGATGCCGGCCCGATGATCTGCCAGACATGAACGGGGCAAGGTAAGCCCTGGGCGCTGGCTGCAGGCGCCAATGCCCTGAACCTAGTCCATTGAAAACGAGACAAAGCATCCGCTATCTCGTTCTCAACGCCAGGGACGTGCCGAGCCCTGAAATCAATGTTCCCCTTTAGAAACAAAAGTATCAGATGCCTCAGTAAACTGAGAGCCTGAGGGCAGACTGACCTCTGATTGTTAATGGCCTGGACTACCCCCAAGTTATCGCACCAGAAACTTATGCTATGATTGCTAAGCTGCACAGCCCAAATCTCGACTGCCACCACAATCGGGAAAAGCTTCAAAAGGAGCATATTAGATGTCAAAACGGCGTCCTGCCAGCTTTTCGCTCATGGCTCTGCGCACCACTGCCCCTCGAAAAATGCCCCAAAACCGCAAGCTCCGGACACATCCGTATAAAGCTGGAGTTCAGAGTTGGCCACCAATTCGGGTAACCAAATCCTCACACCATTGAAATCCCGTAAAAAAGGCACACCACAAACGCACGTCCTCCTTAAGCTCCCTAGTCAAACAAATTAAATGGTGCGCCTTTTTAACGCCCGCCGTGGCCCTCTCCAACCGACGGCAGAAGATCCTACCCATAGGAATCACTCGGCAAGAAAAATTAAGTAGGCCGAGTAACGACTGCAACTGCCTCAATGAAATTTTCTTTGCAGAGAGGCAGAGCCCTAAATACTCCCGCGTCTTACTGACTTTATCCTGGGGCAATGACATAAACCCATCACGATATCAATCTCGATACCTAAATAGGACAAAACTGTGGTAGGCCCTTCTGTCTTCTTCGTCGCAATGGGCACGCCCATAACGCGAAAAAGAGCCTGCACTGATAAAAGCAGCTCGCTGCAGACACCGCTATCAGCTGGACCAACTAATAAAAAATCATCTAAGTAATGGGCTATCCAAGTTTTTCCCGAACCCACTCGAATGCACCATTGCAAAAATGAGCTAAAGCACTCGAAAAAGGCACAGGAAATGGAACAACCCATTGGCAAACATTTGTCCACGAAATATGAACCCTCGAACTTAAAACCCATGAACCTAAAAGAGTCGGGGTGCAATGGAAGTAACCTGAAAGCCGACTCTATGTCTATTTTTGCCAATAGTGCTCCCCTACCAAACCCCTGCACTATCCGGAGGGCGTCCTCGAAAGATTGGTAAGTGACGCTGCAGTCCCTCGGGTCCAGAGCGACGTTAACTGATCCTCCCTCCGGGTAGGACAGGTGCTGAATCAGCCGATATTTACCCACCTCCTTCTTGGGCACAAATCCCAAGGGACCAATGCACAAATACACTAAAGGAGGAGATGAGAAAGGGCCAACCATGTGGCCCAATTCCACCTCCGCCATTACTTTGGCTCTCACAATATCAGGATAATCCCTAGCCGATTTAAGGTTCCTTTTTGCTAACGCTGCAACTGACCTAACTATTGGCAAACGAAAAACCCCCTGAAAACCTTGCAATAAAAAGGCTGCTTCCGCCCTAAGCGGGTAGCGGCCCAACCACCGCTCCAACACATCTAACTGTATTGGCGAAGCGGCTCTATTTAGCAGCTCGCTGCTCGCCCTGTCCCGCTGCCTGCCCGCCTGTGCACCTGCACTCTTTAACTGCGTGATTGCCGCCATACGACAGACAGACATGCTTAAAACGGCGGCTTGCTCCTCTGTTACACTGCCCGTTATTAAAGGCAAAGCACTTTCCCTTTCCTGCCGTGTTGAAACCTGGGCGGGCAACAAAGGGCTGCTTACGGCCCACTGGTGCTTCCATGGTGGGTTTGTTCTGCTGAGTGACCTCAAGCCAGACCTCCACATCCTTATAGCCGAAGCTAAGAATTTTGGCCATCCTGCTTCTTACGGAAAGCCTCGTCATATTGCCGCCACACATTATGCCTAGCGGACAACTGAATGCTGTGAACGAGGTGTAAGTACTTCAGGATGTTCAGAAACTCGGCAGGCCTAGTCTCAGTGTAGCAAGCCGCAAATATATACATCCCGCAAAGCCAATTGGCGTAGCTGCGCCGCGCCTCCTCCGCTGCTGCCCCCCCAGATTTAGCTGTATCCAAAGCTTTTTTGGCGTCATGCGTAATGGCAAACATGTCTACGTATTTGCCCTTTCTAATACGCTCCCTCACTTTCGACCTAACGCCTCTTAAAATGGCAGTGTTAGAGCAGTGGACGGCATCACCCGTCGCATCCGGAACCGAGCTGCCTGCAGAACTACGCGCTCTATTCGGGCTTTTACGCTTCCCTTTCAATTGCTGAATGAAATAGCGCATTAGCTTACGCGGTTTATCTACTGAACTGGAAGAGTCGGAGGAATCCTCCGAGTGTGACAAATCTATGTGGCAGTGGTGCAATGGTATCTCACCTGCTCCGGAAGTTGACGGGGTAGCTGACGCCACAGCGGAAACCGCCTCCTGACTTGCGCCACATGGCATGTCCATCACGTTCGGGTTTGACGACGGCTGGGCATCCTCTGTAGACACAGCATCACCAGCAATGACGGCCGAAGCAGATGGACCCTGTGGACTTGTAACAACAGTGTTAGACACAATCTCGTGTGCCACAGAGGCTGCTGCGGGGGCTTGGGTCGGGACCACTGCGGACGGGGAAGCCCTCGCCTGCGCGTGGCTTGAGCATGGAGGGGTGGGTGGCCTAACCGGAGCAGGGGCCGCTGGCAGAGGGGGTTGCTGAATTGGGTCCTGCCTGACAACATAGTCTGGCGCCTGGTGAGAAACCGGATGCTGCAAGCGGAACCATGAAGGGGCAGAATAAAATTGCTGTCCCGCATAGGGCGGCATCACCTGGTGCATGAACTGACCCGCCGCCTGAGACAGCCGCGGGTCGAAGCACTGCTGCGGAAACGCTGGAGGGATGGTTGGGAGCACTTGCTGCGCTAAGCCATGAGCAAAATAAGGGGACCACTGCTCCCCCAATGCCGGGCTGTGCAAAGGCAAATTATGCCATGCAGGGCCATAAAACGCAATGCTGGGCGCCTGCGGCAATGGCGCCGCGAGTGGTAGCACATACTGCGGCATAATGGGGGTGCTACGAGCGGAGACACTGCCGTGTCCATCCGCAGCAGCACTACGCCTAATAGGGGAAGCCTGCAACCCTGCGGGGCTGAAGAAAAGCACATTATCCGAGGGGGTTTGTGCTCTGCTAGGGGTGTTGCACCCTGTCCTCCCTGCCCTTAAAGCAGTGGAGGTAGTTGAAAAAGGGCTGCGCAAACGCTGTGGCTCTGCAGGCGCCTGGGTAACAATGCATGCGGGGCCGGGTGCTGGGGTCAGCGAACCCGCCCTCCCCAAGTCCCGACAGCCGGCGGCCATTAACGCAGGGCTCTGCAAGCCCTGCACATCTAAAATGGCCGCCGCCGTAATGTGGGCGGGGCCAACGACGGGAGCCGTGGCTACCGCAGCGATTCCCCTGCCGCCAGCCCTTGTTATATTAAAGGCATGGGGGGAAGGGCCCCCCCGGCAGGCCACCCAGACCTGGGGGCCCGGCGGTGAGGGTGCAAAGCCTCTTATCCCCGCACTGCCAGCCGAGTCCTGGCGGCCGGCGGCCATTAACGCAGGGCTCTGCAGGCCCTGCTCACCTAAAATGGCCGCCGCCGCCATCTGAGCGGGGCCAGCGACGGGAGCCGCGATTTCCATGGCAACGCTCCCGCCGCCAACCCCTGGTGATTGTGATGGGCTCGGGGAAGGGCCCCCACCGCGGGCCAGCCAGACTTGCAGGCCCGACGGTGAGGGCGCGAGGATGCCGGCCCCCGCGCTGGAAGCGGGCGCCGCCGGCGCCCGTGATGACATACACGTGGGCGCAGTGCGCGCACCGCGCGTGTAAGGGGAAGCGGCGGCCACTGCAAGCAGCCTGGCTGCATCGGCCAGCCGCTGGGGGGGAGGCATTGCGGCGCAGGCGCGGCATGATGGAGGGTGCTCAGAAGGGGGTATCAGAAAGGATGCAGTGGGGGAAGAGCCAGCAAGGAAAGGTGAGGAGCGTCGGGGGGGGTACACGGGTGGGATGAACTAATAGAGGAGATGAGAGACAGGAGAGGGCAGAATATGGATGGGATAGCAAATAAAGGTAATAATCAAGCAGTGGAAATAATAAGTAATAAGTATTTTGACACTGAGGTACTTATCCAGACGATCACAACTGGAAAAGAGAAAGCTGACTCCTCCCAGCGCCCTAATATTCATAAACAGAGCCCACCCAAACAGGTCCCTGATAGGCTGTCACTACTGATTGACCCACTAACCTAACCTATAACAAGACTGCAACCCCCAAACCAGTTTTAACCAGTATTAGCACAATAAAAAACAGGGTGCTTATGTCCTCTCATGCTTATTCTAGCATTCGCGTGCTTTTAGATGCTAGGATAGGTTGTGTTAACTCTTTGAATGCTGGTGTGTTAACTGTTAACTAACAACATAGTATATCAGTAATGCATCTGTGTACTAAATGTTTTGGGGTCTTTTTGCCCTCATTCAATAGTTGGTGGCAGACCTAGATTTGTATTGATATCAGATACTGTTTTGAGGGTAATTGAACCAATTTGTAACCTGTATATAAGGTGGGGGGCAAGATTGCATATTGAATCCTGTGTAACCTCTTTTAGTAAATGTCATGAGCAAAGTAGGGGCATTGGGGGCAATTGTGACATTGGTCATTGAATAAAAATGAAAAATATAATCAAAGCAGCAATGAGCTTTTTATTAATTAGACTGTATGATTTAATTATAGTCAACATTTTTTGCAACACATAATTGTATAATGAACAAAGATTTCTTTTAATATAGATATTTGAAATAAAATCAATAGGTATATGATGTAACATATTTGGTAACAAATTCTGTCCTAAATTGATATATTTATTATAATTTCCAAGTGTGATGATATATTCAGATACACCACAACACACTTTATGTACAACTTAGTCCAGGTATCAACATAAATAGTAGAATAAAGTGTACTGTATATGTTTCCTGTTCTCTTGATATATTCCCTGTGTATTTTACACAAGGATGTTGATAACTGTTGAAGCATTTATTTTACAATAACATTGTTTAATTTAGGAGACCAGGTGGAATGCTATCTCTCTATTTAGATATAATTACATTATGGTACTTACTGTATCAAGATATATGCTGGTTTAAAAAGTAAAATGTCAGTCTGTATGGAAGAAAAATATGTAACTAGAGAAGACAATGGGTGGTTTAGTATGTAGAAGCAAATCGGTTTAAAATCCAGCAGGGAGTCTTATGCAGAAACCTTAGCTATGAGTTTATATAATTTATAATGTGTTTTCCTTGTAATATCATAGATCATGCACTGAATGCAATGTAACTGCTTTGTACTGTCAACTTCGTGCTCCCCTAAGCTTTTGAAGCAATCTTCATGGCTTTGATAGACTAGTGTTTTTATCATCCTGAACATTAAACTGGTTTTGATGTATGTTTGTAAAGCTCCACAGCAGATGACTTGATAATGTTCTGTAGCTGTTATGTAAAAATACAAAATAGACAGATTAATGTTTAAGGTTTAGTACAGTTTTATTAGAAGGATTTACCAAAGCAAGAACAGTCTCAAAGAGAATTCTCTGTTGCATTTCTGTCAAGACTTCAATTCCCTATTACACCAAAATGTTTTACAAAATATATATAGTATATACGGGTGGTTCAATAAATAAGGTAACAAGACCTCTCACATGTGTAATGTTCTTTATTTAATTCTTATTTCTTGCCAGATCAGAGCAGGTAGACAACTGTTTCCCTTCATGACCATTAGACTGAGCCTCATATCAGTCATACTGTCCTAGCATTAGTTGTAAGATGGTGGGGCTGGCGAAAACATGGTCAAACATTGAGATGCATAGTGTGATCAGATTTATGCATCTAAAGGGCAAATAAACAGCTAAAAGTTATTGCCAACTTATCGAGGTTTATGGTGATAATGTCATGTGACAGAAACTGGTTTGAGTTTGGTCCATTGCCTTTGATAATGGCAGGACAGATGTGCAAGATGAGCAGCAATCTGGCTGGCAAAGCACATCCACCACATGGGAATCTTACAAAGTCAGCACTACCTTAGTTGCCAATATGTGCAAAGCCAAGCATTGTTGTAATGCCCCATGGCACATTGTGCCAAATTTAATTCTTCTCATTGAGAGTCATATATGCTTTTCACTCTTAAAGCACTCCCATTGTATGCTGGCTCATGGAGCCTTTTTGTTTGATATAATTGTGACTCCAATGGCTCTAATAACTGTCATGATCTGTATTTTTACTTTTAGCTTATGCAGCCTTTGCAATTTATGTTCTGTGTTTCAGGGTTCCCCCTTGGAGTTGTTTTTACAGCAGGATAGAATTCTCTGTAAGACAAAATGTGTTTTCTTCCTTCCTTTAGGTATGAGAGACATCTGTGCAAATCAGCTGGTGGTCATTTCCAAGGGGCATATCCAATCCAATAAATCAGGGAAAGCCATAATTGGGCTAATTGCATGCATCCCCCCTCCCCCCACCCAGAAATGCCCACCAGCTGACCGGCACATTTGTCTCCCATACCTGAAAGAAGGAAGAGAATAAAGAGCATCTTGAAGAGGACACTACAGGGTCCAGCTGAAAAGCAACTACAAGGAGGAACCCTGTAATGTAACTCTGCCAACCTGGCCTCAAGAATCAGAAGTAGAAAAGAGACCACAGTGACTGAACTGCTGATGCTCACAACAGGTGTAAACACATACCTACAGCCAAGGGACTACCCACCATTCCTGTTTCTCTTAGACAAGGTATAAGGGAATTGTGGTTTTTAACCCTTTAAAGTGGCCTTTATATAGGTTTCATGGCAGAAGCAGAGCATACATACTCCTTCTTTCTTCAAAATGTACCTTTTATGCCACTGTGGTATGTGTGCCTATTACCTGTTATTATACTCTGTATACAGTTTACTGACACTTATTTAGACAATTTTTGGTCATCTCAAACTCATATTGTTAATATAAATCTGTATATACACAGTATAGACTTACGACATGATCTGCCTGTGTGAAAATATTATCATTAGATGGATTTTCTCCTAACAATAAGGGGGAATTCAATTAGCTGTAATAATGCGATAATTTAACAGACAATAAGTTTACACACCCTTCACCGATTTTTACCGGTTATTGTGGCAATATGCATCTGCATTTTTCATGCAATCCTATTACAAAAGTCACAAAGCAACATTAGCATGACATTTTTTATGTATTTTGCTGCAATAAGTATAGGTAAATATGGGGAAATCTGCCCATATCCCCAAAAAATGCTAAACTGATAGAGGATAACAATATACAAGTGTATTAGTGCCCATAATAAAAGTATTTGGGGTTCATAAAATGTGTCAAATGGCTGTTATATGTGTGTTTCTAAAACAGTCAAATAATGTTAGAAAGCAAGTGTTTTTTGGCAAAATAAATGTTCTACTTAAATTGGGGGTGCATTTAAAGACACTTTTAAAAAACCTTCAAAATACGCCTCTAAAACCCACCTGCAAACTTAAAAACACCTGTCCCATTTATATAGCACCCCCATATACCTGTTCCACATCAGTTATCCCATTTTCCTGCAATTTAAACTTTTTAACCCCAAAAATTACATGTCATTATTGTCCAAATTAAGCTAATTAAATATTTATTTTTGCCTACTTAATCATTAAGGAGAATGTCCCAGTGAATCTGTAACCAAGTCCCGACATTTCTTACCAAAATACGGGGTTTGCATAACTTTTCACCTACTAAGGAGGTGGTGAAAACTTTTAGCTGCAAATGGTATGGAGAATTCACACCCACAAATAGTCACGGCAAATAGGATTGCATGATAAGTACAAATTCACATGTTGAGCCATTTTTTGTGGAAAAGCAGCTTATTGTGGATAACTGAATATAAGAGGGAAATGTATCAAACCATGAAGAGTGATAAAGTGAAGAGAGATAAAGTACCAACCAATCAGCTTACTGACATATTTCAAAAACAGTCTATAAAATAAGGCTCCATGGGAGAGATTTATCAAAGCTTGGAGAGAGATAAAGTACAAACTAATCAGTTCCTAACTGTCATTTTATCGACTGCATTTAAAAAATGACAGGAGATGATTGGTGGTAACTTTTCTCTCTAAAACTTATCTGTCTCCAAGCTTTAATAAATCTCCCCCATGGTCATCATTAATTTCCAAAAGAATTAGCCATTTAATTTTTAATATATTTTTTAATTAGCAATTTAAAGTACAGTAACATATTTTAATTTAAGATTTCTTTAGGAAGCAATGGATGCCATAATTACTTTAACTGATTTGATGGTATTTGTGATTTTATTTGAACATCATATGGCATCATTTCTTCGCATTACATAACTGGCTACAATTGCCATCTAAGGTCCTCATCCTTTCATTTGTTTTGAATCTTTATAGATTACTTACTGTCACAATTTTTACTTAGTCTTTCATTTATTCTATTCACATACTTGGGATAATGCCAATTTTAGGGTAACACTTTCTCATGTTTTTCCATTTTTTTAGAATCAAGTAGCTGATAGAATTCCGTCTTCGCATCATATTTGAATTCTCTAGGTCATACTATTCACAAGTTTTTCCTGGTTGTATTACATTTCTTATATTATTCACCATAAACTTTTTTATTTTATAGGTTGAGTATTAAATATTTATTCATACTATTTTTTTCTGCAATACTTTGCTATCATACTTATTTATCCCAAGCTTCTGCATTCATTTTCATTGTTTGATGGTTGTATCTAAAGAACAGGATAATTTATTGGCAGACTGCATGTCCTATTGTTAACGCAGGGAGTTTTTTAGTTTCAAGTGTAAATTTCTCATCATTGTTGCTGCTTTAATAAATAATAATCATTATCTTATTTTGAGCTGTTTCTGTGAGGTGAGTGCTTGTTATTTCTAACAATGACAACCATTTTAATTGCATAACATATTATATATTACATGGTCCAAACACCTGCATAATATATCAACATTGCATTATGCATGCCAGGTGTTCTTTTTACATTATTCCAGAACAATAAATAGGCACCAATTTTACATCCAGCCATTTATAGAAAACTCAAAGTTAAACTTTGCTTTCATATAGTGGGGAAAGGAATGAGGATGCACTACAGCCAGGCTTTGTGAAACTTGTTTATCTTTTAAGACTGGTTCTCATGGAGATAGCAAAGCAGTAGGTTTGTCTTAATTCATGGGTCAACGCATGCACTGTTATTATCCCTGCCACGTACAGTTAAAATTAGAAATGTGTGCAGACCACCTTGTTTTAGTTTTACATTTTTGTCATGTTTTGTTTTGGGCAGTGTTCTGGGTTTGGTTTTGTTTTTGGATCTGGATTTCACTAACAATACAATAAACACTTAAAATCATGTAGCTTGGTCCTGTTTGTGTCCCTTTAGTATTATTAACATAAATAAGATTAATTTCCAGTCAATTTTGACTACCTCACACCTGTCAATATTATTTTTATAAATATTGGCCAAAGGCTGCAGCAAGCTGACTGGCTAAACTAAGTGACAGAGCAGCGGCACAAACACATGGCAGTTTAAAAGAATATAGCACTCCTATGAAAAACAATTGTAAGTGCTGCTCATTTCAAGTTCACTTCTAACATATATACACTAGTGTCTGACAATAAACAGGGTTGGGTACAGGATGCCGGTGCTTGGGATCCCTGCGGTCAGAAGTCTGACACCGGCATTCCGACAGGGTTAGGATTCCAGCACCTGTCTGTTGGTATTCTAACCCTCCCCCGCTCCCTACCTCTAACCATCCCTCCCTTCACAGTGACTAAACCTGACCTCCCCCATAGTTTCTAACCCCTAACCCAAATGCTAACCCTCCCCCAAACCCAGCTACTTTCCTTTAAGATGCCAGAAGTTGGGATGCTGGCACCAGAATTCTGACAGGTGTCAGGATTCCAGCGCTGGCATTCTGAGCACTGGAATCCCTGTGGTTAGGATTATGACTCCATCCCAAACAAAAATACACAGTGGCAAAGATCCCTGCAGTCATTTACATGCTTCCCATCCACTGTGTAGTATAGCTGCATGAACTACAGCCCACACATTTTCCATTCACTCTCCTGTGTGAAATGGCACCTTAAATCATGAGGGATGGACTTACATGTAATCCAAAACACGTGAGAAATGATTGTTAGATCCAAGTTCCGATCCTGGTGAGAAGACCCGAATCAGAACTTGGTTCTACTCATAACCCCAAAGTGATCCGAGCCGGGAGCTCGGTTCAACTCAGAACCCCAAAGTTCAAGTGTGTTCATTTTTCAGCAAAACCGAACCACTCATCTCTAGTTAATATTAAAACTATATTAAATGTAATTTAAATGTAAATGTAAGTTATTTGAGCAGTAAAAAACAAATTTAATATCTGCATTTGCAAAGTTTTCATGTTTGAAATATTATAATATAAAAGGTTGTAAGCAAGGGAGTATTTTTAATGGATGCAGAGTGTACTGTGCACATGGGATCCTGGGTCCAGGGGAGACCTGCACTGCACACCCTGCACCCACCCTTTTTTTCACACTTACTTTTCCAAAGTCCCATGGAGTACAGCTACACAGAATTCTGAAATTTGCCACTGTGCCTAATTTTACTGTATTTTGCACATGCGCAGTAAGAAATCACTGGGAAAATGACTGCTGATCCAGTTTCTCGGTGACCTGCACATGCACAGTACACTCTGGGCACAGACTAGTGCCTGGAGTCTACTGCTGATGTCTGTTCGTTGACAGCAGCCAGGGAGAAAGGAGGGGACCATGGATGGGGAGTGAACATGGGCCCCCTCCTCTCTTAACATGCCCCTGGTTGTAAGCTCAGGTAATATATTTAAGTGTCTGTGAATAAGCAGACACTTAGGTTACAAGAATGTACAATGCACATTTTGTTGAGCTTGTTTTAGTGCACTCTGCATTTATTTAATAAAGAATCTTTAATCATCAATAGACGGTACTGAATGATTAGCTTCAGGCATATCTTCATTTGAATCATCTACCTCTTGTGTCTGGGCTTCTCACACAATGAAATTTATTCCACAGATTCACAACAAAAGAGCTCCTGCGGGGCTACCCACTCATACCCACACATAAGCATAGATGATAACAGTACAGTAAATGTTGCCACATCCTGTGATTTGAGTACCATCCAGACCTCCTATCAAATACACACCTAAGGCAAATTGGGGGCCTTCTGTCAATATTTTGAATCAATAGGGGTATAAGAGGCAATCCATTCAAATAACATGGGTGGGATCCACTAACGTCGGAAATGTGGTGAAACCCCTAAAAATGCAATTTAATTTTAGGGGTCTCACCACATTTATCATATGCATCATGCCCCAGAAGGCAATACATTACAGGGCTTTGATGCTGTGGGAAACGCCATCTTCAGATGTTGTTGCACAATAGAAGCCTATTCATGATCACCTCACTGGGAGGTATCCAATTTGATTTCTCCGAGCACCTCCCATGGTGCACATCCTTCTGCACATCCACAGAAGGATGCGGAGGGACTTCTGGCTCATAGACCTGGAAGTCTCTCATTTGCAAAGGACCACTCTTACAGAAAGAGCATTTCTTTGCAATTTCCTTAATGCTGATAGAGTTAAGAGTCAGGCCATAATTAACCCTTTCCTTTCCAGATATCCTGGTTACCTGACAACTTGCCTTTATCAATTGGAGGTTCCACCGAGATCCCTATTTCTTGACCAGAGATGGACACCTCATCTGGTCTGCATTGGACATCAGAATTGCAAAACTGCAATGTGAGTAGAATTGTTTTCTGCTCTGAGCAAAGTTTTTCTGTCCTCTTGTATCCAAGTAGACATGATCTGTCTTTGGATAAGAATTTGGGATTATAAATCTCAGTAGCCAGGCTTTTATATGTGCTTATATGTGCTTCTGTTTTATTAGGCATATGATTGAGTGAGTGATTGACTTATGTTGCACATGAGAATGTGTGTCTATCCCTAATGAAACCTTAAGTAAAGACTAACCTAGGTATCGTGGTTGACTTCTTGGTGGAATAGGTTATTAGACATTTCCTGTGTGAATTGAATCAAGTGATGGTGCATTAAGCTGTCCATTGACTCTGGAAAGGTTTCCTACAGTTCTCTATTGGTACCCATCTGAGGCGCATGGGGTCCGGGTACAGTGGTAAATATTCTAATAATTGACCACATAGTATAGTTCCCTATGATCCATTAGACCCAGGATTCTGAAATAGTCTATGGACTAGGGAGAACAGCCTAGATTCTCAGATAGTCTACTGACTAGGGGAACATCCCAAATTCTGAAAAAGCCTATACACTAGGGGGAACACCCTGGATTCTTAGATAGTCTATTGACTATGGGGAAAGTGACAGTCATCCTTTGGATAAGAATCCGCAGACTTCCAAGTATGTAATGTGCACAGTACATGGCAAATGGGTTCTGAAGGGAATGGAGAAATTATTTAAAAAGTGTGGATTACTAACACAGGGCACCTTAGATCCAGATATGTTACAGGATATGGAAAGGAGACGCAAGAAGTACAAATAGGATAAAGATTTGCAGAAACAAGTGAATAAGTGGGTTGAAACAACAAGCAGATTGAAATGAGTGATGGAACTAGATGACTTGGAGGATGAGATGTGCTCCCTTGTACCTGAGAACAGAGGCCTGATTCAGAGAGGAATGCAGTTGCTAATAAAACAACAATTGGACGATTATTGCGTACTGTGCATACTTATGCATTGCAGTGCACAAATTAGCCATTGCAATCGGGACTGTAATCGCAATCATTATACAGACACATCACAGAGTAATTGACAGGAAGTGCCATTTGTTGGTGGTAATGGGGGGGGGTCGGCTGAACATAGGTGTGCCAGTGCATTTCAACACCATTGCATGGGCATGCATAAATGATCCACTGCAATGCCCTATGCAGCCTGAAGCCTGATAGTGGGCATGGAAGTTAGCAAATTCTGAGTAAGGTCAGGGCTTGTGCAAGTGTGCATGATCCTTCAATGGTACTCGATTGTACTGTTGGTTTTGAATTCTTGCTAAACATTTGGAATGTGTGTAAGGTAAATTGGACATCCTTATGTGATCACAATGGATTAGCATACTATTGCAGTTGAACAGTGTGCGTAATCCCTATTGCATTCGCAGTTCATTCCATAGTGAATCAGTCCTTATGTTCTATATTTGCTGGAGCATTTTCTGCTAGTCTATTGCATAAAGTAAGGACATATAGATCTGACAGACAACCAACACTTATTTTCACACAACTAAAAAATTACATCCTTAGTGCCCCAGCTTTGGTACTTCCTGATTGTAGTAAACCCTTTACACTTTTCTGTCATGAAAATTGACATAGAAACATGGGGGAAAACAAAGGCCTCCTGGATACTACTCTTTACAGTTGGATCTTATAATAAGAGATGCACCTTTGTGTATGCATGCTGTTGCTTCTGCAGCCATACTTATAGACAAAGAGGTAGATATTTGCTTAGGTTACCCACTTACAATACAGGTACAATGCAGTCACTGAAATACTCAATCATGCCCAAACCAGACACCTTTCACTCACCAAGTATGACATAGCATTACTCACACCATCTAATATCACCATCAATGTACAGTTTTTAACCCAGCTACGCTATTACAGCTGGGTCCAAAAGAGGGGAAAATAATGATAATAATGATGCAGATGATTCAGATACCTCAACATTTTTCTCTGATGACCATGGTTGTCTTGAATTAATGAAACTAAAGACAAGTGACATTCCCACCTTGGCTGACATGCCCCTTCAGGATGCTGACCTTCACCTTTTTGTTGATGGGTCATGTTATTATTCGGAGAAAGAGCCACACACATTTTATGAATGCAGATACTACAAAAACTGGTATTCTCATACAGGAGGTCCTGCTGCCTTCCAGCTCAGCACAAAAAGCAGAGCTGCAGACTCTAGCAGTCACCCATATGTATGCAGAAGGGAATACAGAAAATATTCATACTAATTCAAGGTATGCCTATGAGATCGCTCATGATTACACCCCATTATTACTATGGAGGTAAGGAGGAAGGCATTAGCAGACAGGGCAGCAAAGGAGGCAACCCTGAAACCACCCCCAGTTAACATGTTAACAGTATCAGTAGAACAATTCAACCCTAGCCTAGTTCAGAAAATGCAAGCAAACGCCCCACAGAGAGAAGTAGCTGCCTGAAAAAGACTAGGAGTGGAGGAAAAAGAAGGGAGGTGGATGGCGAACCAGCACCATTGTCTGCCCCACTCATTCTACCCAGTCATGGCTCAGATACTTCATGAGTGTATAATTCCAAATATACTATGGTCAGTACTTTAAACAAACATTGGTTAGTTCCTGGGTTCACGCAGGCAGCACAGGCCTATACCAAGGTTTGCACAATCTGTGCCCTACAGACATATTTTCCATTTCAGAGATTACATATTGACTTGATACAGTTACCCAAAGTAGCAGGCTATGAGTATGTTTTGGAGTGTGAGGACCTCTTCTCTCTGTGGCCAGAAGCCTGGCCCTGTAGGTCAGCAAACACAAGGACAGTAGCAAAAAAATTGACTGCAGAAGTGATTTGTAGATATGGAGTACTTGAGGTAATAGAGAGTGACAGATTTAGACATTTTACTGGGGAAATTTTAAAACACATTTTGTGAAACCTAGGAAACACACAAGCCCTACATACCCCATATTGGCCCCAAAGCAGTGGCAGGGTGGAAAGACTGAATTATACACTCAAATTGAAATTGCAGAAACTAATGGTTGGAACTGGTTATAAATATGGGTGTGCGATGACCCTCGTGTTTTGGTTTCTGTATCTCCTTCATAGTTTTGGATATGGATTTAGTTTCGCAAATCTGCCCTTGTGTGTTTTGGTTTTGGATCTGTATTTTATTTAAAAAATTATAAAAAACACCTAAAATCACATAATTTGGGCCTGTTTTTGTTCCTATAATGTTATTAACCTTAATAACAATATTTTCAGGCATTTCCAGTCATTATTAACCACCTCACAGCACACAATATTGTTTTCACTACTTTTTTTTCACCAAATTAGGCCATAGGCTGCAGCTAGCTGGCTGGTTATAGTAAACCAACAAAGCAGTGGCACCAACGCACAGCAGTTTAAAAAAATATAGGACATCTATGAAACATTATCAAACAGCAGTAGCAGATAGGATAGGAGTTTAATAAACTATAATAATGTCAGTCAGCAATTGTGTAAAATGTAAAAAAAAGAGGTGCAAGATGGAATTGTCATTGGGCCCTCAGACCCCCTCTTATTTGGGATATTAAAAATCACATGCACAGTTTAACAAATCAAGCACTTTAGCGACAAGGACTGATACTTTTGTGGCTGAACTCCTTGGTTTGTTTGGGCCACAACAAACAATATTTTGGAAGGACTACCTCCAATCATTAAGGAGGAGGTTGATGACGAGAGTGTTGGTGGTGGAGATTGCATGTGTTGGTCCAAACTGCTGATAGCTGATACTGGACAGCTTGTAATTTACTAACTTTGGCTTCACAAATGGTACAGATGCCTTCACAATTGTTGTCAATTGTGTTAAAATAAGGTTTGGGTTAAAATAATTCCACACCAAAGACGTGGCTTTTCTGTTCTTATGCCCAGGGATTAGCCAAGCCTATAACCCCAGTTTATACTGTTACCACATCCTATACCATCACCCAAGCCTGTATAGTCACTTCAATTTTAAATTGTCACTCAGGTTTATATTGTCACCCCAGCTTTTAACCCCAGTTTATGTCATTACCCTATCCTATATCATCACTTCAGATTATACCAGCATCCTAGCTTGTATAGTGACCCCAGACTGTAACCCCATTTTATATCATCACCCCCACCTATAACCCCAGTTTATAGTGTTACCGCAGCCTATACCATCGCCCAAAATTACACCAGCACCCAAGCCTATATTTTCACCCCATCCTGTGTTGTGTATAAATTACAGCTGCTCTCCCTGTTAGATTGGGGATTTATTGTCCACTTCAATGGGTGTGAGCTCCATTTTAGTCCATATCACCCGACACATCTTCTGACATGGGCTACAGGAGGAGCAGCTGCACTCTTGAATGTGGCTGCATGGAGTTGTCCCTCTGTCTCACTGGAATTCAGATAGAGGGGCCCTGGGTATGGACACTATAATCAGAAAAAGCAGTTTTACCTGCTTTATTCCGTTTTATAAACCATATCCTCCTAATTTCACCTTTTGAAATTATTTAGCACTTTGTTGTGGCCTTGTAGTTGGTGTGTAGACTAATAATTTATTCACAATTGAGGGAAAAAGATAAAAGTTGCATTTTTTTATTGCTAATTTTGTGTTATTAAATTGTAAATTTGTGAATATTACACTGCATTTCCACTAACAGTGTCACAAATTGTGTTGAATATTACACTGCATTTCCACTTAGTGTACAATATTTTTTAGGAATAATACATTGCGGTACCACTTACAGTGTCACAATATTTTTTAGGAATAATACACTGCGTTTCCGCTTACAGTATCAAAATATATTTTACTAATACACTGTGCTACCACTTACAGTATTAAAATACGTGTTGAATATTACACTGCGTTTCCACTTAGTGTCACAATATTTTTTTAAATAAAACACTGTGCTACCACTTACAGTGTCACAATATTTTTTATGAATACACTGTGACACAATATGTGTATGCATATTACACTGCACTATGGGCCTGATTCAGACCCGGTCGCAATCTCTGAGCGCTTGCAACCGGGTCAAAGATGGCCCACAGCGCATGTGCACAATGGAGACGGCTCTGTCATGCGCATGCATGAGACCTGGCTAGCGATAGGCAATCCGTCACTCTGGGTCTAGCACCAAAGGGGGCGAGCTGTCGATGTTGAGTGACAGCTCACCCCGTTTGGTGGGCGGGCCGGGGGGTGGCTACCCAAATGGAGGCATTCCCAAGGGAATGCTTGCCATTTGGGGGTGGCCCCACTGACATCATGAGTGATGTCAGTGGAGAGCTTCTGGCTCTGTTAGAGCCGAAAGCTCTCTGGGGCTTGCGATGAACGAGACCCTAACACAAGGGTCTCAATGCAAGCCAAATAGTCGCGATGGTCTTGACCATCATGACCATCATCATGGCCACTCGCTATAGCTGTGGGTGGTCACCCACAGCTATGCATGCGGCCTAGGAGCTGCTCCGAAAAAGAAATAGCACCCACCCTGATTCAGAGTGAGCGCTCGCTTTTTGCGAGAACCTCTGAATCAGGCCCTATGACTTATAGTGTCACAATATGTGTATGAATATTACACTGCAGTCTAACCAGCAGTGACACAGTAAAAACTAAAACATAAAATAGTACATTGGGATATAGCACAAAATATATACTGTATATATATATATATATATTATTAGCTTTTTTACACTGGGCACCCTTGGACAGACAAAGCACCCATGGAAGGACACATCAGCCCCTGTCCCTGGATGGACACAGCAGCCCCTGGATGGACACAGCAGCGACTTTCCCTAGATGGACACAGCAGCCCCTTCCCTATATGGACACAGCTGCCCTTGGATGGACACATCAGCCTCTGGATGGACACAGCAAACCCTGGATGAATACAGCAGCCCCTGCCCTAAATGGATCCAGCATCCACTGGAGGTACAGAGCAACCCCTGGATGGAAACAGCAGCCACAGCCCCTGTATGGACACAGAATCCCCTGGATGGACACAGCAGCCCCTGGATGGAAATAGCACCCACTGCCCCTGGATGGACACAGCAGCCCCTGGATGCACATAGCACCCACTGCCCCTGGATGGACACAGCAGCCCCTGGATGGACACAGTAGCCCCTGCCCTGGATGAACAGAGCAGCCCCTGGATGGACACAGCATCCCCTGCCCTGAGACATACACAGTACCTTGGACAGACACAGCATATCTGTCTTCACTCTCCACAGCCAGAGTGAAATGGCACAGATGACTGGGTACCTTTATAGTATCCAAAACTCATGAGAATCTGACAGTGGTATGATGATGTTTTGCCTCGTTTTGGGATCTGAGTTTAGGCTGGAAATCCTGAGCTGGACTCGGATCCCAGACCGGATCACAAAGTTTGGGTGGGTCCGGTTCTCAGAGAACCAGACCCACTCATCTCTAGTTAGAATGTTTACCCTTGGCACTATTTTCAGTCAGACATAGTTCCACTGGGAAGCATAAATGTACCCCCTTTGTGATACTGTGGATCTTTAGCTATCACAGATTATTATTTTCCCCAGCAATTGCAGCATGAACATGCATATTTAACATAGTATGTCATTCACTTACAACAAGAACTAACCAAAATACACCACCAAGTGTCTGCCTCTATTCCAAAGCCATATTTCTCAGGAGAAACCCATGAATCCTGGTGACAGGGTAGTCATAAAGAAACATGTAAGGAAAGGATTGGACCCACGATTTGAAGGTACCTACCAAGTTCTTCTCACTTCCCCAATCTCAGTCAAAGTGACAGGACTTGCAAGAAGATTAAAAAGAGGAGCAGTGCTATACAACACAATGCTTCATAGATACAGTACCAACTTATTGATCCAAAGCCAGACAAAGGTCTATGGGCCTGTATAATAGGATGCAGATTTTTTTTGTCCTGGAGCGATAATATGGGCATTACCAATTGACACCTAGCCCTTACTAAATTCCCAATTTAATTCTACCATTAATCTTATCCACCTTCAGTGAGAATAGCATGAATAAGTGTACAGAGTAGACAAAATGCGTTGCTGTCCCCAATGACCCTGTTTGGTTTATTGCTTATTACACCTTATGCTGCGGTCTTGGGCAGAGATGCAGATTTTGATTGAACAATATTTCAGTTCCACTTATAAGGTAATCTTACTGCCTAGGACAGGGGACAGTTATAACCAGAGTGTTTTAAGTTATATCATTGTGGGTTAGCAGTCTGAACCATGGTGGAAAGCAGAAAGACAACAGCCTATAGAATTTGTAATATCAGTATGGGTTAATAATACTGAGGTGATGCAACAGGGTATCAAGGGCCTGATTCAGACCTGCCTGCAAGTGCTATACGCTCACAAGTGGGTCGATGGTTGTGCATTGCGCACAAGAGGCGTGCACAAGCCCCGGAGCAAGTGAATTTCTCACTCGCTCCGGGGCTTGTGCACGCCTCTTGTGCGCAATGCACAACCATCGACCCACTTGCTCACTACAAACAGGACGGCTATCGATGTTGATCGACAGCTCATCCTGTTTTGTAGGTGGGGTGGGGGGTGGCTGGACATATGAAGGCATTCCTGAAGGAATGCCTGCTGTTTGTGGGTGGCCCTACTGACATCACCAGTGATGTTAGTAATGAGCTTCAAGCTCTATTAGAGCTGGAAGCTCACTGGGGCTTGCAGCAGATGAGACCCTACCACTAGGGTCTCGACACAAGCCCGATGGTCGCAACCATCATGACCATCACCTGGCTGCTCGCAAAAGCTGTGGGTGGTCACCCACAACTAATGAGCAGCCAGGAGGCCAGCTTAAAAAAAAAAAGTGCCGCACTCAATCAGAGTGAGCGTTCGATTTTTGCAAGCAGCTCAGGCTTGCGACGAGACCCTTGTGGTAGGGTCTTATTGTTGCAAACCCCAGAGAGCTTTCGGCTCTAACAGTGCCGAAATCTCTCCCACTGACATCACTTGTGATGTCAGTGGGGCCGACCTCAGAAGGTAGGCATTCTCATGGGAACGCCTCCATCTGGGCAGCTACCCACCGGCCTGCCAACCAAAGGGGGCATGATGTCATTCAACATCGACAGCACACCCCCTTTGGTGCGAGACCCGGAGCGACGGCTTGCCTGTCGCTATCTGGGTCTCGCGCATGTGCATGATGGAGCCGGCTCCGTCGTGCGAATGCACTCTGGGCCACCATTGACCCGGTTGCGAGCGCTCAGGTGGGATAAGACTAATATCACCTTTAGAGATAGTAAAATATATTTAACTAATGGTTCTATCACTGCTTCATACCCTACCCTACTGTGGAATGCAACTAAGCCATGGAATAATTACCTTAATGGACAGTAAGGATATTGACCAATGTGATTATTCTGGAAACTGTAATTGTACTAATGAGCATGGTACTTGTATTCCCAAATGAGACCAGTTTTTTTATATTTGGCCACTGAAGTTGCTTGGATAAGCCAATTGTTCTTATCCCCCAGAGTGTGTTTTCTGTGTGGATACAGTGCATACAAGATTTTACCTTTCCATGGGAAAGGGAGCTGTACACAGGCATGGATTGCCCTAGCAAACGGGATACAGGAGACTATAAGCTTACAAAATAGAACAAGAAAATGTTCCTGTCAGGTAATTCTGTGAAAAATGCTTACAATATTGAGTTTTTGGCTAAGTTGTTTGACCAAGTATCTGATCAAGTACTGGATGTACTAGATATAATCTCAAAAATATTGAAGTATCATGTTAAAATACTCTGACAATACCTATTAGTTTTAGATTAATTCACAGCAGCACACGGACGTATGTGTCAAGTAGTAGGACCAGCCTGCTGTTCTTATATAGCAGCCAATTTTAGTGATCCTATAGCAGCACATATATAAAAGGTGCGTGAATTGAAGGATCAGTTTAGGAAAGAACATAATGAGCCTGAATGGGACTTGTCTGGATGGGATTTAAGCTGGTTCAACCCTGAAAACTGGTTTAAGGGGATAGGTGGATGGTTTTCGGGTATACTACATATGGTACTTCAAGGCTTGATGCTTATACTAATTGTTTATGTAGTTCTAAGAGTATAGGAGCACTATGGTTTGTTAAGAAATTACTAACAATAAAATGTTTTTCTTCTAAGGATAAAATAGGTGACATTATCGTTGGTATGGCAAATCAAGGGAAACCTTGGTATTATTCAATCACTCCTTACTGCAACAATTGTGACCTCCAGCAGCCTGATGGACTACACAACTATCTCACATGTGGATGCAGTTTATCAGACTCATCAAAATTGAAGATTTCACAATCCATGATCAGTGGATTCATTGTTATTATTTTCCCTCCCATTGTATATGTAAGATTGATTCCATTCCTGTTAATAAGTAACAGTGCTTGCTGAGGGCATTACATATACTCTTATCCCTAATGAATAGTTACCATAACAGATGGTATCTTTTTTAGATGAACAGTAGTAGATACAGTCATGGCTAAAAGTTTTGATAATTACACAAGTATTGGTTTTCACAAAGTTTGCAGCTTCAGTGTTTTTAGACCTTTTTGTCAGATGTTACTATGGTATACTGTAAGTAAAATTACAAGCATTTCATAAGTGTCAAAGGCTTTCATTGACAATTACATTAAGTTTATGCAAAGAGTTAATATTTGCAGTGTTGCCCCTTCTTTTTCAAGACCTCTGCAATTTGACCTGGTTGCTGTCAGTCAGCTTCTGGGCCACATACTGACTGATGGCATCCCATTCTTGCCTAATCAATGCTTGGAGTTTATCAGAATTTGTGAGTTTTTGTTTGTCCACCTACCTCATGAGGATTGACCACAAGTTCTCAATGGGATTAAGGTCTGGGGAGTTTCCTGGCCATGGATCCAAAATGTCAATGTTTTGTTCCGCAAGCCACTTCATTATCACTTTTGCCTTATGGCAAGGTGCTCCATCATGCTGGAAAAGGCATTGTTCATCACCAAACTGTTCTTGGATGGTTTTGAGAAGTTGCTCTTGGAGGATGTTTTGGTACCATTCTTTATTCATGGCTGTGCTTTTAGGAAAATTGCAAGTGAGCCCACTCCCTTGGAGAAGCAACCCCACACATGAATGGTCTCATGATGCTTTACTGTTGGCATGACAAAGGTCTGATGGTAGCGCTCACCTTTCCTTTTCTGGTCAAGCATTTTTTCAGATGCCCAAAACAATCTGAAAGGGGATTCATCAAAGAATATAACTTTACCCCAGTCCTTAGCAGTCCAGTCCCTGTACCTTTTGCAGAATATCAGTCTGTCTCTGATGTTTTTCCTGGTAAGAAAGTGGCTTATTTGCTGCCCTTCTTGAAACCTGATTATCCTCCCAAAGTCTTCGCCTCACTGTACATGAAGATGCACTCACACCTGCCTGCTGCGATTCCTGAGCAAGCACTGCACTGGTGGTGCCCTAACCCCACAGCTGAATCAACTTTAGGAGATATTCTTGGGTGCAAAGAAGCCTTCTTCACAACTATTGAACCTCTCTCCTTGAAGTTCTTGATGATCCAATAAATGGTTGATTTAGGTGCAATCTTACTAGCAGCAATATACTTGCCAGTAAAGCCCTTTTTGTGCAAAGCAATGATGACTGCATGTGTACGGTATTGCACAGCATTGAATTATCGACAGTTTCAAAATAAATGAATTCATAAATATGAGATCTTGCTATCCAACCTTACCTAAGTCTCACTATTGCTGGCTAAAGGACTAAGAACAGGTACCCCTCCTTCACCTCTCACCTGTCCCCTTCTTTCCTAGTTAAGAATATCAACTTTCATCATGTAGATAGTGATGAAATGTCAACATATTAGAATGTTGACATATCATCCTTGGTGAGAGCTGTGAACCTTCTGGTGAGTATTTTTCCCCTATCCCTAACCCTTATCCCTACCACTAACCGTCCCTCTAATGCTAATCCTAACTTCTTCCCCCGCACAGCCTAAAAGCAGCCTAACTATAATGTTGATATTCTGACAATATTGATATGTCACCAGTCAACATTCTGAGAATTTTGACATTCTAACAGTGTCAACATCATAAATGTTATCATTGTGGTGTCAACATAATGAATGTCGACATTATCATTGTTGATCTTTTATAAATAGAAGAAAACTATGTGCTGCACACAACCTTTATCCAACTATTTTCTGGTTTGTGATGCCTGTATAATATGTGCAATCAGATCCAGAGTTGTGACCGTGTATATGTGGTGTTATGCTGTAGGAAAAAAGTATTGTGCACCAATAGATTGTATTAAAAATTGTTTTTAACATTTTCTTTTAACAGCAAAAAATACATTATATCAACAAAGGTGTGTCTCTTATTAAGTAGACACTTGTATCTAGCACGGTTTAACAAACACAAATCAAGGTAGTGTGTATGTATATACACAGTGCATGAGGTTAGATGTAGACAATGTTAATCATAAATATCAATAGGAGCAATGTCAATAGGAGAAATGTCTCATTGGGTGGCCTTGTCCTATATCACACCATTCAGAAGAAATGTCCAGTGATATTAATGGTCAATAAGTACTTAGAGATATTGCAGCATCCGCTAATCTCAACGAAGGGTACCTGTAGTGGGTAAGAAACAGTCCGATGTTCATGCATTGCCCGGGTAGATCTTCTTGAAGTCCGGGGATGGCTGGCAAGAGCAGGTACGGGGATCACTCTGTGCTGCGGCGGTCCAGGTAGCGCAAGCATGGGCAATGCCCCTGCAACCAGGGATAGGTCCGTGTGCACGTGTCAGAGCACACTAACAGATGCGGGAGGAGGCACCAGCGGTCCTGGCTCTGGAGAACCGGGGGTCATGGACACTATCTCACTGCAGCTTCCGATCTCTGCATTCTTCTCTTTGGCTGTGTAGGCACACTTGCTGGAGGATTCCGTTTCTGGTGGTATCACGATCCTCTGTGTCAGATGCAAATCAGTCACTGGGTGGCGGACACAATGTGAATGAGGCATCAGTGATAGTACAGGATTTGGGGTGTTTCCCCAATGTGTTTCAACCTGTGTGGTCTTCTTCTGGGAGCATAAGGCATCTCTTTGTGTTGTTTGGAACATTTAAATACAGCCTTGTTTTCTGTGATTGGTTGTGTGATGACATCATAATCTTTTTGATTGGTCCTTGGTTGTCATGGTGATAAATGGGGTGGTGAATATTTATAGTAATGCTGTCCTGCCAAGGAGGCTTTATACTGCTTCCATTAATTGTAAAAGAGTGGTTAAAGTAATGTATATAAGTGGATATATGAATTCTTATCTCAGACATATATTGAATGGAACAAAATATTCTATTTTGTATGATTTGGGGAATAGTTGAGAGATGTGCACTGAAAAAAGTGTTTTCAGATTCCCAACCATATATTGATGTATTTAGCTAACACCTACAATACTATGTTGGTACATTTAAAAGAGGTTAGTTGTGGACATTGTGAGCCCTAACCATCTAATTGATTCTCATTCTAGAACTATGTGATCCACCATCTAATATAGTCATATTGTTAAAGTCTGGTTTATGTGCATATTGTATCTCGGGATGTGAGTGGAATGATTTATTTTCTTCCTATCATTTTTTACATATTATTGATTTTATCTCGTCTCGATTTAGGCCTTTGGGGTGAAAAGTTTGTAGCTTAAACATCCATTCTAATTCTATTTTGTTTATGTGATGGTTGAAGTCACCCCCTCTCCAGTTCGGTTCAACAGTTTGTAGTGCTATAAAGCTAAGATCTTTAGGATTACTGTTGTGATAGTCATTAAAATGTTTGGATAGGACCTGACACTAGAATGGACTTCCAGTGGGCGAGCCGATGGTGAGGCCACATTTTTAGAGAGCTCCCCAAACTCCATAGAGACCCAGGCAGAGAGTAATATTGTACCCCGGGCATGGAGAGGTCTCTCTGGGGGAAAAGAGCAAGAGGATAGAGCAGGCAAGGAGGTAATAGATACCCAGCTCCCTGCATCTAATTGGGCACCGGAAGCAATAAAAAACACAGGCACTCTAGCTTCTGACCCAGCAACCCCCTAGCATACTTCTCTCTCTCTCATTGAGATCCGGGTCCGTGGGCAGCAGTAGGATCAATGTGCCAGAGGAGGGCGGACCCTGGATGGAGGTAGACGCTGCAGGACGAGTGCCGGACAAGTCAGAGATGGAGGTAGCAGGGTGGTATTCATGGCCCTGTAGCCATGGTAACCCAGCAGAGACTGGTAGGAGCGGCACCAGGAGTGGGACGGATATCGAGGAGTAGCTGACACCGGCGTGAAGTGCGGTGCAGTGTGAGGAGGTGTGAGGCTCCCGATCACAGCAGACTCGGTGGAGGGAAAAAGGAGCCAGGCTGAATGGCGGAGACCAGGCTTGAGAGAATGGCTGGACCATTGAGGGTTTATAACAGAACAGGCGAGGTGGAGTGGGGTGTTGGAAGCAAGGCCTGACATGGAGAAGGGATCTTGCAGAGGCACTAGAAGGGGGAGACTGGTTCCTAACCCTGGACATACCTGGGCTGCAGTGTGCAGGTGAGAAGGCTGTATAAGTGATAAATTACTGGTTGGAGCAGAATTTTTGGCCATATATCTATAATGACCAGTTATAAATCTGTTATATTTGTGGGAAAAACAAACATGTACTGCATGACAGAAGGACTGCAAATAATATCTTACCCAGGCTGTTTTTGATCTATATAAACCATCTGAATGGTTAAAAAAAAATAGATATTGAAAACTGGACTTTTGTCACCTAAAGTACGTTATATAGGTGATATTTAAGATTAGTGGAGAAATTGAGAAATATGTGACACAGCAGAGAGGTCAAAAAGGGAATGTTGCAAATAAAACAAAGGAGAAATTAACGCCACCTAAGTCACCCCACTCCACAATCTCATCACCTAAAGGGGAGAAATCTATAACAGCAGAAGAAAGTCTACAATTTTAGCATGCAAGCAATTCAAAGAGCACAAGAAATATCAGATATTATGTCCCCCCTATTAGATCAAAAATTAGCTGGTCTAACAAAATTAAAGAAATCAATTGATGCTGCATTAGAGCAAATTACACAGCAAGATCAACGACTTATGGAAGCTGAACAACGAATATTTAATTTAGAAGATGAGTTATCAGCAGCTAAAAGTGTGTTAAAAAAACAGGAAGGGACAATTGCTGCTTTTTATGAAAAAATTGAGGATCTTGAAAACAGAAGTAGAAGAAATAACCTACGAATAATTGGTCTCCCTGAAATGATAAAAAATAAATAACTGCCAGAATTTGTATCAAAATGGCTGCCCAGCAAACTGGGTATAGATAGATCAATCCACCCTAGTATTATTGAAAGAGCCAACAGACTGGGTCCGGAAAAACAGCTGGAACAGATAAGACCTAGGCCAGTACTTGTAAAAATTCTCAGCTATGCGGATAAGGTTAAGCTTATGGAAATGTATTGGAAACAATCAAAACTGAGTTATCAGGGTTCTAAAATATTAATCTTTCAGGATTTCTCTTACAACGTGGCAATGAGACGCCAAGAATTCTCTCCTATTTGCAAAGAATTGTTTGAGAAAAAAAATCAGTTTTTCCCTATTATATCCGGCAAAACTGCGAATCATACAGGATGATCAGATGTATATGTTTGAATCTCCAAAAGAGGCCTCTAGTTTTTTATATAAGAATAAGATAACTGGGGAAAAAGCAGTGAGAGGGGGAAATAATGGAGATAAGTAATAAAATATGGCTTGAAGAAGCAAGATTTTGGGGGCTAAATGGATATGATGAATCTGAAAATAAATAAGTTAGTGATTGGGTACGATATAATATTTAACAAAGCGGTTTTTAATTTTCCCTTCATCTTTTATTGTTTTTTGGTATGCTTTTTGGAGTGTTTTTTTATTATTATTTTTTTTTCTTTTCTTCAATATTCTCTTAAGAGCTTGAATACATATAAAGGTTATAGTGGTAAATATATGTGGTGGAAGTGTACCCAGGGATATATTTAGATATCTGTGTTGATTTAAAATGGTGGAAGGTATCTCAAAATATTACCAAATATGGAATAATAAGGTCTATGGTATAAGGGACATTATGTTTATTTTACACAGGGGATGTCAAAGGGATGATAAAAAATATGAATTCTCACATAAAGTAATAAGAATATTAGAAATAATGGATTCTAGAAAGTATGAAAAATTGAAAATAAGGCAATGCACATGTGAATTAGAAATGAATATAGTAATATATACAAGAAGGTTAAGGAAGAATGCACAAGAGGTGTAAGATGTCAAAATCTGTGTAAAACATATTTTGGGTTATTTTTTATTCATTTATTCATTTATTTATTATTTTGGTTACTATTTAGTAGTTTGTGCAAAGCTGAATATTAGAAATAATGGAGGTTAGAAAATATGAAAAATGGAAAATGGGGCAACACACATGTGAATTAGAATCTAGAAATATACATAATTTAATTAAGAAGGTTAAGAAAGTATGCACAAGAGGGGTAAAAAATCAAGAATATTATAAAAATATATTCTGGTTTAAACTGAAAAATAATTGTGTTATGAAAATGTTTGGATTAGAGATGCACGGTGTAAATATTTATGGAAGTAAGTAGAAAAGAGATTGGTGAAAGGAGGATATCTTCTAAATCCTTTATTATATGGTGAGGTTGGTGAATAATTCATCAAACCAGGTGAGAGAGAAACAGTCAATTAAATTTGTCTTTTGGAACATAGAGGGTCTTAACACCCAAATTATAAGGAAAAAAATCATACAACAACTAAAAAAAATTATACCAGACATAGTGTTACTCCAAGAAACACACTGGAGGAGTGGAGACAATAATAAGATTCGGAGTGACTGGATTAAGGATTATATAGCTGCATCATACACCACAAAGAAAAGAGGAGTATTATTCTTATTCAGTAATATTATTCAGTAAATTTATAAATTATGAGATTATAGATACTTATGCAGATACTCAAGGTCGTTATTTGATGATAAAATTGTTGATAGAAAGGGAGAAGTATAGCATGGTGAATCTATATGTGCCAAATAGTCCAAATGCCAGCTTTTTTGCAGAATTATATTCCACAATTCAAGGATGGACAGAGGGATTTTTAATAATGGGAGGAGATTATAATACAGTAATGGCCCCAAATGTAGATAAAGGGTGGATGGAATAAGAGGTAAGGCACCAACGCCATTAACATACATGAAAGAAACTATGCAATTGATAAATTTATGGAGATATAAGTATCCGATAGACAAAGAATAGACAGAGAATACTCCTTTTATTCCCATCCGCATAATACATTTTCAAGAATAGATATGTGGCTGATACACACAGGGTAACAGATACAGGAATATATAATATAATAATATCAGACCACGCTCCGATTTGGTTTGAGCTGAAACTGTTGGTTCCGATAGTTAATTCACACAATTGGAAATTTCCATCTTATTTGAGGGAATCGGATGATCTTAAAAGATTTGTGGAGCAGAAATTTTCTAACTATGCCAATGACAACATACAGCACACTCAAGATATTAATCTATTCTGGGCAGCCTCCAAACCAGTAATAAGGGGTGATATTATGGCGTATGTAGCCTTTAAAAAGAAAAAAATAAGGCAGGAAACCCAGGAATATAGTAATGCACTAGCTAAGGTATATTTGGCAATGCTACAATATACGACAGATGAGACGAGGCAAAAATACAAAGAGGCAAAAAATTTATATGATAAAATATGTACAGAGAAGGCCCTTATGGATATTAATTTCCAAAAGCACAGCTAGTTTAAATGGGGTAACAGATCAGGCAAAATATTAGCAGCCATGCTTAAGCAGACTAGATCAATGCCAGTAGGATTTTTAACCAACAGACACAGAATGATCTATAGGAAGGCACCAGACCTTAGGTCTAAACTGGTCAAGAACCATATTCCCCCAAAAGATTACAACAAACCACTTTATGTACATTACAAAATGGCTTATTTCATTGTCATTTATGCTCCAGATGCAAAAGCACTGGTGTCATAAGCACCAAACCCACTAGTACATTTACATTGTGCACCACAGGAGAAACACATAAGGTAAAAGAAACACTTACATGCAACCATAAGAATGTCATTTACCTCCTACAGTGCACATGTCCTAAACAGTATATGGGCAGAACAACCAGACCTTTGAAAATTAGGGTAGAAGAGGACATTAGAAACATCAACAAGAGATTAGAGAGTCACAATCTAACCAAACAGTTTAATGACTATCACAACAGTAATCCTAAAGATCTCAGCTTTACAGCACTACAAACTGTTACACCGAACTGGAGAGGGGGCGACTTCGACCATCACATAAACAAAATAGAATTAGAATGGATATATAAACTACAAACTTTTCACCCTAAAAGGCCTAAATCGAGACAACAAGATAAAATCAATAACATGTAAAATATTATGGGAATAAAATAAATCATTCCACTCACATCCCTAGATACAATATGCACATAAACCAGACTTTAACAATATGACTATATTAGATAGTCATATTGTTAAATTAGGGATTTAGGGATTAGGGATTAATCTGGCTGCAGTGTGAAAATTAGAACAACTGGATTTTAAGATAAAAATGGTCGCCATCATAGGATTATTAGATACATGTGAGGGATGTTGCTAATATAGGAAACTGTAGTTGTATTTTGTGATAAGATGTCTGCAATGTGTTTTGTTATTAGATTTTTTTTGTAATGCTCTATATCTGTCTGTGTCCTAAATAAATGTGAGTTGAACTATACAAAGGTATTGATCGATACTGGCGGCATTTTATGTTAAGTTTGCAGAGGGTTTTCTCAGAGGTTTACCCTTTTCTCTCTCACACAACACACATCTGCCTTCTACCTTCTTCCTCATACGGACTTTAAGGGGCATGGCGGCTTATCCTGGGACACAACACTGGGAAAATGTGAAGTTTGCTGCATAGGTATTTAGGTTTAGAAGTTTGTATTTAAAAGAGAATTTGAATTGAGCAATGATATTTGTACTGTGTATTTGTACTATGAGAAGTTTTTCTGTGTAGTGCTGTGTATATTTAATATATGCAACAATCAGAATTGCCTACCCTCCTGATTCCGCTGTCCTGGAAAATTGAATCAAACCCCTCAGATTCCCAACTGTCCAGTCGGGAAGCCGACTGCGCATGCGTGAAGTGATGTGGGCGGAGCATGGAGGAAAGGATGCCGTGGGCATGTACTTTGGTGCTATAGCCTGTTCGGGATTTCCAAACTCTTTCGGCCCCACACAGGATGATCTCTAAAGTGTCATGTGAGCAGGAAAGGCTGTGCGAGTGGAGAGACTCAGAGCCACAGCAGTTTTTCCTGTCTGGAGGGGAGTGTGAGAGTGATTGCAGGCAGAACGTGTCTGGATCTACTTTTTGCTGTGCCAGTGCCTGTGTGTATAAGATTGTAAGTTTACATGTAGAGCTTTCCTCTAATCTTTTTTTAACATATTACAGTATGTAAGTGCATGTACCAAAGCCCCTGACATCCATGCTCTCCCTTTGGCTCCTTCCTTTTACTCCTATCTAACTAAGCAGCATGACAAATACTGATCTGTCACATAAACAAACCCAGCATGTGTCGAGTGTCACATTCCAGTCGAAAGTCCACCATCTGGCTTCATCTGGACAATAAGATAAGAACTGTCCCAGTGCATCCTATAGCTGGCTGCACATCTCAATGCTCACAAGAAGGACGTGGTTTCTTGTAAACCTATTACTATACGGGAGCTGGTCATTGGAATCTCCTTATTTTCCTCTATACAAAGCTTCACACCACAAGTTATTGGGCATTCCAATGTTAGAATGTGGAGAGGCCAGCTGAAAGGACACTCCATAGCATAGGGTGTATGGGAAAAGCAGTATAATGCCACTCATAGCCATCTTTAGATTCTACTTTGGTTTTCTGGCTCACCAGTTACCACTATTAACTCAACCACTGAATAAACCAGGACTTAACAAAATGTAGATTCTACCTTTTGTCATAAAATGTCACACAGCAAGTCAGGTAATTTCTCAGAGTTGCCTACCCTCCCACATTAGGGTGGGAGCTCCCGCTGCCCCGCATAGTAGGCTGAATCCCCTGCATTCCCACTGTCCCATATGAAAAATCCAAACGCACATGCTCGAGTCCGGAGGTGAAGGGGTCAGGGCCAGGGGTCAAGGCCTGAGCTTGACTGTGTCAAGATGCAGGGGAATACTCACCATGGGTTACAAATGCAGGGAGTCAGGATTGCAGTTGCTACTGGACTCAGAGATGCCTCCACCTTGCCCCCAGCTCACTCACTGGCCAAATACAGACAGAGAGACAGATGCTCCCCTCTTTCCCTGGCCAGCCAGTAATAACAGAGGGAGGAGGAGCCAATGCTGGAGTAGTGAAGAGTTGCATGAGACTGTGAGTGTTAAGATGTGTACACACTAGACAATATTTGCACAATTTGCCCGATTTCTACACATCGGATTCAGGTCATTGGTCAGATCGTTTGTCAGATTGGACAGTTTATGCAAGATATAATTTGTCTGGGAGTGCAGGGGAGTTGCTGGGGAAGTTCAAGGAAAATCGATGACGACATTGCATTTTGTGAGAGTCGTCTAGTGTATGGAAGTATGGCAGCAATGGTGATGTGTTTATTGGTAGTTTGTGTTGGACATGTACAAGAAGTAGCCATGTTTGTTGAACACATGGGAACTATTCATTAATATAGATGCATTCTAGATTACATTTGTATCTGAAGACAAGCAATTTGTAGAGCGATGGTACCGCCGATGCGGTACTCCGGAGAGGTAAGTATTTAAAAAATGGGTGCAGAGTGTGGAGTGTGGGACCCCCTAGACCCATTATACGCCACTGATATTATATGTTATGATATAATATATGGATAATACACTGTTTGATTTTATTTGTAAAGATTATTGAACATTAAAGATTGACTCTGACATATTACTTTAGATGAAACTACATCTTCAGTGTTATTGTTAATTTAAATTCCCACCATTTGTTTCTGATACTCATGAACAACCAGCAGACATCAGTATTAACTCATTCAGTGCAAATGACAAGAGACTGGTTTTGAATATGTACTGTATGTTAATAGTGCTAAGGACAACCCCCACTGATCCTGAGCAGGAGTTGAAATGGACAAGAAGGGTGGCTGAGGAGACCCCTCTTTTAAATTATGTGGGTAAAGAGTGAGATTACCTTAGAACCTAGCATGATGTGCTGCTGCACACATAGGAGGTTATTATGGTAGAAAGTCCTCACTCATTTCTGCTCGCAACTCTATGGAGAGCGATAACAAAACTAGGGTACTTTTCCGGCCAGTAAATCTGCATTATATTAGCACATGAGATTCTGAATCAACCTTGATACTAATGGAATCTCCCTCTATATTTTTTCCAAATTAGCTGAAGTGCCTGTTTAAAGTCAATTCAATTTTCTCTGACTACTGTCACTTAAAATAAGGAAGAGGCTAACCTGAGTGACTGTGGCATGTGATTGGTTCTGCTGCTCAGACACTCCTGCCAATTAAAAATGGTAAGATTTACTGATTTGGTTGATCTGTGTTTCAAAACCAGTAGATGTTTTTATATGAAAACATGGTGGTACAGTGAACACCATGAGGCTATTCTGGCTGGGCCTCCTCAGGGCATCACCACTTAATACACATAGTTACTTTTCACATCACCTTATATGTTTGTTTTTTATTCATGTATTTTTTCACATATATTTTTGTGTGATGCCCTGGGCTAGAAGTTTTTTGGGGTGCTCTGTGCCCCAGACGTGAACCCGTTAGTGTTAGGGACTGCTAGTGACAGAGAAGCCATGACGAGGCCTAGCAGCTTTCCATGTATTTGCAAATGCATGCAACCAATATCTCTGAAATTCTATTACCATATAGTGTTCATATATTGTTGCTACTATAATTCAGTGTGCTGAGGAACAATAGGAGGTTAAAACCCCCTCCCTTTCAGTCTATCAGTCTCTATTAAAATTAAAAAAGAAGGAAATAGATTTCCTGATGCATGGGTTTTCTTTTTCCAATTATCACCGGGATAAAATGATAGCTCGTGGTTTCAGAATTAGGAATGTCCCTACATTGGGTCATTATAACCCAGAATTTTGTCAAAAATGGATAGGCATCCTTAACAAGTGTAGTATGGACTTGATTTTATTGGTGGTAGAAGAAGTGGGACAATAGCTCAAAACCACCAGAGAGAAAATCGATACATTTGAATTGGAACATATACCAACTTTACGTGAGGATCAGACTCAGGACTGGATGCATAAATTACAAATTCAAATCAATAATTATCGCAAAGAACTTGTGAAGTTTAAGAGGAACAAACAGTCAATTGTTAAAGTTGACTATGAGGAAAACAAGGTCTATAAGTAGTTAATGGGGGGCACATCTGGTCCTCAAGGTCCTAGGAGTTACAAATTTAGGTCAAACTGGAAAAAACGTCGGGAAGAGAACAAAGGAACAGCAATATCTTCTAATAGTGACAGCGAATTCGCTCAGCCGGATTCAGAGGATTCACAAGAACATCAATCAGTCCCTTTAGGGACATCACCCGTCGCCCCAAAGTTTCAAAGACCAAAAGGACTCCCTCCCACAGGGGGGGTCAAAACCAGAGGATTCAAAGGGCAAGCAGCCCCAAAGAAAATTTAACATTTAATTTGTCTTCTAGACAATTTAGTAATATCGAATTAGATGTGCTTAATAAAGGTTTATTCTTTATACCAACCAACCCCCACGACAACTTAACCTGGAAAATAGATCTTCATAGATTCTAAAGAAAATTACGTCTTCAAGAATTCTTCCAAAATAAACAAGTCACACCGATAAATGATTCTAGTATTTTACAGAATTTTCTAATATCCAGATCCTCTTCCATATTTGATCCACAATCCAACAATCCTTCGATTAAAACTTTCACCCGGTTATTGGATGATTCCGTACAGAAGTACGCGGGGGCCCAAAATATTTTTCACAGCAATCTCTCTAAACAGGAGAGAATTGCACTTAACAACATGAGCAACCTACGGGATGTAGTTTTTCGCTTCGCTGACAAAGGGGGAGGGATAGTCATCCAAGATCTTTCAGACTATCTCTCAGAAATGTATCATCAATTGGCAGACACAGATACATATCAGAAATTATCTAAGGATCCAACACCAATATATAAGAGGAAATTAGACGAATTACTCCTTCAAGCTAAAGATCATAAATTAATTTCTGATAAAATATATAAAGCTTTAATTCAAGACTTCCCAGTGGTGCCTTTATTGTTTTCTGTACCCAAAATACATAAAAAATTAATCCATCCTCCAGGTAGACCGATAATATCGGCTAGAAACTCTTTATTTGAACCCATTTCCCAATTCTTAGATACCATTTTACAGCTTTTGGTCTCTAAACAGCCAAGTTTCACCAAGGAAAATACAGATTTTTTAATACGTCTGTCTTCAGTAAATAACATTCCAGAAGGAGCTTTATTGTGTGTTATGGATGTGGCCAATTTATACACCAGCATACCGCACGGGGAAGGATTGGAAGTAATGAGACAATTTTTATTGAAAGAGAATATGCACGAAGTAGAGCTGGAATTTTTTCTAACTTTATTAAATTTAATTCTTAGTAGAAATTACTTTCTTTTTGACGGACAATTTTACGAACAACGTTCAGGATGTGCCATGGGGAGCAGCGTTTCCCAGTCTTCAGCTAATGTCTTTATGTTTTCAGAAGAATGAAAAATGTTCTTTAGTGATGAAAGAATACATGACAATATCAGAGGTTATTCCCGTTTTATAGATGATTTATTCTTTTTGTGGACTGGTAATGCAACTGAGTTTATTAGTTTAATGGAAACTATTAATGCCAGAAGTTCACCTATTAAACTTACTTTTCAATACAGCCCAGAGACAATCAATTATCTAGATGTTTGTATAACAATTAAGGGGAGCAGCCTCAATACTACTGTATTTACCAAGCCCACAGATAAAAATACAATTTTACGGGCCAACAGTCATCACCCTAAATCTCTCATTAAGGGACTACCCAAATCACAAATGATTCAGGTAGCCAGAATCAACAGTGACAGATCAATACAGGATGGCGAACTGGACATTTCTCCAAAGAGGATATGTATTAAAGAATCTTAATTCCTTAAAACAGCAAGTCCTGGAAATGCCAAGAACTGCATTATTAATTCCTAAAAGGAAGGAGCAAGCGGACATCATCCCTTGGAAAAGCAAATACAGTACAGCCAGTCCAGTTCCATGTCATGTTTCACAAGAGCAAAAAATATTAAAGACTATTTGGTACATGCCGATATCACGAATTCTTCCTCATTTTTGTCCAAAAGCCCCGTTTAGGCTGCCTTACGTGCAAATCTTTGATAAGTGGTTCTTCTTTTAAACATCCACATATGGATAAGTCCATTTCAATAAGACATGTTTTATCTTGCTCTACAACCCACGTTATTTATTTGATCATCTGCCCATGCAGACTTTATTATGTGGGAAAAACCATTAGACAATTAAAAGAAAGAATCGCCTTGCATCGATCAGCAATCAAAGCAGCACTATCAGGCAAGACAATAGATAGACCAACCGGTAGCCAAACATTTCATGGAATCAAAACATCTGTTGTCTTCGTTAAAATATATGGCCATTGACCATATCCCCACCATGTTAAGAGGAGGAGATAGAAACAACAAACACCTTCAACTAGAAACTCATTGGATTTTTTCTTTAAATACTATTTGGCCTTCTGGCCTTAATGAGAAAATTTCCTGGAATATTTATAATTGATCTTTAATTTCAGATTCTGGATAATATTGCTGTTTATATATATTTGTAACATTTTTTAGAACATTGATCATATTTTAGTAGAGAATGTATATTTTCATGTGATAGTAGCACATTATTACTATTATTATAGTACATTTATGCACATATTCATCATCATATTTATCAAAATATTTATTCATTTTTATCACAAGGATCTTTATATAGCACATATTTGTGTTTGATTACATGGATACGCTCACGGAAACACTTCATATACATTTTCTTTATATACCTAATACAGATCTATGGCCCTGATTCAGACCCACTCGCGAGCGGCTGTCCGCTCGCAAGTGGGTCGATGGTCTGCACTGAGCATGCTCACGACGGAGGGAGCTCCGTCGTGCGCATGCGTGAGATGCGATGAGCGAAGGACTTTCGTTCGCTCGTTGTGTCTGATCAAAGGGGGCGTGCTGTCGATGTTGATTGACAGCACGCCCCCTTTGGTGGGCGTGCCGGGGGCGTGCCTCCCTGACGGGGGCATTCCCAAAGGAACGCCTACCGTCAGAAGCCGGCCCACTGACATCACTAGTGATGTCAGTGGGAGTGATTTTGGCTCTGATAGAGCCAAAATCACTCTGGGCCTTGCTGTTGAAAACCTCAACCACAGGCTCCGGCTCGCAGTTTCGATGGTCGCGATGGTCAAGACCATCGCGGCCATCAAACTGCACGCTCGTATAGGCTGTGGGTGGTGACCCACAGCTATACGAGCGTCCAGGAGGACACTCCATTTTTATGGAGGGCGGCCCTCATTCAGAGCGTGCGCTCTGCTCAGAGCGTACGGCTCTGAATGAGGGCCTATGTTCACTATTCTTTTTTTACTTTTTCCCACTTTTTACATTACATTATTTAGTATTTTTTTTTTTTTACATTTCTATATCTATTCAGTCTAAACATATAACTAATTTTTTTGCACATGAGTAGTGAAATACATACAGTTTCTGGTGGTTACTCGGTTCTGTCTGATTACTTTTTTCACTTACATTTATTATTTCAGAGCCGGTTCCATGAGCGCTCAGCAGCGTCACTTGGTTGTCATGGACACGGGGTTGCCCGGACAATGTGACGCCGGGAGATTCACACATCATCTCCTGCCGCACAGGAAGTACCTGGTGCGGGGCTGGACGCGACGGAACCGGCGCCTCTTTCCACACGAGCGGTTTCTTCACTCCTTCCCACATCCTTTAAAAGGTAAGACACTTTATTCACTTGTTTTCACTCACCTTGACAAAGGGGCAACGGGCTCCGAAACGTTGGATTCATGGTGTGACATCTATTAAATAAACTTGTTTGATTTTTGCAAGACCCTGAGTGCCGCTGTTCTTTTCGTTGTTTGGATCATTTTCACAGAGGGCACCTGGGCTAATTAACTTCTTATACAGGAGTGCTGGGCCGTTTTCATTGTCTATATATATATATATATATATATATATATATATATATAATGTGTGTGTGTGTATATAGTGTTCACTCTAGCTCCGGCGGCAGGCAGGGCGCCGGAGCTTGAGAGGGCACTAACGCGTGCTCCTGAAAAGGGGGTGTGGCCATTGAAAAGGGGGCATGTCTATAAGACGCATCCCCTTTTCGTCACTCTTGGGGCATGCCCGGCACTTACGGACATGCCGGTCAGCCCCCAAGCGCTGCTGAAAGGAAGAAAAGATGCTGGGTGCATGTGCCCAGCGTCTATTCACCAGCGATGACCGGGTCACCGCACATTTCCACACCCGCGGGACACTGCGACCCACGGGTGGAGATGGCTGTTTTAGCGGGACGCTGTGCGGTAAGGGCAGGGCGCTCCAAAAGGAGGGCAGGGCGCAGTGCCACGCAAAAACAGCCTAGCGGGAACGTTATGTATGTATGTGTATATATACAGATATATCAATAGATATCGCAGAGCCTCTGATTAGGGATGGCAACTGACCATCGATGGTTTGCAAACCATCGATGGTCTGACTGAAAACAAGTGGTTTGCCATTGCTGGCGGCCATCAATGTTGCACCATCGATGGCAACCCTCAATCGATGTTTAGGAAACATCGGCAGTTGTGGTCTACAAGGATCTCGACCCATCGCTAAACAATCAATGACTTCTAATGATGGTTGAACCATCGATGGTATAGCATTCAATGGCCATCACTACAGTATAACATAAAAATTGCTGTTTTTATGGTATACTGTATTTAAAAAATATATAATTTTCAAATAAAATAGTGATGGATAAGTTTAAAATTATGTTCTTGACCTAATTCAATCATAAAAGAAACCGACAATTTTGGAGCGGTTTTTACAAAAAGAATTAGTCAGTTAAGTGGTTAAAAAAGCATTTCAGTGAGATTGTGAAAGCAACACATATGAGCACGGCAGAAAAGTGGACGTGTATTGCTGTGTCTGAGCATTGTTACATTGTTGCTCAGTATGATCTGCTTCTTGACGAAAACACACTGATACTTTTCAGGGCTTGTTAATGTTTTGTGTTCTACTCACATGTGGTTCCATATAAGTGGCCACGAGATACCTTATTTGAAAATGCAGGTAGCCATAGAGATCATTGTGCCTTGTAACCAATGCAGGGAAATGGCACTGATGATCCCATTTGATATATCTCTGATTTCCTTTTTAACAAGTACCTAGAAGCTACATAATGGGGGTAAGCTACAATCAGGTAGATGGCTTCAGGAAGTCAGAGAGATTGCTACTATTAAAAGGGAGATTTGGGAAGTATGTATTTTCTACCATCTAACATAAAAGATGCAACACAGATGGAGCTGAAACAGCTATATATCTATTTTATCTGAGATTTACTTGGTGCTTTAATGAAATCAATATATGGAAATCATTGATCTGTTTTGTGTACGTAAGACTGCTGAATAAAGAGAAGAATAAACTCACAGACTTACTGAATTGATCAGAGATTTACCACAAAACACTTGGAGCAACATCAGCATTGCAAAATGTTCCAAATATATCAAAGGCCACAAAAGCCCCATTTCCTTCAAACATTTCTTCTTTGATGAATGCCCTGCTGAGTTTAGATTTAGCTTTTACAGGCTGTACACTTTGAAAAATACACTGTGCAGGACAGTAAAAAGCAACATCTAATATATATAACTAATACATACAGTATATACTGTATATATCTATATCTTTATATATATATATATATATATATACATATACACACACACATATTATATACTCACATTTTCGTCACCAATATAACTGACTATGAGGATTGACTATATTGTTCTTTATAACATCCTATTTTCAGATCCCAGTGATTTAATTAATTAATGATGCGGGAAGATATAGGGTGTGAGCTCTATGGTTTCCTACCATAGAGCTAACACCCTTAGGGATGATGGTGTGAAGTTACATCTGCCCTACATAGGCACTGGATATTGGTCACCATTTTATTGGATGTAAGCAAATTTCATTTACTGAAGAATTCTTTTTAACAAGAATAAACAAACTGGTATTTTTATTAACAAGGGGCTATTTGGCCATGTTTCGGGTGATTTATTGGTGAGAGGGTCTAATTCCAGGAAATTTCAACTAACCCATTTATGGGGTGTCTTCATTACTGATTCAAGTAAACCATTTCTATTGGTCCCAGAAACTAGAATTAGTCAAAGACATGTTTACAATAACAAGAATTGAATAGACTAATCGAGGGTCAAATCGAGTGTCTACATATACCTTTTTCACATCTTGTTAGCACCCCCAGATCTTTTTTATTGTGTGAATATATATATATATGTATATTTACATATATATTCTAGAAGCATATAGACAAGAAGCGCACCATAGTGAAGTATGTAAAAGGTAACAGTTTTATTACCAATAGTTCAGAACACTCACAATGTAGCAGAATAATAACAGCATCAAGCAAGGCACCGGCAGACACCGCCACATAAAAGTGTGCACCCTCAGGGCTCATCACAGCAGGACTCATGGACCGGACTTTCTCCTTAGCTCCAGATGAGACACCAAATGATGTTAGCTCCAGGCAGCCCCAAACATGTTTCGTCACAGAAAATGGACTTAGTCAATGGGCATCCATTTGTGTGACGAAACATGTTTGGGGTTGCCTGGAGCTAACATCGTGAGTGTTCTGAACTATTTGTAATAAAACTGTTACCTTTTACATACTTCACTATGGTGCGCTCCTTGTCTATTTGCTTCTAGAAATTATTGCCCAAGAGGGGGGCCAAAGAAGTGAGCTGAACCTGCTAATGTGGAACTTTCTAAGAAGCCGGATTAAATGAGACTGGGACTGAGTTTACTCCTGCGCAACAGATTCAGTTTTTTTGGTCATATATAAATATTTTCTATATATATAGTTGCAATGTATAGTCCGGCACTCCGTGGGATAATAATATAATAAATAAACTTGAATTGCTGTGGTGCCTTCTTTCAATCCAAGTGTTAGGAAACCATATATAGCAGGAATGATGTAGGCGGCACTCATCAGGCTTGGATTAAAAGTAGATTAGCATCCTTTATTAGATCGACATGTTTCGGGGACAAGCACGCTTGTCCCTGAGGTATGCACTGGGCTGAGGGGCTCACAGTGCCACCCTCCTCAGCGCGCTTTTCTCCTAAGGGGGCGTGTCCATGCCTCCCACAAGTAGGCCACATCCCCTTCACCGGGGCCCAGCGCGCCTGCCAGTAAGGAGTGGGGAGAAAGGTACTTTGAGCCTGCATTTACTTGAATTGGATAGGCTACATAGGAGTCTGTGCACAGGGCACATTGGTTACCTGGTGGGTAAAGGCTCTGCTGCCACCAGTCTGTAAAGCGCTATTGGACATGTGAGCCATTCCCACAACAGGTGTGATATGTATTACCGCCGCTACTGTGCCTAACCCTAACCCCCCCTCTAAGTGCCTAAACCTAACCCCCCTTTGCCGCTGCCTAAACCTAAGTCCCGAGGGGGGGTGCCTAACCCTAACCCTCCCTCCCCCTAGCCTAAGCCTAACCCTAACCTCCCAGGGGGGTGCCTAACCCTAAGTCCCCCCTGGGAGCCCTAAACCTAACCCTCCCCTCCCACGGCTGTCCGCTGTGGTGCCCGGCATCCTCTCGATCGGGATGCCGGGCGCCGGTCTCCAGATGTCGGGGAAATGACAGGCGTCTAGATTTAGACGCCTGTCATTCATCCCTAGTTGGGATAAAGCAGTCTTTAATCCAGCAGTCGGCATTTAGACAGTCGGGTTCCAGACTCCATCCCCCATATGCAAAGCAATACAACTACAACACCTTTAGCCATTTAAGGGTCTGATTCTGATTCATAGGTAGATGTACTGCATCTTTTGCCACATGTACATTTGTGTCTTATGCTAATGCACAGACAATTTTCTTCAAAACAAAGGGCCTTATTCAGTAAAGATCGCAATTACAATCGCAGCTATGTAATTGCATGCAATAAAGCTTCAAAATGTGCAAATGCCTGCAACAGCTCAGCCAGCATAGATATGCCCACTGCTGCTTTCTCACATCCGTAATACCTCGCAGTCCTGCATATACATTGGTACCATTGAAGCACATCGACCCATCACGCACACTTACAGCAGGTCTCACCAGTCGCTGGAGCCGCAAGTCTCATCGCACACAGTGTGTTCTCTAGCTACGTATACAATCACAGTGGCTATTTTATGCACGCCCATGCAATGGCATTCAGACGCACCTGAGTATGTCCAAAGACACCTGCGTCACCACCACCAAACGTTCATGGCCTGTCACTCACTCTACATGCGTAATTGCAGTGCCATTGCAGCACAAGCACAGTGCATTGCATATGCATGCGCAGTACTGAACAATCATCCAATTTGCCTACATAGTTGCAATTGCCTATGCTGCCGAATCAGCTGCTGAAGAGTGCATCTCTTTCTCGGAGCATCTTTAACATACTATCGGACACAACATCCTCCTGCATGAGCAGCTGTGCATCTTTGGATGCAGCCACTTTCAGTGACACTCCTGTGACAGCTTTGCCATCCCCTTGTTATCGCCCAGGTATTCCCACTAAGATCCACAGATACTACTTCCGATTCTGTACTGTGTCTCAGCAGTAACATGCATGTGCAGACTTACAACATATGTCAAATGCTTGTTGCATCAACCCTGCATCTACCTCTAAATCAAAGCCTAAAACTATAGAATGGCACAAGGATATCAATAAATCTAATAGATTAATATTTAAATGAAGTATCTACCATTTACCAATTTTAAGATAGTTATGTGTCAGCCTGCAACAGTGATGTATATGGAAGAGAAAAAAAAAACTATTTGCAATTTCAGCGAGGTCACAGCATCAAAGATACATCGGCTATGACCTGCAAGTGTAAAATGCAATGTCAGCAATAAGCTGTTTACTGAACTTTGTATTTTCATATGTGACGATCTGAGATTTATTGCTCTGTAGAGTGGTCAGTGGTGCAGTATTTAGGTGCTTGAATAAGGGTTTCCATATAGCTTGTTCTGGTTCAAACTAACTAAATGGTGCTTTAATATTTTCAGAATATAGTAACAAAAAATAAGAAACAAGCTACTGTAGCCCCATTCAGGACACTACATAACTTCTTCAGCCCTAACTATAAAAGGTACTCTGGTTAGCATACTTCTCCAGTAGTTTAGGGTCTGCACCTTCTATGCATGTGAAGAATGGATCCTGCGATATCACTCGCAGTCCCTCCAAAGCCGCAGCATGATTGACATGCTGCTGCATTTGGGGAGCGAGGCATAGCTTGCCACCATTCCCAGAAACACAGTTGTGTTGTCCACATATTCCAGGTGGGACAAGGCCAGGGTCTGTGTTGGTGGATGCATATTTCCTGGCCTTACAGCTGCCATGACCTGGCCAGGCTGTGGTAAGCTTCAGCTACTTCAGCCTGGGCCGAGGAGCAACCATCACGATCATTAGTCGCAATGGTTATCCCAGGCTGCAACCTCGGTCACAGGACTGAGATCACAGATGCAGTAAGGAGGTGACTTTTTCCTACAGTCACCTCCTTGACAGTGTACTACATCTCTAAATCAGACCTTTAGACACAGCCAAAAGGTGTAGAATTGTTAATGTCTCTCTTAGCAGAGTATCAGATACAGGGGATAAAGAAGTACCATAATTCTTCAGACAGTCAAATTCTCTTGGTTTCCAAAATCCATAAAATTCTGGAGCAGGTTTGAACTCATTTCCTTCTATATTCAGTTCTCGAAATTCATTATTGGACACCATTTAAGGCAATAAGAATTCAAAGTAACTTTCTGAGGGTCTTTCATTGGTCATTTCTCTGTGGTCAATGTTAAAATAACATCTTTAATCCTGCATTCTTCTGCAATATTCAATTTACTCACAACTGCTGGTTTTTCTCTGATGCATTGGCTTGTTGGACCTTCCTTTCATGGATTCATCACATGGAAAACATTAGGCTTATCATGTTAAGCCATATATACATATATTTGTAGTCTTCTGTATGTCTTGTACCATTGCCTCATGGGACAAAATTTCACTATTTGTATTTGTAAACTCCATACAGAATCACCAACTTTAGGTACAGCTTTTTCATCAGAAACTGTATCTCTGTGGGGTAATTGCATACCTTTAGACATAATGGGGAGCTAAAGGTCACTGTAAGGCTTTTCAATTTCTGTAACATATTCCTTTGGGAGTATTTTCAGCTGTTACTCACTAATAGTAAATTGATCAATCATATTTACATGGGCAAATCAAATTCCAGAGTGTAATCCAACTTATTTTCCTTTACTGCTTTTCCCACTTTCAACAGGCACATTTCTTCAGTTATAAGGCATGATTCAGAGCGGGTGCTTGGTTTTTAAGTTGCGGCCTCTTGGCCGCTCGCATAGCTGTGGGTTACCACCCACAGCTTATGCGAGCGGCCATGATGATGGTCTTGATGGTCAAGACCATCGCGATCATTGGGCTTGTAATGAGACCCTTGTGGTAGGGTCTCATGGACACAAGCCCCAGAGAGCTTTCAGCTCTAACAGAGCCGGAAGCTCTTGCACTGACATCACTGGTGATGTCAGTGAGGCCGCCCACAAATGGCCGCCATTTACTTGGGAACGCCTCCATTTGTGAAGCCACCCCCCGGTCACGCCTACAAATGGGGTCGAGCTGTCGATCAACATCAACAGCCGCCCCTTTTGTAGTGAGTCCCGGAGCAAGCACTTTTTGCGCTCGCTCCGGGGCTCGCGCACGCTGCGCATTCACACTGATCCACCATCAACCCGGTTGCGAACGCACAGTGCTTGCGACCGGGTCTGAATCAGGCCCATAGAGAGCTGTTCTTGCACCTGGGTATTTTTTTTTTTCATTATGCTCTCCAACTTGTTCTTATTCTGCATATCTTCAAGTTTAACAAGTCCCAACTTTTTTCAAGCTTCTTTAGATTCTGCAACTTTTATTGTACAGTCAAGCTCTTGTTCTCTGTCATGCATTTCACTTGGAAATTGTACAACTGTTTCTGTACACTTGATAGACATTTTTTAAGGTTTATTTTCTTCCATCACAACTCCTCAATTACTGCATTTGCATGGTTAGGTTCTTTCTCAAAAACTTCACTTGGCTTTGCTGTTTAATGCAGAATTTCTTCTAGAAAAACACTCTGAAGCTGATCGGGAAGTAGCCAAATTGATCTAGAATGTCCATATTGACTTCTCAAAACTTGCTTGAAGACAACCAATCTCCATGTCTATTTCCTTCTGAGCGCACGTCTGCAGAATATGGAGATATTTCTTTTTTTCCCCAGAGTAAACATGGCGCTTCTTAGTTACACAATCTCTCTCTAATTCACACTCTACAAGTTTTGATTGTGTGGACGCAAGTAAAGAGACTTTTTCTTTGAACACCAAACTAAATCTGCCACTTTTTCTTGAGGACATGCTATGTCACTCTGATGTGCCTTTACACAGTGTATTAATTCCACTTTCTGTTGAAGGAGTATACACTTTTAGTGAAAAACAACAATGTTTTGCTCTTTCTTTGCAAGAAGCACATCATTTTCATGCTTCCTTTTCAGCAAAGACTCCTTCAACACTGCAGCCTCCTCAAGGAGTTTAGAAATAACTGCTAATTTGAGACCTGTCTTTTTAAGAGCTATATTTTCCAACTCTCTTTTTTTCTTCTTCTTGTGTAACAACAATTTGTTCATTCAACAGTTTCTCTTTAGCAAACTTTTTATTAAAGTCACTTATTGGCTCCACATCTTTCTTGCAAAACTTTATTCATATGGTCAAATTCATAGTTGACATACAGTAGTACTCTCCTAGGTGACCCCGGGACAATACACTGACCACACACATTGTTACTGTAGTTTTACTCTGCTTTTTAAGTGTAAATTTCTCTTTCTCTGAAACATCTCTTTGCAACTTAGAATCTTGAAAATAGTTATCCTCCATCATATCACAGAGGAGTTAAAAAAAAACATTCAATCATCTCCTTGCAACATAATTGTTTTACTTCCAGACTGCAGGCTCCAGTCCTGGATTTGCAACTCTCCAGCTTGAGTCTGAATATTTGCTGCAGGATGCCTGCCTCTTCTAGTAGTATTCTTCTTTTTATTCCCCATATTTATCAGCACACAGTATATACAGGAACAGCTTTTCTTGTTTTCCTGTATCACACTTTGCTATCAAAAATATTCTCAACACAGCATACCACTTTAATTGACACTGCAGGTGTGGCACTACAATTACTAGCATTTATCACAGTAACTGTCTCTGAAATTTTATTTTGCAAAGGTACATTGCTCTGCACCACACCCAACTGTTGTAGAAAATTTAAACATAAGCTTTCTTCAGCAGAAATACACTTGGATTTTTCTCTATTAACTCATTTTCTGACTGAACACTTTACAAACACGTATTTTTTTAGCAAATATTGCATCACCCTTTTCCTTCTTCACATATGCAGACAATTTTCTGTTTAAACAACTCTGCAGAAAAAAAGGTTTCTTTGGTGCTCATTATCTCCCTGGGTTTCATGTGAGTCCTGTTGTCTCATTTATACTGCTGCTATGCAAAAATAATCCATATTTGCCATTAAGCTGTTGCTGCAATCCACATATTTCTGGTTAGATCTGGGATGCAGTATTTTGTTCAGTAAATTGGTTAGTGATGTAGTATTCTGGTGCTCCAAATAAGGGTCACCATACAGCTTTTTCAGGTAAAAAAATTGTTGCTGTAATATCATTAGCATACAGTAACAGTATATAAGAAACAACCTACTGTAGCCTCCATATGGGGCACTACCTCACTTCTTCTGTCCTAACTATCAAGTGTGGCTAGTGTGCACACAACTTTACACAAAGTTTCAGTCCTGCCTGCTTCTAGCAGGTATGACCAACTGACCACCTGACCAACCTGTACTGTACTGTATCTTTTAGACAGCTGATAGGATCACAACCCTTTTTAAACTTGTTTGTGGATCCCACCATCCCAGCAGACAATCAGTGACTTAACACTGGCACCTAGCCTCCTTCTACCACACATAGGGGCAAATGTATTAAAGTGCAGGTTTTTAGAAGTTGAGATGTTCGCCATAGCAACCAATCAGATTTTATTTATCATTTATTTAGCACCTTCTAGAAGATAAAAGCCAAAATCTGATTGGTTGCTATGGTCAACATCTCCACTTCTAAAAATCTGCACTTTAGTAAATATACCCTATAGGGTTTAAAAATTTAAAAAGTACATAAAAAAACTGCCCTTCAAGTATTTGCTGGAAGATTCTTCATGTTGCCCTACAGTATATAATAATAATATTTATAAAAAAAAGTCCAAGAATACGGTAAAACAATGTTAACATTATCCTGGCCCAGACTTTACAGCCTCAAGGAGGAAAGTCTTTAAATATGTCTTCAAATATTATTCCACTACTGATGATTCTGACTGTAACAAAAACAATTATTTACACGATACATTAGTATTTTTGCTCTTAGATAAACTGTACAGAGGGTATCATCCAGTTATGGGCCTGACTTAGAGGTTAATGCAAAAGCTGCCGCAGCTGCTTCTGTGGGCAGTTGCATATCTGAGACTTTATGCTAAGCCCATTGAAAAGTCCTTCCCTGGTGTACATCCAGGTGTATGAGTTTCAAGGACTGAGATGCCCACTTTTGACATTCTTACAAACTGTAATACCACCTGGTGTATCTTTAGATTCCACCATCAGTTGTACCATCAAAACCTGCACCAGCTCTATTGGAGGTACATAATTATCATCTAAGTATGGCCTTCAAACTTGATGGCCTCAAAAAATGATTGAGCATCTGAGTATTCAGACACTTCAGTGAAACACCGGCTACACTCCTATAGCATGCCCAATTAATGAACAATTTTTGCGTGCACTACTGGTCTCCTCCTAGTTACTACCCATGAATGCTAAGCAGTTTTCAAAGCCATCTTTGATATTGTGCATCTCAATCGCAACAGTTTCTTAATACGCACGGGTGCCATACCGCATTCAAAGTAGCAAAAAATTTGTTCAACTCCACAGACATCAGTCTTGCATGTGACTAAGAATCAGGTCATATACTTCCAGGTATTAGACTTGGAGGGTGTGTTCTCTGATGTACATAGCTATATATCCAAAAAAAGCTTAGATGCAAGAAAGTGTTCGAGGTCCAGGGTCATAATTAGGGGTGTGCAACCAGTACCACTGCACAGAGTGCAGGACTCTGTAGGTGGCACTGTCACCTCCCCACAGTCCTTGCAACTGGCTTGCAGGGTTCCTGGAATGGTACACTGCAGCCAGGATCACTGCTCTGGCACCACCAGGGCATCCTCTAGATGCTCCAGACAGGCACCCTGCAGTTTGTGCAACTGATCTGGAGTGTCCTCAGGATGCTCCATGTCAGAACTGCACTTTTTTATGCTGCTGGCCCTGCCCACTTTGTGTGAAGTTATGACTATGCCTGACATTTGGCTCTAAGGGAGTTGTGCCCACACATGGCACATTTAAGCATTGTTATAGCCCTGCTGAGGTCAGATATACACTGAAAGGAACCAGTGATATTCTTTATGTTCTAAGTTAGATGTATATTTTTTTAAAATACCTAGATTTATTTAATTTGTTTTTACACTAGTCTGTGTTCTTATAATTTTTTTTTCTCATGCCCGCAAACTTGACACCTTGGTCTGGTTTACTGGAAATACATGCCAGGTACAGTATATTTGATTTGTGGAATGGATCTTCGGGGGCCTGCCTTCCACTTGTTTTCTAGCCCATAACATTAATCACATTTGGAATCAGGTGGGTTACACTGTGAGGATATACCACAGTACCAGCTACAGTATCCATAACAGATGGCAGTTCATTATAAACATGGACAACTGCAACATGTAAGCATCCACCACAATATCTCCTACAGATGATAGGTCGCAGTTCACTGCCAACAATTACAGCTGCACATTCTTTTCACTTTCTACAATCAGCACTTTGCTAAAGGTCATGTCAATTAGAGTCCACTCCTGAATGTATCTTTATAAGGCCTTCACTCCTATTCTTTGAACAAGCAATGTTGGAAATTTGTTTCTTTGCTTATGCATCAAGAGTCTTGTTTTGTTTGCCTGTTTATCGACTTTGTCCTTCACATTTCTACCTTCTCCTTTACTTTAACTTCAGCTTTGATCCTCATGAGCTTTCCACTAATGACTAAAGGTGCCCATACAATGTGCGACGCACTGTGTAGGGCAACTGCTGATTCGTCGGCAGACAGATCATGCTGTCACCATCGGCAATCGTGCTGTCCCCACAGACCGCATGATATGCCGGCTTCCCCTTCCTTCATCTGAATGGGATCGTACATCGCATGCCAGATCAGATGGTTCTGCAGGAAGATCTGGGGATGCGATATACGACCCTGCGGGAGCGTGCAGCAAGATATCATGTAGGATATCATGCCCATACATGGCACGATATAGCACCTATATCATGCCGAACCTTCGGATCGGCACGTATATTGTGCCATCTATGGGGCCTTTAGTGGAAGCTACCATGCTTTGGCCAATCAGAGAGTATAGATAAACGTAGTATGGGGGAGAAGAAGAAAACTCTCTTGTTGGGGGCACTCGAATGTAAAGGTTATAATAAGAATAATATATAAAAAATAACTTTTATTAGATATATTTTAAAATACCAAAAACAAGTCTGAGCCTGTTACTTATTGGCATTACTGTTGGAATAACAGCTATAAATTATCACAAGCAGAACACGAACATACATAGAACATAAGACAACATATAATACAATACTTATCACAATTATGTGAAGCTAAGTGAAATATTACAAATAGGTCTATAATTCTCTGTCTCATACAATATTGAGACCTAGATAAAACATATACTAGTTCAATGACCTCATAATGTCGTCATAGCACAATGGCTAATCAGAATTATGGCAGAAGCATACAAGGAAATCTTCTAGAAAAGAATGTGATAATAACCATACAATATTCAATATAGGTTACGTGAGATGTCACAGCACAATAACACTGAACAGTAATCAGAGAAATACAATGATAAGGGGGTCAGATGAAATAATAGCTGACCCTGCAAATATCAAAATGAATATAAGTAAATCACAGGTTGTAATGAGAGGCAGATCACACGTAGGTCGCCTGTGATGCCACCCAGGTACTTGTAGACAGTAAGGTTATAGGAAAAAGTAAAGCTACTCCTTTATGTGGAGTTTACAAAATAGCAGCTGCTGCATGCCATTGTATAACCATTGAATGGCATGTGAGCGTACTATAAAGGTACTCCCAGGGTAGGGAATAAGTACAATGAGTATCTGCTGTTGGACTGCGTTAAAAAGAAGGTCCTGGTGTAAACATTGCAGGAACCTCTAATAGGAACACCCCAATGAGAGTACTCATAGAGACAATAGTTATCGTAATGAAATAACACAGCATAGGTTTGCGATCTGTGCTGCTGCCAGTCATATACCAAAGGTAGTGGTGAGTGGTGGGAAACCCAGATCGCATATGCAGTGATAGGAAGAAAGAGTATGAGTGTAGCTGCACTATGGCTAGTACAGGACAAGTGGAGCTCTGTTGCCCTAAAGGTATTGCAGGGTCACAAACTTGTCTCTGTTAAATAAAGCCACTCAGTGCGCTAAAGAAAGTGTAGTATGAAAAGTACCTGAGCGCTCTCCTCCAGGGAGCCGGTGTGTAGTATAGAAAATCTGCCACTAGAAGAGCCTGTCAGTATGCTGCCATGACGAATCCCGCCTGTACACAGCCGGATTCGCGGGTCTGAGATGCGCGTTTCACTGTCGCTTCCTCAGTCAGATGCATGTGGACTGTGATACACAGGTGATCTTTAACCTGCGTTGTGACCAATGGGAGAGCAGGTGCTGTGTGTTGCAGATGCAATACCCTTGTCAATAGGTCCAAGTGTTAACTCCCTCTATTGGTCCACAGCAACAGGAGGGAGTGAGTCATAGGAGGGGGGAGTGTTTGGGTTAGATGAAGCTCATAACGATCAGGCTAACAGGCTAAGGTGGAAAACCTGACTAGTAGCTAAAGTGTCTGTCTTGCAGCAAAAATAGTTATGCAAAAATGCTAATACCAAACATACAGATATATAAATAGTAGATATAAATAAGTGTGTATAAAGTGATTAGAATAAAGAAAATGTCACTTCCTCAGTCAGATGCATGTGGACTGTGATACACAGGTGATCTTTAACCTGCGTTATGACCAATGGGAGAGCAGCTGCTGTGTGTTGCAGATGCAATACCCTTGTCAATAGGTCCAAGTGTTAACTCCCTCTATTGGTCCACAGCAACAGGAGGGAGTGAGTCATAGGAGGGGGGAGTGTTTGGGTTAGATGAAGCTCATAACGATCAGGCTAACAGGCTAAGGAGGAAAACCTGACTAGTAGCTGAAGTGTCTGTCTTGCAGCAAAAATAGTTATGCAAAAATGCTAATACCAAACATACAGATATATAAATAGTAGATATAAATAAGTGTGTATAAAGTGATTAGAATAAAGAGAATGATACCAAAATAAAAATAAAAAAAATAAAAATTACAAATATTAAAGATAAAAATAAAAATAAATATAAATAAAAATAAAAATAAATATAAAGATAATAAAAAAATAATAATAATAATAATAATAATAATAATGAGTAGATAATAAATAATTAATAAATATATGAATATGAATGGTGATGTGATGACAGTGATATATTCTAGAAAAGTGTATACAAATGTGAATACAGATTGTGTGCAGAAATACCTTGACATAAGTTGACATGAAGTATAAGGTAAATACCAAAAGGATATGTTGGATGTATAGAGTGATCAGGAATTAAGGTTATAAAATTGATGAAACATCAAAGTGATGAGAACATGGCTAAGATAAACAAATGAGAAGACAAATGAAAACAGTGTGGGGTAATGAGTATTCATAATAATGCTGAGATATGTATTTATACATAGAGAATAAGTGTATGTGGAGATGGTGGGAGAGAAAAAAGTGTAAAAAAATGTAAAAAAATATATATTAAGAAATATGTGAAATATCAAGTTTAAGAATTGGTCACTAAAATACTAAAATGATGTCTGTGTTGGAGTGAAGATCTGGGGATGCGATATACGACCCCGCGGGAGCGTGCAGCAAGATATAATGTAGGATATCATGCCCATACATGGCACGATATAGCACCTATATCGTGCCGAACCTTCGGATCGGCACGTATATTGTGCCATCTATGGGGGCCTTTAGTGGAAGCTACCATGCTTTGGCCAATCAGACTGCTCTCTTTCATTTCCTGCAATCAGATAAAGACCTATCATTTGTGTTTGGCTTCCAAAGGAAGTAGTAAACAGATATTTATCAGGGGTGTTTGGCAAGTACACGGATGCATAAATGGAATAAAGAGGATCTCCCTAAGGTATCTGTAAGTAATAAAATGGTGAACAAGGGATCTTGGATTATAGTTATAATAACCAGTTTACTGTGAGAGTCCTCTCTTTCTTGTTATATTTTCTTTACAGATGAAATACAGGTTTACACAGAATGAAAGTCGCTCAATCAATTTACTGAATTATTACAGGTGCTTGTAAGGGAGGAGTTAATCTAGACAAGATAAAACAAAACAAATTTCCCCAGCGTATATGGGCCAGATAAAGAGACTTGCATTCTATATAATAATAAAATTTAGAGGACTTCGTTACATACATTTGCAAACATGTAGTAAACCAACAGCTATTTCAAGGCATCTCTGCTATGGTGGTCCTACACTACATGATACTAATAGCATACCAACAAGAAAAATAAGGGAGGCGCTAATAAAAAATGATAAATAAATAAACACAGCCACAAGACAAATGAGCCTGTGTAAGCTCAATAAGACTATTGCTAGTCAATATAAATCCAAGACAAAGAAAGAGTCCAGTGCTAATTTGTAGAATATAATTATAACCAAATGTATTGGATATGGCAGAAAAATAGATCAAGAAGCCAAATTCTGTAACAATATATTATTTATAATATAATATAAAAATGATACAATAACATCCGTATAGCAGCAATTGATAAAATCAACAAATACATATAAAATAAGCTTTGGATAAGCGTATATGACAATTATGGTTCAATGACTATAGCCGCAATGTCCAAACTCTTAATGGAACAAAGTCACAAATTCTCTCTACACTCTTAGAGTCTCACCCAGTCCCGTCACCAGCAGATTAGATATAGGAGATCCTCCATATGCAGGGCTCCAGAGATTGTAGAGGCTCACAGCCAAGCCGCAATATTGCTGTGTGTGAAAGACACTATGTATCCATTAATGCTGGCAGCTTTGCGGGCAGTAGTTTGGTCAGCTTTGTGATAGCTATTGGGGTCACTGTTTACATAGGTAATCCCGTGCTGGGTGGCACTCAAGTAAATTACATGTATCCAATAATGACAGAGGCTGGAGGTAAAAGAAAGCACTTACAGTGCAGTATGCTCTTCCAAATAAGTCTATTGTTGGTATGGCACACGGAGAGATGTGGACTAGACTTTAAAAGTTCTTTGTCCAATATAATCCAAAAGATGTATAATGTCCTTTAATGCGTTTCGCATCCAGATGGAAGCTTTTTCAAAGAGTGTAAGGACCTATAGTGTTCTGGATGATACTAATAGCTTTGGGTCATACAGTATATTTATGTATTTCTAAATTGATATCCAACTTAACTGGAGGCATCCCAGGAGCCTGCAATATGGCACTAAAAAGATCAGTGAACCCTCCAGCTACTGATCCTATACATGCCTCTCAGAACAGTGAAACACAGAATGGAAGTTGCTTAATTTATTAACCCATCATGGATGCATGTAAGAGATGGGTTAATCTAGACAAGAAAAACAAAATAAAAGTCCACCCAGCACACTGCCATGGGCCAGCAAAATAAATGTGCATTCAACATAATAATAAAATGGTGAGGACTATTTAATATAAGCACCACTTTGGGTCATATGTTCATGTATTGAGAGCCAACTGTATGAGCAATGTCCAGAAATCAAAGGCAGCCCTGCTGCACCACCTAGCCTGTCCCATGCACCTCCTTCTATGACTATACATACCTTTCAGGAGCCCATAGGGTAGTGGCTAGATACCTTTCAGTAAATGTACCTTCTGACATCATTATGACTCAGCAGGTCATATGACATTTTATTTTATACAAAGTTCCTGGATACTACTTGAAGTATAGTTTTGATGGGCTGCAATGGAGGTAAATAAGGAAAGAATTTTGTGTACTTTACTGTAAGTAATAACCTGCTATGAAGTAGGAATGGTAGAGATTAGCTATGGGAGCATACAGGCATGTTAGGTAAAAGCTGGGGGCCAGAAAGGTATGTAAAGGAAAATGTGAGCATGTGGAGCACACATTTGGTCATTTGGGCAATAACATACAGGTCAGAGTGTAGTGGAGAGGGTGTGGGGGCCATGGAGAAATATATGTACAGTGTGTGACAGAAGCTGTGAGAATGTGGTGGGAAAGTAGGTAATAAGGGATGTGCGCCTACCCCATGTTTTGGTTTTGGATCTGTATCTCTTTGTGTTTTGGATTTGGTTTTGCCAAAACCGCCCCTTGCATGTTTTGGTTTTGGTTCTTACATTCTTACAAACTGTAATACCACCTGGTGTATCTTTAGATTCCACCATCAGTTGTACCATCAAAACCTGCACCAGCTCTATTGGAGGTACATAATTATCATCTAAGTATGGCCTTCAAACTTGATGGCCTCAAAAAATGATTGAGCATCTGAGTATTCAGACACTTCAGTGAAACACCGGCTACACTCCTATAGCATGCCCAATTAATGAACAATTTTTGCGTGCACTACTGGTCTCCTCCTAGTTACTACCCATGAATGCTAAGCAGTTTTCAAAGCCATCTTTGATATTGTGCATCTCAATCGCAACAGTTTCTTAATACGCACGGGTGCCATACCGCATTCAAAGTAGCAAAAAATTTGTTCAACTCCACAGACATCAGTCTTGCATGTGACTAAGAATCAGGTCATATACTTCCAGATATTAGACTTGGAGGGTGTGTTCTCTGATGTACATAGCTATATATCCAAAAAAAGCTTAGATGCAAGAAAGTGTTCGAGGTCCAGGGTCATAATTAGGGGTGTGCAACCAGTACCACTGAACAGAGTGCAGGACTCTGTAGGTGGCACTGTCACCACCCCACAGTCCTTGCAACTGGCTTGCAGGGTTCCTGGAATGGTACACTGCAGCCAGGATCACTGCTCTGGCACCACCAGGGCATCCTCTAGATGCTCCAGATAGGCACCCTGCAGTTTGTGCAACTGATCTGGAGTGTCCTCAGGATGCTCCATGTCAGAACTGCACTTTTTTATGCTGCTGGCCCTGCCCACTTTGTGTGAAGTTATGACTATGCCTGACATTTGGCTCTAAGGGAGTTGTGCCCACACATGGCACATTTAAGCATTGTTATAGCCCTGCTGAGGTCAGATATACACTGAAAGGAACCAGTGATATTCTTTATGTTCTAAGTTAGATGTATATTTTTTTAAAATACCTAGATTTATTTAATTTGTTTTTACACTAGTCTGTGTTCTTATAATTTTTTTTTCTCATGCCCGCAAACTTGACACCTTGGTCTGGTTTACTGGAAATACATGCCAGGTACAGTATATTTGATTTGTGGAATGGATCTTTGGGGGCCTGCCTTCCACTTGTTTTCTAGCCCATAACATTAATCACATTTGGAATCAGGTGGGTTATAAAAATATAAAATAATAAAAACAGCTAAAATCACATAATTTGGGCCTGTTTTTGTTCCTACAGTATTATTAACCTAAATAACATTTCTTTCCAGTCATTTCCAGTCAATTTTGATGACATCACAGCTCACAATATTGATTTTTTCATTTAGTTTAGGGCCAAAAGGTTGCATCCTGCTAGCTGGCTGACTAAGCTAAGTGACAGCAGTGTGGCACTAACATTTGTCAATTTCGCTTCCAACATGGCACAGAGTGGCATTAAAGTGGTAGACAGGATGTCAGTTTAATAAACTATACGACCCCTAGGAATTTTAAAAGCTAAGAATGTTTTCCATAACTAGGTCAGAGGCCCAACGCAGTTAGAATATATGTATGGACTGAAGACAGTGAAAGGACAGAAGGATTAATTAGTTTTTAATTTATGTATTGTAATGTTTTTGATTCTTCATTTACTTTGTACTCAGGGAGGTTGTTAGGGATAATGGGACCAAGACTTGCTGTTTACATCAGAGGAAATTGGCCTGTAGTTCTCCGGCTGAATCTGCGATGTTTGCTGGGTGTATTGGAAGTTATTTGGCAAATGGTGTGCTTCAGGTTACCTCAGCCTGCTTTACGCATGTAAATATGTATGTATGTGACCAATATACACAACTAATTTTTGTATTAAACGTATTTGCACTTTATTGCACACATCCTGGCAGGAAGTTGCTCTGTGCTGCTGCTCATATTTGCCCACCCCATCAACTTGGTGGTTCAAAATTATTTTTTTTAAATGAAAGGGACATAAAGGAGATGATGTCTGTGGCCATTGTTATTTCTGGACATTCATAAACTATAAAATTAAAAATGTCAGGCAGCAATGACCCAAACAGCACATAATACAATGAAAAGAGGTGCAAGATGGAATTGCCAATGGGCCCTCCCACCCACCTTATGTTGTATATATGAAACAGGACATTCACAGTTTAACAAACCAATCACTTCAGTGACAGAGACTGCCATTTGTGGCTGAAATTATTGGTTTGTTTGGACCCCTACAAAACAAGCTGCCAATGCGCAGTGGTGGCAATGATCCCATACACAAACTGGCTTTACAACATAAGTAAGATCAGATGTCATCATCGTCATCATTATCCCCATCAGTGTGTACACCCTCTTCTTCACACAATATTAATTTGTCCCCACTGGAATCCACCATTACAGATGCCTCTGTATTTTTTTTACTTACTTGCCAGTAATTGTCTTCCGCATCGAATTTGTAATTAATTTTGATGAACATCATCTTTTTCACATTTTGGGGAAGTAACCTTCTATGCTGATCAATGAGAAAGTTCCCAGCTGCGCTAATAACTCTTTCAAAGTACACACTGGAGGGTGGGCAACTTAAATAAAGCAAAGCCAGTTTGTGTAAGGGACTCCAAATTTCCTCTTTTTCCATCCAGTATTGCAACCAACTGTCTGACATGCCTATTTGGATGCTATCTCAAAAATAATCATCCATCATTCTCTGAATGGTGAGCTTATCAGACAAAGTCATGGTAGACATCTCACTAATTGTAGGCATTTCTTTCAGACCCAACCAGGTGTCATTAGGTTTTGCTGACTGATCTGCATCACCAGCAGTGAGGAAAATTTAGATTTGTCCTGACAGCCACAGAAACTGAAGGAGGAGATGCTGCCGTGTCATGTGCCACTTGAGCTGATAATTTTTTCACCAACAGCTCTTTGCATCTTTTCAGATTAATGTCCATTGGAAAAAAAGACACAAGGTATGACTTAAACCTAGGATCAAGTATGGTTGCCAAAATATAGTGATCTGATTTCATGAGATTAACAAACCTTGGATCCTGTCAAAGCAAATGAAGGGCTTTATCTACAAGTCTGACATACTTAGTGGAATCACTCCATTTCAGCTCCTCCTTCAGTTTATCCAGCTGCTTTTGGCAAAAGTCTTATTAGGGGAATGACCTGACTCAAGCTGGCAGTGTCTGAACTAACTTCACATGTGGCAAGTTCAAAGGGTTTGAGAACCTTGCACAACATGGACATTATTCTCCACTGCACTTGACTAAGGTGCATTCCTGCTCCTTTCCCTATATCATAGGCCATTATGTTGCCCTGGATGGCCTTTTGCTGCTCCTCCATCTGCTGAAGCATATAGAGGGTAGAATTTCATCTATTTACTACCTCTTGTTTCAGCTGATATTAGGGCAAATTCAACAGTACCTGCTGGTGCTGTAATCTTTGACACTCAGTTGCTGAATAAGCTGGCATTTGTTAGATGCTGATGCTATTGCATTTGTTACATGCTGCTGCTGTTTTTGCTGTTTGCACTGTTGGAGGCAATACACCTACCCAGTGGGCTGTCACAGTCATGTAATGTTTAGTTTGCATAAAAGGATAGAGGAAATATATTCTGCACAGGTCAATCGTAGATAGAAATTATTCCTATGAACCCCTAGTGTTACATATAGACTATTCTCATTTATTCTTAGTAGGGGGTGCTATCATTGACAACAGTTATAGCAAAGTCCAAACAGATAAAGAAAGAGTTGTCTTTTTAGATGGACAGTTAATATTGAAATGTAACTTTTATTAGTATTTTAAAATATACATATTTTTACAGTCTGTGAAATATTAAAAGAAAAAAGAATGTGATCAAAGAATTAGAAATAGTGCATTAAAATAATTATTATGGCTAATACAAGTCTGTATATCTATTTTCCATGAAAAATTATATATAATATATATATATATATATATATATATAATAGTGGTTTATATTGTTATTATATATGTATATGTCAATTATTAATTAAATCCACTTATTTCTTCCTATCAGAGTTGTTATTTATTCCACAGTCAGATTGTATCAGTGTGTAATCAAAATTACATAGACAGTTGGTAAACCTTGGATTTCTAGTTATACTGGATACATTTGTAATTCTTGTGCTTTTTGACATAAAGAGGCAGATTGAACACAAACTATGTTACAAATAGGACTATACTCCAGGGAGTCAGACAACTCTCCTCTTTTCCATCACTATGTGTACCAGCGTGATATAACATAGTGCATGGGACACTGACAATCACCTAACAACTGACCCATGAGAATCCATCAGCACTATTTACTTATAATAATAAGTGAGTGATAAACTTGAAAGAGCGTGTCAGTGTTTGGTACAAGCACAGCATCGCATGGTATAATAACAGTGTGGTATAAACTCAATGTATGAGACATTTATTTCTCACAATCACTTAACAAGTTCCCACTGGTAGTATAACGATTGGTCTGTAAGATTTTGTCTATACAATTCTGACTGTGTAACAGTGGGAAATACAACAGGAGAGATAGCTTATAAGTTTTATATTATGTACAAACTAACATATGGTTAACACAATTGTAGCACTAAATAACAATGAATTAATAGTATCACTGTCCAGATTAACAAAAGCTGATTATAATAGCAACACTGAAGAGGCAGTATAGCATGTATACTGACTAAATAAAAGCCATATCCTTCAGTTTAATATGGTTGAATAATATGGACTCTATATAAAATTGCTGCATCTGCCACTATTAGTAGTCTTTTCACGTCAGAATAATATAACCGATAAGCCCAATACATGGAGAACAACAAAACCATTAATTTAAATTTAAATATATTTAATATACCTGAGATATTGATTTTATATAACCAATATATGGATTATGTGCACTTATAAATGGAACATATGAGTGGATGTGATTGAATAACCAATGTAGTACACATAGTGATGGAAAAGAGGAGAGTTGTCTGACTCCCTGGAGTATAGTCCTATTTGTAACATAGTTTGTGTTTAATCTGCCTCTTTATGTCAAAAAGCACAAGAATTACAAATGTATCCAGTATAACTAGAAATCCAAGGTTTACCAACTGTCTATGTAATTTTGATTACACACTGATACAATCTGACTGTGGAATAAATAACAACTCTGATAGGAAGAAATAAGTGGATTTAATTAATAATTGACATATACATATATAATAACAATATAAACCACTAATATATATATATATATATATATATATATTATATATAATTTTTCATGGAAAATAGATATACAGACTTGTATTAGCCCATAATAATTATTTTAATGCACTATTTCTAATTCTTTGATCACATTCTTTTTTCTTTTAATATTTCACAGACTGTAAAAATATGTATATTTTAAAATACTAATAAAAGTTACATTTTAATATTAACTGTGCATTTAAAAAAGACAACTCTTTCTTTATCTGTTTGGACTTTAATGTTTACTTTGCCCTGTCCCAATTGTCCACATATCTGTGGTTGAAGAGCCACTTACAGCAGCAGCAGCAACAGGCATAGCACTCAAGGATCCTTCTATGGAATCATGGATAAGAGAGGAGTTAGTCATTCTTATGAAATTGAATGCGGACTACTTCTGATCATGAATGAGCATGTTGATGATGATACAGGTGTTGGTGGTGGAGATTGCAGGCGTTTAGATCTAACAGAGAGAAGGCAGCAGCTAGGTGACACTGGAATGATTGATACATTGTTTTTTAGCCAACGTTTCTGAATTTGGAAAACACTTTTCAATTTGATGAATCCGCTGCAAGTATGGTATCAGGTAGGAGGTTCCTAGATGGTTACAGTCCTTACCTCTACTCACTCTTGCTTGGCAAACATTACAGATGGCTTGACAACTATTGCCTGGATTTTGGTGGAAATAATTCCACACATGAGAATTGTATTTTTTTGTTTTTGGCCCCGGCATGACAACAATGGGCTTTTTCCTACCATGGGCAACAACTGTTGCCTGTTTTACACAAACAACATCCTTGGCATCAACATCCTCATCATCATCACCATCTTCATCATCCTTTTTAGTGCCAACTACAGAAATATCCTTCTCATCCTCCTGGTGCAATTCCAAAGAAGCATCCTCAATTTCTACATAATTCTACATAAGCGTGTTGACTTGTGCTGCTCATCCCTACATTTGCAGAGTGCGCACAAATGGTGGAAGGAGGATCCTCTACAAGTACAGGTTTAGGAAGGTCAGGCTCACACATGGCAACCGCGGACACACTTGGACTCTCCTCAGGGATCTGTGACATTTTTGAGCACACAGTTGGTTTATGTGCCTTAGCATATATAATATTTTTGACACCTCTACAGGGAGAAAGGCTTACATCATCATAAGATGTAGAACCACTATTCATAAAAAGGCCAAGGCTTTATCCTTTCCTTGCCACTTTGTGTAGTAAATGGCATATAGCCAATTTTTTGTTTCTCTGCAGCTAACTTAGCTTTTAATTTTTTTTCTTTAACACTGTAAAACATTGTTTGTTTGATTTTGACTTAAGCCCTTGGGCATCGGCCTTCGTAGATGATGTTTTGGGCTTTGCATCATTAGCATTACTGCTGGCAGCAGCTGCAAGACTGGTATGTGGTTGCTGCTCTCCTCTCATTTGATCATCACTGAACAATATTGTTTTTTACACTGGGGAAGAGCACCCCTGAATGAGGCAGCAACCCTTTTTGATGGACAACATAGCACCCCTGCCGAGTGCGGACAGACCACCTGCAGAGTCATAAATACATGGACAATAAACTGTGGCAGTGTCACCATACGATAATAGCACAGCTAAGTTGCTGACACAAACGCAAACAAAAAAAGCACTTTTATTATTTTTTTACACTGGGGAAGAACACCCCAGAATGAGATAGCAGACCCTTGATGAACAACACAGAAAGCACCATTTTTTGATTGACAACAAAGCACCCCTGTCGAGTGTGGACAGACTACCTGCAGAGTCACAAATATGTTGACGACAACTGCAGCAGTGTCACTGTTCAATAATAGTGCAGCTAAGTTGCTAACACACATACACCCAAAAAAAGCACTTTTATTTTTTTTAAACTGGGGAAGAGCACCCCTAATTGACACAGCAGCAGCCACAGTTAATTGAAGGGACAAATGACACAGTAGCTGCAGCACCCACTGAAGGAATTCCCCCTATACTGCAGCCTAAGCCCATTTATAGACAACACAGCAGCAGCCTTCAGGTCAAGACCCCGACTGGACACACACACTGAGTGACTTACAGTGACTGACTAAGTCTGCTAGCTTCTCTCTCTACAGCTGGAATGAAAATGGCGCCGATTGCGGGGACCTTATACAATCCAAAACCTGAGAGAATCCGACAGCGGGAGGATGATGCGTTTTGCCTCATTTTCGTATCCGAATCCACGGCGGAAACCTGAGTCTAACTCGGTTCTCGTCTCGGATCTGGAAGTTTGGGTGGGTCCAGTTCTCAAAAAACCAGACCCGCTTATCTCTAGTAATAACCTTCTCTGGAGTAGGCATGTAAGTAATAAACTAAGTGGTCATATAGGCATATAAGAAGCTGGAAAATGTGTGTGTGGGCATGTGGGCAATGGATGGCTATGTCAGGGAGAAGCTGGTGGGGCATACAGAGTTATGAGAAAGTAGGAGCATGTGTGGTATGCAGGTGGTAATGTGAGAAATATCCTTCTGTGAAGAGATTATGCCAGGGTAAAGCTTGTAGGCAGACAGATATGTGAGAGAAGTTGTGGACATGAAATTATTCTTGCATATAAAGGGACATGTGTTTATTAAGGTCGTTAGAAAATCGCCTAAAATATTACAAATGTTTATAACCCTACTATTCCTTGCCATGCTCCCTGTCCAGGAATCTGAAAATAAAAAGATGTAAACCTTAGATAAGATTAGCTGTCATACTGTATGTTCCTTCAACATATAGCTATAAACCAATGAAAAAGCTAGTGAGTCACCCATTAATAAGTATAATAATATCCAAACTTTTCATAACTCATTAACAGATGAGATAGGTCTCTACTGAAATATTGTCTGCAGCTCTCTCTGAAATGAGAGAATATTCTACAATCACCCAAAAAGTGGTCAGGTACATGTAGTTGGGGTTCAGTGAGAGAATTTACATTAATCTTGACGTTTTCTTCTTGAGTGGCCACTTTTCTGGCTAAATCTTTCACTTCTTGAAAAATACCTGTATTTAATTTGCCAAAACCTGATCAGGAGTAGTAATAGTGCTTGATAAATCTTTAGAACCACAACCTTTGACTTCATCCATAAAGCTTTATAGCCTTACTTGTACTTAGATGCTGCAAGACTTCTGCATAAGTAGTAAAGATTTATTAAAAGTTATGTATATCTGAGGTAGTATAACAGAAAACCAAAAGCAGGTAATACACTGCTAGCATGACTCAAGAAAATAATTAGAATGGTTGGAGGACATGTGAAAATACTCCTCATGGAAGATAAGTCATTGGACTGTCAGACAACCACACACAATAACTACTTAAAATACCAAATGTGCAAAGATACTGTATCTGGTAATGCCATAGAGAATTATACCCAGTATCCAATTTAAAAAGAACTTGGTTATAAACAGCCATTCACAAGGTACACAAAGTAAAGGCAAAATGCTAAGTCAAAAAGGGTCAGGGCAGGTGGCAAATAAACTTAGTCTAACTGAAGCTTTTACTGGCCCTGAATCCTTATTGTCTATTTAACCCAGCATGACCCAATGAGAGACAAATCACACAGGAGTGTGCGATCAGCATCAGTGCACAGCTGTAGGGTTGCAGACTAAGAGCATCCCAGATGTTAGGTAACTGTTCAGCACTCAGTGTCTCCAAGCAAACGAGATACTATGTTTGAATGTTTACATTGACAATTACAACCAATGTCTTTTTTACAATATTTAACTCCTGGACATGGCTCACCGTGGTGTTACCAATTTTGTCAAATTGCCATTTTTCTTCTTTTTCTTACTGCTACTACTTTTCCCTTTCCATGTCAAGATTGCTGTATAAACATTGAGACTTTCAAGAAATGTCTTGGTTTTCTCAACCCATTTTAATTCTAGGCAATTCCCATCATGGTATTTATGATTTTGTCTAATGACCTTCTTTTCCTACTTTATTGGTGCTGCTAACCCTTTCCATCCCTTTTATATTAAAATGATTTACTGCAATCAGTAACTATTCAATGTTAATCAACAGTGAAAGCTACCAATTGTAAATTTCAAACATATCACTTCTTTTTGTTTCTACTTTCATTAAATGACCTGACTTCAATAGCTGCATACTTTGACAGCACAATACTAACTTTAAAGGATACAAGTTGCAAAAGAAACAAACAAGACCACAAACAATTGCTAAATTTGTTACCATGGTTATATCATCTAGGAATACAAATTGTTATTGACTTACTTATTAGCACTCATTCAGCTGTTCTGAACTTAGCTTATTGATTTTAGTTTCACAAAATTAAAGATTCCAGTCCAGCCAACTAATGGAACCAATTGAAAACAATGAGTTTGGCACAAAGGCTATCTTCCTTCTTTGTCAATTACATAATTTGCTTTGCTTAAGATGCTACCTTACTTTGCAGGAAGAGAATGTTAACTTTTATGCAGGTGTCATATGAAAATATGACTACTGTAGACTTTTCACCTGGACTAGATACCATACAGATGTATACGCATTCACTAGGGCTTGTGCACCACATGAAACAAGACGATTTAGACACTCAGAAACGGGTAGCAAAGTGTACTTTCTCCTGAATTTTGTATCTTATTCACATCATTATTAGACTCAATGCCAGATTACATTTCATGATTTTCCTGACTTACTGGCCAGGAATCTCCGATGTTGAGGGCCTGCGGAATGGGTCCTGTTATCTTGCTCACAGAAACTCCCAAACTGCAGCATTATTGACATGCTGCAGTGTTTGGGGGGGAACAGGGTCGTGCCTGGTACCATTCCCGGAAACTGGGAGTATGCTGCTCCCATTCTCCAGGAAGGACGAGGTCTGTGTCAATGGACGCAGATTCCTGGCTTCTTAAGTGACCAGCACCCAGTAATGCTGCCGAAGCCTGAACAAAGAAGCGATGGTTGCGATGATGATCCCAGCCTGCAATGCCGTTCTCAGTGCTGGGATCGCACATGTGGCAAGGAGGTGTGTGACACCTCCTTCTGCATTTGCGTCTGCGATGGATAGATTTGCACAGGCACTTGTGTGCAAATTTACAAATCAGTCCATCTCTAAAATAGGCCCTAAGTCTGTAAAACTGTTTTGCAATGCAATAAGGTATTTTCATGTGTTACCTAAGATTGTAGGTCCTCTATTTCATAGGAAAATTTTATATTTTGGAAGGTGGCAGCCTTGGCCAAAAATAAAGTAGATGTCCTTCCATGGCCAGGGAACAGCCCGGATGCAAATCCAATTGAGAATCTTTGGGTAATTGTAAATAAAAAAGAAGATGATCACCACCAATACTGGCCTCATAGAATAACTTATCTGACTATGGCATAAGGATGAAGACATTAAAAGAAACTGTGAAACTATCATGAACCGTATCAAAATTAAAAACATCAAAGGTTATCATACATAGTATTAATACTTGTAAACAGTGTGCCAGTAAATGAGTTTTATTGAAAAAGTGTGACTTTGTTTTAAATTCCTTGTGTGTCTAATATTTTGCGTAACTCTGTACAAGTGATGTCATCTCCAGTAGTCAGTGTAACCTTGCAATGTAATTTTGTTGCATTATTGATGCAATAAGACCCATATTTAAGAAAAAAGATGCAATGTCTGTGGCATGCCAAATGGGCTAATTGTCGTGATTTGAGCAAAGGTGATACATGGATACATCTGTATATGTGCAATTATAATTCTTATTCAGTCCAATTGCAAATAAGAATGCAGTAATTGATCGGTGATTGCTTTAAACTTTGTTCCTGTGATGTTAACTGCAGATGTGATCTCTGGTGGCATATGGACATCTGACTGCCTGCAGCCGTCTCTGTACTGTAGTTAAACCACCTAATTTCCCCTATTATAAGGGCATGGTTGTGCCTTTATATTAAGGCTGAATCTAAAAAAACAGAGATCTCCCATAGGGAACTCCTGAGGGGGAGGCATGGTGTTTAAGGGGCTACACCTCAAAAGCTATTGGAGGTAATGAGCTGAAATTTGGAACGGGTGGGTAGAACCATGCCAAAACATACAAAATGAGGATTTGGGAGTAATCTAAAGTTCCAACTGTCAGTTTTTCTGACACTCTCAATTAGGACCACTTTTCTGCTGTTCTCTATGGGGGATTTTCGGCAAGGCATAAGTCAAGGTACAGGGCAAATTTAGATTTGTTTTTTTTTATTAGGTAGCTCTTGTTCCAGAGTGGGGCCTTTTGGGGTTCAGGTAATTGGGAAAGTTAAAAATGTTACACTATTACCTCATAAATCCGCCATTATAGAGATAGGAAGTTTCAACTTGTTCCGCAGCCTCAGTAGGAGCCACCAGCAGGTGTACTCATTGTGGCTTCACTTGGGTGCACCAAGATGGCTGTCCTCTGCAGGTGGTAGTGGGGGCTGGGACCAGGGGGAGGGAAGCTGGCGTTTGATGTGGTGGGACCCAGGGGGAGGTAGCGAGTGTTAGCAGCGGCTGAGACCCAGGAGAGAAAGCAGGAAGCAGTACGGCCGTAAGTGGTGACCGGCAGGCAGTATGACCAGGGGGAGGTAGCCTTGTAGAGGGGGGACCCCTTTATTGGGGGATCCCCAGCTCCCCAGGAATCCACAGCCTGGGCTGACTAGCGGTCAGGGTTAATGCTTCGGCTGGGGGGCCCGGTGAAAGGGCTCCCCTGGCTGTGGCATCAGCCCCTCACTAGAGAAAAGTCTGGTGCTGGTTCTGGAAAATACAGGGGAATCCTACTAATTTTTTCCCCTCAGAGCCCTGTACTGGTTGCGCTGAATACGGGGGACCCCTATGTAATTTGTCCCTCATATATATTGGCAACCAGGACTGGTTCTGATTTGCCTGTTGATGGTTGTGCTTAATATGGGGGACCCCTATGTTGTTTTTCCTCCATATTTTCACAAGCAGGAAAAGTGGTGAAAAGCCCGATGCTGGTTGTGTTGGCTTTTGTTTACATATTCAGAAGACAGTTGGGAGCTGATTAACTAGAGCACCATTTATCAGACACAGTGAGTTTTATCACTCGTTTTGAGAGATAAACCTCATTGATAAATAAGGCCCATACTTTCCTCTGTGCCTTTATTCTGCATCAACTAATGTTTTACTTTCAATCGATTCATCAGTGGTGTAACTACTGCCCCTGCAGATCCTGTGGTGGCTTGGGGACATGGAGGCTTGTGGGGCATGGTGGCTTGGGAGCTGCAGATTCCATGCGGACTTGCCATCAGCATGAAATCTGCTGAAAACGTCCCTCTAAAAATGGCCGCCGCCTAGGAGGAGACAGATTCTAAAGGTCCTACTGGACCTCTAGTGTATGTTAGGCCAGCTCCGCCACCGCCACCACATCGGACCACCCATTACGCATGCTCTCTGTGTGCCTGGCTGCCTGTGAGGAGAAGAGCTCAGCCAAAGAGGAGCAGCATAAATCACCTGCCTTAGGTACATGGGTGTGGTTGGGGACTCAACTACAGGGGACATGGCATATGGGCACAACTACAGTGGACATGGCATATGGGCTCAGCTACAAGGGGCATGGCATAGCAGCTACAGGGGGCATGGCATATGTGCTCAGCTACAAGGGGCTGTCCTTGGCTGTGTGCTTGGGATCATTGTCTTGCCTAAATGTCCACCCTCATTTCATCTTCAGCATCCTAGTAGATGGCAGCAGATTTTTATCAAGAATGTCTTGGTACATTTTTCCATTAACCCTTCATTTAACTATATGAATTATGCCAGTACCATATGCTGAAAAACTGCCCCACACCATGATGTTCCCACTTCCAAACTTCACTGTTGGTATGGTGTTTTTGGGGTGATGTGCAGTGCCATTTCTTCTCCAAATATGGTGTGTATTATGGTATCCAAAGAGTTCAATTTTGGTCTCATCTGACTAGACTATATTCTCCCAGTATTTCACAGGCTTGTACAAATGTTGTGCAGCAAACTTTAAACAAACTTCAAAATGCTTTTTCTTCAGCAATGGAGTCTTGCGTGGTGAGTGTGCATACAGGCCTTGGCCGTTGCGTGCATTACTTATTGTTTTCTTTGAAATAATTGTATCTGTTAATTCCAGGTCTTTCTGAAGCTCTTCACAAGTTGTCCTTGGCTCTTGGACAACTCTTCTGATAATTGTTTTCACTCCTCTGTCAGAAATGCTGCGAGGAGCACCTGGTCGTGGCCAGTTTATGGTGAAATAATGTTCTTTACACTTACGGATTATAGCCCCAAAAGTGCTCACTGGAACATTCAGAAGTTTAGAAATCCTTCTGTAACCAATGCTATCAGTGTGTTTTGCAACAACAAGGTTTCGAAGGTTTTGAGAGATCTTTGCTTTTACCTATGAGATGTTTCTTGTGTGATATCTTGGTAATGAGACACTTTTTATAGTCCATCAGTTGGGATTGAACCAGCTTATATTATTTTGCACTGACAAGGGACAAGATTGCTTTCTAATTTCTGACAGATTTCAGCTGGTGTCTTGGCTTTCCATGCCTTTTTGCACCTCCCTTTCTTCATGTGTTCAATACTTTTTCCCTGTGTCATTTCACATTATTACACATAACTTAATTTATGGACATCTATGGTTTGATTTCTTGCATGTGTGGATTGCATGGGCTATTGCTGACATTTGGTGAAATTTCATTACCATTGCCCCATTACATATATATTTACTGAGAAAAACGTTGATGTGTTCAACACTTATTTTACCCACTGTTTCCCCCTTAACTTTCCTTCTTGTTTCCCTTTGTCTCCCCCCTTCTTACTTCTTTACATTTTAATAATTATATGGTTAATTATCTTGCTAGACATAATTGACTTCTTTTGTTTAAATTAATATTCGCACAATTGAATTGATGCTTCTTTATAGTCCATTGCCATTATTACCTGCATAACTTGTCCAAATTTATTTATTAACATTTAGCGCTTTACAGAGAGAATATCTTACCATTCACATCTGTCCCTGCCCCAATGGAGCTTACAATCTATATTCTCTATCACATTCTCACACACATACACACTCTGGTCAATTGTGTCGAGAGCCAAATTAACCTACCAGTATATATTTGGAGTGTGGGAGGAAACCGGAGCACCCAGAGGAAACCCACACAAGAAAAGGGAGAATATGCAAACTCCGCACAGTTAGGGCCATAGTGGGAATCGAACCCATGACCTCAGTGCTGTAAGGCAGCAATGCTAACCATTACACCATCTGTGCTGCCCTAAAATGTGCCCCAAATTTGTATTTATTCTCAAGAATATACTGATGTTCTTCTACTTTAATTGCCACTTTCCAACATATATAATTGTACTGCTTGTACATATCACACATAATGTAATTTATCTATGATTATGATTGTTGTTTACTCTATGTAAAAAACAAATAAAATAGATAAAAAAATATGATCTTGTATTTATAATATATTGTGTGCTGAGGTACTGTATATCACATTTTACTTAGTAATCTGCAAAAGTTTGGGCAATTTTGCTGGTATTCATCAGTGAACTTATGTACCCCCCCATCCAACCAAAAAATAACATTTACAAAACTGTTAAATAAACAAACATTTTTATCTTGTACTTATATTGTGTGCAGATCTTTATCACAGTTTACCTTGGAATCTGCAAAGGTTTGATTTACTGCGCTGATATTTGTCATGGAACTTATCTACCCATACCCCCCCCAAAAAAAAAACTCCAAGACTTTTAATAAAAACACACACAAAAATAAATATGTATCTTGTACTTAAATTGTGCGCTGAGTAAAATCACAATTTACTTAGGAAGCTGCAAATGTTTGGGCTACTACCATGGTTTTTTATTTATGTGAATTGCAAGGTATAGTATCAGTCCCCTTTCCTCTATCTCACTGTGTGTAATAATAACATACTATTTACTTGTAATGTAATTGTAATATCAGACTATATTAAATTTAGTGATGGATCTATGGGTCAGGATGATCATTACAGTTCTAGCAAGTATTATCCTGGTTCCCACAGCCTCTAGGAATGGCAGAGACTTGTATAAAAGAACACTGAAAATAACAGAAATGGGGCTTGTAACAACTTACAGTATGTATTAAAATGACAGTTGTCTGGCAATTTCTGTACAATTTTGCATCTATCGCATATGTCCCATTGCAACTAGTTGGAAAATTGTTGTTTAAAACATAATTGGAGGCTATTACATTTCCCCTTAGATATTTTCATTATTAGATCACAGAACAATTAGACGCTGCTGTTGCTGCTATGCAGTGAATCTGACAATTCCTAATAGTCCATGCATCATAAATAGTATGATTAAATTAAAATATCATTATTTAATGAGTAAATGTTGATCTTTGCTTTTGCTGGCATACCATATATATATAAATATTAGAGATGTGGGGTCCAGATTTCTGAATCCGAACACACTTGAATTTAGGGGTTCAGAGTAGAACCGGGACAAGGTTTGGATCTGTTGCCGGTTAGAAACCTCGGATTTAAAAAACAAACTCAGGTTTTGAATTTGTAAATGTTAGCTGTTTTTATTGATTTTTATCAATTTATTTTTGTTTTTTAAATCGATTTTTATTGATTTTATCTGAATCCAAAACCAAAACACTTGAGGGTGGTTTTGCAAAACCAAAACATGAAGATGAATCCAGATCCAAAACCAAAATATGGGGTTCAGCGCACATCTCTAGTAGCAACCCTGGCACTAGTACTACTAGTAATTCAAAATTTTCTACTAGTGGAAACAAAGTTCAGGTGGGAAGAAGAAAGTTTAAGCAAGTCCATTCCAAGTCACATAAATCTTGCTCAATGTCAACACAGTCATGCATCTTGTGCAACTTCCCAAGCACTAGCTTCTCACTCTAAGTATAGTACTAATAGTGAGACTGATACCATATCCATAACTGACAGCAATAACACTAATGCTTAAGCACAAATTGTTCACAGAAGAATCCAGAAGATTTTTCAAGTGTGTATTTGTGTGGCATGTGTGTGTCAGAAGTTCTGAGCAGCACCCTCCTACAAATTCTAAACAATCTGAAAATGGGAGGATAAGTAGAAATTATGAAGATATACAAATAGAGGATGGGACGTTAGATGGTGATAATTTTGTGTATCTGGCAATGATTACTGTGATTATGGTGATGAATGCCTCAAAGTAATGGAGCATCCAGTGGCCTAACCTTGGTGTGGAATTATTTCTACCACAACTCAGATAATGTTTGCCAAACCATCTGTAGGCTTTGTGATACCAAAATAAGTTGAGGTAGGAATGTTAACCTTTCAGGAACCTCCTTGTTAAAAAGTGATTTGTAGTATAATCATTCAATGTTTTCATCCCAAAAAGTGAAATCATGTGCAATAAGCAATCCAGGAACAGCTACCAACAGCGTGGATAAAATCTTCATGCAATCTTCACTGCCAATATCCTCATTATTGGCCCTCTCAGAAATGATAAAATAGTAATATATCATTGTATAAAATGCAATATGACTCATGTAATACAATCTATAATTCCCAAGAAGAATATCTGGGCATTAGGACAACTGCTGTTGGGTGTAGATTATCAACTAAGAAAGGGCACCAGAGTATGCCTAATTTCCATCAATTGTTTGTCAAACATTCATTAGAAAGAAGAAGCAAATATGACAGCCACCATCCTGTTGCATAGAGTATCATTCATGCCATGGCAACAATTTTAACAGTTGATTTGCAATAAACGCAACAGGTTTCAGCCAATTAGGAGAGGTCATGTGCTCACACTACCAATTTCCACCTTGTTTTCATTTCTCTCAAAAAGCAATCCCACAGTGATACAGGGAGGTAAAAGCCAGAGTCATTACTCCCCTTAAAAAGAACATTGTACCCACTATCCACTTCACTACAGATATGAGGACAAGCAGCAGTGTCAAAACAAAAGACATCATGACCATGAAAGCCCCTCAGCAGCAACACCAGTTGTAGCAGAATCATCATTTTCATCATCCTTTTTCTGTCAGCACAACAGTACTAGTGCACAACACCAACTCATTCACAGGCAAGTTACTTTAGGTATTGCTGGCTTCACAAAGACACATATTAGTGTAAACTTGTTGCATAAACTTCATAATTATATTTTCAAATCAAATGGCTCACCCCACTAAAACTCTCCTCTGAATAACAGAGCCAACCTTTTGCATGCAATTCAGATGTGCAATTTTAAAAACATTCCATGCTATGGTGACACAATAAACTTGGCAGTTCAGAATTTCCACAAAAAGAGAGCTCTGTGCTAGAGATGCTCTACATGTCCCGTAAAATGTTGGGACATTTTCAGCATTCACCAATGACATGTAAAAAACTGCAAAAGCAAGAATGGTGACTGACACCTGTTGGATTACACTATTCCTTACCACTCCCAGCACATTGGGATATACAGTACCTCCAACAGAGGAATAGGGGTAGGAGGATCTGCTTGCTGCAAAGCATTGTGTTAATTAATGGCATTATCAGCAACTACCACTTTGTCTCCACATGTCATGGTATTCAGGAGGTTACCTGTGATCTCTGCAGCCTGGTTTTAACTTTATTATTCCAAACAGGAACAATAACTGTGCTTATTTACTATTCATATACTCAGTTTTGTTACATAGTCTGCTATGTTAAGATGACCTTTAGGTTATTACTAATTATCCAAGCAATGAGGATCTAATAGCTTTATATCCAGACATTTTTTATTTGGAAAAACAGTTTGTGGACATTTGCTAATTGGTCATATGAAAAGTATGTTTAAATAATCACCAGAGGCATAACTAGGGTAAGATGAAAATTTTTTCCCCCCAACTGTATGCCAAAATTGGGCATGGCCACTGAAAATGGGGGCGTGTCAACAAGACACGCCACAGTTCCTCATCACTCGGGGAACATTCCTTTCCATTACAGTTTGAATTCCAGGTATGACTGAATTTTAGATTATGGAGAATGTGAAGTAGCTTGATATAGTTAGAATTCACAGGCTTTCACTATAGTAGCAGGTGGCTCCATTGGTAATGTGACTGACTGCAAAGCATGAGTTGCTAAGTTTGCATCATAAATATGACTATATTTTAGATTAATAAGAATGTGAAGTAGATTGATATAATTATAATTCACAGGCTTCAATCGTAATAGCAGATGGCTCTTTGGCAAGCTATCTGACTGCAAAGCATGAAGTGACAGGTTCTATTCCCAACTATTACTGTATTTTAAATTAAGGAGAACATTAAGTAGGTTGATATAGTTAGAATGGCTCTATTGGTAAGGTGACTAACTGCAAATCATGAGGTGCTAAGTTCAAATTCTAGGTATGACTATATTTTAGATTAATAAGAATGTAAAGTAACTTCACAGCCTTCCCTTGTAATGGCAGATGGCTCACTGTTAAGCTGTCTGACTGCAAAGTATGAAGTGATAGGTTTGATACCCAACTATGACTGTATTTTGAAATGTGAATATGACTGAAGAGGAGGAGATGCCAGGTCTCACAGAGCAGGAAGCTACATTGCCAAGGGATGTTTATTCTATAACATCAACGGATATGCTGCCCTGGCCGGTGGCACCCAGAGCACTTGCACTGCTCGATCCCCCCTTATTTTGCCACATATCATCACAGCACTTCCCTACTGTATCATATTATGTCCTTTATATGTGTAAAACATTTAATTGCTTGTGTGTTAATACATTTTACATTGGGATTGATACAGTTTGGCATTATTTTTCTACAATGGTTTGATCACCATGGGGGTACATACTTAAGCAGTTCTGCCTTATATGCAATATTGTTTCAACTTTATTTGTTACCCTCGGCGCTTCAGCTTTATATACCATACCTTTATCAATGTCAATAGAATTTCTTTTGCAATGAACATGTCTGCTTTTGGGATGAAGATCTGCATCCCCTACAAGCTTAGTAATTGCAGACACTTTAATTCATGCTAAGCCAATGCAGGGGAGTGAGGAAGGGAATGGAGAAATACAGTCAAAAAATTAGAAGGCTGCCCTGGAGTCTGGACAACCATTTTTAATCTTCTTCTTGTCAAGAATGTGTAGAAGTTGTCCAGGATGGGTTGGGTATGAACTATTGAAGGTCAAAATGTTGACATACCTCATGGTGACATGAGAACATCAACATTAATCATGTTGACAAGAGAATGCCAACATGGTAATGTCACCGTTGACCATGTTGCCATTCATCATGTAGACAGTGATAAAATGTTGACATGTTAGAATGTTGCCATTTAATCCTGATGGCTGGGTGTCTTACCTTCTCCTGGCAGCTGCAGGGTCTCCAGTGGTGTCTTCTGGGTCCCGCTGGTCATGTGACCATCACTTCCGGGTCAGAGCTCTGATTGTACAGCATTCCAGTAAGTATTGCTTCTCTATTTCTAACCTTAATCCCTAACTCTCCTTCTAGTGCCTAACCCTGACCTACCCTGCAGTCTAACCCTTATGTCGACAGTCTTACAATGTCTACAGTTTGCCTGTTGACATTTTAACAATGTTGACAGCATAACTGTTGTCATTGTGGTGTTGAAATTATGAATGTTGACATTGTTACTGTAGACCTTTTGACTACCTTCCACATAGCAACCAATCAGCTTCTACCTATCATTTTTACAGAATGTACTTGATAAATGCTCTTATAAGATCAAACTATTGGTGATTAAATTGCACATCACCAACATGTTTGGTAATGATGCAGTACTATTCACTCCCATAAGGTCCTCACACACCGCTAAGGCCTTTATTCTTGATGCAGTCTTTTCAACATCATCAGTATCTACTTTTTAAAAGTAAATGTCCTTTAAATCTGCCATTATTTAATTCATAAGTGTGTTTCACAAAATGACTATGCTTCTATTCTATTGTATTCTATAGTTGTCATATCTGATATTAAACTGCTGTGTTGTACTGCCGCTCTAATGATATTAATATTATTAAAACAGGATAATCAAAGCTATACATTTTATGATTTTACCTGATTTTTTACCATGATGTAAACTGCTTTAAACCTATGGAGACTTACGAGCAGGACAGACATCTTCCAATCTCTCTACCGCAGTCTTAGGCAAGCAGCAGAAACTGACACTGTGCACATGAAAGATTTCAACAAAATGGCAAGGATATAACTGGCAGGGACAGCAATTACTGCAACTGCTGTCCCTGCTTGTTTTCCATAGTACATAATGGGGATATTTTCATTAAAAAATAAAATAAACTGTTGCAATATGGTACCATAATAATTGTGGCAGTTCTGTGATTATTAATACATAGTTCACTTATTAACAAAAATAGTACCTTCAAGTTAATTGTGAAAAGATAGGTACTAAATATTAGAGATGTGCGCCGACCCCCGTATTTTGGTTTTGGTTTTGGATTTGTAACTCCCCTGGTTTCGGATCTGGATCTGGTTTTGGATTTTTTTTCTTTGGTGTTTTGTTTTTTGTTTAGGATCTGTATTTTTTCAAAAAAATTATATAAACAGCTAAAACCACATAATTTGGGCCTGTTTTTGTTCCTACAGTATTATTATTCTTAATAACAATCATTTTCAGGCATTTCCATGCATTTTTAACAACCTCACAGCTCACAATATTGATTTCACTATTTTTCACCAATATATGCCAAAGGCTGCAGGGAGCTGGCTGGCTATAGTAAGCGACAGAGCAGCAGCACAAACACACGGCAGTTTAAAAAAAATAGGACATCTATGAAACAGTGCCACACAGCAGTGGCAGACAGGATGGCAGTTTAATAAACTATAATAATGTCAGTCAGCAATGTCCGAAATTGTGCAAAATTGAAAGAAAAGAGGTTCAAGATGGAATTGTCGCTCCCACCCAATCTTATGTGGTATATTAATAAGGACATGCACAGTTTAACAAACCAAGCACTTTAGCGACTAGGACTGACACTTTTGTGGCTGAACTCCTTGGTTTGTTTGGGCCCCCACAAAACAATTTTTGGAAGCACTACCTTCAATTATTAAGAAGGAGGTTGATGATGAGGGTGTTGGTTTTGCAGATTGCATGTGTACACAAACATCCTCCGCTGCAAAATCCTCATCATCATCAACATCCTCATTATCCTTGTTGTTATCGCCAACTACTGTACATAAATATCTTCCTCATCCTCCTGCTGCAATTCCACAGAAGCATCCTCAATTTCTATGTCAGCATGTTGACTTGTGCTGCTCATCCCCACATTTGCAGAGGGCACACAAATGGTGGAAGGAGGGTCCTCTTAAAGTACAGTATTAGAAAGGTCAGGCTCACACATGGCAACTGCGGACACTCTTGGACTCTCCTCTGGGATTTGTGATTTTTCTGAGCACACAGTTGGTTCTGGTGTCTTACTCGTCTTAACAAGTTTAATTTTTTTTGTATTTCCCCTACAAGCAGAAGGGCTTAAATCATCATTAGAACCACCAGTCATAAAAAAATGCCACGGCCTTATCCTTTCCTTGCCACTTTGTGTAGTGAATGGCATATTGCCATTTTTTTGTTTCTCTATAGCTTAAACTTAGCATTAGATATTTTTTTTTATACATAGTAAAAGTTGATTTTTTTACATGGCCTGACTTAAGCCCTGGTGCATAGGCCTTCATAGATGACATTGACGGCCTTGCATCCTCATCATGACTGCTGCCAGTAGCTACAAGACTGGTATGTGGATCCTGTTCTCCTGTCATGTGACTGTCCTCCATACTCAGTGCGGTCTTAAAGCAGTGTCACCAAGCAATTATAATGGAGCTAAGTTGCGGCTAACGCACACAACCAACCACACAAACAAAAAATTGTTTTTATATTTTTCACACTGGGGGGGAATCAGCAACAGCCCATTGATAAATGAGACATAGGCAGCACAGCACCCCTGCACACCTGTGTTGCTATTAAGTGTGGCTAACACGCACACACAAAAAATAGTTTTTATTTTTTCACACTGGTGGTGAAGAGCACCCCTGACAGAGGCAGCAGCCCCATGTTAAATTACACAGGCAGCACAGCATCCCTGCACACCTATGTTGCTGATAAGTGTGGCTAACATGCAAACACACACAGAAATAAAATACTTTATTTTTTCACAATGGGGGAGCAGAGCACCCCTGATGGACTGAGCACCCCCTGGACAACACTGCAGCACAGCCATCCAGCCCCTGTGGACAACAGCCAGCCAGCCCCTATGGACAGGACAACAGCCAGTCAGCCCCTATATGGACAACAGCCAGCCCCACCCCATATGGACAGGACAACAGCCAGGCAGACCCTATATATGGACAACAGCCAGCCCCACCCAATATGGACATAAGCAGCCAGCCTCGCCCCCTATGATAAGCAGCCAGCCCCTAAGTAACAATGACAACAGTAGCCAGACCCTATGCACAGCATCAGCAGCAGCACATTCACAGCCCCCTCTCTCTTCATTCTACACAGCCGGAATGAAAAATGGCGGCAATCGCTGGACCTTTTATACAATCCAAAACCCACGAGAATCCAACAGTGGGATGATGACATTTTGCCTCGTTTTGAGATCCGAGTTATCCGGGAAAACCCGAACTGGGTCGGATCCAACTCGGATCTGCAAAGTTCAGTTGGGTTCGGATCTCTCAAATCCCAACCCGCTCATCTCTACTAAATATAGGTTATTTTTTTCTGTATGTTAGATAATAATATAAGTAACAAAAAACAAATTATAGAATGTTCAATATAGTCATTGATTTTTAAACATACAAATGTGGTTCTTATACACAAGTGGAACAGAAGCTAAACATAATTTTAATTATCTTTAATCATTTATAGAGAGAGGAAAAAAGGGAAAGACAATGATTGGACTATAATGGAAGTAGTACTTTTCAAATGCATGTACATCTTATCCATTGCAAATACAGTGCTTAAAAAAGATATTGGTGACAACATCACAGCTGTCTAATAACACTAATAAATAATTTTCCTGCTGCGTTATATGAGAATTATCTATGCTGAGTTTGTGTCAGCAGTGTGATCAGGAGCAGACAGGTTGTGTGACGGCAACAATTCAGGAAACTATTGTAATGACCTTCAACCCATATAATTAGTTTATATAACATAAATTGCACCATGTCACATAAAAGTTATGCTGTTGTGTCTGCTAACAGTGTAACACAGTTTGCTTTTGTATATTTTATTTGCTTGTGTTAAATTCTTGATGTTCTTCATTCCTAATGATGGCATTTTATTCTGTGGTGGATAAATGAAAATATACAGTAATTGTCTCAACAATGGCTATACATCAATTGATAAAAAAAATCAAGATGATGTGCATTAACTTGTTTTCAGATGCAGCACATTTAGCTGTTGTGTATGTCAATTTATGTTGCAGTAAACAAGAAATAGGAACAACTCAAGTTAAATAAATGACTTTTAGGATTACATTGCAGAAAAATATTTAGTTAAATACCCCATTTTGCTTATATGCTTCATCGTTTTTAAGACATTCTCTATGATAGTTAATGGCACACTAAACTACTGTAAAAATCTTTTTTTTGTTTCTTTCACTGTAAACTTATATGTACGCAAAACACCCCAGGCTTTGCACTTAGTACTAATGCTGCTTTAAATGTTTAAATTAAAACTGCCAAGAAGTGATAGCCTGCAAAACCTGCCACTTCAAATATACTGTATAGTATACTCATTGGTGTTACAAGGTCTGAACCAGGGGTTCTCCATTTCCCAAACACAGTACCACCAACATGTCATTTTTTATAATCATGCACAGGTGAGTTGATCTGTTTTAATGTATCAGCAATAATCCCACCTGTTTCCACAGACAGAATTCCTCAAAACATGACGTGAGGAAAACTTAAGGTTGGTAACCACTGGTCTAAATCAACCAAACTTTTTTTAAAAAGCAGGCAAATATAAAATCCCATATATTTTTCTCAACAGATATAATGGTCTAATTTTTGTAATACTTGTATATTGTTATTTCCAAAGTAGTTTCAGAAGATTGTTTACAGATAGGGGCATATTCAGTTAGGTGCAAGGTTAAGCTATGGGTTTCATGCCCAAAGCTACATTATTCAAATATTCAGCATTCTCCCCATGCAGTAAACCCTGGGGTAACACATGGTAACCCATAGTTTACGCAGAAAATGCTGGATTCTTTGGGTTTCCCTACACATGAAACCCCAGAGGCTGCATTTAATGCAAATTTTTCCTCGCAGATCTTGTGGCTGCGAGGAAAAATCATGATTGCATGCGGGGGTGCAGGACTTAATTGAAGGTCCAAGCTGCCAATTAGCTACCCCACAGCTAATTGGATATACCCCTTAAGGTGCATACACACGTCAGGGCCGTAGCTAGGGTAGTGCGGCCGGTACCATCGCAAAGGGCAAAACAGGTCAGGGGGCGCTGTTTGGGCCTGTCAAATGTATGTTTATTATCATTTCTACTTATTTCATGCCCAGCATCTCCTGGCCTCCCCTATCTTTTCCCTGGCCCTTCCCCGTGAGGCCATTCCCCTTTATTGGGTGCCTTATGTTCCTTTAAAAAATGAGAGGGGGCGCCAATGCTCTTTCTGGCACATGGCACCAAAAAGTCTAGTTACGGCTCTGACACATGTAAAGATTTTCTGTCCAACCATCCAACTACTTGACTGGTTGGAATGAAAATCTGGTAAGGTATGAAAGCAAATGACAATCAGCAATTTTCTCCCAAATGCCAGAAAATGGACAAAAACTGTTGTTTGAAAAAATTGTTTAGATCAAACAGTTAACAAACTTGTCTGACGTCCATTTTCATCTGTTTTCTGGCATTTAGGAGCAAATTGCTGATCATCAGTTACTCCCATATGTCACCAGATTTTCATTCCAACCAATCAACTAGTTGGATGGTTGGACAGAAAATATTTACGTGTGTACCCAGCTTTAGAATACCGCAAATCTGAAACTCAAAATTGAAAAAACTCCAACATGTGGGATATGCAATGATATGTATTGCAAAGTACAAAATGCTTTAGGAGCAGTGTTCTACACACATTTCCAAAATCAGAATAGAGTAGTTAGGATAGGTGAGATTGCTCATGTTGCATTCTGCTTGTGTAATCATAACATAAAGAAAAAATATATACACACTTCCATCCAAACTTCTTTCCTTGCCAATTTATTTAAATGGACTTAAATATTAATAAATAAGAACAGGCGATACTATATGCTACCCTGAAAATCTTAATCAGCCCAAAGATACAGCCTAGACTGGTCATTACTAATACAGTAATTTTGTGACAATGACAGTAAAAACCATCAAAAGGCTAGGCAGACTGGGCTGCTTCCCACTAAAACAAGGAAGCCCTTCAAAGTGGGCTCCATGGGTTTATCTATAATAGGTGCAGGGTTTGCAGTGCACTGGGTTCAGCATAAGCCACACCACTCACACTGCAACTATATATTCTGGTGCAGACGCCATGTTCCCGGGAATTCAGTGCATGCAGTAGACTCTGGCACAGTGTCTACTCGGTGGAAGTCATTAAAGCCCGTAGTGAGTTCTTCTCCTCTGTGTGCCAAAATCTTATCCAAAAGGGTGCATATTTGCCCTACTGTTCCCATTCTCACCTGAGGCTTTATAATGGCTCCTCTTAAAATGATTTCACCACTGCCGCTGATACCACTACCTACTTATGGAATTACAAGACTCTGCCTCACTGGATGATTCAACCTCCTCTGACATAGCTGCAGGTTAACCCCTGATTTTTTTCATGGCATAGTCCGCTCTCCCTTTCTTCAAACATGTCACACTCATTCTACAGGTTTATTAGATGGTTCATCTTTGTTGCTGATACTTTTCTGGTACTCCAAATTTAATTTTCCACCTAAAGTGCTGGGTTCAGTTAGGAAATATGCTGCTGAAGTTATGATTTGGTTCCCTCCACTTGTGCTGATAGGAAGTCCTTGTTAGTGAAATATTGTAGTATTTTTTCTGCATTTATAATGTTTTGTTGTGTAATCTCCTTGTTTGTCTCTTCCCTTTTGTTTTCCAGATACATCCCCTCACCTGTATTCTCTTTATTGCATGATTATTTATGTTCCTACTCAATTTGATTTTATTCTCCTTTTATTATGTACTTACCTTTAATTATTTTAGTATCTGATTGCACTTGAACCATATCCCAATTGACAGTCAGAACATGGAAAATAGGGGGTTTTAAAAATAACTTGATAAATTTGAAAGAGATGAATGTTAACCCGGTCTTTATACAGAAATTTCATTTAGTCCATTCTCAGATTTCTAAACTTAACATGTTGGGTCGGAAAGAAATTTCCTCTATCCATTCAACTCCAAGTCTTAAGGGGAAGCTTTATTGGCTAGACATTCATTGCCTGTGTCTGCCATATCTTCTATTATTGACCCTGAGGGCAGATACAGTCAGGTGCATAAATATTGGGACATTGACAGAATTTTCATATTTTGGCCTCTATTCACCACCACAATGGCTTTGAAATGAAACAAACAATATGTGCTTTAACTGCAGACTTTCAGATTTAATTTGAGGGTAATTACATCCAAATCAGGTGAACGGTGTAGGAATTACAACGGTTTCTATATGTGCCTCCCACTTTTTAAGGGGCCAAAAGTAATGGGACAAACTAAACAATCAAAAATCTAACATTCACTTTTTAATACTTTGTTGCAAATCCTTTGCAGGTAATTACAGCCTGAAGTCTGGAATGCATAGACATCTCCAGATGCTGGGCTTCATCCCTGGTGATGCACTGCCAGGCCTCTACTGCAAATGTCTTCAGTTCCTACTTGTTCTTGGGGCATTTTCCCTTCAGTTTTGTCTTCATCAAGTGAAATGCATGCTCAATTGGATTCAGGTCAGGGGATTGACTTGGCCATTGCATAACATTCCACTTTTTAGCCTTAAAAAACTCTTTGGTTGCTTTTGCAGTATGATTCGGGTCATTGTCAATCTGCACTGTGAAGCGCCGTCCAATGAGTTCTGAAGCATTTGACTGAATATGAGCATATAATATTGCCTGAAACACTTCAGAATTCATTCTGCTGCTTTTGTCAGCAGTCACATAATCAATAACTACAAGGGAACCAGTTCCATTGGCAGCCATACATGCCCAGGCCATGACACTACCACCACCATGCTTCACTGATGAGGTGGTATGTTTTGGATCATGAGCAGTTCCTTTCCTTCTTCATACTCTTCTCTTCCCATCACTCTGGTACAAGTTGATCTTTGTCTTATCTGTCTATAGGATATTGTTCCAGAACTGTAATGGCTTTTTTAGATGTTGTTTGTCAAATTCTAATCTGGTCTTCCTGTTTTTGAGGCTCACCAATGGTTTACATCTTGTGGTGAACCCTCTATATTCACTCTTGTGAAGTCTTCTATTGATAGTTGACTTTGCGCATATACACCTACCTCCTGGAGAGTGTTCTTGATTTGGCCAACTGTTGTGAAGGGGTTTTTCTTCACCAGGGAAATAATTCTTCTGTCATCCACCACAGTTGTTTTCAGTGGTCTTCCGGGTCTTTTGGTGTTGCTGAGCTCTCCGATGCATTCTTTCTTTTTAAGAATGTTCAAACAGTTGATTTGGCCACACCTAATGTTTTTGCTATCTCTCTGATGGGTTTGTATTGATTTTTCAGCCTAATGATGGCTTGATTCACTGATAGTGACAGCTCTTTGGATCTCATATTGAGAGTCGACAGCAACTGATTCCAAATGCAAATGTCACACCTAGAATCAACTCCAGACCTATTACCTGCTTAATTGATAATGAAATAATGAGGGAATAGCCCACACCTGTCCATGAAATAGCTTTTGAGTTGATAGTCCCATTACTTTTGGCCCCTTAAAAAGTGGGAGGCACATATAGAAACCGTTGTAATTCCTACACCGTTTACCTGATTTTGATGTAATTATCCTTAAATTAAATCTGAAAGTCTGCAGTTAAAGCACATCTTGTTTGTTTCATTTCAAAGCCATTGTGGTGGTGAATAGCAGCCAAAATATGAAAATTCTGTCAATGTCCCAATATTTATGCACCTGACTGTATATCATCCTAGAGATAAACATTTTTTATATAACTTATGTGTCATGCAATTTCTATTAGGGATGTGCACTGACCCCCGTGTTTTGGTTTTTGTTATGATTCTGTATCTCCTCGTGATTTGGTTTTGCCAAACCCACCCCTTGCATGTCTTGGTTTTGGTTTTGGATCTGTATTTTTTCTAAAAAATTCATAATAACAGCTAAAATCAAATACTGTGTGACTATTTTTGTTCCTACAGTATTATTAACCTCAACAACATTTATTCCAGTCATTTCCAGTCAATTGAGACCACCTCACAGCTCACAATATTGATTTAATCTAGTTTAGGGCCAAAAGGTTGCATCCAGCTAGCTGGCTGACTAAGCTAAGTGACAGCAGTGGGTGGCACTAACATGTGGCAGTTCAGCTTCCAACATGGCACAAAGTGGCATTGCAGAGGTAGACAGGATGGCAGTTTAATAAACTATATGACCCCTAGGAATTTAAAAACTAAGAATGTTTTCCTTAACTAGGTCAGAGGCCCGACGGAATTGGAATTGTTTTTATGGACTGAAGACAGGGAAAGGACGGAAGGATTTATTAGTTTTTAAATTATTTATTTTAATGTTTTGATTCTTAAAAAAAGTTATGAGGGAAGATCAATATAGGATCAAGTTCTTCAGTTCCTAAAAGACATCTCTGATCTGGAGGAGGTTTCTTAATTTTTTTATACATCTAATAGAAATGAGGTGGCCTTGTTTGTGAAGGTGCTGCTTGAACATACTGTAAACAGAAGTTTATTTTGTACACAGGGAGGTTGTTAGGCTTAATGGATCCAAGACTTGCTGTTTACATCAGATGAAAGCAGCCTGTAGTTCTCTGGCTGTACTAGAACTCACAGCATCTGTGATGTTTGCTGGGCCTACTGGAAGTTATTTGTCAACAACAAGTGGCATGCTTCAGGTTACCTCAGCCTGCTTTACACACTGTATGTACCATGTAAATATGTATGTATGTGACCAATATAAACAACTAGTTTTTGTATTAAACATATTTGCACTTTATTGCACACATCCTGGCAGGAAGTTGCTTTGTGCTGCTGCTCATATTTGCCCAACCCATCAACTTGGTGGTTCAGAATATTTTTTCAATGAAAGGGGCATACAGGAGATGCTGTCTGTGGCCATTACAATTTCTGGACATTCATAAATGATAAAATTAAAAATGTCAGACAGCAATGCCCCAAACAGCACATAATGCAAAGAAAAGAGATGCAAGATGGAATTGTCATTGGGCCCTCCCACCAACTCTTATACTTTATATATGAAAAAGGACATTCACGGTTTAACAAACCAATCACTTCAGCGATAGGGATTGACACTTGTAGCTGAAATTATTGGTTCACAAAACAAGCTGCCAATGCACGGTGAACATTGGTGGCAATGATCCCATACACAACCTGGCTTTACAACATAGGTAAGATCAGATGTCATCATCATCGACCCCGCTGGAATCCACCATTACAGATGCCTCTGTATTTTTTGAACTTAATTACTGGTAAAGGTCTTCCTCATGGAATTTGTAATTCATTTTAATCCTCTTTTCCACATTTTGGAGAAGTAACCTCCTGTGCCGATCATTGACAAGGTTCCTGGCTGCGCTGAAAACTCATTCATAGTACACACTGGAGGGTGGGCAACTAAAGTATAGCAAAGCCAGTTTGTGTAAGGGACTCCAAATTGCCTCTTTTTCCTGCCAGTAGTTAAACAGTCTGTCTGACATGCCTATTTGACTGCTATCCCTAAAATAATCATCCACCATTCTCTGAATAATGACCGTATCAGAGAAAGTTAGGGTAGACATGTCACTAATTGTAGACAGTTATTTTAGACCCATCCAGATGTCATTAGGTTTTGCTGACTGATCTGTATCTGCAGCAGTGGGTCTCTTAGGAAAATGTAGTTTTTTTCCTGGCAGCCACTAGAAATTGAAGGAGGAGATGTTGTCATGTCACATGCTGCTTGTGTTGACAATTGTTTCACCAATAGCTCTTTGCATCTATTCAGATTTGTGTCCATCAGAAAGAAAGACACAAGGTATGACTTAAACGTAGGATCAAGTATGGTTGCCAAAATATAGTGATCTGATTTCAAGAGATTGATGACCCTTGGATCTTGGCAAAGGGCTTGAAGTCCGACATACTTAGCAGAATTACTCTATTTCTCTTCCTCCTTCAGTTTCTCCAGCTGCTTTTACAAAAGCCTGATTAAGGGAATGACCTGGCTCAAGTTGGCAGTGTCTGAACTAACTTCACATGTGGCAAGTTCAAAGGGTTTGATAATCTTGCACTAATGGAAATGATTCTCCACTGTGCTTGACTAAGGTGCATTCCTGCTCCTTACCCTATGTCATAGGCCATTGTGTAGCCTTGGATGGCCTTTTGCTGCTTCTCCATCCACTGAAGCATATAGAGGGTAGAATGCCAACTAGTTACTACCTCTTTCTACTTGCTGGTGCTGCAATCTTTGACACACAGTTGCTGAATGTAAAAAATGTCCTGAAATCTTTTGGGCTACTGAGAGCATCTCCTGCATGCTCCTGTCATTTTTTTAAAAAATGTTGCACCACCAAATTAATTGTGTAAGCAAAACATGGGACATGTTTGAATTTGCCCAGATGTAATGCGCTCACAATATTTGTGACATTCTCAGAAATCACAAATCCCAAGGAGTGTCCAAGTAGGGTAAGCCATATTTTAATGATTTCCCTGAGATTTTCTAAGAGGTTCTCAGCAGTATGCCTCTTAGTGAAACTAGTGATACACAGAGTAGCCTGCCTTTGAATGAGCTGGCATTTGTTAGATGCTGCTGTTTGCACTGTTCAAGGCAATACATCTACCCAGTGGGCTGTCACAGTCATGTAATCTTTAGTTTGCCCTGTCTCGCTTGTCCACATATCTGTGATAATGGTACAATGACATTTCGGAGGACACTAATAAGGTTTTTTTTTATGTCCTTGTATAGAATGGGAATTGCTGTTCTAGTGAAGTGGAATCTAGAAGGGACATTGTAGTGGGGACACTGAACCTCAATTAACTGTCTAAAACCCAGTGCAATAATGGTGGATACCGGATGCACATCTAATACCAGTATAACTTTTATGGCATCAGTAATCCGCTGTGCAACTGGGTGACATACTTGTTCCCCCATGCAAAGGATTGTTTGACAGCAAATTGTTTTGTTAAACTACTTAAAGCAGTCTTCTTCCTGGTCCTCTCCTGGGATAAAGATCCACTCACAGCAGCAACAGGTGTAGCACTCAAGGATCCTTCTGAGGTATCACGGATAGGGGAGGAGCCAGTCATGCTTATGAAATGGGATGCAGCAGGACTACTTCTGATCATAATTGAGGATGTTGATGATACAGGTGTTGGTGGTGGAGATTGCAGGTGCTTGGATCTAACAGAGAGAAGGGAGCAGCAAGGTGATGCTGGACTGATTGTTACGTTTCTAGACAAAGTGTCTAAATTTTGCAAACACTTTGAAATTTGATTAATGTGCTGCATGTGACATAACAAGGATGAGGTTCCTAGATGGTTAAGGGTCTTACCACTATTAACTCTTGCTTGGCAAACGTTACAGATGGCTTGACAACTGTTGTGCGGATTTGGGTGGAAATAATTCCACACATAAGAAGTGGATTTTTTTGTCTTTTGCCCCGACATGACAATTAGCTTTTTCATACCATGGGCAACAACTGTTGCCTGATTTACACAAACAACATCCTTAGCATCAACATCCTCATCATCCTTGTTAGAGCCAACTACAGAAATATCCTCCTAATCCTCCTGGTGCAATTCAACAAAAGTATCCTTGATTTCTACATCAGCATGTTGACTTGTGCTGCTCATCCCCACATTTGCAGAGGGCACTCAAATGGTGGAAGGAGGATCCTCTTCAAGTACAGTATTAAAAATGTCAGGCTCACACATAGCAACCACGGACAAACTTGGACTCTCCCCGGGGATCTGTGACTTTTCTATGCACACAGTTGGTTCATGTGCCTTAGCAATTAAAATTTTTTAACACTTCTACAGGGAGATACAGAACCACCATTCATAAATAAAGGCCAAAGCCTTATCCTTTCCTTGCCATGTCCTGTAGTATATGGCATATTGCCAATTTTTCTCTGTAGCTAACTTAGCTTTTATTTATTTTTTAACACTGTAAAACATTGCCCATTTGATTTTAAATGTCCTGACTTAAGCCCTTGGGCATCAGCCTTAGTAGATTATGTTGATGGCCTTGCATTATCATCATGAATGCTAGCAGCAGCTGCAGGACTGGTATGTGGTTCCTGCTCTCATCTCATTTGATCGTCCTCCATATCAACAAACTTACACTGTAGTCTGACTGGCAGTGTCATTAAACAATATTTTTTTTTAACACTGGGGAAGAGTAGTCCTGAACGAGGAAGCAGCCCCTTGATGAACACCACAGACAGCACCCCATCTTTATGAACAACAAAGCAACCCTGCTGATTGCGAATAGACCACCAGAATAGTCACAAATATGTGGACTATATACTGCAGTCTGGCTGGCAGTGTCATGAAACAATAATAACGCAGCTAAGTTGATAATGCACACACACACAAAAAAAATATATATTTGTTTATTTTTTGTAATTGATATTCATTATATTTCACTTTTATTTTTTTTACACTGGAGAAGAGCAACCCTGAACGAGGCAGCAGTCCCTTGCTGAACAACACAGACAGCACCTCACTCCTGCAGAGTGCAGACAGACCACCTGCAGAGTCACAAATACGTGGACAATAAACCTGCGGCAGTGTCACCAAACAATAATAGTGTAGCTAAGTTGCTAACGCACACACACTAAAAAAGAAATAAAGCACTTTTATTTTTTTTACACAGGGGAAGAGCACCCCTAATTGACAGAGCACCCCCCCTTGACAACACAGCACCCCTTTATGGACTGCAGCCCTAGCTTGATGGACAGGATAATAACACAACAGCAGCCACAGTTACTTAACAGGACAAGTGACACAGCAACTGCAGCACCCACTGAAGGAAGCCCCCTTTATATACTGCAGCTTAAGCCCCTTTATGGACAACACAGCAGCAGCCTTCAGCCCAACAGCCTGACTGGACACACACACACACTGAGTGACTAACAGCTTCACTCTCCACAGCCAGAGTGAAAATGGTACAGATCGCGGGGACCTTTATATAATCCAAAACCCGCGAGAATCCAACAGTGGGAGGATGATATTTTGCCTCATTTTGAGATCTGAGTGACATGGGAAACCTAGAGCCATGTTCGGATCTTGGTCCAGATCTCAAAGTTGGGTGGGTCCAGTTCTCAGAGACCGGACCCGCTCCTCTCTAATTTTTGTGCACCAAATAGATGTTAAGGTGTTTTTTCACACCCCTATTTCTAAATTATTTGTATTTGCTGATGCAATTTTTATTTTATGTGGTGACTACAATATGGCTACCTTGGCAATGGATAGGCAGGTCCCCACCAAAGCCGCTCCACCAAAAATAAAAAATTATATTCCCTACTGTACCTCACCCAACAATTATACCTGTCTGATGTCTGTAGAGTTAAACACCCAATTGACTGAGAATTAAATTGTTTTTTTGGCTGCACTGGGACTCTCTCTTGGCTTGATTAAATTGTATTTTCAGACTCTCTCTTTCCAGGGAATTATAGACACTGAAATTGAGTCAATCAGCTTATCTGATCATGATTTAGTTTTGGTTTTAGTTACTCGGTCTACTAATAAATGCTCTTTTAGTCATGGGAAGCTCCCTTCGCACCGCACCTCATCTCTTTCACAATTGAGTGGCATCCTCGTGGCAGTAATACAGACATGACAATTTGGTCCATGAGCATGATAATCTGTATTATTCTGGCAGGCTTCTAAAGCCATGGTACGGGAAGATATTATCTCTTATGTAGCTAATAATCAGAAAACAAATCCTGGCACTATTTAAAATCATCTCAATCGGCACTCACTGAAGCCTTTTAGAGACATAAATCCTCCCCATACCCTTTGTACCATACATTTGTGTTATATATAACAATTGCTTGTTTCTTGCTATATCATGTCCATGTTTTTTACACATTGTTTATTGATTTGTCATAGTGGTTGCCCAGGCGACAGGAGTGAGGAAATTACATCTTTAGTGTGCGACTCCCTTCCGGATACCAGGACCTGCTTTTGCACATGGTGTATGTTGCCAGTATAAGTATTTGTATTTTATTGTATGTTTTGTCCCCTGACAGTGGAGCAATAAATGGGCTTCAAAACATTGGTAAATTAAATTTATTTACTTGAGTGCCACTGTCTCTGGTAGTGTATATATATATATATATATATATATATAAGGACGCCCACCCGTCGGGGGGTCAGAACGAGAGGAACCACCGGACAAGCCTCCAAAAATAAAACTTGAACTGTAATCTATCTTCATGAATCCTAACGATGGCTGAAACACAGGTCTTAAATCGAGGCCTGTTGTTCGTCCCTACCAATGTGCACAATGATTTAACATGGAAGGTTGATCTACATCGTTTTTCTCGCAAGTTGCGATTACAGGAGTATTTTCAGCAGTCTAGTTCTGAAGAACAACAGAACCCCTTCAATAGCTTTATTGCGTCTAGGAGGAAATCAATGTTCGATCCACATTCCACTAATTCTTTGTTAATTACCTTTAACCACCTTATTGATGAATCAGTCACCAAATATAATAATGTACCGCATAAACAACATCATAATCTATCAGCGGCTGAACAGCAGGCTTTGAGGGACTTGGGCTCTAACAGGGACATTGTCATACGTCCTGCTGACAAAGGGGGTGCAATAGTGCTCCAGAACCTGGGGGATTATATGTCAGAGATTGAACGACAACTTTCCGATCAACACACTTACTTACCATTGGACAAAGACCCGACCCGAAGTTTATGCCACTCTGCAACATGCCAAACATGGTGTCTTAATTAGTGAAAAGCTCTTCTTTGCATTGACTCAACCTTTTCCAGTTGTCCCTATTCCCTATAATATACACAGTTCCAAAGATTCACAAATGCCTGACGTCTCCTCCAGGACGACCTATCATTTCAGCGAGAAATTCTCTCTTTCAACCTATATCCATGTTTTTAGATTCCATCCTGCAACCCCTGGTGTCATCACAACCCTCTTATATTAAAGACACAACAGCTTTTCTTTTAAGATTACAATCAATACATGTTGTTCCATCACACACGTTGATCTGCATCATGGACGTAGCAAGCCTATACACATCCATTCCACATGCAGAAGGTCTTGCTAGGACCCAGACATTTATTGAAGATCAACAGATGTCAGCAATTGACAGGACACTGTTTATGCGATTACTGGAGTTGACGTTATCTAAAAATTATTTCATGTATAATGGTAAATTCTACCTGCAAGTATCAGGCTGCGCCATGGGCAGCAACATGGCACCAAGCTATGCGAACATTTACATGTTCAAGGAAGAGAGAATGATGTTTTTTGATGACCCAGAGATTAGTAAAAATATTTTGATCTACATGCGTTATATAGACGATTTATTTATGCTCTGGACAGGCGGCAAGGACCGTTTTGAGGAACTAATTCAATTTATTAACAACAGAAATTCTCCAATTAAGCTCTCGTATCAACACAGCGAGCATTCCCTGAATTACTTGGATATTCAGGTTACCTTACAGCATGACCGCATTGTGACGGGTATATACACTAAACCTACTGACTGGAACACCCTTCTAGCTGCTTCAAGTTTCCATCCCAAACCCCTTATCAAGGGTCTTCCTAAGTCACAAATGCTTAGGGCAGCAAGGATCACTAGCAATTCCGATTAATTGAGAGGGGTATTGGATAACATCATAGATAAATTTGTGGTCAGGGGATACCATCTTCAATTACTAAGGCAACAAAGAGATGAGATTTTACTACTGAGCCGCAATGATCTTTTACATTCTTGCTCTAAAACACGTTCGGATGTTATTCCGTGGAAAATGAAATATCAAACAAGCAGTCAAGTGGTACAGCGAGCTTCCCGGGCGCTGTGGCCAATAGTCTCCACCAACAAGGACTTGCAATGCTTTAAACATAAGCACCCTATGGCGTGTTATACTCGAGGTCACAACATTAAGGACTCTATTGTTCATACAGATATCACTGGTTTTACCACTACTCAACAGGATTCAACATTGGTCCGGATGAAAGCCCCAGGATGTTATCGTTGTACCAACTGTACCACCTGTCGACATATGATAACTGGTTCGACCTTTAAGCATCCACAGTCTTCGAAGGAGTTCAACATCAAGTTTGTCCTCACGTGCACATCTTCATTTGTGATCTATTTGATATTGTGCCCGTGTGGATTGGGGTACGTGGGCAAGACCACCAGGGCAGTACGTGAGCGCATGGCCCTACATCGGTCAGCTATTAAAGCGGCATTAGAAAAACAGACTTCTGAACAACCAGTTGCGAGACACTTTTTTCAAAATAAGCATTCTTTGGCATCGTTAAGACATATTATTATTGATCATGTGCCGATCACTTTGAGAGGTGGTGGCAGGGGAGGCCGCTTATTGCGGCTTGAAACCATGTGGATACATAGATTAAACACGATACATCCAGGGGGTCTGAATAAAAGACTTCCCTTAAATGTATTTCTTTAGTGTGGGATCTTGATACATTGTGTATAGACTTAGTATTTAAGTAGCCAACTATATATATACAACTAGTTTCTAGCATTGTTATGTAGCACTGTGATCTCTGTGAGCCATTAGTTTTACTATCATGTACATGTTTGAATTCTCTAGAGATGCTATGATTTGTGATCTCATTCTTGATGTTCCATAGATATTCAAAAATATGGATCTTCTAATTCCTTTTCATCTTACCAATATATTTTAGTCCACATGGACATACCAGCATATATACTACAGAAATAGAATTGCAGTTGATAAAACTTTTAATTGGTTTTCTTAATGAGCCGTGGACTTGGTAAACTGCATACCTTTATCTACAAGAGGACAAACTTTACAGCTTGCACAAGGGACGCAGCCTCTTACACTCAGGAAGGTAGTGGAACAAGATGTGTCTTCTTTTGGGCAATATTTGGCTTTTAGATAGACAAGTTTTAAGGTTTTTTTGCCCTTTTATAAACAGTACAATGGTGTTTTGGTAAAGACTTAGATAAAATTGGGTCCAAATGCAGAATGTGCCATTTATTCTTCAAAATTTTCCCCACTGCTTTATTGGCACTATGAAATTGGGTAACAAATCTGCAGTCTTTTTGTTCAATATCCATTATTTGGGTTGAGTTTTGTATTGAATCAGTTCATTTGTACCCAGATCTCTGGCCCTTTCTATACTGGACTCAATCACAGTTGGGGGATACCCTTAAAATACCCTATTCAAATTTTTTCCTTTATACGCTCATATTGTTCATCAGATTTTTCTATGCTCGAACAGTTCCTGAGGAACTGTGAGAAAGGTATGTTATCCTTGCACGGTTGAAAGTGACAGCTGGAGTAATCTATGTAGCTATTACTGTCAACAGTCTTAAAGTCAGTGTAAGTTTCAATCAATAAAATTCGTAGAAAAATTCTCAGTACTTAACACTAGATCTAGAAATTATATCCCGGAAAGATTAAAATGAGATGTAAATTTAAGATTGAAAGAGTTAATGTTGATTTATGCAATGAACTCATCAAAAGTTTTTTCATTGACTCTCCAGACAATCAAAATATCATATATATATTGTTTGAAAAGGACGATATTTTCAAATGTATCCGCAATGGTTTTGGTCTACCATTTGCCCATATATACTGTAGGTTTGTCACACTAGGCGCTAATGGTCCCCATTGCAGTACCACATAGCAGTATAAACCATTTCCCTTCAAATTCAAAATAATTGTACCTCAATACAGAGCTTAAGCATTCACACATTAAACTTGCCAGCAAACCAGATATTTCTGGATGTTGTTGTAACACATCACATACTGCCTCAATTCCTAGATCATGTGGGATTGCTGTATATAGGGACTGCACATGTACAGTACCACATTTATAACTAGTATCCCAGTGTATGTGATTGATCAGTTGTAATAAACACGTCCACATACTCTGATAGTCATGATGTTAAGAAACCTATGCCAGCCACTATTGGGCAAACAGGAGGGTGATTAAGATCTCTTTAAATCTTTGGCATATGATAGAAAGTTGCTAAATTAGGGGTAGTATTGTATAGCTTCTTATAATGGAGGAATATAATTATCTATACAATACTACCTACAATTTAGCAACTTTCTGTATATACTGTATGTGCGTGTACTTTTGTACTAGGCACATTTAAGCAAAAATCATTGAATGCTCTCTAATGGCTGATCTCAGCCTGCCTATACCAGCATTCATCTGAACCCCAACTAAATAAAAACTACAGGAGGCTTGAATGAAAAAAGTATAACTTTATTTTTTGCAAATCAAATAAGATATGGTGGTGATGTTGAAAATTCAGAAAAGCTATCTGCAAACACAAACCAAGCAGGCCTAGTTGGGGGCCAATTGCCATCCCATCAGCAAAACAAGTCAAGGCTTCGATTGGGATCAATTGCCAGCCCATCACCAACAACTCAAGGTATCCAACCACTTTCTAATGAAACAAAATCGACCCGAGCAGGGTAATATCTGCCTACCAAGTGTATTGGTAGAAAGAGTAGCTTGAGAACTTCCCCCAGATGGCTACTGTTACTGTTCTTTCCTGCACCTGCAACAAAACTTGACAACTAAAAGTACAGTGGGGGGGAATTTCCAAAGGAAAAAGTGGTAAAAACCTTATCACAACAGATAGACAAATATAAATCCCCACCCCCAACTAAGACCCACTAAAAATATGCCTGGCAACCTAAAAATATCCTTTAACTGTAAATTGATGGAAAGTGCATTTTGATCAAGCCTTGGGGTTTAAACCACACCATGCATATAAAATGCCTCACATAATTCTTCTTTTGAGGCTAAAGTGCTTTTAAGGTTATACCTAACACACACGCACACCTACACAGTATTACTCAATATAGGTTTTTAAAATTAATAATTTTACAGACTAAAACTAATGTAGTATTTATCAGTTTAATGTTGTAAATGTCAGTTTAATATAAGGCCACACAATGAAAAGTAATTACAAATAGTTTTTTCAAATTGGCCAGTTTATTTCTGAACAAAATTGCATTACAAAGGATTTTTTTTCTTGTTTACTAAACAATCTGACTATGGGCCTGATTCAGACCCGGACGCTAAGCCGCGATCGCTCGCTGCCAAAAGGGGCTGCGTATGAAAATTCTGCGATTGCATTGTGTGGCGTAAGGATGCCCTCTATATCTTAGAGAGTGATGGCAGTGAGTGGACGCAGGTGTATAAAGACACCCACTTTACTTTCTTAATGCATGTCATCTCCAGGAAGTGTATGATTAATCTGTAACATCGAGAGCAATCAGAGCTGCAAGCATCGCTTGAGGTAGACCCTACCCCACGCAAGCATTGTGATCAGTGTTGACTGAAATACAACCAGGTGATGTGACAATGATGCCTCCATGCTAATTATGCATGGCCTTTAAATGCAGTTGTCGAAGCCTGATAATTGGCTGAGACAGGATCGGTTTAAAATTAAATCTGCACGACTACATTTTGCGAATGGTGATGAGATGCCATTTTGCGACTGGCCGCAAAGCGCCATTTTAGTGAATCTCACCCATTATACAGTAAGTACATACAGTGATGCTATTATTTAGCGTCATGCGATTCCCACGCAATAGAAAGAGGATAAAAGTCCTCATCAGATAAATACAGACAGTCACTAAAACATATAAAATGATCAACCCTGCAAAACACGTACCATGGTGTACTCCACAAACACGTAGTTGCACAACGCTAACTAGTGTCTTTTCTCAATTCCCCAATACTTAAACATTGCACACCTACATAAAAAGGTTCCCTAGCATTAAAGCGTAATATTCAAGGTTTATTCAGTATTATTAATGTTGTGAAATAAATGTAATTTGATATCTAAGGTTTAGTAAATGGTAAGCAGACCGTGTTTGGTGTTGTACTGATCCATTGTGTCTTTGCAGATTTCCGGTACCATCGGTGAGGAGATCGCAACATGTGTCTGCAAACTATGGACCATAGAGAGTTAAACTTTAAAATGTACTCTGTAATGTAGCCAGCTTAGAGTTATTATTCAGAGGGAAACAGGACACAAAGAGCTGTTTGAGGCTGGATTGTGTACATACAAATTGACCTATGAACTGTACTGTGACAGAAGAACCAGGGCGAAGAACCAATGGAATCATGCCAAACTGTTCTATTGTATTGCCTATCTCTGCTAGAGTATATATGTGGGCTCTCTAAACCTGGATGCCAGTCTTCTTGCTTTGCTGTTGACGGAGGTTTCATCTTTGATGCCGGGATCTGGGTCAAGAGTGTGTGCATATGTAACGACTGTACCTTGGGTCTGTATAATTTATTTGCGCTAATTGTATTTAGATCACAGAGTGTAACCATCTGTTTTTATGTTGAATAATAACTTTTTGTGCTTTGGAACCACACTCAAAGTCTGAAAGCATTTATTTCTTGTGCGACTCATAATGCAAAATAGCGACATTTTCAGAAGGTATAGACAGGCAGGAATCGATACCGTTTAGATGCTCAGACATGCCTGTGTTCACAGTGCCACTCCCCCCATTCACAAGAACCTTCCCCTGTTACCACCCACAAACGGCGCTGTCACTCAAGGTAGCTCTCAGTATTTGTGCTATGAGCGCACGATTCCCAATCGCAGTGACTGGCTCACAATGCATACTGCAATGCATACACATGCGCACAATGCATACCATCAGCAGCTACGAGCGAATGCTTCTTAGTGTCTCAAACAGACCCTATGGCCCACCTAAACTTTTTTTTTTCTATTTTCAAAGCACCCAAAATTCTGGCTAGGGAAAATTTATTATATAGTGTGTAACTGCACAATGTATTCAACTATCAAAAAACAATAATCTGGCTGATGTTAAATCCTGAAATGGCGACTGTAGATTCAACACTCACCCACTTCTTAGTTTCACCCTTCCCCTGACACTTTGTTAGGAACATTCATCCCCTTAAACCATTTAAGACATCATTTGCAGGGCTACCAGCAGGAGGAAAACTCTGTGGGTCCCTGGGATCAAGACAAAACCTATTAGCAAGTGAAAGAAACTGAGAATAGTCTAGAAACCTATACTATTTGCCCTCATGTTCTCAGCTCCAGTCCAGTCCATTTTTCTTTAAAAAGAATAAAGAATATCTCCATGTTCTCATGTAACCTGTTAGAAGATGTACCAAAGAGAAAAAGTAAAATAACTTGTACAAAATGTGCACTAAAATAAATAAAAAAAGCAAAGAATTACTTTCTGGTCCTAATAAAGTTATCTATTCAGTTCAAGTATTTTGTATTTCAAATCATCAGGAACTAAATATTATGGAAACTATATTTATAGCTGCACACATTTTATAAAAAAAGAACATTTTGAAATGTTTTTCATCCATTCTAACTTATATACAATAAAACATGTATTCCAAAATGCAAAATACGTATGTAATTCAAGTAGAGCTTTATTAATTAAAAAATGTCCTTGATGTCCTATAGTAGCGCCATTAACAGCAAGCCTAGCCACAGTGGAAATAACATCAGAGGGATCCCAAAGAAGAAGGATGAAAAGGAGGAGCCTCAGGGTCAGCAGGAGGAGCAGGGCAGCCCACTGGCTCTGGCATGGTGGAGGGATGGAGGGATGGGGCCCTGCCCACCAAGCTTTGGGAGAGCCTGGACAATCTGAACTTGACTGCATCTCAATGTCCACAACAGTAAGGTGGGTGTGCTGGAGCCTGGGCTTGAAATTTAACTGTGTCCAAGGTAGGATGAGGGAGTAAGGGAAGTGGTCTGTATCTGGGTCAGAGGCATATAAAGATTATTAATCCCTATGTAAACATGACTTCTGTATTGGGAAATACCACCAGTTGTACAATTATGTTCTGGTACATCTGCATTTCAGTGAAATGCTCCCTTCCACTGGAACTCTCTCGATTTCTCTTTCATACACTCCACCTCTCTACAAAACTTCAAACGCACTCTCAAGGCCCACTTCTTTACCAAAGCCTTCCAGCTCTCATCCTTATCCACTGTTCCATGCTCCTTGCTCGCTGCCTCTTCCACTCCCCCACACTTCCCATTGGTTCTCCTCTTGCATACACCCCCTCCCTCCCTAATGTAGTCAGCACTAGAGGATGGGAGGTTTCCCCTGTCTACACGCTCCTGCTGCCTCCTGCTATAGGCTCCCGTTTTCTGTATTGCCCCCTTCTTAGCTCCCCCCCAGCACACACACACATGGGGCCTGGAGACAAGGGCTTTCATTGCTTCTGGGAGTCATAGCACTGTCTATAACATTTATAATGACCATATTTAAACAAAGTAAGGACAGAAGGATGTTAAGCCATCTGCTGTTGCCAGTGGTTTCCCAGAATTTCCTCTGCAGAGCTCCAAGTTGCAGTATGGGACATTGGGATAGGAAACATACTGATGAGATCACTACTGTCTACATTGAAAGATCTGAAGTCTTCATTTTTTAACAATGCACCACACACTTTTGTGATTCTCTACACACCTACACACTTTTAGAATTTCGTACCTGGAGACATTGTGAAGGCATCTCCTGTTTGAAGAGTACTAGTGTACCAGGCTGAGCACACTACTCGGGCACAACAGTATATAACCCAGGTATTTTATGTTATGCTTTATAAATAAGGCCATCTGAGTCTCACTGTATCGCACTGATAAATTTGGAAACATTAGTTGGTGAGATGGAAGGACACATAATTGGTAGCAACAGAATGCAGAGTATGAGAGCTGCAGTGCCATTGCTATTATGAATGTATAAGTCATAAATATGGTATTTGTTTTACAGACAAATTCTGGAATGCATGGCATTACAAGTGTTGTGTATGGGTAAAGTGAAAAAAATATTTATTTAAATATGTTAACATATTACCTTGTCCCCTTGACTATGAAGTGGAAAGCGGTAGAACAATTTATTTTGCATAACAATTAAACAAGTAGGAGGAGGATACACACAGCCATCTAGTAAAATTAATTTTACTGGTTATTCAAGTTAATTTGGTGCAAACTACACTTAGTTTGTGTACCTGAATAAACAGAGACAAAGGCCCTCATTCAGAGCCGGACGCTCTGAGCAGAGCGCTCGCTCTGAATGAGGGCCGTCCTCCACAAAAATGGAGCATCCTCCTGGACGCTCGTATAGCTGTGGGTCACCAACCACAGCTCATACGAGCGTGCAGGATGATGGTCGCGATGGTCTTGACCCTCGCGACCATCGCCACTGCGACCAGAAGCCTGTGGTCGGGGTTTTCGACCACAAGCCCTGGAGTGATTTTGGCTCTATCAGAGCCAAAATCACTCCCACTGACATCACTAGTGATGTCAGTGGGCCGGCTTCTGACGGTAGGCGTTCCCTTGGGAACGCCTCCGTCTGGGAGGCACGCCCCCGGCACGCCCACCAAAGGGGGCGTGCTGTCAATCAACATCGACAGCACGCCCCCTTTGATCAGACACAACGAGCGAAGGAAAGTCTTTCGCTCGTCACGTCTGGCGCATGCGCATGACGGAGCTCCCTCCGTCATGCGCATGCGCAGTGCACACCATCGACCCACTTGCGAGCGGACAGCCGCTTGCGAGTGGGTCTGAATGAGGCCCAAAATCTTTATTTGTGCTATTTTTACAGATGGAAATGTTTCCTTATCATTGTTGTAGGCTAGTTCTGATAAGTCTACTAGTAAAAGGTTTGGCAAGAGTGGCGAGCTATCTAGTTTACTCATATTTCCATTTCTATTATGTCATTACAATGATTTGTTGTACTATTCTAATTTTTTTTGTGTATGGCAATTCCATATATAAATTGAATTTATTGATTCTTCTCTTTGCTGTTCGGACAATAGTATACACCATTTGCACTATTGTACAACTATTGTGTTCATTGCATTTGTATCATTGTTCATTGTGATGTCTGTAAATGTGACACTTGACGCTTCAATAAAAAAATTTGTTTATAAAAAAAAAAAAGGTTTGGCAAGGAAATGTACACTGTGATGACTATGTATTGAGAAGCAAATAGCTGATTTCTTGTGAGACATCATAATAGATAAATAGGTCAGAAATTAGCAAAATACTTGTATTTAAATTAAAAAGTAGATCATTTTCCTGTAACAATTCCAGGATGATAGGAATGGGATTTTGTGTACTTAGATACAGTAACTGTGCAGCAAAAATCAAGTTATCTAGCTGTGGTGAAGGCTTGGTTTATTGATGTAAATTGTACTTGGTAAGTATTGAATGATTTCTGTGCATGGTCTCTCTAGTGGGAATAAACAATGAACTCATGCCCATTGTAGGTTGTAATTTAAGACTGGGAAGGTGACAAAGATGCACCATTATTTGCTTTTTTCACATAAAGCACAACAGCTGAAATGACTCCAAAATAATCAGGACAAGTTGGTACCTGTGTATCAATTTACCTTAGTTTTGATGCTGTAGGTAGTATGGCTAGAAGCTGCTGCTATGTTCTTATAATGCAATCTGCAATTTATTACACATGCACCTTTATCTAAACTTTTTATGTTATTTATTATGAATATGGTAAATGTATAGTGCTAATTTGTCACATATAATAACTAGGGGTGTGCACCGGCCACTTTTCGTGTTTTGTGTTTTGGTTTTGGATCTGGATCTTTCTTCGTGTTTTGGATCTGGATTGGTTTTGCCAAAACCACCCTTCCGTGTTTTGGGTTCTGGGTTTTGTGTTTTGGATCTGTATTTTTTTTTAAAAAAGCATAAAAACAGCTAAAATCACAGAATTTGTAGGTTTTTCTGCTCCTATGCTATTATTAACCTCAATAACCTTAATTTCCACTCATTTCCAGTCTATTCTGAACACCTCACACCTCACAATAGTGTTTTTATGTCCAAAACGTTGCACCGAGGTAGCTGGATGACTATGCTAAGCGACACGAGTGGGCGGCACAAACACGTGACCCATCTAGGCGTGAAACTGCAGTGGCAGACAGGATGGCAGTTTGAAAAACTAGGCCCCAAACTGTACATAATGCAAAGAAAAAAAAGAGGTGCAAGATGGAATTGTCCTTGGGCCCTCCCACCCACCCTTATGTTGTATAAACAGGACATGCACACTTTAACAAACCAATCATTTCAGCGCCAGGGTCTGCCACACAACTGTGGCTGAAATGATTGGTTCGTTTGGGCCCCCACAAAACAAGCTGGCAATTAATGTGTCCCTGCACAAACTGGCTCTATGGAGGCAAGATGTCATCCTCATCCTCCTCATCCACCGATTCCTCACCCTCTTCAGTGTGTACATCCTCATCCTCACAAAGTATTAACTCGTCCCCACTTGAATCCACCACCACAGGTCCCTCTGTACCTTCTGGAGGCTGGTCTCCCTGGAAGAGCTGATAATTCATTTTGATGAACATCATCTTCTCCACATTCTGTGGAAGCAACCTCCTACGCCTTTCGCTGACAAGGTTCCCGCCTGCACTAAACACTCTTTCGGAGTACACACTGGAGGGGGGGCAACTCAGGTAAAATAGAGCCAGTTTGTACAGGGGCCTCCAAATTGCCTCTTTTTCCTGCCAGTACAGGTATGGACTGTCTGCCATGCCTACTTGGATGCTGTCACCGATGTAATCCTCCGCCATTCTGTCAATGGTGACAGTATCATATGCAGTGACAGTAGACATGTCCGAAATTGTTGCCAGGTCCTTCAGTCCGGACCAGATGTCCAAACTTGGTCCTGCCTGCCCTGCATCACCGCCAGCGGGTTGCTTAGGATACCTAAGTTTTTTCCTGGCAGCCCCAGTTGCAGGAGAAAATGAAGAAGGAGCCGTTGACGTGTCACGTTCCGCTTCAGCTGACAGTGTGTTCACCAGCAGGTCTTTGCACCTCTGCAGGCTTGTGTCGGCCGGAAAGAGAGACACCACATAGGCTTTAAACCTAGGATCGAGCACGGTGGCCAAAACGTAGTGGTCTGATTTCAACAGATTGACCACCCTGGATTCCTGGCAAAGCGAATGAAGGGCTTCATCCACAAGTCCCACATGCCGAGCGGAATCGCTCCGTCTTAGCTCCTCCTTCACTTTCTCCAGCTGCTTCTGCAAAAGCCTGATGAGGGGAATGACCTGACTCAAGCTGGCAGTGTCTGAACTGACTTCACGTGTGGCAAGTTCGAAGGGCTGGAGAACCTTGCACAACACGGAAATCATTCTCCACTGCGCTTGAGTCAGGTGCATACCCCCTCCTTTGCCTATGTCATAGGTGGATGTATAGGCTTGTATGGCCTTTTGCTGCTCCTCCATCCTCTGAAGCATATAGAGGGTTGAGTTCCACCGCGTCACAACCTCTTGCTTCAGGTGATGGCGGGGCAGGTTCAAGAGTGTTTGCTGGCGCTCCAGTCTTCGGCACGCAGTCGCTGAATGGCGAAAGTGGCCAGAAATTTTTCGGGCCACCCAAAGCGTCTCCTGCACGCCCCTGTCGCTTTTCAGAAAATTCTGCACCACCAAGTTTATTGTGTGAGCAAAACATGGGACGTGCTGGAATTTGCCCAGATGTAATGCCCGCACAATATTGGTGGCGTTGTCAGATATCACAAATCCCCAGGAGAGTCTAAGTGGGGTAAGCCACTGGGCGATGATTTCCCTCAGTTTCTCTAAGAGGTTGTCGGCGGTGTGCCTCTTACTGAAACCGGTTATACACAGCGTAGCCTGCCTTGTAACGAGCTGGCATTTCTGAGATGCTGCTACTGGTGACGCTGCTGCTGTTGCTGCGTAAGGTGATACATCTACCCAGTGGGCTGTCACAGTCATATAGTCCTTAGTCTGCCCTGTTCCACTTGTCCACATGTCCGTGGTTAAGTGGACATTGTGTACAACGGCATTTTTCAGGACACTGAGGACACTTTTTCTGACGTTTCTGTACAGTCTCGGTATCGCCTGCCTAGTGAAGTGGAATCTAGACGGGATTTGGAACCGGGGACACACTACCTCCATCAATTGTCTAAATCCCACTGCACTAATGGCGGATACCGGACGCACGTCTAACACCAACATAGCAGTCAAGGCCTCAGTTATACGTTTTGCTTCAGGATGACTGCTGTCGTACTTCATCCTCCTCGCTAAGGACTGTTGGAGGGTCAATTGTTTAGTAAAAGTAGTGGTGTTCCTACTTCCTCTCTGGGATGATGAACGACTCCCAGCAGCAGCAACAGCAGCAGCGGCAGCAGTAGGCGTAGCAATGCAGGATCCTCCAGAGGAATCCCGGATAGGAGAGTCAGTCATGCCAGTGACATGGCCTGCAGGACTACTTCCGATCCTGACTAAGGAGGAAATTGACGAGGAGGGAGTTGACGCTGTGGTTTGCAGGCGCTTGGATACAACAGGACAACGGGATTTAGGTGTCCCTGGACTGCTTACGGTCTTAGCCAAAGTTTCTGAACTTGACAGTAACTTTTTATGAACGCGCTGCAGGTGCCGTATAAGGGAGGATGTTCCTAGGTGGTTGACGTCCCTACCCCTACTTATTTCACCTTTACATATGGTACATATGGCAAGACAGTTGTTGTCCGGATTTGGATAGAAATATTGCCAGACCAAAGAGGTGGAATGTTTGGTCTTCTGCCCAGGCATGACCGTGATGGGCTTTTTCATCCCACGGACAACAACTGTCTCCCCCAGAGCCTGATTTAAACAAACCACATCACCATCAGAATCCTCCTCGCCAACTTCCTCCTCAGCGCCAGCTACACCAGTATCCTCATCCTGTTGTACTTCAACAGTGACATCTTCAATTTGCATATCAGCAAGTGGACTGTGGGTGCTCCTTTCAGCACTTGCAGGGGGCGTGCAAATGGTGGAAAGAGCCACCTCTTCCCGTCCAGTGCTGGGAAGGTCAGGCATCGCAACCACCACCACACTTGGACTCTCCTTGGGGATTTGTGATATCTTCTTAGAAAGCACAGTTCTTCGCTGTGCTTTTGCCAGCTTAACTCTTTTGATTTTTTTAGTGGGAGGAGGGCTTCCATCGTCATGTGAAGCTGAACCACTAGTCATGAACATACTAGGGATCGACCTTAGCCGTTCCTTGCCACTCCGTGTCGTAAATGGCATATTGGCAAGTTTACGTTTCTCTTCAGCTGATTTAAATGTCTTTTTCAAGGTCATTTTCCTGAACTTTGCCATTTGGGATTGTATGTGCCCTCTACTATGACATTGGGCATCGGCCTTGGCAGACGACGTTGATGGCATGTTATCGTCTATGTCATGACTAGTGGCAGCAGCTTCAGCACTAGGAGGAAGTGGTTCTTGATCTTTCTCTATTTTATTTTTATCGGAGAAAGTTTGGTCCTCCATTTATGTTATATCGATTTGATATATACGTGCGGCTAAACACAGAAAATAATTTTTTTTTTGGTTTGGACTGGAGTGTACTTTGTGGGTTACAGCACCCTTTAACGGTCAAGCCAGCCGGCCCTTTACTTATGACACAGGCGCACGCTTGGCACTACTTTGTTGATGCACGTGCGGCTACTGCGCACACAATTCACAAACACAGAAAATAATTTTTTTTTGGTTTGGACTAGAGTGTACTTTCGGGGGTTACAGCACCCTTTAACGGTCAAGCCAGCCGGCCCTTTACTTATGACACAGGCGCACGCTTGGCACTACTTTGTTGATGCACGTGCGGCTACTGCGCACACAATTCACAAACACAGAAAATAATTTTTTTTTGGTTTGGACTGGAGTGTACTTTCGGGGGTTACAGCACCCTTTAACGGTCAAGCCAGCCGGCCCTTTACTTATGACACAGGCGCACGCTTGGCACTACTTTGTTGATGCACGTGCGGCTACTGCGCACACAATTCACAAACACAGAAAATAATTTTTTTTTGGTTTGGACTGGAGTGTACTTTCGGGGGTTACAGCACCCTTTAACGGTCAAGCCAGCCGGCCCTTTACTTATGACACAGGCGCACGCTTGGCACTACTTTGTTGATGCACGTGCGGCTACTGCGCACACAATTCACAAACACAGAAAATAATTTTTTTTTTGGTTTGGACTGGAGTGTACTTTGGGGGTTACAGCACCCTTTAACGGTCAAGCCAGCCGGCCCTTTACTTATGACACAGGCGCACGCTTGGCACTACTTTGTTGATGCACGTGCGGCTACTGCGCACACAATTCACAAACACAGAAAATAATTTTTTTTTTGGTTTGGACTGGAGTGTACTTTCGGGGGTTACAGCACCCTTAACGGTCAAGCCAGCCGGCCCTTTACTTATGACACAGGTGCACGCTTGGCACTACTTTGTTGATGCACGTGCGGCTACTGCGCACACAATTCACAAACACAGAAAATAATTTTTTTTGGGTTTGGACTGGAGTGTACTTTCGGGGGTTACAACACCCTTTAACGGTCAAGCCAGCCGGCCCTTTACTTATGACACAGGCGCACGCTTGGCACTACTTTGTTGATGCACGTGCGGCTACTGCGCACACAATTCACAAACACAGAAAATAATTTTTTTTTTGGTTTGGACTGGAGTGTACTTTCGGGGGTTACAGCACCCTTAACGGTCAAGCCAGCTGGCCCTTTACTTATGACACAGGCGCACGCTTGGCACTACTTTGTTGATGCACGTGCGGCTACTGCGCACACAATTCACAAACACAGAAAATAATTTTTTTTTTTGTTTGGACTGGAGTGTACTTTCGGGGGTTACAGCACCCTTAACGGTCAAGCCAGCCAGCCCTTTACTTATGACACAGGCGCACGCTTGGCACTACTTTGTTGATGCACGTGCGGCTACTGCGCACACAATTCACAAACACAGAAAATAATTTTTTTTTTGGTTTGGACTGGAGTGTACTTTCGGGGGTTACAGCACCCTTAACGGTCAAGCCAGCCGGCCCTTTACTTATGACACAGGCGCACGCTTGGCACTACTTTGTTGATGCACGTGCGGCTACTGCGCACACAATTCACAAACACAGAAAATAATTTTTTTTTTGGTTTGGACTGGAGTGTACTTTCGGGGGTTACAGCACCCTTAACGGTCAAGCCAGCCGGCCCTTTACTTATGACACAGGCGCACGCTTGGCACTACTTTGTTGATGCACGTGCGGCTACTGCGCACACAATTCACAAACACAGAAAATAATTTTTTTTTTGGTTTGGACTGGAGTGTACTTTCGGGGGTTACAGCACCCTTAACGGTCAAGCCAGCCGGCCCTTTACATATGACACAGGCGCACGCTTGGCACTACTTTGTTGATGCACGTGCGGCTACTGCGCACACAATTCACAAACACAGAAAATAATTTTTTTTTTGGTTTGGACTGGAGTGTACTTTCGGGGGTTACAGCACCCTTAACGGTCAAGCCAGCCGGCCCTTTACATATGACACAGGCGCACGCTTGGCACTACTTTGTTGATGCACGTGCGGCTACTGCGCACACAATTCACAAACACAGAAAATATTTTTTTTTTTGGTTTGGACTGGAGTGTACTTTCGGGGGTTACAGCACCCTTAACGGTCAAGCCAGCCGGCCCTTTACTTATGACACAGGCGCACGCTTGGCACTACTTTGTTGATGCACGTGCGGCTACTGCGCACACAATTCACAAACACAGAAAATAATTTTTTTTTTGGTTTGGACTGGAGTGTACTTTCGGGGGTTACAGCACCCTTAACGGTCAAGCCAGCCGGCCCTTTACTTATGACACAGGCGCACGCTTGGCACTACTTTGTTGATGCACGTGCGGCTACTGCGCACACAATTCACAAACACAGAAAATAATTTTTTTTTTGGTTTGGACTGGAGTGTACTTTCGGGGGTTACAGCACCCTTAACGGTCAAGCCAGCCGGCCCTTTACTTATGACACAGGCGCACGCTTGGCACTACTTTGTTGATGCACGTGCGGCTACTGCGCACACAATTCACAAACACAGAAAATAATTTTTTTTTTGGTTTGGACTGGAGTGTACTTTCGGGGGTTACAGCACCCTTAACGGTCAAGCCAGCCGGCCCTTTACTTATGACACAGGCGCACGCTTGGCACTACTTTGTTGATGCACGTGCGGCTACTGCGCACACAATTCACAAACACAGAAAATATATTATTTTTTTAGCACTTGGGGGGAGCACCCCTGATGGACAGAGCACCCCCTGGACAACACTGCAGCACTCCTTTAGGACTGGGACACTGCACAGGACTTTGGAGTGGACACAGCCCCTATGGAGAACTGACTGCACAACACAGTCCAGCCAGCCCCTATGGACTTTGAAGTAGTGGACACAGCCCCTATTAACAACAGCAGCACAGCACAACACAGCCAGCCCCTATGGACTTTGAAGTAGTGGACAACAGCAGCACTACACTACACTACACTACACAGCCCTAACTCCCACCCTCCCTCTTCACTGTCCACAGCCGATTGAGAAAATGGCGCCGACGTGGGTACCTTATATAGGATCCAAAACCCGCGAGACTCGGAAGGCGGGATGATGACATTTTGCCTCGATTTCAGATCCGAGTCAGGCGGGAAAAGTCGAGCCTGATTCGGATCGGACTCGGATCGGGGGGGCTCGGGGGGGTTCGGATTTCAGAAATCCGAACCCGCTCACCCCTAATAATAACACAACTTCTTTTTCTATATTTTAAGGGATTTTCAACTTTACATTTGAATAGGAATAAATCCATAAAATAGCATGTTTGAGTTAGTCAAAGTCATGGCTATAGGCTAAGCCGGGTACACACTATAACAGCGGTTCTAAAACTGGGTGCCGTGGAACCAATTTTTTTTTTCTGAATTTCTCAATAAGAAACATTTGGCCTAAGGTTGCCGTGAAAAAAATAATGATACTCTATAGCGCTGTGATAAAAAAAAAAATTGGCAACCACTGCACTATACAATTATCAGGCCAATCAGCTGCTAATTGTCTGATCGGCCAGATAATTGAAGGAGCATTAGCCAATAAACAGTTCGGCAATGGTCAGATTGGAAGGTAGGGACCTGACATGCTGCACACACTATCTTGTTCCCGATACAATTGAAGAGATCTGAAGTTCAGTACACACTGAGCTAGAAATTGCTCTGTGAGCACGAGTGGACATCGGTCTGATAATAGCTTTATCAGATGAGAGCGTTTATCGGATCATCAGAATATATCTGATAGCGTGTACCCAGCATTAGTGTTGGAATTAAGATTTCCCTTATGCCCTTGATAGGATATTAACTTTGACATTTGTTGTAAGAATAAACATTATGTTTCTGGACGTGAATTTTAATTAATTATGTTATGGTGACAATAGGTGAAATGTATAAAATTATTTTTACTGTAAAACCTCTGAAAAATAAAATTTTGCCCCACCTATATACTGTAGGATCCCAATATATATAAATATGGTTTGCAGCAGTAATTAGATATACCTGTTGTGGTCCCACAGCACAGCAGTCCCCATAGGTTTCTATGTAGCTGTGATAAGGCCACATGCTTCAAGATCCAGAATAAAGCTTTCCATAGATTGTGTCTTGTCATAATTAGATGCAGAGGCGGATTTAGACCTCATGGGGCCCTGAGCAAGCTATCAGTTTGGGGCCCCACCCCCTCATCTGCATGCAATTTTACACACACACAGCCCCCATAGCTGCGCGCACACACACCCTACCCTCCAACATGTCCCCTGCTCCTGGGCTTCCCAACCAATTAATGATTGCAGACACCTGTGTTGAGCTTGTTAATAGATGAGACAGATGTATCACCACAGGTGGCTGCAATCATCAATTAAGAGAGAAATCCAGGAGAAGAGCTTTTGTACCGGATGGAAGGGGTCATATTGGAGAGTCTGACACACACGGCCCCCATAGCTGCACACACATACACTGCCCCCATAGCCACATACATGCACTGCCCCTTACAGTAGCTGCACGCACACACACACACTGCCTTACTGACATAGACACCCCTTACTTATATGAACTCCCCTTTCTGACACTGATACAGACACACTTACTGACACATACAAAGTTACTGACACACCTTACTGATAACAACACCACTTACTGACAAACACCTCTTACAGAAACACTTACCTACACAGACACCTCTTACTGACAGAAACATACTTACTGACAGACACACTTACCTACACAGACACCTCTTACTGACACAAACATACTTACTGACAGACACACTTACCTACAGACACCTTACTGACACAAACATACTTACTGACAGACACCTCTTACTGACACACACATACTGACAGACACACCTACCTACAGACACCTCTTACTGCCACAAACATACTTACTGACAGACATACACCTCTTACAGACACACTTACCTACACAGACACCCCTTATTGACAGATAACACTTACTGACAAAATACACACTGATACAAACACTTACTGACACACACACCCACTTATTGACACAGATACCACACACTGAAAGATACCCCTGACGCCACATTAAAATACATACTTACTGACAAACACCCCTTACTGACACAGATACCCCTAACAGACACAAACACATGCGGACACAGATGTCACTCACTGATACAGAGAGCACTTCCTGACCAATAACCTTTACTGGCACACACACTTACTGACACCACTTATGCCACTTTCAGACAAAAAACAATGCTAAAAAGCCAGCGTTTACCTGGGATTTGCATGCCGGGTCCTTTTGCCAGTCCCAACCTGAACCCCTGTTCAGACAGAGGAGCAAATTACCTGGTCAAACATTTCAACCTGGTAATTTTCTGATTTACACGGGTATTTCTTCTGTTTGAAAGGGTCAACCAGGGTCAGAATTCCCAGGTCTCTGACCCTGGTAAATTCCTGGTTTGAACTGGGATTTTTGACAAGGGTTGACCCTTTCAGACAGAAAAAGGACCTGTGTTGATCAGCAAATTACCGGGTAGAAATGTATGACCCAATAATACCCCTTTTACACCAGAGCAAAAACCTGGGTTTTTGCTGGGTCTACCCGGGTCGCAGCTCAGTGTAAAAGGGTCCCTGAAAAATAACCCAGGTCAAGTGAACCAGCAATCCAACCCAGGTAGCTACCAGGGCTGGACCCAGGATGGACCTGGGTAATGGTGCAGTGTAAACGGTTCAACCCGGGTTATCTGACCTGGATCATGCCTAAAATGAGCTGATTGGTGGTTGTGGGGCATTCACCTCCCACTTTTTATGACCTCACAGGTTTAGCAGGGCAGACCTGAGTTCAGTGTGAACAGGGCTGACCTGGGAGTAACCCAGATCGAAGCTGAAGAGTAAATGGGTCTGACCTGGGTCTGACCAGGGTTGGAACCATGTCCAAAAACTCAGGTCGGACCTGGGTTTTTGGTGGAAAAGAGGTATAATTTGTTTTTCTGTCTGAAAGGTATTACTGACACGCACTTATTGACACTGACACACACACTCACTGACACCACTTACTGACACAGAAGTATTAATTTATTATACATTCATACAGCACAAGAAGTCATGGCACCCGATTCAGACCCAGTCGCTAAGTTATGGGCGATTATAGTCTGTCTGCGCAGGCGTATGTGACAAAATACTAATGCGCGAACCAGTCACTGCATCCAGGAATTGTGTGCTCGTAGTACACAGACTGGACGCTACTTTGAGTGACAGCGGCGTTTGTGAGTGGTAATGGGAGAAGGTGCTTGTAAACGGGGAGTGGTGCTGCGAACATTTTATGGGTGTGCATAATTAGCATGGAGGCGTCATTGTACACGTCACTCTGTTGTATTTCAGCCTGCTGTGATCACAGTGCTTGCAGTGGGGTAGGGTCGACCTCAAGCGCTGTGTGCTGCTCCGATGGCTCCTAATGGTTCTTAATAATCATACACTTCCTGGAGATGACGTGTGTTAAGAAAGAAAAGTGGGCGGCTTTATACCATCGTGCGTTCGCTCTGCCGTCGCTCTCTAAGACTTGCAGGGCATCCTTACACCAGACAGTGCGATCGCGGGATATGCATACCCGGCCCCATTTGGATGCGAGAGAGCGCAGCTTAGTGTCTGGGTCTGAATCAACCCCACAGTCTTCATATGCTTGCAGCAAACAAACTCCATCCCCTCCCCGCGGACCCCACTCACCTCCCCCCACCCACAGCCCCCCTCCCACACATCCCCTGTAGGAGCAGGTGGGTGTGGAAAACATCAAACACCCCCTCTCCCCCACACATGAAATTTCAATAGACAGTCTGAGCCTGGGTATACTTTACTGAGCCTGGTTATACTACAATGTATAATCATATATTGACATATGTGTCAAAATGCTAATAAATATACCTCTATGTCACTGTCACGATTAGAAAAAAAAATAGCAATGTAGACACTTCCCATCTTCCCAGTCCCCTCCAAATAACCCCCCACGCACCCTCCCCATTTTCTGGAGACACCTGTAGCACAAAACGCTCATCAGCTCCTCACTCTTCTGCTCCTCTCTGCTCCCCAGTATCTGCTATCAGTATCCTTGCACTGTTATAAGGACAGCGCTGTGGTGATACTGCCGTTTAGAGGTGCAGGAAGGCCGTGCGGGAAGCCCTGCATCTGATCACTGTAATTGCAGTTGCTTTAATTACTCCGGTGTCCGGGCCTCACTTCACTGCTGGGGCTGGGCTGAGCCTGGGCTTGTGCACTGTCAGAGTGCAAAAGAGTGGGGCGTAGCAACATGACGTCAGTATGTCACGCGGTGCATGTTTTACAGAGGCACAGTAATGGAACCTCTGTAAAACATTTACAAAAAGAAGAGAAGCCTGCATTTGTGATAGTCAGGGTGGAATTTCTGGCCCCAGACACGGGCCCCTTTGGACACGCCAGGCCCTAGGTGGACGCCTAGGTTGCCTAGCGGTAAATCCGCTCCTGATTAGATGGTGTTAGTCAATGAAGCCTATCAGGATCCTTCTCCAATAGTGGCATTTAGCACATGCTCAGCCCGATGGTCATGCATGTATACTACATCACACCAGTCAGAAATCCAACTGTGATTACAACGCCGGGACAGGTCACAGAGCTGTCCCAACAAAAAGAAGGCTGACCTTCTGCAGGTAAGTAGGTAACAATTTACCTTAATGATCACATTTTAAATGTGATCACCTCACCCTTAATCTATTGTAGGACTGATTATCTGAAAGTTGCATATGTGAGGACTGATGAAGAGTTGTTCATATACCTGATTGGGACGTGTATGCAGGGGTGCTGAGAGGGGAAGGAAAGTAATATTTATCATGGTCTGGGCTTGAAGGAGAGCCCTGCATCCAAATCCTGTTCCCCCTCATTTAACTGGCAGCCCAGCACATTTGTCCAATTTAATTTCAATTCTGCATCAGCAGAACCTATGGTATCAATAGGTGTCAGCAGTGTGTGATGAAGGTCAACACAGGGTTAATGCTGGTATTTACATATAACAGTAATACAGATCCAGCCAGGAACTTCAGAGTTAATGCAGGTGGTATATGTTGATAGAGTAGCATACACCTGTATATACATACATACAGTGGCAGCTCCAGGGGTAGGGCTGCAGCACAGTCCAAAATTCAAATAAGGGAGCCACACCAACTGCCATTTCAAACGCTTCCAAACATGGATGGCTGGGACTCACTGGCAGTTGGTGTGGTTCCCCTATTTGAATTTTGGACTGCGCCGCAGCCTCACCCCTGGAGCCTCCACTGCATGCATACATACATTAGTGGCAGTGGCCCTTTAACAGTAATTGGTTGTGACACAGTGGAGTTGCAGTACCTCCAGTATATAACATTCAAATGTATTCTAGTTCACATTTATGCAGAAGAGCATTCAGCCCATGTGACATTATACATTTGGTCAATATAATCAATGTTCTCCTCACTTGTTACAAATGTTAATTCATTTACCATCTACCAGCTCTTTTATAAAATGGTAACTTATGGCAATGTGCTTAGACCAACCATGATGTTTGGTGATGGAAGTTAATTGCACTTTGTTGCAACATACAATGCTGACAATGGACCTCATTCAGAGCTGCTCGCAAAATACGAGCGCTTGCTCTGAATGAGAGCGGCCGCTTCTAAGTTCAGAGCCGGCCTCCTGGCCGCTCACTAGGCTGTGGGTGACCACCCACAGCTTTAGCGAGCGGCCAGGTTGATGGTCGCGATGGTCTTGAACGGGGCGTTTGACGAGACCCTTGTGGTAGGGTCTCGTCTACCACAAGCCCCAGTGAGCTTTCGGCTCTATTAGAGCCAGAAGCTCACCACTGACATCACGAGTGATGCCAGTGGTGCCGCCCCCAAACGGCAGATGTTCCGCCTCCATTTGTGTAGCCACCCCCCCGCCTACAAAACGGGGTGAGCTGTCGATCACCATCGACAGCCGCCCCTTTTGTAGTGAGTCCCGGAGCAAGAGAATTGCTCTCTCGCTCCGGGGCTTGCGCACGTGCAGTGCGGCCGCTGCTCATGCGCAGGGTCTCAACATTGACCCGCTTGCAAGCGCATAGGCGCTTGCGAGCGGGTCTGAATGAGACCCTATGTGTTTTGAATGCCAAGTACTCCACCTCAGTAATAGATAAGACAACTGTTGGTCTTGACCATCGCGACCATCATCCTGGCCACTCGCATTAGCTGTGGGCGGCAACCCACAGCAATGCAAGTGGCCAGAAGGCCGCTCCATAAAAAAAAAAAGATGCCCTGATTCAGACCGAGCGCTGTGTCAGAGCATCCGTCTCTGAATCAGGGCTTCAGTTCCTCTTTTCCTGTCTCTGACACATGGGGGTATATTTACTAAAGTGAGAATTGTTGTCTATAGCATCCAATCAGATTCTACTTAACATTTAACTAGCACTTTCTAGAAGATAATAGCTAGAATCTGTTTGGTTGCTATTGGCAACATCTCCACTTCTAAAAACTCTCACTTTGGTAAATATACTCCATAGAATTATTTTTTTTGTACTTTTGTCAATTGGTGTGTTGACAAGGTTGGCATTTGCCATTCCAAATTTGAGAAGCATTGCCTCAATGTATACTGGTGGGTTTATAGTAAAAGTTCCAGCATTCAGATTTTATACTGTATGATCCTTAGACACAAAAATTGTTTCAGTGGCCCAAGGTCTTTGAGTCTGAACCTGTCACCTAGCAACAATTTGACTTCAGCAATCTGGCTCTACTTGCTTGCAAGCAATAGCTAATCTACATATACAACTACAATGAACAAGCTTTTCTGTTTTCAGTAGTGATCAGTTTTAGAACACACAAAGTAAATTTCTAGCAATAACACTGTTGAGTTTGATGTACCAGCAGTAGCTACTTTGTTTTAGCCCATACAATAATTTATTTAACAGACATTTGGAAGTGCAATAACATTGTAGAGTTCCTGTGGCTTCATGTAAATATCTTCAGTTAGCTTACTGTTTTGGAAGGATGAATCAAAGTCCAGTTGGTACAGCAGCAAATCCTAAACAGTAGATATACAAATGTGTCCTTTTACATCGATGCTGTCGCTGTGGCAAATGTGTGCATGCATCGTGCCATGCGATTTACCGCGTACCACGTGGCACAGTACATCACACTGTGGGAGCATTCGCACCATGCAATCCTATGGATCGCGATTGCGAACTCAGCATGGCACGATTTGTCACAGCAGTGACAAAAATGCAAGAGGACACATCTGAAGCAATGACCGTACTGAACATAATTTACTGTACCTTGCAACATGCAGGAAGAGCTATCCATAGTCCACGTCTGATTTCTGGGTGTACCCTTGGAAACAAGTCAGGCTTTTTAGACCTTCATCGGTGTTAAGCTTCTTGCAGATTTCAAATTTATTTTTGACTGTTTTGTGGTTGATTGCCCTGTCCAAATGGGCAGCATGTCATTGTTGTTCAAAGCTGTAAACTCTTTATCTATGGCTGATTTCCAATTCATCTCAGTCGCTGCTTAACTTTGCTTCTTGTAAAAATTTGGTAAAAAGGTTTGCAGTAGATAAAGTTAGCAAATTCTTTGCTGCATTTTTAGATCATTTACCTTTGCTACTTATCATAGAGCTCCTACATTGTGATTGACCACCTGCATCTGTAGACTCAATTCCTGGCACACTTCCAGCTGTTGAAATGGCTAGCATCAACAATTTAGTTGTGTTGCAATATCCAGCTTGTCTTTGATTGAAGATTTCTCATCAAAGACTACAGGATTTATTAACATTAATTGTTGGTGACATAGTGGGGTTTTAGTACCTTCGGTATATAGCACAGTCCCAGGCACATAGCACAGTCTCCGGTATGTGGCACAGATGTTCTGGGGCATGTCCTCTCACCATGGAGGGTAAAAAAGAAATATTGTATTTTAAGTGTAAATCATACCATCTAGAAAACAATGGGAATTTAATAGTAAATGTTGCACTCTGAATTGAGGGGCACAAGCCCACAGGGAACTCTTGTTGGCACTCCTCCCCAGTTGGAAGTGCCCCCATCCTCCTTTTTAACTTAGTGTGCAGAATGTAAAGGCAACATCCTCTGCTCTTCTGATTGGAAATGTGGCACTTTCCTTTGGCATCATATCCCAATTTAACAACCCAATTTAAAAATGACATTGAGAACAAGGAGACAACAACCTCACATGAAATATGAAATAGCTACTTCTCTTTTATGTCAGAAGCAAGGAGGTGCCATAAGAGCATTAAAAACATTCTATCCTATTGGTGCATTGATCTTGACATTATTTTATTATTCAAATCAGTTCAACAACAAGAACAAGTAATGTCTGAGAGTAATTCAATTAGCTGTGAATGTGATCGTCACCAGTTAAATATTTTTATTTATTAATTTTGTAATAACTTTTTTCAGTACTGTTTTTATAAGCCTTTATCTGTTTTATTGTAAGAGTGGAAATTTGAGTTTAAACTGAATTTCCAATTATTTGCATGCTTTACCTCCAGAGCAAGTACTGGTGTCATTTCTGCTAAACTATACTCCATTAACGATCAATAAAATAATAAGTTGCGATAGAAAATGAAACCTTTTGCAGCAATGTCCATTATGGTATGATCTGTTATGTGTTTTAATCGGTAGACCTTATCATCAACAACTTATGCCGAGTGATTGCTTCCTTATGCCTATTGATAAGGATTGTCAAGTACCACTGCAATCCTTCTATTCTCAGGATTTCAAAAGAAGGAGCTATTCAATGAAAACAAACATAAATAAAAAAAACTAACATGTTTCTGAAAATCAGGGTTTCAATTTCCACTGTGCATGCATCAGATGGCAAGCTGGTCTAGATACTGGCCTGGCAAATTAGTAAGTCTAGTTTTGCTGATTCTAGCCAGCATTGCCAGATTGCTAAGTACATATCCATATTGCCACTTTTTAATGAACTAGCTGAAGTACCCGGGATTGCCCAGGTTGTAAATCTTCAAGTTATTAAGTTTCATTTTGTGATGTTGTCAAAACCCATCCAGTGAAAGGCACAGAACAGGCTCCCTGGGTCAAAGTTTTGCCCAGCATTCACCAGCGGGAGGTCTGACTGGTATCTTAACCCTCTAGTATGTCTTATGGGATCAAATGTTACCATTCTGGGAAGTTTTCATCCAAATCCATCCAGTGGAAGGCTTAGAACTGGCTCCCCAGATCAAAGTTCTGCCCATAATACACCAACAGAAAGTATGACTGGGACCCTAACCCCCCTAAAATCTGGCCAGGATCGAAGAGGACCACCTCGCTTTGGTTTCATCACAATTGGTGCAGAGGTGTATCTTCAAGTTATTAAGTTTTATTATGTGATTTCATCCAAATCCATCCAGTGAGGCCCAGAACAAGCTTCCTGTGTTCTGCTCAGCACACTCCACCACGAGGTTTTACCAGGACCCCATCCACTCCATTAGACATTCCAGACCAATTGTCACCCCTCTGTGAATTTTTTTTATCCAAATCCAACCAGTAGAAGGCCCAGAACTGGCTCCTAGGGGCAAAATTCTGCACAGCTTACACCAATGGGAGGTCCGACTAGGACCTCAGCCCCCTAGCATATTTTCTGGGATCCAATTTTACCCCTCTGTGAAGTTTTTGTCCAAAGCCATCCAGTGGAAAGCTCAGAAAAGGCTCCCTGGGTCAAAGTTCTGCCCAGCATACACCAACGGGAGGTCCAACCAGGACCCTTACCCACCTACTAGACACCAAACAAAAGAGAAGGGGCACTCAATCAGACCATAAAAATATGTAAAACTGTGCACTTTAAGTGTAGTATAGACAATTGTAATGCTCCAATAATCAGTCTTTAGACACAAAGGAAGATAGTGGATTCCTCTCTTTTTCCAGATGTTTTGGAGATAAAATTCTGTTGATCTTTAAATATGATGAAATCTCCGTTTAGCCAGGATATATGTTCCTTCCTCCAAAGTGGCTGAAAGATACCCTCACACCAAAAATACACCCAGACAAATAGGGCCAATAGGCCACGATCAGTGGTGGATAAAACACTGCCACAACACTATAATAATAAGATATTTATTTTATAAATGCAATCTCAGTCTAACATGGGGACTCCCACTTCCCTTTACTCATATCTGTACACTTGGGCAACATAGCGAAACAATCGGTAACATCGAGTAACATTGGACCCATGCGCACAGTTAAGGCAGGTCAGACCTCACTCAGAAATTGCTAACTTCAGCGTATGCTATGAAGCTTCAGGCTGCATATGGTATTGCAGTGACTAATTTATGCATGCCCCTGCTACACTGTCCCAATGCACTGGCACGCCTGCGTTCGCCCAACCACCCCACTGTCACCATCCACAAATGGTACTTCCTGTCAATCACTCTGCAGCGGGTCTGCATACACGCTGCGCTCTCATTCCCGATAGCAGTGGCTAGTTCACGCACACGCACTGTGATGCATGCACAGATCGCGAAAATCATCCGACTGCATGCATCTTAGCTTGTGCGCTCCTTGCTGAATTAGGCCCTGAGTTCAAAAACTAAAGTGGTCAAAAAACTTTTATAAAATGATTTCAATTAAATGAGCAATATTCTTTATCCCAGAAATATCAGTAATTTCAGAAATGCATTTGTAAAATGATGAACTCATAGACACTTACTTCAGCGGTTTCATTCATATTCAGCACAGGGGGCGTAGGGCTAGTACACTTATACTACCCGGCGGCGGGAAGCATTTGGGAAGCTGACAGATGGAATCCCGACCGCCAGCTTCCCGACAGTCTAATCCCAGCAAGGGTTGAATGACAGGTGTGGAGATCCCAACACCTGTCATACCTATGCCAGGAAACCGACGCCTGGCTTCCCGATTGAAGGCCAGCGGTAAATCTTACCAATCCCGCAGCGGTAGTGTGTTTGTTTTGGTAGCCTATGAGAGTCAGACAGACTGTCATTTACTGCCACGCTGTGCCCACTGCTCACTCATGAGCTCCATCTTCCTGCTACTGCAGTGGATGATTGGAGAGATGTCATGATGTCATGACATCTCTCCCATAGTGCAGAGTGGGCTGGCCCAGGAGGATGGAGGAGCAGACAGCATTGGACGCAGAAGCAGGGCTTCAGGTGTTTTTTTTAATGAGTGTCTTTGTCTGGCATTGCTGGGGCGGCACTGCATAGGGGAGACTACTACTGGGGGCACTATATAAGGGGCACTGAATAGGGGAGACCACTACTGGAGGCACTGCATAGGGGGACTACTACTGGGGGCACTATATAAGGGGCACTACTGGGGAGCACTGCATAGTGGGGGCTACTACTGGGGGCACTGCATAGGGGGGACTACTACTGGGGGGCACTATATAAGGGAGACTACTGGGGGCACTGCATAGTGGAGCTGGGGGCACTGCATAGGAAGGAATACTACTGGGGCACTATATAAGGGGCACTGCATAGGGGGACCACTACTGGGGGCACTGCATGGGGTCGACTACTACTGGGGTACTGTAAATGAGGCACTGCATAGAGGGGACCACTACTGGGGGCACTGCATAAGTCGCACTACTGGGAGCACTGCATAAGGGGGACCACTACTGGGGGCACGGTATAGGCAGGACTACTACTGGGGCACTGTATAAGAGTCACTGCATAGGTGGGACCACTACTGGGGGCACTGCATAGGGGGGACTACTACTAAAGCACTGTATAAGGGGCACTGCATAGGGGGGACCACTACAGAGGCATTACTGGGGGCACTGTATAAGTGGTACTACTTTGGGCACCATATAAGGGTGCACTACTGGGGGCACCATATAAGGGGCACTAGTGGGGGCAGTGTATAGAGGCACTACTACAGGGGGCACTGCATGAAGAGCACTGCTACTGGGGACATTGCATAAGGGGCACTACTACAGTAGGCATTGCAAGAGGGGCTCTACTACTTGGGGCATATGGAATGGAAAGGAATGTTCCCAGAGTGATGAGAAATGGTGGTGTTGCCCCCAGTTTCCAATGACCATGCCCCTTGTGGCATGTGACCATGCCTATTTTTTTTTCGCTTCAGCACGCACACCTACTTAGGGGAGGCTCCATTTTTTAACTTGCCATGGGCTCCAAATACCCTAGTTATGCAACTGGACTCTTCACTTAGCTCTTACAACCATGAAGTAAGCAAAATGTCCATGACCATAAAATAAATATTCCTACTTCATCCTCTGACAAATAGTATATTTGCTCTAATAGATGACAGCAATAACATCGATGACAACAAAAAAATATTAAAGGGAGATGTACAGTATCAAGCAGTATAAAGAGTGGCAAAGTGGACAAGTGGATCAGTAGCTGTAGTATTTAATCAGCTTCTATCTGTCATTTCATAGAATGTACTTAACAAATGTTACGTAGGAGTTGTGCACATCTCCCCCAGGGCTGTTTTAACAGCATTGAAGACCCTGCGCAAAGCAATGGACGGGGCCCCTACCAACCCATTCACATGAATAATTTAAAAAAATCATAACTTACCCCTCCTGCCATCCTGTGCTGTCTCTCCACATGCTTCCATACAGTGAATGGCTGTCAGCATTATGATTGGTACTGTTTCTCCTCCTCTATTGGTGATAGCTCCTGTCATCCACCAATAAGCATGCTGACAGTCATTCACTGTCTGGCTGTATGCTGGGAGGCAGATAGATAATGTTGCACTCTTCTTGGTGGATAGCTCCAGCCATCCATCAATCAGCATGCACACGGCCATTTACTGTCTGGCTGCAGGCAGAGAGGCACATAAAAATGCTGCCTAGCCACTCTAATTGTGAGCAGCATCCTCTACCTAACTCCCAAGATGCTCTGCAAACACCAGCTCAGGGGGAACATGCCCCTGGCCTAGCTCTTCCCTGCTCGAAAACTCCTAGAATTATGGGGCCCTGGGCACCTGCCCAGTGTGCACATATGTTAAGATGGCCATGATCTCCTCATAAATTACAATGAATTACAAAGCCATACCTCACTAGCATTGCAATTTAGATGGAACAGTCCTAATTTGAGGGGACTGGCCCACCATCCTACAACTGGTACATTGGTCCTGATTTGGAGAATGAGGAATGCATAGCTGTTGACATAGAAAAATGGGGGACATTTAAAAGGGTAATATCAATAATGACATTGAAGTCTGACTATAATGGACATTAAAATTCAAAACTGGCGACATTATTATACTTATAGTATACTGTATGTAAAATCTTAATTATAGACTAATCAGAATAATACTGAAAAATTACTTGTAAATGTGACCATGCCTAAAACTGAAGTTGTTTTTAGAAACACAGTTTCCAACAAATCACTGTGTGACTTTTTGCAATTTATACAATAATTAATAATTTTCTCTTTGTATTAATACACATATTAGGTACATTTATGCAGAGCAATGTTTACTTTACAGTAAATTATTAAATTATGTGTTTTTTTATTTTGGGATCAGTCAGGAAGTAACTGAAAACTTCCTAAAAGTTCCGGCTCTTGTAGGTGATGGCAGTACTTGGTGTTTATTGGTGAGTGTTACATATAATGGGGTGATAGTCATTTTGTGTGGATTATTATTATTATTATTTTTATTTTCTGTATTTATAGTTTTGTAAAAGTTCTTAAGCAATGAATATATTGAACAACACATTGTCATTAGTTCACAACTTGAGGGGATGTGGGTGGACAAGAGAAGCAGAGTCGGGGTGTGTATACGATGGAGATTTCGGAACCTGTGGTTGACTTCAAAGAAATGATGTCTTTTAAGGGCACATTTGAAGACTGAATGAGTGTCATGGGAGGACATTCCAGAAATTGAGATGTGAATGGAAGAAATCCGGGAGGTGACCATTGGAAGAGGTGATGAGTGAGGATGAGAGGCATCAGTCATTGGCAGACCAGAGTGGGCAGGAAAGTTCTGGTGTTGAAATGAGGCTGGTGATGTAGGGAGGAGCATAGTGGTTAAGGGATTTTTAGATGAGAGAAAGGACTTTAAACTTAATTCTCATTGGCACACATAGGCAGTGGAGCAACTGGCAGAAGGGTGCTGCAGAGTGGAGCAACGGGAGAGGAAAATGAGACAGGTAGTTGAGGACAGATTGAAAGTGTGATAGGTAAAGCAAGTGATCAGTTGACTGGTGAGGAGATGTATGATGATGTTACACATGCTAAGGTGGTTCTTATTATGACAATATTATACAAGAACAGTGACCAAAATACTGGAAAATATATTTTGTTTCCTTTGCATGCTTATAACATTTAAGAAAAAGATTAGCTTGCATAGATAACTTGAAATGGATTTTCCTGTATGTCCTCATTTAAGAACTTCACTCAAGTGCTTAGAGTGTTATAAGGTAAATAAACAAAGATCTAACATTTAGCTCATTCTGTATCCCCACTTTGTCCACTAAGAGCACTCCCTTTTTGAAAAATATTTACCCCAATAATTGGTCTGGCTATTTTAAAATGATTGAATAAGTGTTTTGGGGGTGAGTTGCAAATTTATACATTTCATGTTAAGATTATATAAGAAAGATAAAACAAATTGCATGGGCCAAATGTAATAGGGTGTGAGTAAAAATCCAACAAACACCTTCTTGCATTTTTTGGAGATGTGAGCTGGTGCCAGGAATTTTGAGCTCGAGGCTACTACACTATGCGAACATAAGCAAGAATTTCCTATGTAAACTCACACCTTTTAATGCGACTAGCATTAAAAGGTGCAAGTTATACAGAAGCGTTACAGATCAGTGAGATCTGTGAAGGTTTCTGTATTTAAAAAAAAAAGAAGTGACACTAACATTTTTTTTTAAATGACCCCAGAAGCTTAACCAACCCCAGGCTCTGTAGAGCTTGTGCTGTTTTTAAAATACAGGGGACAAAATGTGTAGGGGTCCGCTGTATTTTAAGTACCAGCACAGGGCTTTTCTGAACCGGTCCTGGTTGTGGAACCAGGACTGGTTATGGAAAATACAGATGACAAAAGGAGTAGGGGTCATCTGTATTTTCCATAACCAGCACCAGACTCTTTCCAGTGGGGGAGTAGTGCCACAGCCAGGGAACCCTTTCACTTGCCAAAGCATTACCACTGACAGCTAGTCAGCAAATGCCAGAGATCCCTGGGGAGGTGGGGTCCCCCTCTACAGGGAACCCCAGGTTTGCGCTGATAGCCTATGGCTATCCCCGACACCCTGGGTTGTGGGTGTCAGGTTAATAGTGTAAATGTGGTGTAAAAAATAAAAGGAAAAATATTGTCTTTTGCTGGTGAATTACAGGTCCCAGCAAGCCACCCCTGACCGCTAGTCAGCAATGCCGGAGATCCCTGGGGAGGTGTGGACCCCCCAATAAAGGGGTCACCCTCTATGGGGAACCCCAGGTCTGGGCTGATAGCCCGTGGTTATCCACGACACCCTGGGTGGTGGGTGTCAGGTTAATAGTGTAAATGTGGTGTAAAAAATAAAAGGAAAAATATTGTCTTTTGCTGGTGAACTACAGGTCCCAGCAAGCCACCCCCACATGCTGGTACTTGGAGAACCACAAGTACCAGCATGCTGGGCATTATGGGCCCACATACCTGCAGTTCACCTGCAAAATAAATTAACCTAGTATGCTACTGGTCAATACAATTACTTGTATCTGTTCTATACTAGGTGCAAAAGATATGCATTCAAAGAGGCGCCAGAATCAACTTCTGATTTGAGAGTCCAACGCTTATTTTCATATGCTGTAAAACATTTCCATCTCCAATTTTTAAACCAGACAGTAGAATCAACTTCTGCCACTGCTCTGCATCTCAGTTGTGCCACGCATCTTGCATCATATGGCATATAGATACTAGGTATATGGAGACACATCTGTAGCCCACATTTGTTTGAACACACAGTCACTGAACTTTGTTTATGTGAAATTTCCCCATTACAACTTGGTTCACCTCTTCTTCAGTCAGGACTGTAGATGAGATTAAAAAGCACAACAATCTGTATCGCTCATTTTGGAGCATTTGCAGTACAAATTCACCCAAAATAAGGGCTTAAATTCAACTCTGCATCATCCCCTTTGACTATCAATTGGAAACTTTTTCCATAGCCAACTTGTTCCATTTATAAAACAATACTCCTCTGTAGGTATGCAGCTAAGGGTATTTTTTCTTTTATCATTTTTGAAAGGATCCAGAATTTCACTGGAATTTGGCACAGGAATTTGAAAATGGTATATTGTTTATAATGTTTTAAATTCATGGTTTGTTTTACACATAGTTTTAAATTGTAGGAAAACACCCTATTCTGTAGTGAGCTACTTCTACTGTGTATGGTGATACTGTATGACACATCTATCCATTACATTATATATATATATATGTGTGATACAGAAATAATAGAACACATTTTTACTTTCCATGGGCAGTAGTAAAAGGATTTTGGAAGATCAACACAACCTTTTGCAATTTCCCAGCACTCTGAATACATTTTCTTTGAAATAATTTTGTGAAAGTAAGCATTATTTTACCTGTAAATTATTTTCTAAAAGGATGTTTATAAGAAACATTTTCAGCATGACTTTTTGTCATAACTTGCAGTACTACAATTTAGTACAATTTAATTGTGATTTTTGTTTTTGCAACATTATTTTGCAGAGGTTATGGAGGAATTATTATGTGACGGCAAAAATTATCTATTTTGTTTGGTGGAAAAACAAAATCACAAAACTGTGATTTTCATGGAAGTATTCTTTACTCCAAGAGTTGGCTTTGAAGGACCTTGACTACAGTAAAAGCTACAGTAGCTCACCATATTTTTTGCTATTCCTGCTTTATGTCCAAGGTCATTTTGCAATAAAAAAAATTAATAAAGCAACATGTAGTCATTCTAGTAAAGCAGGAAATACTGCATTGAAATAAGAATTGTGAATATGTTGTTAATGTCTTTGTTCAGTTCTGACATGGCACTTAAGGTCTGAGACTTGATATAGTCAGCATTCAAGCCAACCTCAATCAGCTGTCCTGTAGCTACAGCTGATTGAGGCGGGATGCTCTTTTAAACTCACCCGACATTGCTACACTGTTGCCGTCCTGTAGCTGCGGCTGATTGTGGCTCCATTCTAATTCATATTCTGGCTCATGCGGCACGGAACACAAAATTGGAGTATACGGACCTGTCTTTTCAATGTTCCGGTAGAACTGACGATTGTCTCGACATACAGGGGTATTCAATATGGGAGCGAAAACATTGTTTTTGCGTTAATATCGGAGGTATGACGTCATTATCGCAGGTTTTACTTTTACACCGTATTCAATTTCAAAGACTTATCGCAGTTTTGAAAAGTCTTTGATAAAAAACGGGGATAACTTTTCACTATTGAATAGGTGTCAAAAAAAAGTGCAGAATTGGGGTTTAGGGGTGCAGGCTTAAAAAAAATAGCCTGCACCCCTGGGAATGACATTTAAAAAATAACTGTGTCAAAAAAAGTTTAAAAAAAAAATAGGGACACCCCAAAAAATTAATTGAAAAATTGGGGTGAAAAAAAAAAATTGGGAAAAAATTGTATAACAATAGGGAAATAGGTTCAGGGCTATTCTGCAAGTATGCAGCAGGTGTTTTGAAGAATAGAATTATAGCGGCAGGTGCACAAATGCAGAATTTCTAAAAATGTACTTTAGGGACTTAAAAATATGCTAGTACCCATTTTCAAGTACCTCAAATTTGATGGGACCACTTAAAAAAACTAAAAAAATAACCTAAGAGCTCTTCTGCAACACTTCTTCAATGTCGGGAAAAAAACACCTGCTGCGGCTATTTAAATCCCCTACTTTCAATTAAAGGCTAAAACGGGGGTACCCATAGTGATCCCCCATGTTTTTACAACTTTAGGGGGGTCTTACAATTTTTTTAAGGAAAAATTCGTAACTTTACTCAAATCCAACTTCGGAGTTTCACGTTTTCGTTAATTTTATATTGAATACGTGGATAAGCGGGTGCACGCCCGATACTTTAACGCAGGTAAAAACTACGATATGAAACGTTAACTTCCACAGTGAAGTTAACAATTCATATTGAATACCCCTCATAGAGTGCAAAGGGGGCCCCCACACTGCACATATACTCCGTGAGTACTCACAGATGTCGGTAATTAGCCATGAATATGAGCTGACTGCGGACATCTATTTAATTTAGCAGAATGTTCATCATTTATTCTATTTGCCTGAAGACACTACAAATTATTCTGCAATGGGTTGAATAACTAATAAGAAGGATCACTACAATTTTTAATCTCTGACTAAGTTAAAAAACAGCTGAAGGCACTCTTCATCTTTAGTAGCCAGCATACCTACATAATTAGAAACACGTAGACTGCTATTTGAGGGCTGAAGTTATGTTTGTTACATGGTGAGATATCATGATTTCCCTGTCTTATCCAGCTAAATCAACTGGCTGTATCAACTGCTTGCGGAGGCAATTTTGCTCCGTTTAAAGACTTAATATACAGCCCCTCAATACAAACCATTCTCTACATTATATGCAACAAGGAGCACAGTGTTTAGCAACATTACCATATGCAATTGCCACATTATTTATGTTTTGAATTACTATCTGATATTACTATTTTTATTTATTTTTTATTTACTGTATATGAGGTGATACTTAGGTTATATTTAATTATAAGGGGGTTTTATTATGTAATAGTGGTTAATAAATTATTTGTTTTATTCATACATTCTCATCCTATTTCTATTGTATATTGAGATTACTATAGATCAAGAGCAGAATTTTGTCTTTCCTTTTTAGTAAAGCAGGGAATACTGGATTGAAATAAGAATTGTGAATATGTCTTTGTTCAGTTCTGACATGGCACTTAAGGTCTGAGACTTGATGTAGTCAGCATTCAAGCCAACATGAAAATCCAGAGCGTTGTTATAACAGGTTTTGTTTCTAAGAGCATCTCTTCAATTGATGAAGAAATATACATGCAAAATCTCCACTGCTGAGGAGTGTTTGCAGCTATTTTTAATAGATTTGTATTAACAGAATATCAAAGTTGTTAAAAGTAAAAAAGACGTGTAAATTAAAAAATGCCCAAAAGGGAATAAAGTTGAGAAAATTAATTTATTGCTTATTTCACAACTGTCATCTTTGCAATAGGTTTCAGCATCTAATTGGGGCAGCAAAATTATTAACTGTTTATTTCGGGCTTCGAGGGGAAACATTTTATGCAATTTTTTAAAGTCAAGATATTCAATTTAAGCTAAATTATAGTATGTTAGTCATTTATTTTATATATTTGTTTTTCATATCTTTGAAATAGGATAAAGGCATAAAGTAGTGATTACTCATTAATGCCTAATTCAAAATTCAACAGATCTTTTAGAGCTATGGTGTACATTAATGGAGACTTAGGGCAATATTTACTAGAGATGTATGGTTAGGTTTCTGTGGAAGCTGAACACACCCAAACTTAGGAGTTCCGAGTTTGGATTGCATATAAAAGTTCCTCACTCGTGATCAGACGTCATTTCACACAGGAGATCTGAAGGAGAGGGTGTAGGAAGCACTGTGTTGTGTGTTACTTTTTATACATTGTTAACTTAGGGACACAGGCCCTCATTCGGAGCCGCTTGTAAGCGGACGTTCGCTCGTAGTCATCCGATGTTGTCAAACCACGCATGCGTCGGTGTAACAGTGCGTATGTGCGTACGGCTGATTGCGATCATTTTTTCAGTCTTTCATCGAATAGCGAACAGGAAGTGACATGTCAAATGTGATTGACAGAACTGTCCGTTTTGGGGCGGTGACGGGGGTGGAGATAGGAAAACGCAGGCGTGTCGAGGCGTTTTTTGGGCGTACATAAATTATCTGATGCGAACGGCCAATGTGAACGGTTCAAGTGTTACATCACTGTCTGATCCACTTTCCATTAAAACTGCTCGCTCAGCTTGTGGTCTGGTATTCTCTACCGCAATGACGATGGTCTCTTCGTTCTTCCCAAGGCTCATCGATGGTTTCCCGATTTATCAATTGAGGCCTCAAAAACAATCAGTTTTGAATTGCAAAAATGCTTGTAAGGTGTTTAGCCAATAGCCTTTTTTTAATAACAAAAAACCATACGCAGGTGAACTACTCAGCTGCTAATTTCTGGGTTAGACAATCAATTAGCTTACAAATTTATTTTACATTTGCGTGTTTTTGCCAAATTCGTTTTTTTTATTTTTACGGGCAACAATATTGTATGCAGGTTTGTTGTTTTTCTTAATTTTTTAGGGCCCAAGAAAACAATCGTCCTTTTGTTTTTTGCTAAGTGTTAATTAAAACTCATAAATTGTTTTTAACCCTTGGTTTATTTTTCCCTAAAAAATGTTTCGATGTCCGTGGTATTGTTTGTAATGTTGTTTGCGGGATTACCTTTTAACCAGTTTTTGAATAAATTAACAATAAAATTGTGCAGATTTTCAACATTATTTTTTATTTTTTTGGTTTATTTCTCAACCAATTTTGGGGCAATAAAAAAAACTTGATAATGTAAAAACAAATAACAACTGATTTTAAAAACACACAAACAAAATAAGTGGCATTTGAAATCCACAAACAAACACAATTAATAAAAAATTCACAAGAAAGGAGAGGGAGGTTTTGGGCATTAAGGAATATGGGGCAAACACAGAGAAGGATTGTGGGAAGATTAGCCAGTGCTGTCATCGCCTTTTGGCCCATTTGGCCGGGGTAGAGAGGGAGCCTGAACGGGTCCGGGATGTCCTTCTGCTGGCCTGGCCAGAGGCAGATGTTGTGGCCTCTGGACTAGGCATAGGGCTAGGCACATTTGGAGGGATGGCTGTTGTTGTGCCAGAGGTGGAGGGTCCTGATGTTCCGGCAGGAAGGGAGGTCGGCTCCAACATGTGCTGGCGAACGAGCTGCTCCAGGGCATTTGCTATTCGCACATTGGCCCCAGTATTTTCCGCCAGGGCCTTAGCAATGGTCACATTGGCCACAGAACTTTGCTCCAGGGCGTCCGCCACCCGTAGCAGATTGGCGTCCATCCTCAGCAGAATCTCGGTCTGCTGATCCGTTTTAATATTGAGATCACTGAGGAGGCCCACTGCCTGCGAGGGGGAATGCCCTGGACTGTCTGCCACAGGGTCCACAGCCGGATCTACTGCTTCCTCCCCTGCAGATCCAGCAGAAATTCTACGGCCAAAGCTCCCCTCTGGAGCAGACTTATCCGCCTGTGTCTCTGTGAGAAAAAAAAGAAAAGAGTAACATTATAATCTAGATATTGTCCCAAACACATTTCTGAGTTGTTAACATTACAACATTTACCTGGGGCAACATGAGGAGCCGCAAAGTCGGGCATGTCGGTATCCATGTTCGACACGCCAAACACCTCCTCATCCTGCACACACCCCTGGGCCAGCCCCTCCAAATCCATGAGCTCCAGTGACACAGGGGTGGGACCCCCACCTGTCCCCCCTGCATGCCTAGCCCTATCAGCCAGTTTTTGCTTAAGACGATATTTGAAATCGCTCAATCTGTGGGGTAAAAAGTTGGAATAAGTCCTGCAGTATTTGGACCTGTAAACACTTTTTAATAAAATGTAGTTTTTACGTACCGGCGTTTGACCTCCCGGGTTGAACGTTCACAATCACCCACCCTATTGACACCACTGGCTATGTCATCCCACATTTTCCATTTCTGGCTTGCACCCATATTCCTTGGTGCCTGTAGCAGGTTGTCATTGCACATTTGCACCAAAACCTCCATCTCCTTTCTTGTGAATTGTGGCTGCCTTTTTGGGGGGGTTTAGTTGGCCTACTAGGCCCAGCAGCCTCTTCCATGGCATCCTCCACTCCTTTTTTTAAAATGGGATTAAAATTTTAAATGTAACATTTTTCAAAAATTATTGTTAAACATAATCCTTTAGCCCAAAAAAGAGAAATACTTACATGGCTCCTATTGGCCCGTGCTTTGCTGCTCTGTAGTCATTTTGGACTTTCAGGTCTCACTACAGCAGACCGATTTGGCTTTTCAGTGACGTTTTTATACATGCGTCAGCATTATATGGCCGCATCATTGACTGTGCGCTCCTATTGTCCATCCTTAATTTGAGCTGAAAAATAAAGACTATTTATGGCTTGGTGTGATTGGAGTCGATGTGGCATGTTGTTTGTTGGAGGTTTGGAGTAGGCGTATTTTTGAGGTTTTGCTGTTGACTGAGTAGAAGGAGGAAATTTTTGGTGGTTTTTTTTGGTTTATTTCTAGCTTCTTTATTTTCCTTTGCTTATTTTTTTTTGTGTTTGGCTATTTTTGGGTGATTTTTTGAGTAAGTATTTTAAAAAACCACCGTCAAATATAATAGTAAATAGTTTAGAAATGTTTGTAATTTTTTTTTATTTTGCTTGACAGTTATTTTGGCATTGCCCCAGTGACGTTTTTGAACTTTGGGATATTTGTCTGGTTTTGGTAAGTGTTTTGTTTTCATGATTTTACAAATTAGATGTGTTGTTCTTAGCATATGTTTCGCAAAGTAATGTTTTTTTTTTCTTGGAACAATCATGTCTTACCACTAAATGTAGCGTACTATTTAGCAAACTAATGTGTCTTGTTTTAACTGTTAAAGTAGCGTACTATTTAGCGAACTAATGTGTCTTGTTTTAACTGTCAAAGTAGCATACTATTTAGCGAACTAATGTGTCTTGTTTTAACTGTCAAAGTAGCGTATTATTTAGCGAACTAGTGTGTCTTGTTTTAACTGTCAAAGTAGCGTATTATTTAGCGATCTAATGTGTCTTGTTTTAACTGTCAAAGTAGCGTACTATTTAGCCAATTAATGTGTCTTGTTTTAACTGTCAAAGTAGCGTACTATGTAGCGAACTAATGTGTCTTGTTTTAACTGTCAAAGTAGCATACTATTTAATGCACTAATGTCCCCTTATTTAACTGTAAAAAATGCGTACTATTTCGCGCACTAATGTGTTTTTATTTTTTCAGTGTAAAATCATGTTTTTCCACTAAATGTAGCATGCGATTTTCCGAACTAATGTGTGCTCCCTTCTTTTTTTTTAACCCTAAAAAATGTGTTAACAATCCAAGTTTTCCCAAAAAAAACTAAAAATATTTTCTACTTTTGAAATGTAGGTTGTTCTACTCATGACAAGACCCCGGCCTGTAAGCATCTTTGGATTTCTTAAAAAAGATAAGTATATTTTTCTTTACACATTTGTCTAAAACAATAACTACCTGGCTTACCATTTCAGGTTGATGTTGGAGTATTATATTGGCCATGGTTCCAGAACCCGACCAACCTCAACTTCATCCCAGGCGTAGGCCTCATAGGCATGCAAGGCCCCAGATATATAGAACACGTGTCACCCTTTTTGGAATGCCAGATGATGAGGTATTAAGACGATACCGTCTTCCTCCACAAATCATCCTAGATACTCTCTCATTAATAGAGAGTGATCTTGAATGGCAAATTGTCAGTCCTACAGCAATACCACCACTTACGCAATTAATGTCGGTGTTACATTTCTGTGCCTCAGGATCCTTTCAAACCACTGTAGGAATAGTTGCCGGAATCTCCCAATCCTCCTTTTCAAGGATCCTGAGGGCAGTGATGGAGGCCATTTTTAAACACCTCCATAATTTTATTAAAATGCCAGTGGATATGAGTTTCCTTAGTGTGGCGAAGGCCAATTTTTACCAAATAGCTGGCTTCCCACACAACATAGGGGTTGTGGATGGCACTCACATACCACTTCAGCCTCCAGCAAGGCTGGAGGCTATTTTTAGGAACTGCAAACACTTTCATTCACTGAATGTAATGGTGGTATGTGATGCCTCCCCCCAGATCCTGTCCCTGAATGCCAAATTCCCCGGGAGTGCACATGATTCCTGCGTCATCCGGCAATCAGGGATTTGGCACAAATTAGACAACCTACAAGCTGGTGATGCATGGCTTCTGGGTAAGTTGACACCTTCTGTTGCAACCACTTCAAAGATTGTTACACACTGGTCCTGATGTTTGTTTTTCTTTTTTGACAGGAGACAGTGGTTACCCTTGCACGCCCTGGCTGCTCACTCCTTATTTGGCTCCCACACCAGGGCCACAAAGTGAGTATAATTCTGCACTTACAGCCACCAAGCAGGTGGTGGAGCACTGTATCAGCCTTTTAAAAGGCCGATTCAGATGCCTCCACCGCTCTGGTGGCGACCTCATGTATTTGCCGAATATGGTTTCGAAAATTGTGTTCCTGTGTGGGATATTTCACAACATTGCCATAAGGAGTGGTGTCCCAATGCAGCCAGAGGATGCCTTGCCTGAGGATGGCCCCCCCGAGGTTGTCGGAGGTCAGTATGTGGGGGGGGGCCATACGCAATGATGTGGTGGCCAGATATTTTAGGTAATTATTGTAAAAAATGCTGTTAATTGACACAATGTAGACATGTAAGATTTTACTGGCCAATTTTAATTTGTGTTGGTTTTTTTTGTGTCTTTTATTCCATAAAATTACCCGAAAAAACGATGCCTACTACCTGATCCCAAAAATTGTCTTCATGTGGCCACATTGGATATAACTTCTGGAACAATTATTTCTTCGCCTCATTTGTGGATTCATGTTGGCCTGCTACTTCTTCAAACAGTTCTTGATTGTTGTTTTTTTTTTTTTTTTGGTGTTGGTTTTTTTTTGGAGTGTGTTTTCACTGTGTGAATTGATTGTCACAATTCACTTTGTGTTTATTATTTGTGTGGATTAAATTTTTGGTTTACGTTAAAAAGACTTTTCCTTGGAAAATTACAAGCAAGTGTAACCTGGTCCAAAAAAGGCAAACTTTCTTAATGGCTAATCCTGTAATGTGTTAAATTGTAAAGTATTTTACCATGCTTTGTGGCTAAAAACAAACACCAAAGGTATTATGGTGAATCAGTATGTTTTCTAATCTAGGCCTAAGCTGGTTTGATTTAATATTTACATTACCCACCCAAAAAAAAAAAATGCTGGTAATTCTACAAACCTATTGGTATTATTAGGTGTTTAATGTGCCAGCTTACATACTTACTTGAGCTTTCTACAATCAAATTTACATTACTTAAAAAAACATGCTCCAATAGTCGACTTATGTAAGGTTAAACAATCTAATATTTACAAACAAGGAATGAGACTTTAATAAATCAAAATAAATTTTATTTTTAACAACATTTATAGTGGGGAAAAAACAAAAAAATTAGTGCTGCAGAACCGCCAACTTGTGATCCAGGACCACAAGCATTCCTACGACATGGCCCCTCAATGTGTGCAAGCCTTCCTGCATTGCTTGCAAATGCCTTTGGTCCTCTGTGGGTTAAAAAAAAGTGTGGATTACTAAACTGACACCTTAATTTATATGTTACCAAACAACTTAAAATTCAGACAATACTTTAAAAAAAGATCTAAAATTATTTAAAAAAAAAGTAATGGCAAACACAAAGATTGTATAAATACAAACTATAAAAATGACACATAAAAAGACAACCAAAAAAAGGGCGAAGTAAACAAAAACACTACATTTGTTGGTACCGTAAACTAGAAAGACACAAGTATGAGTGTTTGGACATGTGTAATATGTGTAAGGGGAAAACATCCTAGACATTGTTTTGCAAAGATATATATCCAAAACATTAGAAATACTTAACAAATTGGAAATGCACAGGCAAAAGGACAACATCACCCAAAAACCAAAAAATGCAAAAGCAACCATAGTTTACAAGGGAAACATACCGGTCATATTGATGCCTGGTCCTGTAGGCCCGACATCGTCCTCCACTGAGGTGGGCCAGTGCTGGTCCGATGGAGGAGGGGATATTTGACTAGGTGTGGAGGGGGAGGAAAAGAGACGGGTGGGTGGAGGGGAGGGTGATGAAAAGAGAGGGGGGGTGGAAGGGAGGGTGAATTTTGAGGGATGGGAAGATTAGGAGAGGGAGGGGCCTCACGGACTGGCCAGTCTGGGGTGGAGGGGGAATTTGGGGAAGAGGGGGAGAGGAGGATTGGGTGGGAGTGGGGGATAGGGGACGAGGCCGACGACGTTGTCTGATTAGACGTCGTAGTCTGCACTCAGCCCCTAAATGATGGATAAAAAATTTTAAGGATTTTTTTTTTCTTTTGGTTTTGTTAACAATTTACATACCCCAAAATTTAAAATGTCCCCCCCAAAAAAATGAAAACATGCACATGCAGGTATGTCCTAAATATACAAACAGGGCAAGGTGGAAAACATGCACATGCAGGTATGTCCTAAATAAACAAATAGGGCTAGATGGAAAACATGCACATGCAGGTATGTCCTAAATAAACAAACAGGGCTAGCCAGAAAACATGCACACGCAGGTATGTCCTAAATAAACAAACAGGGCTAGACGGAAAACATGCACACGTAGGTATGCTTACATTTAAAATGTTACAAAAAAACACTTACTTTCGCTAATTTGCACCCGCAAATTCACCAAAAGGCGTGGGGACCTGCGGTGGAGATCCGACCACCGCCTTTCAAGCTGGCTGATATTGCGGTGGAAGCCCAAATTCTGCAGCCAGCGCCGCACCTCCGCATAGGCGAGCCGCTTGCGGAGGTTTGTGATGGGGGCCGGATGATCAGTGATTCTCCGGTCCATCACATCTGTGAGGACCAGGAGTTCTCTACGTGTAAATGCTGCGGCTCTCATGATGGCAATGATTTTTTCAACAAAAAACAGTTTTAATAAAGGTCCCAGAAAAAATTTGATTGGCTAATGTACTTTGAAAAATAACAGAACGCATTGTATTGGTTATTGTAAGAGTCATGTGACCTACACCCTCACAAATATAATGTGAATTATGATAGGCTTGATGCAATGACATGCGTAAGCTAATTTAAATAATATTAATAAAGATGAAAAATCTGCATATAAACTAACGCAAAACAATAGTAGCATTCAAACAAACTATAAAATTTGAAAAACCAGCCCCTTGGTACAAACGTACATATTCTGCAGAAGGAATGACACACACGAACAATAATAAAGTTTATTGACATTGTTAAAAAAAACGGATTGCAAAGATGTGAATACCAATTAAGCCAATGAATATACTGATTGCTATTAATCAATTCAAGTATGTGGGCAGAATGAAATAGCAGGCAATCGAAAACTGACAACGCCACTTCCGGAAGTGACTTGTGCCAGTGTTCCCTGCAACCAAAGAGGAGACGGACGGTCGCTATTTCGAACATTCGCTAGCTAGAGGAGGGGTTGGGAGACAATGGGGTGGAAGATTAGCTGTGAACGAAAATACGAGCGAGCGGTTTAATTTACATTTTCCCGCTCGTACGCCGTACGTTTGAACGGCCACTTGCGTCCGGGTCTGAATCAGGCCCACTGTGTCATTTTGGGACTGGGATGCAGCACTCATAGCACTAAATGGAGGAGTGGACTAGTCGGACTGGAGCTGGAGCACAGTGTTGTATTTGTCAAGCCAATAATGTCAGAGGCAGGGCACTATGTCATTTAAAAATGCCATTAGGAACATTGTATTCATCTTAAAGGGACACTCTGTGGGCCCTATCATTTAAAAGAAAACACCATTTAGAAGAACTCTTTAACTTAAAGGGACACTGGGCCTGATTCAGAGCCGGACGCTCTGACCAGAGCGCTCGCTCTGAATCAGGGCCCTCCTACCTGAAAATGTAATGGCCTCCTGGCCGCTCGCATAGCAGTGGGTGACCACCCACACCTATAGCGAGCATCCAAAAAGATGGTCGCGATGGTCAAGACCATCGCGACCATCGGGCTTGCGACGAGACCCTGTGGTAGGGTCTCGCTGCTGCAAGCCCAGGAGTGCTTTTGGCTCTATCATAGCCAAAAGCACTCCCACTGACATCACTAGTGATGTCAGTGGGGCCGGACCCAGACGGTAGGCGTTTCCATGGGAATGCCTCCATCTGGGCAGCAACGCCCCCAGCACGCCCACCAATGGGGGTGTGCTGTCAGTCACCATTGTCAGCATGCCCCCTTTGGTGCGAGACCCATAGAGACAGCTTGGCTGTCGCTATGCGGGTCTCGCGCATGCACACGATGGAGCTCCCTCCGTCGTGCGCATGCACATTAGGGCACCATCGACCCGCTTGCGAGCGCTCAGCGCTCGCGAGCAGGTCTGAATTAGGCCCACTGTGTCATAAAAAAACATAGAGGAACTGTGGACTACGGGCTGTTGCACTGTGCCTGGTAATAGTGAGGGAGGTGGGGTTGGAATATTATTGTCCCAGTCTGTCACATGCACAGTTCTCCCACAGATACCTTCATTCACATTTACATCATTTGAAGTACATTATATCAGGACTTTCATCCCTTTCTTTCTGTGATTTGCTGCTATCACCACCTGGGCCACCTCAACAATTTCTGGAACATTTTTCTGCCTGGCTCCCTTACTTCCTATCCTCAAAAATCTCCACCATCATTATGGGTGATTTCAATATCCCTATTGACAGTCCATAATCTCCTCATGCCTCCAAACTACTCTCTTTAACCTTCTATTTGGCCTCTCCCAATGGACTGACTCCTCTACTCATCATGATGGCCACTGTATTTATCTTGTATTCACCAAACTATGCTCCATTTCTGATTTCACTAATTCTCCTTATCATCTGCACACTCTCCTCCATTACGTCAACCTCAATTTCATTGAAATTAACCAAGCCCCCTCAAACACACAGAAATATTAATGCTATTAATTTTCAACAACCATCCACCTCTCCACAACAACTACTCTCATCAATTTCTACATTCACTTCTCCTGAGACTGCTGCTACACACCTGAAACATAATCTAGAAAATGACCTTGATGAAGAAGCTCCATCTACCCATCACACTCCACATAGACTTAGACGTCAACCACGGCATTCTAAATTTACATAAACTCTCATGTAAAGTAGAACACCAGTGGTTTAAATCTTGTATACTTCAAGTGACTTCCTCACATATAAGACTATCTACAGCTCCTACCGTAATGCTCTGTATGCTGCCAAACAAACATATTTCCAATCTCTAATCTCTGCTAAAGCCTCTAAACCCAAGCAAATTTTTAATACATTTAAATCGCTTCTTACCCCTCCCTCGCCCGACCCACCTGCTACTATCTGTGCACAAGATCTTGCTTCCTATTTCAAGGACAAGATTGATAAGATCCTAAATTAAATTGTATGCTCTTCCTTAGCTAGTGACCTGCTCAATTCCCTACCTGAACCCTCTGGCACATTCTCTTCATTTAACCCAATAAACGAAGATGAAGTATCTATACTCTTCTCATCCTCCTACTCTACTACCTCTCCTCTTGATTCTATTCCCTCACAAATCAGTAAAGCTCTGGCTCCTGTGCTCATTCCAACCCTAACTAAAATCTGTAAACTCTCTACTGGCATCTTTCCATCACTGTTCAAGCATGCAGTGATTACTCCCATTCTGAGAAAAACTAAATTCTGACCCTAACACTCTTTCAAATTACTGTCCCATCTCCCATGCCCCTCCAAGCTACTTGAGAGACTTGTTTACACCCACCTCACACACTTTCTTAATTCACACAAATTATTGTACCCACTTCAGTCCAGCTTTTGTTCTCAACACTCCACAGAGACAGCACTGACTAAGGTAGTGAATGATCTGGTCACTGCCAATGCTAAAGATCATTACTCACTTCTAATTCTTCTAGATCTCTCTGCTGCGTTTGACACAGTTGACCACTCTCTTCTCATACAAACACTACAATCCCTAGGTCTTATGGACAGAGCTCTTACTTGGTTCTCATCCTACCTATCTAATCATTCTTTTACTGTTCATTTTTCAGATTCTGCCTCCACTTTGCTACCTCTATCAGTTGTAGTACCACAAGGCTTAGTCCTAGGCCCTCTGCTTTTCTCAATCTATGCAAACTCTCTTTGAAAACTAATCAGCTTTTATGGATTTCAGTACCATCTGTATGTGGATAATACTCAAATCTACCTACCTTCCCAAGATTTGTCACCATCTGTATTGGTCCATGTCACTGAATATCTTTCTGCTATTTCATCTTGGATGTCATCTCTCCACCTCAAACTTAATATTTCTAAAACAGAATTAATTATTTCTTCTGCCCAATAACAGTTACCAACCTGATCTCTCTATCACTGTTGATAACTTGACAATCCAACCTGCCCCACAAGCTGGCTGCCTAGGTGTCATCGCCAAACATTCATCATCTGCTGCTATGCTCTGTCAGTCCCTCCATTGGTTTCCAGTTTTCTACCATATTCAATGCAATATATTATTACTTGCTCATAAGGCTATTAACCAAACCACACCAACATACATCTCTTCACTCATCTCAAAATATCTCCCAACCCGACCTTCCCACTCAGCACAAGATCTGCGCCTCTCATCCCAACACATTACTTGCTCCCATTCATGGTTACAGGATTTTTTTCAGGTTGCACCCACTCTGTAACATTTCATGCACAATAAGACTTTCCTCTAGTCTCCAAACCTTCAAGCATTCCCTGAAAATTCACCTCTTCAGACAAGCTTATCAGATTCCAGAACCACCCACATAACCTTCATAGCTTCCATATCTAATTACATCCCCTTTCACAGGCCACACATAACCTCACACTTTGTCTTTCTTTCACATACTCCTTACCTTTGGCCAACATTCCTGTGTTACTGGATCATACAGTCCAACAAGAAACTCTGCATTCTGGCTGGACCAAAATGCAATATATAGCACCTATCATTGTGTATAAATGATAGATTGTAAGCTTGCGAGCAGGGCCATCCTACCTTTATGTCTGTCTGTTATTACCCAGTTTTGTTCTATTAATGTTTCCGCTATATAAGAAACTGTTAATAAATAAATATAGCACTTTTATATATTATCACCATGTATAAATAGCAGGTTGGTCACCCACAGTCAATAACACCCCTTTTCTATTTACAAAGTATTGTACTCACCAACAGTACAGACTATTGACATAGGAGCAGACGCCCATGTAAGTTAGCGCCTTTGGAATTACTTGCATTGTGTTTCACTACTTTAAATCACACCAGTGATTAATTTATTGGTTTAGGTACTGGCTCCGAGTTAAAAAATTATTTGTGAAATAAATATATGTGTTAAAAAATAACATGAATCTGATGCAACCTTTACTAGAAGCTCTGTAAGTTGCAGTGTGTTAAAAAAATTATGAAACTTATGTGTGTTCATGTTCAGGCACTGGGTTACAAAATAATGTTCAATAAATGCGATGCTACCATTACTAGGAGCACTGTAAGTCATAGTGTGTTAAAAAAAAATGAATAACACTTGTGTGTGTTCAGGTTGAGACACTGTGTTCAAAAATATTAAAATAAATACAACTGTTGTTCATTCTGGCACTGTGTTAAAAAAATAACATCATTAGAGTACAATTAATAGGAGCACTGTATTACACTGTGTTATGTTTTCAGGCACTTTATTAAAAGATAACATCATTATGGTGCCATTACTAGGAGCACTGTGAGGCACTGTGTTGTCTGTTCTGCATTGTATTAAAAAACAAAATGTTATTAGGGTGCCATTACTAAGAACACTGTGTAGCATTGTGTTATGTGTTCTGGCACTGTGTTAAAAGATAACATCATTAGGGTGCCATTACTAGGAGTGCTGTGAGGTACTGTGTTGTCTATTCAGACACTGTAGTAAAACATATTAAAGAAAAAATTTAACTGCATGTTCAGGTACTGTACTAAAAAATAACATTATTAGGGTGCCATTATTAGGAGTGCTGTGAGGCATTATAAGGTATGTTCAGGCACTGTGTTAAAAAAAAATTAATTGTTGTGTGTTCAGGCACTCTATTAAAAAAAGAATGTCAATAGGGGGCCATTACTATTAGTGCTGTGAGCAGGAACTACAACCCAGTACTAGTACTGAGGCTGCTGACAATCATAATAATACTTCAACATCTACTTAAGCAGGTGGTCAAGGGTATAGAAGGTTTAAGAAAGGGCACCTGAAATCTGAACAATAGTTCACAATATTTAAGAAAACATCACCTCTAATAGATAAGGGAAAATTTACTGTCAAAAAATGTAAAACTGTCAACCTTGACACCTCTACCGTGACTCATTCTGATACACTAAATATCAATAGATTGGTGGAGTATTATTTTAATGCCAATTTACAAATTAGAAAGTCACTCAGTGCCTTTAAATACTGGGAAGAAAAAAAGGGAATTTGGAGCCCCTTGTTCAAACTAGCTTTGCTTTACTTAAGCTGCCCACTCTCCGGTGTGTATTCAGAAAAAGTGTTTAAAACAGCCGGAGCCCTGTGAGAGAATGTGGAGAAACTGATGTTCATTAAAATGAACTACACATTCTATGAGGAAGACCTTCGCAGCCAATTACAACTAAGTACAGAGATTTCTGTAATGGTGGGTTCCAGAGAGGATGAGCTAATATTGTGTAACGATGATAATAACACCGATGAAGGTGAGGGTAAGGATGAGGATCATAATGACATCTTATAACTGTAGAGATTATTAGTAATACTGTTAGCTGCCTTAAGCATAGCTTGTTTTGAGAGTGCTCAAACAAACCAATCACTTCAGCCACAAAAGTGACAGTATCTGTCATTGAGTGCTTAGTTTGTTAAACTGCTTGTCCTATTTATTATACAACATAAGGGTCGGTGAGAGGGCCCAAGATGAATTCCATCATGCACCACTTTTCTTTTCATTGTACATTACTGGCCAGTACTTTACTAGGGTATTGTTGATGGTCGTATGCTTTGCAAGGCCCATTTCTCTGTTTATCTTTTCTTTATAGTTGTTACTGCTTTTCTGTTCGTATAATTACTAATCAATCATATCAAATAAATCAATCATTAACATACTTTACCTGGCTTCCGCACTACATGTTTGCCAGGCCCATGTTTTTTTTTTTCTTTATAGTTATAACTTCTTCTCTATTTGTCTAATCATTAATTAATCAATCAAATAATTCAAATTAATTAATGGCATGCTTTAGCTGGCTTCCAAATTACATGTTTGCCAGTCCAATGTCTCTGTTTATCTTTTTTTATAGTTAAAACTGCTTCTCTGTTTGTATAATTAATCAATCAAGCAATGCATTAAATGGCTTCCACTAGATAAAATGTATTAAATATGCTACCTCAAATTCCTTGTACTGGCTTTAGGCCTCTGATCTAGTTCTTGATTAATTAAAACATTCTATAGAATCATATAGTTTTATATTAAACTGCTATCCTGCCTGCCAGTGAAGTGCCACTATGCGTCCTAGATGTGCTGTATTCTTTTAAACTGCCATGTGTTTGTGCTGCTACTCTGTTGCTTAGTTTAGCTAGTCAACTTGCTGAGCTGTGAGATGGTCAAAATTATCTGGAAATTAATGGAAAATAATGTTATTTAGGTTAAAAATACTGTTGGAACAAAAATAGGACTAAATTACTTGATTTTAGCTTTTTTATAAAAAAATATTAAAATTGGATCCAAAACCAAACAAAAACACTTGATGATGAATTAGAACCAAAACAAAATCAGAAGAAAGGAGTCCACACACATCTCTAATATTTATAAAGTGGCAGCTTTTAAAAGAAGGCACTTCTTAGTGCGTTTCATGTGAAAATTTAAAGTGGCACTAACATTCAGTGTAAAGCCCAGCATACTTTACACTGAATGGCAGTGCCACTTTAAGCTTTCCACTGAAACCTGCTGAGAAGCACAACTTACTTTGTAAATGTAGCTGAGAAGCACAACTTACTTTGTAAATATAGTCCTCATCAGGACTATTATGAGAGCTATTGGACTCACTGCTAGTGGGCTGTGGCCAAGTGTGTGGAGGCATGGTTATACCCCTTTGTGAATACCAGGTCCTCTTCACATGCTGTCTTAAGCTATTGTAATTATCAAAATTGAGCTTTTTTCTGCCAATTTTGAAACTCCAGTGGTTAAAATATAATGGACATTCCATAAAATTCCTGGTCATTATATCAAAAGATATAATTTACAAAAGGACACTTAATCTTATAACTTTAACTGATTAATAAACTCCTCAATGCCTAATTCACCGCTATTATATATATAAAATAAAATCTTGTTTTATTCTTTCATGTTTTGTAGTACAATTAAAAAACAAAATCTTTTTTTAAACTTTTGATAATTCAGCAAATTACAGAGAACTTCTTGAGTTAAAAAAAACTATAAAACGTGCGCATACATCGCACCATGCGATTACCCTCAGCAGCATGCTCTACGATCTGCTATGGCGTGCACCACCATGAAATCCTATGAAGTTTCGGGTGTGAATGCAGTGCAAGTATCCGCTCGCGGGTGCGCACCTCGCGCTGTGCATAGCACGATTTGCCACGTATGCAGCAAAGATGCAAGAGGACACATCTGTATATGCTAACATGTATTGCTTGAATTTCAGAAGAATTTTTAACTGACATAACATTTTCAGTCAATCAGAAAGTACTGCATTGGAAAAATTTTATATTTTCATTAATTTTCCACTCAGGGCCTTAACTATAGGGGTAGGAAGGGTGCAACTGCCTATCGAGCATGACCCAGGGGGCAGCACCTTCACTCTTACACATCACCTGCAATTCATGTGCAGGGTGCCTGGAACAGCACACTGCAGATAGCAGAGCTGCTGCAGAGCTAGCTGGAGCATCCTTAGGATGCTCCAGGCAGTGCTCTTTTTCCTAGTGCTGGATGCACTCCCCCCTCAGTGTGACATCATGATGTCATATATTCAGGGGTGGGGCTGACCCTGCTCCAGTGCAATATGATTACCATTTTGGTTTTTGAGCTGGCCTGCAATGACCAAAAGAAATTCAACAATATACCACAACCAGCCCACATGGACAGAAAATATGCCTTTTCCTTATTGCCCACAGATACAGAAAAGCTTTCAACCAAACTGATTAGGAAAAGAGTAAAAGCGTAAGGGCTCTTACAAGGTAACTCAATTCGTATAGATCAGTGGTTCTCAAACTCGTTCCTCAGGACCCCACACAGGTCACATTTTGCCTGTCACCCAGCAGCTCCACAGGTGTATTAATTTCTCACTACTGTGAGGAGATCTGGAAAACATGCACTGTTTGGGGTCCTGAGTTCCAAGTTAGAGAACCTGTGGTATAGATTAGTGAAGTGTCCTTCACAAAACAATATTAATATTTCTGTTAAAAAATATAAAAATACATTATACAATAATCTATCAATTTTACTTTCATATATACTACCCAGCTGTGGTTAAAGAATGGTTTCTAACTGATAAAAAAAATGGACAGGATATAACCGCGCTAAAGGTACAACAAGTGCATGAATCAGTTATAAATGTGCCACAAGAAAAATAATTACGTAACAAAAAATACATTAAAAATATATACATTAATTTATTCTATTTCAATTCTTATAAAATATGATAGGAAAACTTTAACACAGAAATAACAAATAATTTTTAACTGATGAATCATAAAGAGCAGTTCGTTTTTTGCCACACTGTGGACAATTAATTGGTGTGCTTTAAAAGGATTTCCCTCATCAAGTGCAGACCATGCTCCTGTCGAAGGTGCTTAACAGCATAGAAATGCATTGAGCCTTCCTAACTACCTTAAGATATTTATCCATTATTCTTCATGGTGGACTTTACACTGCTGCATACATATGGCTTTGGCAGCTGGATTGAGCTGTGTTCCGGCACTGCTACAACAGATATCACAGCACATGCTTTAGCGTGAGTTACTATCTCCTAACCAGGTACCAGTGACCTCTCGGGCCAACCTTAGCCCCAAGAGCCAGGTCTTACATTACATTATTGGGCACCTCAAACATCATGGTTGCCCGATCCCGGCCACAGTACTTATCCCTACCTGTCTGGTTTATGGTCCGCTGACATTCTGGACATTTTTAGCCTGATATCAGGACTCCAGCTATAATTGCCAGAAATTTACACAGCAGCACCAATACTCAGTGAGGACATTATGTATGGATGTGGTAATTACTTACTAGACTTTACTAATCCAGTACGGGACAATGATATACTAGTCAGTCTTGATAGTAATATATGGTTAATTGCTTTTACTAATTGTGACATTTTATTGTTATATGTGTATTTTTTTTGTATGTGGGATTGTAGCATTAAATGTATTGATACAGTAAAATTATTTCTGATTGGATTTAAAGGATTGAGCAGCCAGTTTATTAGTATACATTCTTGGAAACATTGCACAGTTCTCTTTAACGGGCAGCTGCATTCTAAACCAATCAGTTAGCTATGCACTCACAACAAGCGTGAGCTCCAGTGTCCGTAATAAAAATCTCGGTTACCAACAAATAATTTTAGATGTCACAATGTATCAGCTACTTGCTACTAATAATTGAAGGAGGAAAAAAAGTTAGTTACAGAATGGCTCTTAAATTATAGCACAAATCCTTATTGTGTGGAAGCATAGACTATATGTTCTTAAGTCCGTAGTTTTATAAAGTCTTCTGAGAGACCAAAACATCAATCAAATGGCCCATTCTGGCTATTGAAAGCTTTTGATCTCTCTCTCTCTCTACTTTATAACAAATGTGATATATATGTGCTAGCTCACAGGATCCCCTGTTCATAAATAATTTCCATAGTGAATATAAACAGTATATCTTCTATATCGCTGTATAATGAGTAGATAAAAGGGTAAATGCCACAATCAGGTGCTGATGCACAAACATTCAATAGCTTAGGATCTCAGCAATTCGTGTCCCTGATGTCAGGTTTGGAAGCGCTCACTCACCGAATGCTGCTGTGTGTATTCTGGTGTGGGTCATGTGCATCAATGGTGACTTGCAGTGCCGACGGCACTGATTTAGGGTCCATGGATGGCAAATTGTGAGTGGCAGGCACTGATCCAGGGATCTGTTTTCAATTACAGGTGGTAATTATAGGCATAAAAACGAGCTGATAACCAACTCCAGTGATAAAGTAACTTCACTAACATGTTTCTTCCCTGACTGGGAATTTCTTCAGAGGGGTGCATCATAAAAATATTTTTTACCAGATTATAAGTGATTTGCATTGTCTCTATCAAGTTTACATGCATTGATGGTATGAACTTTCTTTGTCCATTGATCCTATACCTTTTATTCCTTTTCCTGAAGATCTACAAAACAAGTCAAAAATGCAATATGAGCTATTTTCTGACCAAAATACTGAATATTCAGTTTTTACTAATCAGTGGAATTCACTGCACTCATTTCATCTCATAATTTCAACGGAAAATTTGACCCAACATAGGGCCTGATTCAGAGCCGAACGCTCTGACCAGAGCGCTCGCTCTGAATCAGTGCCCTCCTACCTGAAAATGGAGCGGACTCCTGGCCGCTCACATAGCTGTGGGTGACCACCCACAGCATATGCGAGCGTCCAAAAAGATGGTCGCGATGGTCAAGACCATCGCGATCATCTGGCTTGCGACGAGACCCTGCAGTAGGGTCTCGCTGCCGCAAGCCCAGGAGTGATTTTGGCTCTATCAGAGCCAAAATCACTCCCACTGACTTCATTACTGATGTCAGTGGGGCCGGCTTCAGACGGTAGGCGTTCCCATGGGAACGCCTCCGTCTGGCAGCCACGCCCCTGGCATGCCCACCAAAGGGGGCATGTTGTCAGTCACCATTGACAGCACGCCCCCTTTGGTGCGAGACCCCGAGTGACGTATTCCTCGTTGCTCGCCGGGTCTCGCGCATGCGCACGACGGAGCTCCCTCCATTGTGCGCATGCGCATTCGCACAACATCGACCCGCTTGCGAGCGTCCTTTGCTCGCGAGCGGGTCTGAATGACCCCCATAGTCCTGTCCCTAACTCATCTCTTCACCTTTCACACCTCTTTTAAGTATGAGCCCAACTCACAAATCCTAAAGAAACCATCTATCATTGACACCACTGGGAAATTACTATAAATGCCTGATGTTAGTGTCAGCCCTGTGAATTGGGCAACTGTTTTTAATATTGCATTGAGACTTCACTCACCAAAATCATAATTTATTTACTTATAGAAAAAGTTCTTTGTGACATTGGTACATCCTGGTTTACCTGCTACCTACTGAACAATTCCTAGTGCCTTTATCTGTGGCATATGCTTCCTTTCCACTCTGTCTATCTGTTAGGGTCCCAAAAAATGCTCTATTCTCGGCCCTATTTTTTTTTTTACTGTATACGTCTTATTATTCTGGAACTAATTTGCTTATCAGCCTCCAGTACCATTTGTAAGATGACGACATCCAAATCTATTTCTACTCCCCTGTCCTCTTCCATTCTATACTGTCTTGTGCATCCATATGTCTCTTTGCTATCTCCAGAATGTCACAATGTTCCTTAGATCATGACCTATGGATGTCACAATGTTACTTAGATCATGACCAAAACAGATCAGTCGCCACCTCCCCTCATCTATACCTCACCGTCAATATCACCACAAATTCTTTATCCTGGTGACTTGACTCCATCCTGTGCTTTATTCTTCACAATTCTCTCTACCAGACTTGCCACCTGCATTTTACAAATATTTGAGTATTTCCTTGTCTTATCTAAAATGCTACAAAACTCTACTCTCTCATTATGTAATATCCCTATCTGGCATTCCCCTCACCCACTGATTCCCAATACAATTCATCTTAACTATGTCGGTGAGAATGACTTTCCTTGCTCAAAAGTGCAGATCAGCGGCACCACTTTGCAACTCCCTATGTCTTCCAGAATTCAAATAAAATTACTCATAATTGCATATCCTTCAGCTACACTCCTTCATACAGTATATCTCAAATATTATCTTAAAATACTCTCCCTGTCTTGTTCATAGTTCTACCCATGACCTGCTCCGTGCCTCGTGTCTGGTATACACCTATAGCTGCAAACCCCATGTCTTTATTATATGTTATCATACACCTACCTACACTGTCTTTGTTTATTTATTAACAGTTTCTTATACAGCGCAGCATATTCCATTGCGCTTTCCAATTTGCATCAACATTGGGTTGTAAAAGACAGACATAAATGTAAGAGGGCCCTGCTCGCAAGCTTACAATCTATAGGGAATTAGGTGTTGTTACACAATGATAGGTGCTACATATTACAAATTGGTCCAGCCCGATTGCAGAGGTTCTGGGTGAGCTGTATCATCCAGTCACACTGGAAAGTTGGCCTAGGGTCAGGAGGATGTGAAATTGAAGAGAGAGAAAATGTGATATGTGTAAACTATAAGAAGAGAGATCTTTACTAATGCATCCTTACAACTTCCTAATCTCCACTCCAAAGAACAGTCAATTTTTGTTTCTGCTGTGCACTCTTCCTATTAGAATGTAAGCTTTCTCTTGAGCCTGGCCTTTCCTACCCTATGTTTTTATGTCTGTGTTTATTTTAGAGATGAGTGGCTTGGTTTTTCTGAAAACCTAACACACCAAAACCTTCTGAAGAGAACAGAGGACCTCATTCAGACCCGCTCACAAGCACTGAGCACTCACAAGCGGGTCGATGTTTAGGTCCTATGCACGTGAAGCTGCCGCACTGCGCGTGCTCAAGCCTCGCAGTGAAAGAGAAATTCTCTTGCTCTGGAGCTAACTACAAAAGGGGTGGCTGTCGATGGTGATTGACAGCTTGACCAGTTTTGTAGGCGTGGTGGTTTCACAAATGGAGGCGTTCCTTAAGGAATGCCTGCCATTTTGTGAGTGGCTGTCAGTGGGGAACTTCCTGCTTGATCAGAGCATGAAGCTCCCTGGGGCTTGCAGTTGCCGAGACCCAACCTTAGGGTCTCTTCGCAAGCCCCAATGGTCGCGATGGTCTTGACCATTGCGACCATCAACCTGGTCGGTCGCTAAAGCTGTGGGTGGTAACCCACAACTTAGCTAGTGACGAGGAGGCTGCCCTCATTCAGAACAACCGCTCGCATTTTGTGAGCACCTCTGAATGAGGGCCAGAGTCCCCGCAAGTGAGATCTCAGATTTTTTTACATGTCCCTCCCTCGTGATTTCAGGTGACAAAATTGGTTACAATTGTCTGAAAATTAGGGGAAATTAATGTTAATAATCTCAATAATACTATACGAACAAAATAAAATCCAAGTTTAATGAGTTGAGCTGTTTTTATCAATTTTCTAAAGAGATCTAACACCAAAATTGAAACTGAACAAAACAATTGAGGGTGGTTTTTACAAAACCAAAACACGGAGGTCCACACCAATCTCTAGTTTATTTTGACTATCTTACTTGTCCTTGTTTTATGTATGTTATGTTTTGTTTTCCCCTCTATGTTAAGGCCTTAAAATGTACCATGGCTATAAAAGGTATTCACTCCCATTGAGTTTTTTCACATTTCATGTGATACAACATGTACATTGACAGATTTATTTGAAATGTATTCCCACTAATAAACACACAATATGCGCTGATGTGGCAAAAACAAATACAAACAACCTTTTGCCATAATTAATTAGGGACAAAAAAAATGAAAATAAGTGATTGCATCAAATTATTCACCCTCCTGAGTTAATACTTGGTATAATAACCTTTAACAGCAATTATTGCTCTAAGGGGTATATTTACTAAAGTCAGAGGTTTTAGAAATGGAGATTCTACTTAACATTTAACTAGCACTTTCTAGAAGATAATAGCTAGAATCTGATTGGTTGCTATGGGCAACATCTCCGCTTCTAAAAACCCTCACATTAGTAAATATACCTCTAAGTCTATTTGAGTCATTGTCTATCAGCTTTGCCAACCTAGACAGGATTTTGAGCCTCTTTTTTCCACAAAATAGCTAATGCTCAATCAGGTTGGATGGTAAATGTTAGTGGACAGCAACTTTTAAAATGGTGCCACAGATGTACACATAGGGCATGATTCTCAGTTGCACATAAATGCGCATATGTCAGTGACCAATGACAGTCAACCATTTTCAAGCTTATGCAACTACCACTACACACTTATTCCCTTGTTTACACCTGTGCGGTGAAGGTGCAAGATTGGATACATCCACATTAGCATTCGTGCATGCTGTAATACTGATTGGTGTGCCCTTATACACCATAATCGGTTGCACCATTGAAGCTTGCACCAGCCCCATTGCAGGTGTAGTTTCTCCATCTGACCATAGCCTCTGATGCTTGTGGCTAGGCATCTGGGAATGCAGCAGCTTTTATTGACATTCTGAGCATCTCTAAGGTTGCTCAGAAGACAGATGGTGTGACCGATGCACAACCAATTGTATGCAAGTGAAGGATTAGAGACATAGCGGGTGGGCTAATTGCAGTAGCTGTGGTATTAGCATGCATTCTTAGTACTGCTGTGTATAAACTTGCTGCAACGATGGGATTAGCATCCACCTCTGACCCAGGCACTGCTTCACTAAGAAGAACATCCATGATTGACACACTCACTGACTACTACTTTAATAGCTAATTATCTTTCATAGCAACTCATCATGGCAAGGATGATGAACACAAACAGTAAATCATGCTTGGCCTATTTGTGGTTCTCCAGCTTTTGTGAAACTAGTTCCAGCATACCCTTCCCCTGACCAGCTGTAAAAGCATGCTGGGACTTGTAGTTTCACAGCTGGAGAGCCACAGGTTGTCCAGGCCTGCAGTAATCTCTTAGAAGGATTATAATTCACATGCTTCACACATAATAAAAGAACAAACATAATCTTAAATGAGAGCCTAAACCATGTTAACAGTAGTTCATTCAGAAACAGCTGCCCCATTCAAAAAGCCCAAATATGGGCTGTATATATTAGCTGCTGTGACCTCTTTCAATCCCAAACATGTGTCTCCTAATTAGAGATGAGCGGGTTCAGTTCTCCGAGAACCAGACCCACCTGAATTTCCAGTTCCGAGGCGAGATCCGAGGCCGGCTCGAGTTTTCCCGTCTGACTCTGATCTCAAAGCGAGGCAAAATGTCATCATCCCACTGTCGGATGCTCACGGGTTTTGGATTGTATAAAAGGCTCCCCGCGCTCACCACCATTTTCATTCCAGCTGTTTAGAGTGAAGAGGAAGCAAGGGAGGGGCTGTGCTCTTTTTGTCCATAGTGGCTGTGCTGTGCTGTTGCTGTGCATAGGGGCTGGCTCTTGTTGTCACTTGTCATGGGGGCTGGCTGTTTAATATCTATAGGGGCTAGCTGTTGTTCATAGTGGCTGGCTGTTGTCTATAGGGGCTGCCTATTGTCCATAGGGGCTGGCTGTTGTACATAGGGGCTGGTTGGGCTGTGCTGTTGTCCATAAGGGCTGTGTTGTTGTCTATACTCTATAGGAGCTGTGCTGCAGACAGAAGAGGGGAGCTTCAGTGGCTCCTGTGTCACTGCAGTCCATAAAGGGGTGCTGCTGTGTTGTCCAGGGGCTGCTCTGTCCATCAGGGTTGCTCTTCACCCCCAGTGTGTAAAATATAATAAATGTGTTTTTCTATTCCCGTGTGTGTGTGTGTGTGCACGTTAGCTGCACTTATCAACAACGTAGCTGTGCAGGGGTGCTGCCTGTGTCATTTATCAAGGGGCTGCTTCCTCATTCAGGGGTGTTCTCCACCACCCCGTGTGAAAAAAAAAAGAAGAAAGAAATTAAGTGTTTTTTCTGTGTGTGTGCGCATTAGCCACACTTATCAGCAACATAGCTGCACAGGGGTGCTGCCTGTGTTGTTTATCAAGGGGTTGCTGCCTTGTTCAGGGGTGCTCTCCCCCCATGTGCAAAACAAATATATTAATTGTTTTTTTTTCTGTGTGTGTGCACATTAGCCACACTTGTCAGCAATGTAGCTGTGCAGGGGTGCTGCCTGTGTCATTAATCAAGGGGCTGCAGTGTCCATCCAGGGGTTGTTGTGTCCATCCAGGGGTTGCTGTGTCCATCAAGGGCAGGGGTTTCTGTGCCTATCCAGGGCCTGCTGTGTCCATCCAGGGGTTGCTGTGTCCATCCAGGGGCAGGGGCTGCAAGGGTGTATTTGTAAAAAATATTGACACTGTTAGTGGAAATGCAGTGTATTCGTAAAAAAATATTGTCACACTGTAAGTGCAAAACGCAATGTATTCGTAAAAAATATTGTCACTCTATTAGTGGAAAATGCAGTGAATTCATAAAAGAAATTGTAACACTGTAAGTTATATCGCAGTATGTTATTCTTTTCTTTTTCAGAAAAAAATCTTGTGACACTAAGTGGAAACTTCACAATTTTACAATTTAATAACAAAAAGTTAGCAATAAAAAAATGCAACTTTTCACTTCTTTCCTCAAACATGAATAAATGATTAGTCTACATGCCGACTACAAGACCACAACAAAGTGCTAAATAACGTGCATAATATATTAAACATAATGACATCACAAACACCTCAGCTGAGATTCACATAAACATATTTTCAAAAGGTGAAAATAGAGGATATGGTTTAAAAAATTGAATAAAGCAGCTAAAACTGTGTTCTCTGATTATAGTGTCCCTACTCCTAGTCCATACCCATGGCCCCTCTACCTGAATTTCAGCAAGTCAGATGGGCAACTCCATGCAACCATATTCCAGAGAGCAGCTGCTCCTCCTATAGGCCAAGTCAGAAGATGTGTAGGGGGTGTGGTGATATGAACTAAAATGGAGCTCACATCCACTAAGGTGGACAATGAATCCCCAATCTAACAGGGAATGCAGCTGTAATTTATACACAACACAGGATGGGATGACGATATAGGCTTGGGTGCTGGTAGAATCTGGGTTGATACAGTATATACATAATTTTCTTCACACAATATTAATTTCTCCCCACTGGAATCCACTATTACAGGTGCCTCTGTAATTTTTGCACGTAACTGACGGTAAAGGTCATTCTCCTAGAATTTGAAGTTTATTTTGATGGACATCATCTTATCCACATTTTGGGGAAGTAGTCTCAGGCCAATCATTGACAAGGTTCCCGGCTGTGCTGAAAACTCTTTCGGAGTACACACTTGAAGGTGGGCAGCTCAAGTAAAGCAATGCCAGTTTGTACAATTGCCTCCAAGTTACCTTTTTTTTCCTGCCAGTAGTCAAATGGACTGTCTGACATGCCTATTTGGATGCTATCATTAATGTTAAATAGTCCTCAACCATTCTTGGAATGGTGACCTTATCAGATGAGTCACGGTAGAGGTGTCATTAATTATAGGCAATTCTGAGTCTGACCAGACCATATGTCAAAACTTGTTTGTGCTGACTTAACTGCACCACCATCAGGTGTTTTAAAAGTTTAGTTTTTTCTCAGCAGATGCACTTGCTGGAGAAACTGAAGGAGAAGCCAGTGCAGCATCATGTGCCACTTGAGCTCTTCAGATCTGTGTCCATTGGGAAGAAGAATCAATGTCTTCATCCCTTTTGGGATGAAAATCCACTTGCAGCAGTTTGCATGGTGCTCAAGGATTCTCAAGAAAAATACAACGTAAGACTTAAATCTGAAGTCTTGCATTTGCTCTGTTCTGCTTGTCCACATATTTGTGCTGGTTAAGTGGACAGTGGGTGCAACATCAGATGGAAGGCCACTAAGTAACTATGTTTTTTTTATGTCCCTGTACAGGTTGGGAAAAAGTTTCAAGTGAAATCTTTGAAAAGGATTATTTAACAGTCAATTGTTTTGGAAACTACTCTTCCTGGTCACCTTCTGGTATGAAAATCCACTACTAGCAGCAGAGGCACACACAGGATTCTCAAGAAAGACACAAAGTTAGACTTAAATCTGAAATCTTTCATTTTGCTCTGTTCCACTTGTCCACATATCTGTGCTGGTGGACAGTGGGTACAATGGCAGTTTGGAGGCCATTAACTAACTATATTTTTTAATGTCCCTGTAGAGGTTGGGAAATGATTTTCAAGTGGAATCTTTGCAAAAGATTATTTAACAGTCAATTGTTTTGGAAAGCATTACTAGAAGACTCCAAAAACAAGTAGTAGCACTAAAATTGGATGGTATATACAAAATATTAATATCAATTAATACACATGTATGGCACATATTCAAATAGAAGATATATTTAATATATTAAAAAGTCACTAAACTTCATAAAACATGTAAATATAAAATCACAGTGTTGATGTAACATATAAGAAATAGATGATCTCACCCACAATCCTAATAGTCCAAAGTCTTCCTGTTCCTACGCAAAACCTTTGTCATGGACAATATTACTTTGACATTAGTAGAGATCTGAAATCCAGACCTCATGGACAGTCAGCCAGGGGAACGGTGCTGTCACTCTGTCAGAGTTATGATGATGATGACAGTATATAAGCTGTGGTGGCCTGATCATCGCCTGTTTACCCTTCTCATCATGTGACCTGATGAAGTAGTAAGGCAAGCCACCAGGGATAAAAACAACCTCTCCGCATTTACTTTGTTCCTTGGTAACACACATTACAAGGAGGTAGCCAACGTCATGTACAGTAACATGCTTTTGGAAAAATATATGCCATACATGTATATTAATTGATATTAATATTTTGTATATACCATCCAATTTTAGCACTACTACTTGTTTTTGGTGATTTTTGTGTTAGAGAATGACTATTCCGTTGTTATAGTCGCTGCTTGGTCTAACCACTTATTCCAGCGCCTGACCAGTACCGTATGGTATTCCCTGTTTTTGCACCACTAGAAGTCTTCCTGGTCCCCTTCTGGGATGGAAATCCACTCCCAGCAGCAGGCATGGCACTCAAGGATTCTTCTGGGGCAAGGACTGATGTGAATGAGTAAAATATTTTTTGTAAATGCCTCCCTTCCCCTTCTCCCTCATAAATTTACTTTGGAATCAAAAAGTTAAATTAAATTTACCACCAATCAACCCTTCCTATCTCTGCCTTCAACTGCATACATACTGCAACTCCCTCAGGCCTCTTGAATCATAAAAACATTTGTTTCCTGATGTGCCATGTTGGAAGTTGAACTGCCATGTGTTTGTGCTGTCCACTGCTACCGCTTAGCTTAGTAAGCCAGTTAGCTTGGTGCAAATTCTGTGCTTATACTGGATGAAAACAATATTTTGAGCTGTGAGGTGGTCAAAATTGACTGGAAATTAGTGGAAATAAAAGTTATTGAGGTTAATACTGTAGGAACAAAAACAGGCACAAATTATGTGATTTTAGCTGTTTTTATGATTTAAAAAAAAATAAATAAAGTTCCAAAACTAAAAACCGAAAACAAAACACGGCAGGGTGGTTTTATCAAAACCAATCCATATCCAAAACCAGAGGAGATACAGATCCAAAACCAAAACATGGGGTTCAGCGCACATCTCCATTACTGCATAGTGGCTGTTTTTGTGTGATGCCATGGAAGCCTGATTTACAAATGCTAATTTGAGTTTCTGTAGAGCTAATGTAAGAATCTGTACAGCTTTAAGCTTGAAGCCGCCCACATTTTTTTACATCCACGGCCACGACTGTCACCATTAGTATAGGCACTTGCACCTGACCCATGATAGGTGATAGACATCCATCAGAAACAGGTTTTCCTTCTCCATATGCAAGAATCAGAATAGCAGACAGAACAGCTCTATGCAATTGCATTGTTGCTGCCAAGATCCCACCCAAAATGTCCATTTGACAGGAAGACAGTTCCAGCAAAGATCCTTCCTAGTCAGAGTGGAAAGGAGATACATAAAGAATATTATATTGATATCCTAAAAATGTGGAACCAATAGTTCATTCCATATATGTACGGGAAGCCGGTGGACACAATGCCGGCTTCCAGACTTCTTCCCTTCAAGGGTTACATGACAGGCATCTAAATCTAAAGGAGGGTTATAGGGTAAAATTAGATTAGCTATACTTACCTTTAGGACGATTGGGATTTCCTCCTCTGTCAGGCTGCCGCTGCCTGGATTTGAACTGCCATCCATGCGGCAGCGGCAAATCATACCGAATGCGTTCATTCAGAAATAGTTGTGCCAAAAACTCATTATACCAACAGAGGTCACACACATATTAAATTTAGAGATGTAATGGTTCAGTTTTACTTTGTTCTTTTTGCCACATTAGTGCAAGTTTGGATTAGTTCAGATTTATCTTATTGGCTATCCGGCTCTCACATGTTTTGGATAGCCAATAAAATAAATCCGAACTAATCTGAAAGAACCGAGTAAAACCGAACCCACACATCTCTAATAAAATAGCCACTGTGACCTCTTTCATGCATAAAAATGTCTCCAAACCCTCTTCCTGAGAAATAGAGATAACATATACAGGAACAGCTGCCAGGTTCTTAGACAAGGCTGGCTATAAAAAGAAAAATAGACAATACATATTTTTTACTTGAGTGGCAATGATAATAATCTCAAAGACTTTGTGAATATCTAAATAACAAAAAATCAAAACATTGAGATGACCTTTTCCATTAGTAAAGATGAAGTGATTTTTCTTAGTCTCACAATACATAGAGAAAATGGACAGCTGTGTACAAGAAATGTTATTAAACCTACTGACTCTCATTCCTATATTTCTGCCTGCTGTCATTATCATGATAATTGGCTGCAGAGTATTCCAGGCAGCCAATTTATACGTATTAAGAGAAAGCATTCTGATGAAATAAATTTTCACATAAAGGCTGCTAATATGAAGAAGCGATTCTTACAGAAAGGTTATGATAAATAACAAGTTGAGAAAGCACTGAATAATGTAAATCAGCTGGAAAGATAGTACTGTAGCTATTAAAACTTGTCACTAAGGAAAAAAATAATAAATGTGATCTAGCCTTCATTGCTTAGTTAAACAATAATTATATAATCATAAAGATGTTGAAGAGTTTTTAAAAAGCACTGGGGTATTTAAAAAGACCTTATTATCAAGAATATCATACCAGCCATTCCCAAGTTCATATACTGTAGGGCACCAGAAATAAATATCAAGTAGTTAAAAGTGATCAAATAGATGAACTAAGACATATAGCAGAGGCAGAACTGCCAGATACAATGGAGAAGGTCACCTCCGGGCACCAGTCCTGAAATGGGCACCTCTCCCTCCACTGTCCCATCTCCACTGCCCAAAGTCCTGGACTTGTAGCTCGGAGCCTCTGACAGAGAGGAGGAAAGAAGGAGCTGAGGCCTGATAACCATCATCTTTATTATTGTTAAACAAAGTATCATGGCCTGTCTGAAGTTGTATGAAACTATGAACACACGAAAAACAAAAAAATTGTTATTTTGATTTATTTTTTTTAAACTGCAAATCAGTTTTTTTTCTAGTTTTTTTTAACAAGTGACCACAAACAGTAGATCACTGCTCCAAATAACTTTTTTTAATTAAAGAGTACACAGACACTACACAGTGTACACACATTGTGCTCAAGCTTCTTAATGGTTTTTTTCTTACTGTCAGATACAAAGGGGGTCATTCAGACCCGCTCGCGAGCGCAGGACTCTCGCAAACGGGTCAATGTTCCCCCACTGCGCATGCGCACGATGGAGGGAGCTCCGTCGTGCGCATGCGCGAGACCCGGCGAGCGACGGGCTCTCCATCACTCCGGGTCTCGCACCAAAGGAGGCGTGCTGTCGATGTTGATTGACAGCACGCCCCCTTTGGTGGGCGTGCCGGGGGCGTGCCTGCCAGACGGCGGCGTTCCCATGGGAACGCCTACCATCTGAAGCCGGCCCCACTGACATCACTAGTGATGTCAGTGGGAGTGATTTTGGCTCTGATAGAGCCGAAATCACTCCAGGGCTTGCAGCAGCGAGACCCTACTGCAGGGTCTCCGTCACAAGCCCGATGGTCACGATGGTCAAGACCATCGCGACCATCATCATGGACACTCGCATATGCTGTGGGTGGTCACCCACAGCTATGCGAGCGCCAGGAGGCCGCTCCATTTTCATGGAGGAGGGCACTGATTCAGAGCAAGCGCTCTGGTCAGACCGTTCGGCTCAGAATCAGGCCCAAAGTGTGCACTGCCCCTTCTTGAAGTTAAACACACAATGCTCCCTCCCTCAGTCCACTCAACATAGTCACAGTGATCCTGCCTTGGCTTATAACTAACTTGCTATCACTTTCAGTTTGACTAGAGCCCTGCCTGCCTACACTTACCTTCCCATTGGTGCCAGAGTAGCCATTGGAGGGACTTGTATAGAATCCAAAATACAAGAGATCTGATGCCAGGAAGATGACATTTGTCTCTTCTTGGCACCTCTAATAAATATATATATACATACCAGTGCGGTAAAAAAGTATCTGGACAGCCACCGATTGTGCAAGTTGTTGCACTTTAAATGATGAGAGAGGTCTGTAATTTCCATCATAGGTACACTTTAACTGTGTGAGACAGAATCAGATCAAAAAATTCCGGAAATCACATTGTCTGATTTTTAAACAATTTCTTTGTATATTCTTGCAGAAAAAAAATATTTGGACACCTATCAACCAGCAAGAATTCTGGCTTTCACAGACCTGTTACTTCTTCTTTAGGAAGCTTATCTATCCTCCACTCATTACCTGTGTTAATGGAACCTGTTTGAACTGGTTAACTGTATAAAACCTGTCCACACCCTCAAACAGTCAGACTGCAACCTCTCCACTATGGCCAAGACCAGAGCTGTATAAGGACACCAGAGACAAAATTGTAGACCTGCAAAAGGCAGGGATGAGTTACTCGACAATAGGCAAGCAACTTGGTGAGAAGAGGTCAACTGTTGGTGCAATGATAAAAAAATGGACGAAATACAAGATCACTAACAATCTCCCTCAACCAGGGGCTCAATGCAAGATCTCACCTCTTGGGGAATCAATGATCTTGAGAAAGGTGAGGGATCAGCCCAGAACTACATGGGGGATCTGGTCAATGACCTCAAGAAAGCTGGGACCACAGTCACAAAGGTTACCATTAGTAACAAACTACGTCGTCATGGATTCAAATCCTGAAGCACCCGAAAGGTCTCTCTGCTTAAGCCAGCACATGTCCAGGCCCATCTAAAGTTTGCCCGTGACCATCTGGATGATTCAGAGGAGGATTGGGAGAATATCATGTGGTCAGATGAGACCAAAATAGAACTTTTTGATATAAACTCCACACGCCATGTTTGGAGGGAGAAGAATGATGAGTGGCATTACAAAAACTTCATACCCACTGTGAAGCATGGGGGTGGAAACATAATGCTTTTCTGCAAAGGGGACAGGACGACTGATCTGTATTACTGAGATGATGATTGGGGACATGCATTGTGACATTTTGGGAAAAACCTACTTCCCTCAGTAAGAGCATTGAAGATGCAGCGTGGCTGGGTCTTCCAGCATGACAATGACCCCAAACACACCGCCTGGGCAACTAAGGAGTGGCTCCGTAAGAAGCATTTCAAGGTCCTGGATTGGCCTAGCCAGTCTCCAGACCTCAACCCAATAGAAAATCTGTGGAGGGAGTTAAAAGTCCGTGTTGCCTGGTGACAGCCCCAAAACATGACACATCTAGAGAAGATCTGCATTGAAGAGTGAGCCATAATACCTGCTGCAGTGTGTGCAAACCTGGTCAAGAACTACAGGAAAAGTTTGACCTTTGTAACTGCCAACCGAGGTTACTTTACAAAGTATTGAGTTTAACTATTTGATTGTATGAAATTGAATATTATTTTTCAGCAAGAATATACAAATAAATTGTTTAAAAATCATACAATGTGATTTCCGGAATTTTTTGCTCTGATTCTGACTCTCACAGTTAAAGTGTACCTATGATGGAAATTACAGACCTCTCATCTTTTAAAGTTCAACAACTTGCACAATTGGTGGCTGTCCAAATACGTTGTTGCCCCACTGTGTATATGTATGTATATACAGTCTGTGTGGTGCAGCACTCCAGGCATATAAACAACACTTATAAGAGCATAACATGTGGCAATGTTTCATTGCCCTATATGTGGTACTTTCGTCAGGTCTAAAAGAAGAGTGTAAAACTCTTACCTTAAATAGCATGGTCACCCAGTGACTGCACACCTACGGCAACAGGACGTACAACCTGGTCCGTGGGGCGCAAAATGAGTGATGTCATCAGCCGATGACTCAAACAGCTGGTAAGTGCAGCACAGACAGTGTAATGGTTAGCATTACTGCCTCACAGCACTGAGGTCATGGGTTCAATTCCCACCACGGCCCTACCTGTGCGGAGTGTGTATATTCTCCCTGTGCTTGCGTGGGTTTCCTCCGGGTACTCCGGTTTCCTCCCACACTCCAAAAATATACTGGTAGGTTAATTGGCTCCTACACAAATTAACCCTAGTGTGTGTGTGTGTGCATGTGATAGGGAATATAGAGTGTAAGCTCCACTGGGGCAGGGCCTGATTTGAATGACCAAATATTCTCTGTAAAGTGCTGCGGAATATGTGTGTGCTATATAAATAATTGACAATAAATAAAATAAATAAATAATAAAAATTCCAAGCATGAAAATTAAAGAAAACAAAAAGGAAGGTACAGACAAAATAAACATCTAACTACATCTGACATACTATCTTAAACAGATGGAGCACAATAACCATGAACAGTCTCAAAATCTAATGGCAAGATATTGTATAAACATAACCCTATCATGAAAGCCTCATGTTACACTTTGGATATATCTCGAAGAAAGAACATAATGACAGACATACAGTAATTCATACATAATGCTGCAGTCCCAAGTGGTCATTAAGTCCCTTGGGGACAAGGGTCCCTAGCTGAAATACACACCTGGTTTCGCATTGTAACAACTTGGCTGAGCGATTGCCACCTCGTATAGGTATATGATCGATCATTAAATACTGTAGGGTAGCAAGCATGTGGGGAATCTTGCAAAAATGGCGTGCATCAGGTTGCTTGCTTTGACCTATATTAAGGGCCAACCGTATCGCTGACCTGTGAGCGGTCATACATTCCTTAAACATTATTTCTGTCTTGCCAATATATGACAGTCCACAAGGGCATATAATTTGATATACTACAATTTTAGAGCAACATGTCAGCCTATGTCGTATATGGAGCGTCTTGCCTGTGTGGGAATGCTGGAAAGTATCTCCAGCAATTACAGCAGATACTGACATGTGGTACAAGAACATCTAATACATCCTAAATTAGCTGTCAAAAAATTAGTTTGACTACGTATAATGAAAATATCGGTTCTCACCAATATGTCTCACAGATTTTTATCACGTCAGTAACATGGCATAAGACTAGTATTTTTAAATGGCAATTTGCCATCTGTTTGGACAAAAGGCCATACATTTTTGGTGATATGATTCATACCATCACTTGCAGCATTGAATTCCATTACCCACCGTAATTTCTGATTAACAGGGGCAATTGCTTTATCAGCCAATATGCTCTCCTTATCAGTATCTACCACTTTCTATTTGGCTTCCTGTAAGAGATCAAAAGGATAACCTTGTTCCAAAAATCTGTTAATCATAATGTCCATCTCTTGTAATGCAAGATTCTGGTCCGACATAATTCTTTTGATACGTAGGAGTTGCAAATAAGGTACACCATGCTTCACGGGAATTGGATGGAAACTATCCATGTGTAGGAGGTTGTTCCTATCTGTGGTTTTGGTAAATAATGAGGTGGGAATAATGCCATCATGAATAGAGATCCTAACATCAAGAAAATTGATACTAGTGTCACTGATGTTATAGGTAAACTTCACTGGATGTTGTTTGGCATTGTGACTTGATAGTCTCTATCAGTTGATCCTTTGATCCCCACCAGAACAATAAATCATTGATGTATAGATAATAGCAAAAACAATATGATTAGAAATGTTGACATTGTCAAAGAAAACCTCCTCTTCTACCTGAAATATGTACATGTTGGCGTACGATGGGGCCACACTGGACCCCATTGCACAGCCAACATGCTGCAGGTAGAACTTACCATCATGGAGGAAGAAGTTGTTAGTAAGGGTCATTTGTAACAAAGACATACAAAACTCAACATCTTGACTATGGAATAACGTATGTCCCAAAATAAATCGTCTGGTCACATCAATACCCATACCGTGTGGAATGACGGTATACAGGCTATTCACATCAATACTACATAGCAAGATACTCTCATCGAAACAGGGTAGCATCCTGATTTTCTTTAATAAGGTACTGGTATCCAAAAGAAGGGGCACTCAACATGTTCACCATTCCAATGATGGAATTGATAAGTATGGCTATTTGAAAGTTATTTTTGTCATATATGTCTCTACCTAGATTCCACAGTGATATGATGATCTGAATGTAGATATTGGAAAGTGTCGTAATTGTTGGCTACTAAATTGTTTTTTTAGAATGGTGAACATGGTGAGTGCCCCTTCTTTTGGATTTTATGAAGTTCACACAGTTTTGGATGGATAGCTGTGTGAAATGTGAAGCACCCCTACAATATAACTACACTGAATGTGAGTGCAACTACTAATGGACACAAAGATACATATATAAACAACTAACCCCCAGAACCACCCTATATACCCATATCAATTAATTCAGCCTGTGACCCCTCTCACAGCATTCCTCTGGGACCAGAAGTGGTGCTCAATGAAGGAGACCCCACTGAAAAAACTACACACTACTAAATAAATTACTTACTACCTGCTGTCTGGCTGATTAGTCTCATATATCACTAATGCTTCTTCATGGCCTTCAGATAATCACCAGGGAAACCCTTAATAAAGACACATGGGACCAGACTTCCGGTATACATTCCACCGATACCGGAAGTCCCACCATCTGCTTTCCAGCAGCACCACCTCCAGCCAGTGTACAAGCGACCCCGGGAATAAGCTTATACTAAATGGTTCCCCTCAGTAGACAGACCTTCAGCATATAATCCACCACTGCTGGGGGCCAATGGCATGGATAATGTACAACACCCAACTCCTAGTATAGTACCCCCAGGAACCGAGCTGCCACATACGTAGTCCCTATAAACCAATTACTTTATATAATATAAACATCAACACTCTCTATTTCAATCAGGAGGCTAATTAAACCTTCAAGGCAAAGCTAGTAAAATGCACATTAAAACAAAAGCGTGCAAAAAGGGTATATAAACTGTCCCAAAGGAAATAGTGCTAATCAAAATATATAGCAATGTATAATATGTAACATATAGCAATCAGGAGACTAATTAACCCTTCAAGGTAAGCGTAATGCACAGTCAAACAAAAAGTGTGCAATCAGGGTAATAACATATAACAATGTATAGCATATACTGTAGCAACATATAGCAATCAGGAGGCTGATTAACCATTCAAAGCAAGGCTAATATTATGCACATTCAAACCACAAAGTGTGCAATCAGGGCATACAAACTGGCCCCGGGGAATAGTGCTAATCGAAATAACATATAGCAACATAAAGTGCAAATACATCCCATTACGAAAAAACGCATCCTAAAAATCAAAATAAAATAACAATAATATATATAGCATCTGAGGAAACAACTTCTAAAAAATGATAATTCAAAAAAGTATAATTCCAAAAAATAAAACATCTGAAAAATTCAGAAAAAAACAAAGAAAAAAAAATGAATCCAAAAAAGAGAATTTTTTTCTAAAAGAAAAAAACAACGATTTTTTTTTTAATAAAAAATGATGCAAAGAATTATATTCATTCAGCTCTTTTGGGGCCACTGTGTCCAGCTTATGGAATCAGTAGGATTCCCTTTTTAACAACAGCAAACCATGGTCTCCTCCTCTGCTTGATGTGTCTGGGTCAGTCTATCATCATGTATTTTAATTTGGAGACTTGATGCCCCTTTATTAAGAAACAGGCTTCCACCAGTTTATCAGTGCTTCTCTTCTCATAGCCCAGTCTAATATCTGACCTGTGCTGGCATATGCTCATGAAAAGTTCTGACAGTCTTTCTGACATAGAATAATCCACAAGGTCATATCAATATATAATGATATGGTCCATTTGACAGGTCATTTGATGTTTGAGCATAACTCATTTCCCATTATGTGGGTGTGGGAAAGAGGTTCCAAACATTAATGCCCTGCAAGTGGTGCAGTCTAGATAACAATAGCAGCCGTTCTTTCCAGACAACTAGTTGCCCTGCTGGACTTTCACAACCAGCACATTCATTCTATAAAGCAGATCTTTCAGGTTTGCTCCCCTCTTAATGCTCTACAGACTTGGTCTAGTCCCAACTCTCCTCAAATTTGGGTCAGTCCCAAGAAGAGGCCAATGCTTTTTGATAGATTTTTGTACATCCCATAGACCCGTGTCACATCTACTGCCAAATATAAGTATGTCTTTCTGATTAGTAGCAGCAGTTGAGTTTCTCACACCTTTGAACAAGTCTCTCACCCTGGTAAGGCTTCTATTAATTGTTGTCATCTTGTATCCCCATTCGTAAAACCTCTGTCTGACTTTGTTTAACTGAAGCTTTATGTCTGATAACTCACATAAACTACAATAATGGAAAAAAAATGTTAACGCATCTGGGTGGTGACTTGTTGCCAGTGGTGATGTGTTTTTATCTGTAGATTTTTGATAGAGGGTGTAGGCCAGTCCTCCCTCCTTCTTGAAGATCAGAACATCTAAAAAATTCATCTGTTGTGCATCAATCGAGCAGGTAAAATGTACTGGACTGTCCATTTCTTTAAAATATTCAACCATCTCATGAAAAGACTTAACATCACCACGCTGTATCAGAAAAATATAATCTATAAAGCATCTGTAATAGAGAATATCCTCTATAAATGTTGAAAATATGTGGTTTTGCTCATATTGGTCCATGTATACAGTAAGTTTGCATAAGCCTCGGCCATACTTGAGCCCACGGCTGTGCTGGACTTTTGCATAAAAAAAATCATCATCATACAAAAAATGGTTACACTCCAGTACTGTCCGCAAGAGCATCATTAAAACTCATTTGACTGGCCTGAATAGGGACCTTCTAACAAACACTGATGAAGCGCCTTTACACCACCATCAAGTGGGCTGATGGTGTAAAGGTAGTTCACGTTCCATGGCTGCTAAGTGGCAATAGTCCAGGATATCAATCAAACTCCCAGTCCCCTCTAGGAAATGACCCATATCCCTGGTAAAACTCTCAGATTGTGTAACACACTCTTGATGGTAGTAATTAATTAACTCGCCAACTGTTGCAAAACTGATCCCTGGCCAAAATATTCAGCCTACCAGTGTCACAAGCCACTATGCTGCCAATGCTGTGCGGGGTGAATGCTGGACAAGCATTTGCTGAAGTCTCCTCCTTTCTCCTGTTAGGATCAGTGGTTAGCAGCATATTGTTGCAGTTCCAGTCTTGGTTGCTACTGAGCCTCTGCACTAATTACTGCCTGTCTGGCCTGTCTGTGTGCACACTGATTGATTCTCCTGTCTGAATACATCCCAGGTGCTCAATCATTTGTCATTAGGGAAACCTTGCTCTGGTTGGGCGCTGTTCCTGTTATATTACAGCCAGCCCTTCTACTCCTTGCTGGTGATAGAGTTTCTTGTACTTCCAGTTGTTCCAGTCTCCTGTTTTCCATTTGAGTTCCAGAGCCAGTCTACTGTGTTTATCTACTGCCGTTTGTCCCATCCAGACGGCGCAGTCTGCATTCCACCTGTGTCATCTACACAGTACGCTTTCTCCATCTGAAGCGCCAGTCTGTGTCCAGTGCCAGTGTCAACCTGGTGACATTGGCCGCTACTCAGCGGTCCAAGTCAACACTCCAGCACACCATCGCCAGTGTCATCCCAGTAATGCTCAGCATCCTCAGTGCGCATTCCAGGGCACCGTCACCAGTGTCATCCTGGCGGCACTGGCAGCTGCTCAGAATTCTCCTGCCAAGTCATTCTGCCCTCAAGGCAACAACAAGCCCAGAGGCTGCTACCGGCCCAAAGGCTGCATCACAACTCATAGGCCCACAGGCCTCAACCAGCCCAGAGGCTGCTACCAGCCCAAAGGCCACATCACTACTTTCAGGCCCTCAGGCCTCAACCAGTCCAGAGGCTGCAACAGGCCCCAAAGGCCACATAACTATTATATGGCCACATCTTTCCAAGATATTCCAGCCCTCAAGGCTGGGCAGGACTATTCCCCAATAGTGACTCTGAGCCCTCAACAACCAGAGGGATTGTCTAACTAATTATGCACCTTTGGGAGAATATACATATTGGAATCATTGGATAATCAACAGTCAAAAAGTCAGCTATGGTTTCATTGATCCATCCTTCAAGAATGCCACCTCAATCAAACCATCTGCTTCCTTTTTTTTCCTATATACCATATTGAAAGCAAATTTGTTCATGTCATGACATCACTGAGTTGTCTGCATATCTCCGCATCATATTTGACAGAGTCTTGGAGCACAACTGCTCCTCCTTTATTTGCATTGTGGATTACAATTGTGTGATCTTTCCAGAGTGTCTTAAGAGCACACCTTTAAGTTTTACTTAAATTGTCAAACGTACGTTGTTTTGAGGTCTCGTTTCTAACATCTCTATCAACCATCACAAGAAGAAAAGAAAAAAGGTAACTGCTTTGTTTGGGGCACACTGTATCACAAAAATAAAAATTAACTTTTATTTCAAAAATGAAAACATCAAATTCATATACATCATGTCGATAATCCAAACTAAAACAAAAACAAGAAAATTAAATTAATGTGACTGTATGTTATATATATAGTCAGCAATAGGAGATATCAAAGTACCTGGCGCAGACAGAAAAGGAAGACACATACGCACATATGTGTCCCTTAGGGAAGTATCTCCTAGTCATTAAATAAATATAACGACATTGAATTAATGGTTAATTAAATGAAACATATAGTCCAACAAAAAGATATGTGTATATATATATATACACACACACTAATAGCAGAGAAAATCAAAGTGCCAGTACCATTGAAATATCTCAAGACACCTCAGTCAATACTGTGCGTGTGCAAAATGAACATTTATAATTAATTGATCATTAGTAGAGTCCACTTTAGCAGCAAGGAAAATCAAAGTGCTAGTGCAATTGAAAAAATATATTTTCAAAAGAACACAATCAATAACGTGTATATTCAACCATAAATAATGATAGACAATCGATTAGTGAATCGATTGTCTATCATTATTTATGGTTGTATATACACGTTATTGATTGTGTTCTTTTGAAAATATATTTTTTCAATTGCACTAGCACTTTGATTTTCCTTGCTGCTAAAGTGGACTCTACTGATGATCAATTAATTATAAATGTTCATTTTGCACACGCACAGTATTGACTGAGGTGTCTTGAGATATTTCAATGGTACCGGCACTTTGATTTTCTCTGCTATTAGTGTGTGTGTGTATATATATATATACACATATCTTTTTGTTGGACTATATGTTTCATTTAATTAACCATTAATTCAATGTCGTTATATTTATTTAATGACTAGGAGATACTTCCCTAAGGGACACATATGTGCGTATGTGTCTTCCTTTTCTGGCTGCGCCAGGTACTTTGATATCTCCTATTGCTGACTATATATATAACATACAGTCACATTAATTTAATTTTCTTGTTTTTGTTTTAGTTTGGATTATCGACATGATGTATATGAATTTGATGTTTTCATTTTTTAAATAAAAGTTAATTTTTATTTTTGTGATACAGTGTGCCCCAAACAAAGGAGTTACCTTTTTTCTTTTCTTCTTGTGAATACAGTCTCATTACTCCGTGGGAGCACCTGGTCTAGATATTAAGCACAAAACAAAATTCTTGTCTCATCTGTATTGTTTACATATTTAGTATTTTTTCTCTTCTTTTCTTTTTTGACCTGTGCTGCGTTCTTTCCCTTTTCCCATCTCATCCCACAAATAATCTCTATCAACCATCCTCAGAAAAATTTTAATGCTAGGGTTGCTTGAAGGTTGAACAAAGCTGCTGTGTTTTTTAAATTTACTAACAGCCCCTTCATCAGTAAACAACTCATTGGAAAAAAAATTATCTGAGTTTCAGCTTTCAGCCATTCTGTAATGGTCAATTGAACAATCAAAACTATTAAATTCACAAGTCAGGACAAAGCTGAGGCCCCAGGAGAGGAGGGTGGACTCGGTCTCCATGAGAATGTGTCTGGACAAGTAAAAAATCAATTCCTCATTCCCCCCCGTTTGCCTCTGGGGCACCCCTTTATGCCTGCTCCTCCTTGGTTGCAGTCTATGATGCTTCATACCGGGTCTGTGACCTGTGATCTTGTGGCCATGCCTAAAAAATCACCTGAGGGCTGTCTGGCATCAGTGCTTTCTGACTCTGATGTCGAATTGGAGGTAGTCGTATCAAATCTAAAATCACTAAATTGACGCTGAGGGCGTAATCTGTATGTGGTACGACCAGTACTACCATCACCTGACAACCATCTATATACTGTATGATTCTTGTAGTTATACTCAACCATCTCAAAATGCAACAACCTCAGATCTATATTTGTCTATTTGAGCCTTAAGCTTCTCAAGCCAGGGTTCAGACTTATTGGTACTGAGGATCTTACCAAAATCTTTATCAAATGTCGCTATTTCGTCCCGCATAATGGTCAACTCTACACCTACAGTATTTCCTCTACAACCAATAAAATTTGGATTCCTGCATCCAATGGTCGGTATGTTTTTTATTCTGAATCCTCTTGGTATATGTTTCATCCTGTAATATTCAGACAAAAACTATCCTAGCAGAATTAAATCTATTTCCCTCCATTTCAATCTGCTTAATTTATTGTATATCTCAGTAGGTGTCTGGCTAGACAAGGTGTCAAACTTTAGTTATTCAAACAATACTCTTGCTGTGTCATTATCTGTGAGATTTATATTCACATTCTCTGCATCACTAAGTAATGCATCACTTAAGAAACCTTGACCTGCTCCCATTTTCAGAAACAACTCATTCATATACAGATCACTTCACTGGTGGAAATCCAATTGCTCTATAAACATAACTGAACAGGGATGTAGTTAAGATACCTACAGCCGGCATCCTGGCTGACAAAATCCCGGTGCTGGAATGCCACTATCCAGCCAGAAGACTGACAGTAGTGGACATCCTGATGCCCGATGCTGGAATCCCAACAGCAGGGATACAGATCATAAGTATAGCAGGGCTTGTTAGGTCTTAGCTGCAAGGAGGAGGGTTAGGTTTAGGCATCATGGGGGGTTAGGGTTAGGCTAGGGGAGGGGAAGGTTAGGGTTAGGTAGCCCCGGGGGGGTTAAGTTTAGGCACTAAGGGGGAGGGTTAGGTTAAGGCACCAAGGGGCAAGGGGGGAGGGTTAGGTTTAGGCACTAGTGGTAAGGGTTAGGGTGGGGGGGAGGGTTAGTGTTAGGATACAGGAAAGGAGGGTTAGAGCAAGAAGGGGGGATGGTTAACATACTTACTGGACCCTTGTTGTTGTCTTCAGCATCAGGATGCCGCTGTCAGTGTATTGACAGCAGGCATCCCGAGTGCCGGGATTTCATACCAATTCCGCTGACCAGATATAGCGTTGTCATGAACAAAAAACAAAAAAAGAGAAAAGAGAGAAACAAACAAATCATAAAACTTAGATGCTAAGGATACTGGATTTCAACCTCTATACACACCTACCTACACCTTCTAAACCCTGCCTATAAACCTCTAAAATTGATGCTATTTGCGTACGCAGTCATACAGTAAAATAAATACTTTAGACCTTGAACATGTGTTCCAAAGCACAAAGTATTACTCAAGTTAAGCACAGTCAGTTACACGCTGTGATCTAAGTACAATTTAGCGCAAAGAGTTATACAGACCCAAGATACAGTCAAACATTCACACACGCTCTGGACCAGATACTGGCATCAGCAAGAAGACTAGAAACCCAGGGTCAGAGCACACATATTTATACCCCCCAGAAATAGACAACACAATAGAGGAGTTTGTTGCTGATCCCATTGGTTCCCAGTGCAGGTTCATTTGTTACAGGGCATTTAACAGGTTGATTCAAATGGCCACAGTCCAGCCTCCAACAGCTGGTTGCCTCCGTTTTCCCACCTCATGCAAATCTAGACTGTTGGTTTTACAAAGTACATTTTGGTTCTTTATGTCTTTACGGTCCATAAGTTGCGAACGCATGTTCCGATCTTCACACTGATGATACCGGAAAGCTGTGGATAAAGTGCAGATCAGTATAATATCAAACATGGCTTACTTATCACGTATTAAACCTTAGATACCAAAATAGTCTTTATTTCACAGCATTTGTAATAACTGAATAAAACTTGGATCTTTTACTTTATAGCTATGGAACCTTTTGTGTAAGTGTGCATTATGTAAGTATTAGGGATATGGGAAAAGACGCTAGTTAGGTTTATCTGATTTGGGGCAGATGTGCACGCATGCAGCTAATAAACAGTGTTCGCATGCAGGATATTGTGCATTCGCTACTGTGCGTAATGTGCGGTGTTTATGCATGAGATTCTATTTATGATGGATTTAAACACACACACACATATATATATATATATATATATACACCCATATCTCATTCCTTACTAACAGTTTCAAACTGCAATGCAAATGTGTTATAGGCAGTGAGTTTCACTTCTCAAACAAGGTGGAGACCCCCAGCTGTGAAGCCATTCTGTCTGGGAGTGAGACTAAAACCTGTTTAGGATTCAGACAAATTCAATTGTGTAGATCAATGTCTCGGTTATATTATAATTGCCACAACTATGCTTGTCTATATACAGGGATTCCCAATTTGTATGTAAAACACTCACAGTATTCTGGTGTATTGTCTATTCTATTTACTTTTCTCAGGAGGCTGTTTTTTCTAGTTGTTTTGGTATTTCTCTATGCAAGGTTGTCCCCAGAATGGGCCTGTCATGGCTTCTAAAAAGATTATCAAAAACATTGCCATCTGTACTTAGCTCATGAGTTGTAACTTAAAATGGCGCTGGTCGCAAAATGGCATCTTGCAGATTCTTATTTATAAGATGGAGTCTAGCTGCCATTTGCAAGATGGCATCGCGCACGCTAATTTTTACGCTGATTCTGTCTCAGCCACTAATCCAGCTTCGACAATGCCCATCAAAATAATACATGTAACTGCTAAAAAATCTCCAGAAAAATTCCTGTTGAAGAACAAAAAATCCATTAAAACCCACTGTCAGTAGCTTTGATCCAATGCTTTTAATATTTAGGGAAAATCATCCTTCAGATAGATATTTCTCTTCAGTCTTAAATATGCAACATCAATAAAAAAGCCAGGGTGCTTGACCCAAAGAGAACAATTTCCATATTTTCCTATAAATAATGTCAAGTGACGGTCAGCACACACTTTGAGCAACAAGTCATTTAGTGCTTGGGGAATGCCAGGGGAGGGGTTACGAATGGATTAATTGACATGGGTATATAGGGTGGCTCTGGGGGTTAAGTGTGTGTGTCTTATGCTCACTGGTGGTGTCCTGAGGAAGGCTGCGTGGATGTAGCTGAAATGTGGACTAGGAACCTTGAACCCATGATGTGATCAATAAAGTATTTTTTGTTTTGAAACTACAAAAGAGACGTCTTGGTGAGCACATTCTGCATAGGGATATTTAAATGTTCCCCGCTGTGGACCAATGAGTTCTACCCCAGGCAGTTAATGAATAGCTGATTAAAGTGGTTGTTGATCGTCACTGGACATTATATTATATATGTTCTTGCAGACGGGACTCTGCGCAGTCCCAAAATGTTGATCGGTATGACATTCTTATAAAGGATATTTGCTTAAGCCCTGGAGTGACCTGCGTGGCTTTGTACTTATTACATAGTACTTTCCCAATGACTTTTATATATATATATATATAGATATAGATATATAGATATATGGTAAAAGTTTACCTATGTTGTGTTATTTTGCAAGTTTATGCATATAGATATTATTCATATTGTTTGTATCTCCATTCTCACACATGAGGTTAGGAGACATATTTTGGGGTATGAAAGAGGTCACAGCAGCTACATTATACTATATACAGCCTGTATGAGAGTTTTTTTGGAAGCGACAGCGACTGTACAGTATGTACGAATGAGCTACTGTTATTACGGGTTTGGGATCTACAGTAGTTTAAGATTCTGTGGAATCTTTCGTCATGTGGGAAGAGTGTGAACTAAAACCTTTCTTATGGATTATTGTTTGTGTTGATCATACTTGTGGCAATGTACTGTTATGAAAGGTTTAATTAACTATTTGAGTCGAAGACAGTAATTGTGACAATTAATGAGATTTTTTTGTGATACAGGAAAGCTGGGTACACACTGGAGCAATGTGTACCTGGACCATCAAGCTGACATATCATATCTGCAGTATACATCAGAATGATGTAATGAAGGATGGAATGATCCCTCGTTCTGTCCTTCATTACCTTGCACAATGTTGCATGCAATATCATTTGGTTGGCTGTGCAGCACAGCCGGCCAGAAGATATCACTAATGACCATTGGACATTATCAATAACGACCGTGTAGATTGGTCATACACACTGAACGATCCAGCCGATATTTTGTTCCGATTCGGCCTGAAACTACATATTGGGCCAATGTCACTCCAGTGTGTAATTAACTAACTGAAGAAATTGCAAAAACTTTTATTGAAGTCACTAATATTAACCCCTTCACTCCTGAGGGTTTTCTCACTTCCATGATAACACCATTTTTCGACAGTTGCACTCGTCACATTCATATATCAATCTCACAAAATTTGTTATGCAGTACTTGCACAGATTATGTCTTGCTTTTACAGAAGACTTTGGATTTTAAGTAAAATACCACTGGTTTTTTACTCCTTTTAACATGTCCAAAAGCTGTTATCAAAATGGCCAAAAAGGTAGTTTAAATTGAAACTAAGAAAATAAGCTAAAGGAAAATGTGATTTTATTTAGTTATTATTTTAAACATCACAATTCACAACGAAATACCTTGTGGTTCTTACTTTGGCATTAATCACTTTTCCAAAACTGCAAAAAACAGCAATCTTTGTGTAAAAAGTCTGCATTTTAATAGTAGTGTAGCAAAAAAATCTACCATTTTTAAACTAAAATTTTGAATTTTAAACTAGACAACCTAACACATTAAATGAGGGATGCAACTTTGTGTGTGTTTGTGTTTGAAAGAAGGGATTCTTTTCAAAGGAGGTTACCCCACATGTATTTGTGTCATCATGGGGAAAATAGGGCACATTTAGTGCCTTCCCATATATATTTTTATATATATATATATGGAAAATTATATTTTGACATAGTGAAATCCTATTGTTTTGTTGATCGCTCCCCTTGTGCCCCCACATGTGCAGGTATAATCATGAGGGTAATAGGTCATGTATTACCCTACCACCCATATATAAAAATATATGCAGAGGGTAATATCATCTTAACAATAAGTTCTAAGGGGCCCTGTAATTTGAAAGTGGAGACCCCCATTTTTAATGTGGGTGCTCCTTAATTAAAGGAAGACAGGTTCAAGAAGACCTTCTACATCCCTGGTCTCCATGATTTCTCTGTTGTCTGGTGATCACACTGATAATAATATCTTTCAAATGAGTGTGCCCCCATCATTCTAGTTGCCTTGATGGAAGAAATATAGAGAAGTGGAGATTTTTCCCGTAGCAACCAATCAGATTCTGTCTATCATTTTCTATAATGCAATAGATAAATTATGACTAAAATATGGTGTTCATTTTTAAGAAGCTTTAGTTAAACTACCTTTTGAAGTTCTCCCCACTGACAGAGACGACCCTAGCCAACTTGGTGCCCTAGGCAAGATTTCAACTGGTGCCCCCTAGCATGTATATATGTGTGTGTGGATGTAGTTATGAGACCGTTGCAATATCGACATCCAAATCCCGACAAGGGACTTAAGATAGGCATCGAAATACAGAAGCCTATCTTAATCCCGATGCCTAGCCGAACGAGGTGAGGCCAGGACGCCCTTAGCGTTAGCCATGGTGGGAAAGGGTTAGGTTTAGAGACCGTAGTGGGGTTAGGGATAGCTTTTTGGGGGAGAGGCTAAGGTTGTGCACTTCTGGGGGGGTTAGGGTTAGGCACTAAGGGGGGAAGGTTAGGTTTAGCCACTTAGGGGGAAGGGTTAGGGTGTGGAGTTGGGTGGTTTTGGGTTAGGCTACAAGAAGGGAGGGTTAGGGGAAGAAGGGGGGAGGGTAAGTATACTTACCTGACCCCTGTCAGGATACCAATCAGCGGGGTGCCACTGTCAGTATGATGATCGGAGACATCCCGACAGCCGGAATTACATACCCATTCCATGTATATGTATATATATATATATATATGCACACTCACTTTCTCCAGCAAAGAAAAAGGCAAAAAAGCACACACATTTAGATGATGAAGTGTTTATTTACATAGACATCAGTGTTCAGTCATGCAAAGCTGGATTACAGCTTTAGAGGGCCCAGGGCACTTAAGACTGGGGGGCCCTAAAGATCATAATTTGGGAAACGGGGATCGTGTTCTCAAGCGCAAGCCTTTGGTGCGATTAGTTTAAACAAAGGACAGCTACTCCAATAAAAGTTGTCCTTTGTGAAGTGAGGACTTCTGGGTTTATGACCCAGGAGTCCTACTTCACATGTGCGGCCGTGGAACCCTTTTGAGGAGTTAAGCGTAAAGAAGTGGTAAGTATTAAAAATATGGGTGCAGGGTGTGTGGTGTAGGCCCCCTGCAGGGTGTGTGGTGTGGGCCCCCCTGTATGCCCCGCACACCCTGCACCCATTATATAAATGCCCCTGCACACACATACATAAACACACTTATACATACAGACACATACAGTATATACTAGGGGTGAGCAGGTTCAGATTTCTGAAATCCGAACCCCCCCGAGCCCCCCGATCCGAGTCCGATCCGAGTCAGGCTTGACTTTTCCTGCCTGACTCGGATCTGAAATCGAGGCAAAACGTCATCTTCCCGCCTTCCGAGTCTCGCGGGTTTTGGATCCTATATAAGGTACCCGCGTCGGCGCCATTTTCTCACTCGGCTGTGGACAGTGAAGAGGGAGGGTGGCAGTTAGGGCTGTGTAGTGTAGTGTAGTGTAGTGCTGCTGTTGTCCACTACTTCAAAGTCCATAGGGGCTGGCTGTGTTGTGCTGTGCTGCTGTTGTTAATAGGGGCTGTGTCCACTACTTCAAAGTCCATAGGGGCTGGCTGGACTGTGTTGTGCAGTCAGTTCTCCATAGGGGCTGTGTCCACTCCAAAGTCCTGTGCAGTGTCCCAGTCCTAAAGGAGTGCTGTAGTGTTGTCCAGGGGGTGCTCTGTCCATCAGGGGTGCTCCCCCCAAGTGCTAAAAAAATAATATATTTTCTGTGTTTGTGAATTGTGTGCGCAGTAGCCGCACGTGCATCAACAAAGTAGTGCCAAGCGTGCGCCTGTGTCATAAGTAAAGGGCCGGCTGGCTTGACCGTTAAAGGGTGCTGTAACCCCCGAAAGTACACTCCAGTCCAAACCAAAAAAAAATTATTTTCTGTGTTTGTGAATTGTGTGCGCAGTAGCCGCACGTGCATCAACAAAGTAGTGCCAAGCGTGCGCCTGTGTCATAAGTAAAGGGCCGGCTGGCTTGACCGTTAAGGGTGCTGTAACCCCCGAAAGTACACTCCAGTCCAAACCAAAAAAAAAATTATTTTCTGTGTTTGTGAATTGTGTGCGCAGTAGCCGCACGTGCATCAACAAAGTAGTGCCAAGCGTGCGCCTGTGTCATAAGTAAAGGGCCGGCTGGCTTGACCATTAAAGGGTGCTGTAACCCACGAAAGTACACTCCAGTACAAACTAAAAAAAAATTATTTTCTGTGTTTGTGAATTGTGTGCGCAGTAGCCGCACGTGCATCAACAAAGTAGTGCCAAGTGTGCGCCTGTGTCATAAGTAAAGGGCCGGCTGGCTTGACCGTTAAGGGTGCTGTAACCCCCGAAAGTACACTCCAGTCCAAACCAAAAAAAAAATTATTTTCTGTGTTTGTGAATTGTGTGCGCAGTAGCCGCACGTGCATCAACAAAGTAGTGCCAAGCGTGCGCCTGTGTCATAAGTAAAGGGCCGGCTGGCTTGACCGTTAAGGGTGCTGTAACCCCCGAAAGTACACTCCAGTCCAAACCAAAAAAAAAATTATTTTCTGTGTTTGTGAATTGTGTGCGCAGTAGCCGCACGTGCATCAACAAAGTAGTGCCAAGCGTGCGCCTGTGTCATAAGTAAAGGGCCGGCTGGCTTGACCGTTAAGGGTGCTGTAACCCCCGAAAGTACACTCCAGTCCAAACCAAAAAAAAATTATTTTCTGTGTTTGTGAATTGTGTGCGCAGTAGCCGCACGTGCCTCAACAAAGTAGTGCCAAGCGTGTGCCTGTGTCATAAGTAAAGGGCCGGCTGGCTTGACCGTTAAAGGGTGCTGTAACCCCCAAAGTACACTCCAGTCCAAACCCAAAAAAAAATTATTTTCTGTGTTTGTGAATTGTGTGCGCAGTAGCCGCACGTGCATCAACAAAGTAGTGCCAAGCGTGCGCCTGTGTCATAAGTAAAGGGCCGGCTGGCTTGACCGTTATAGGGTGCTGTAACCCCCAAAGTACACTCCATTCCAAACCAAAAAAAAAATTATTTTCTGTGTTTGTGAATTGTGTGCGCAGTAGCCGCACGTGCATCAACAAAGTAGTGCCAAGCGTGCGCCTGTGTCATAAGTAAAGGGCCGGCTGGCATGACCGTTAAAGGGTGCTGTAACCCCCAAAGTACACTCCAGTCCAAACCAAAAAAAAAATTATTTTCTGTGTTTGTGAATTGTGTGCGCAGTAGCCGCACGTGCATCAACAAAGTAGTGCCAAGCGTGCGCCTGTGTCATAAGTAAAGGGCCGGCTGGCTTGACCGTTAAAGGGTGCTGTAACCCCCGAAAGTACACTCCAGTCCAAACCATAAAAAAAATAATTTTCTGTGTTTGTGAATTGTGTGCGCAGTAGCCGCACGTGCATCAACAAAGTAGTGCCAAGCGTGCGCCTGTGTCATAAGTAAAGGGCCGGCTGGCTTGACCGTTAAAGGGTGCTGTAACCCCCAAAGTACACTCCAGTCCAAACCAAAAAAAAAATTATTTTCTGTGTTTGTGAATTGTGTGCGCAGTAGCCGCACGTGCATCAACAAAGTAGTGCCAAGCGTGCACCTGTGTCATAAGTAAAGGGCCGGCTGGCTTGACCGTTAAGGGTGCTGTAACCCCCGAAAGTACACTCCAGTCCAAACCAAAAAAAAATTATTTTCTGTGTTTGTGAATTGTGTGCGCAGTAGCCGCACGTGCATCAACAAAGTAGTGCCAAGCGTGCGCCTGTGTCATAAGTAAAGGGCCGGCTGGCTTGACCGTTAAAGGGTGCTGTAACCCCCAAAGTACACTCCAGTCCAAACCCCAAAAAAAATTATTTTCTGTGTTTGTGAATTGTGTGCGCAGTAGCCGCACGTGCATCAACAAAGTAGTGCCAAGCGTGCGCCTGTGTCATAAGTAAAGGGCCGGCTGGCTTGACCGTTAAAGGGTGCTGTAACCCCCAAAGTACACTCCATTCCAAACCAAAAAAAAAATTATTTTCTGTGTTTGTGAATTGTGTGCGCAGTAGCCGCACGTGCATCAACAAAGTAGTGCCAAGCGTGCGCCTGTGTCATAAGTAAAGGGCCGGCTGGCTTGACCGTTAAAGGGTGCTGTAACCCCCAAAGTACACTGCAGTCCAAACCAAAAAAAAAATTATTTTCTGTGTTTGTGAATTGTGTGCCCAGTAGCCGCACGGGCATCAACAAAGTAGTGCCAAGCGTGCGCCTGTGTCATAAGTAAAGGGCCGGCTGGCTTGACCGTTAAAGGGTGCTGTAACCCCCGAAAGTACACTCCAGTCCAAACCATAAAAAAAATAATTTTCTGTGTTTGTGAATTGTGTGCGCAGTAGCCGCACGTGCATCAACAAAGTAGTGCCAAGCGTGCGCCTGTGTCATAAGTAAAGGGCCGGCTGGCTTGACCGTTAAAGGGTGCTGTAACCCCCAAAGTACACTCCAGTCCAAACCAAAAAAAAAATTATTTTCTGTGTTTGTGAATTGTGTGCGCAGTAGCCGCACATGCATCAACAAAGTAGTGCCAAGCGTGCACCTGTGTCATAAGTAAAGGGCCGGCTGGCTTGACCGTTAAAGGGTGCTGTAACCCCCGAAAGTACACTCCAGTCCAAACCAAAAAAAAATTATTTTCTGTGTTTGTGAATTGTGTGCGCAGTAGCCGCACGTGCATCAACAAAGTAGTGCCAAGCGTGCGCCTGTGTCATAAGTAAAGGGCCGGCTGGCTTGACCATTAAAGGGTGCTGTAACCCCCAAAGTACACTCCAGTCCAAACCAAAAAAAAATTATTTTCTGTGTTTGTGAATTGTGTGCGCAGTAGCCGCACGTGCATCAACAAAGTAGTGCCAAGCGTGCGCCTGTGTCATAAGTAAAGGGCCGGCTGGCTTGACCGTTAAAGGGTGCTGTAACCCCCGAAAGTACACTCCAGTCCAAACCAAAAAAAAATTATTTTCTGTGTTTGTGAATTGTGTGCGCAGTAGCCGCACGTGCATCAACAAAGTAGTGCCAAGCGTGCGCCTGTGTCATAAGTAAAGGGCCGGCTGGCTTGACCGTTAAGGGTGCTGTAACCCCCGTAAGTACACTCCAGTCCAAACCAAAAAAAAATTATTTTCTGTGTTTGTGAATTGTGTGCGCAGTAGCCGCACGTGCATCAACAAAGTAGTGCCAAGAGTGCGCCTGTGTCATAAGTAAAGGGCCGGCTGGCTTGACCGTTATAGGGTGCTGTAACCCACAAAGTACACTCCAGTCCAAACCAAAAAAAAAATTATTTTCTGTGTTTAGCCGCACGTATATATCAAATCGATATAACATAAATGGAGGACCAAACTTTCTCCGATAAAAATAAAATAGAGAAAGATCAAGAACCACTTCCTCCTATTGCTGAAGCTGCTGCCACTAGTCATGACATAGACAATAACATGCCATCAACGTCGTCTGCCAAGGCCGATGCCCAATGTCATAGTAGAGGGCACATACAATCCCAAATGGCAAAGTTCAGGAAAATGACCTTGAAAAAGACATTTAAATCAGCTGAAGAGAAACGTAAACTTGCCAATATGCCAATTACGACACGGAGTGGCAAGGAACGGCTAAGGTCGATCCCTAGTATGTTCATGACTAGTGGTTCAGCTTCACATGATGATGGAAGCCCTCCTCCCACTAAAAAAATCAAAAGAGTTAAGCTGGCAAAAGCACAGTGAAGAACTGTGCTTTCTAAGAAGATATCACAAATCCCCAAGGAGAGTCCAAGTGTGGTGGTGGTTGCGATGCCTGACCTTCCCAGCACTGGACGGGAAGAGGTGGCTCTTTCCACCATTTGCACGCCCCCTGCAAGTGCTGAAAGGAGCACCCACAGTCCACTTGCTGATATGCAAATTGAAGATGTCACTGTTGAAGTACAACAGGATGAGGATACTGGTGTAGCTGGTGCTGAGGAGGAAGTTGGCGAGGAGGATTCTGATGGTGATGTGGTTTGTTTAAATCAGGCTCCGGGGGAGACAGTTGTTGTCCGTGGGATGAAAAAGCCCATCACGGTCATGCCTGGGCAGAAGACCAAACATTCCACCTCTTTGGTCTGGCAATATTTCTATCCAAATCCGGACAACAACTGTCTTGCCATATGTACCATATGTAAAGGTGAAATAAGTAGGGGTAGGGACGTCAACCACCTAGGAACATCCTCCCTTATACGGCACCTGCAGCGCGTTCATAAAAAGTTACTGTCAAGTTCAGAAACTTTGGCTAAGACCGTAAGCAGTCCAGGGACACCTAAATCCCGTTGTCCTGTTGTATCCAAGCGCCTGCAAACCACACCGTCAACTCCCTCCTTGTCAATTTCCTCCTTAGTCAGGATCGGAAGTAGTCCTGCAGGCCATGTCACTGGCATGACTGACTCTCCTATCCGGGATTCCTCTGGAGGATCCTGCATTGCTACGCCTACTGCTGCCGCTGCTGCTGTTGCTGCTGCTGGGAGTCGTTCATCATCCCAGAGAGGAAGTAGGAACACCACTACTTTTACTAAACAATTGACCCTCCAACAGTCCTTAGCGAGGAGGATGAAGTACGACAGCAGTCATCCTGAAGCAAAACGTATAACTGAGGCCTTGACTGCTATGTTGGTGTTAGACGTGCATCCGGTATCCGCCATTAGTGCAGTGGGATTTAGACAATTGATGGAGGTAGTGTGTCCCCGGTTCCAAATCCCGTCTAGATTCCACTTCACTAGGCAGGCGATACCGAGACTGTACAGAAACGTCAGAAAAAGTGTCCTCAGTGTCCTGAAAAATGCCGTTGTACACAATGTCCACTTAACCACGGACATGTGGACAAGTGGAACAGGGCAGACTAAGGACTATATGACTATGACAGCCCACTGGGTAGATGTATCACCTTACGCAGCAACAGCAGCAGCGTCACCAGTAGCAGCATCTCAGAAACGCCAGCTCGTTACAAGGCAGGCTACGCTGTGTATCACCGGTTTCAGTAAGAGGCACACCGCCGACAACCTCTTAGAGAAACTGAGGGAAATCATCGCCCAGTGGCTTACCCCACTTAGACTCTCCTGGGGATTTGTGATATCTGACAACGCCACCAATATTGTGCGGGCATTACATCTGGGCAAATTCCAGCACGTCCCATGTTTTGCTCACACAATAAACTTGGTGGTGCAGAATTTTCTGAAAAGCGACAGGGGCGTGCAGGAGACGCTTTGGGTGGCCCGAAAAATTTCTGGCCACTTTCGCCATTCAGCGACTGCGTGCCGAAGACTGGAGCGCCAGCAAACACTCTTGAACCTGCCCCGCCATCACCTGAAGCAAGAGGATGTGACGCGGTGGAACTCAACCCTCTATATGCTTCAGAGGATGGAGGAGCAGCAAAAGGCCATACAAGCCTATACATCCACCTATGACATAGGCAAAGGAGGGGGTATGCACCTGACTCAAGCACAGTGGAGAATGATTTCCGTGTTGTGCAAGGTTCTCCAGCCCTTCGAACTTGCCACACGTGAAGTCAGTTCAGACACAGCCAGCTTGAGTCAGGTCATTCCCCTCATCAGGCTTTTGCAGAAGCAGCTGGAGAAAGTGAAGGAGGAGCTAAGATGGAGCGATTCCGCTTGGCATGTGGGACTTGTGGATGAAGCCCTTCATTCGCTTTGCCAGGATTCCAGGGTGATCAATCTGTTGAAATCAGACCACTACATTTTGGCCACCGTGCTTGATCCTAGGTTTAAAGCCTATGTGGTGTCTCTCTTTCCGGCCGACACAAGCCTGCAGAGGTGCAAAGACCTGCTGGTGAACACACTGTCAGCTGAAGCGGAACGTGACACGTCAACGGCTCCTTCTTCATTTTCTCCCGCAACTGGGGCTGCCAGGAAAAAACTTAGGTATCCTAAGCAACCCGCTGGTGGTGATGCAGGGCAGGCAGGACCAAGTTTGGACATCTGGTCTGGACTGAAGGACCTGGCAACAATTTCTGACATGTCTACTGTCACTGCATATGATACTGTCACCATTGACAGAATGGTGGAGGATTACATCGGTGACAGCATCCAAGTAGGCATGTCAGACAGTCCATACCTGTACTGGCAGGAAAAAGAGGCAATTTGGAGGCCCCTGTACAAGCTGGCTCTATTTTACCTGAGTTGCCCCCCCTCCAGTGTGTACTCCGAAAGAGTGTTTAGTGCAGCCGGGAACCTTGTCAGCGAAAGGCGTAGGAGGTTGCTTCCACAGAATGTGGAGAAGATGATGTTCATCAAAATGAATTATCAGCTCTTCCAGGGAGACCAGCCTCCAGAAGGTACAGAGGGACCTGTGGTGGTGGATTCAAGTGGGGATGAGTTAATACTTTGTGAGGATGAGGATGTACACACTGAAGAGGGTGAGGAATCGGTGGATGAGGAGGATGAGGATGACATCTTGCCTCCGTAGAGCCAGTTTGTGCAGGGACACATTAATTGCCAGCTTGTTTTGTGGGGGCCCAAACGAACCAATCATTTCAGCCACAGTTGTGTGGCAGACCCTGGCGCTGAAATGATTGATTTGTTAAAGTGTGCATGTCCTGTTTATACAACATAAGGGTGGGTGGGAGGGCCCAAGGACAATTCCATCTTGCACTTCTTTTTTTTCTTTGCATTATGTACAGTTTGGGGCCTATTTTTTCTAACTGCCATCCTGTCTGCCACTGCAGTGTCACTCCTAGATGGGTCACGTGTTTGTGCCGCCCACTCGTGTCGCTTAGCATAGTCATCCAGCTACCTCGGTGCAACCTTTTGGACATGAAAACACTATTGTGAGGTGTGAGGTGTTCAGAATAGACTGGAAATGAGTGGGAATTAAGGTTATTGAGGTTAATAATAGCATAGGAGCAGAGAAACCAACAAATTCTGTGATTTTAGCTGTTTTTATGCTTTTTAAAAAAAAATACAGATCCAAAACACAAAACCCAGAACCCAAAACACGGAAGGGTGGTTTTGGCAAAACCAATCCAGATCCAAAACACGAAGAAAGATCCAGATCCAAAACCAAAACACAAAACACGAAAAGTGGCCGGTGCACACCCCTAGTATATACACAGTCACACACACTTATACACACACATACATCCATAAATACAGTTACAGACACAACTACATACATACACACTCTTACAGACACACATACAGACAGGAAGTATAGTGCCCCTTCCCTCTCACCTTACAAGATACAGGTACACTACACTCACTGTAAAAGTACCTCCTTCATCCCCTCCTTTCTCCCATGCTGTGCTGGCTTGACTGACACTTAGTGGCGTGTAGCTCCACCCCCTGCCAAACTCCACCTGCCTTTCAGTCTCCCTAGCTCGAAGTGCAGTACTGCTGCACTGGAGCTGTAATAAATGGTGGGGGGACCCTGAGAGAGGGGGGCCGGGGTTACATGCCCCTTATGCCCCCCCCCTTAATCTGGCTCTGCAGTCATGCATTAATACTGCAGTAGTTGCAAAAGACCTTAGTCCTGCTAGAGCCTGCTAGAAGCTCATTGGTTGGAGTGTGTCAGGTGTGTGGGAGGAGCATCAAATGTAAGCAAACAGCCCCGAGCCTCTGTGCTGGCTGGGCTGTCAGTGTGCGCTATGTCTGCGGCTGCTATAATGGAGGTAACAGTGTTACAGTAACACACACTAAAAAAAACACCAATGAAACAAGTGTAATAAAGCAGTCATCAGTACTGGTGGGGAGTAAATTTCCCTTTTGTGACATCTCATTAATAATTACAAACAGGCCCCTAATGATAAATCAACAGCTCTATGGCAGCTGCAAATAAAGTCCAAGCCACAGACAGCTACCATTCATAATATTAAATCATTATCTATTATAAGATAGCCAATAAACAAATAGTTGATCATAAGATATCACAATATAAAGGCTTATCTAAACCTCAACCTACAGCCAAGATAAGGTAAAGTGTTGCTCAAAGAATTATCCACCAATAATATCACAAATTCCTTCCAAATAGTCCTGAACCAAACTGTAGGAGTCGCAGTCTCAGACATGAATTGCATCTAACTCTACCCCTGCATCACTGACCAAATGCTGCTATCTTTGAGCATATTTGAGATACAATATATTTTCCAAAATTGTTTTTTTAAATATTCTTTTACCTACAAATATTGCAGTTTGCTCACATCAGTAAATATAACTGTAATTAAGAATAGAGTTTATCCTTTATAATTTCTTGCTATAATTTTCCTCCTGTGATTTTGAACATTTTTCATGTTCAAGAGATTAAAACTGCCATGCAAGTTATGTAATCTATTCTATATGGATCATTAAACATAATACCTACATAAAGGCTTTGTGACAAGGATTGTTTTAGATTCTTAAGTTTTCTGCATGTAATTTATGATCTATTTAAAAAGAATAAATTAATGTTGTTGTTGTTACTTATTAAGAGATGCCAGTGTTTCCGTAAAGTCTATCAATCAGGTTTGCCAATGACAGGAGATTTCAACCATGTTTTATGGAAACAATAAACCCATTGAATTTAGTTAAAACATTTGAAGACTATATAAATTCATACATATTATCAGAGAAAAAATACAATTGCCAATAAAATCCCGTACATATTCAGTGCCACTCTTATAAAAAAAATATAATTTAACTGCATGTTTCTTCTTCATTACAGACATATTAAAAAAATATCTAGTACTCTCATCTAGTTGGTATTAAAGTATTAATAATACTGATCCTGTCTTGATCTCCCCATTTCTCTAAGTATTCCAATATGTGTTATGTCTGCAAGAAATTCTGGGCATGCTCAATGATATTTCAAGTTGGGGAATTTCTAAATGCTGTATTGCTCAATGTGTATTCCAGTTGGATCCTGCTTGTATGAATATTGTCAATTTATTTGCAGTGTTCTTGTTTTATACTAATAAATCCCAATGGATGCAGGTCAAACAAGCCTCAGCAACTGTGATCAAAGCTACTGCCTGTGTTTTATTTTATTTATTTATTACCAGTTATTTATATAGTGCACACGTAATCCACAGAGCTTTACAGAGAATATTTGGCCATTCACAACCCTGCCCCAGTGGAGCATTCAATCTATATTCCCTATCACATGCACACAGACATACACACTAGGTTTATTTTTTTGGGGAGCCAATTAACCTACCAGTATATTTTTGGAGTGAAACTGGAGTACTTGGAGGAAATCCACTACAAGCACAGGGAGATTATACAAACTCCACACTGTAATGCTAACCATTACACCATCAGTCTTATTTTATCAATAACCACAGCCAGAGTTAGTGCTCTTGGTACACTGAGAAGCTGTAGAGTTATCAGTGCAATCAGGGAAAATGTCAAAGATGTAGAACACTTGGAAGCCAGGAATGTATTAATAAGCAGTATCAGAGTTAATGCCAGAGATTCAGTACAATTGAAAGCTAGAGTATTATGAATAAGCACTTCAGGGTTAATGCAAGAAGTTTGGTACTTGAAAATCTAAGAGGTGACAGCAAGTGTGGTCAAAGGTTTAGTACACTTGTGGGAGTCCAGAGCATACAAGGTAATGCAGACACAATAATCAGCAATGCTACCGCCAGATTATAAAGTTAATGTAGTTAATGTAGTTGTAAAAGTCCTAAAAGTCAAGTTGCTCCCACAATTCTAGCTATGGTTGATCTGGCAATTACTATTCAACGTATGGCCAGCTGTGAGAAATAAATGTATTTATTAACAGTTAGTTATATAGTCTTGGCATATTCCATAGGTCCTTAAACTTTCCATATTGCACAAGTGCTACCACTGTTGTCTATGTCTATATATATATATATATATATATACTGTGTGTATATATATATATATATTCATATTATATATATATATATATATTGTCTGTATATATATAATATATATATATATATATATTCTGTGTATATATATATATATATATATATCTCATGATTCATCGTAAGTAAATTTAAGTTAAATTGTGTATAGGTATGTATGTAATTAATAGTGTTCAGTAAAAAAATGTAAATTACAATAAATATACTGTATTTAAATTTGTTCTTACAGTAAATTGAGTGGATGAAGCTACTGACCCTGTTTGATCCGTAATCACCAATGGACCTAATGCATAAAATATAAATAAAAAGAGAGTGCTTTCAGGGCAAAAGAGAGATTAAGTTTACTGTGTGTGTGTGTGTGTGTGTGTGTGTGTGTTTGTATATATATATATATATATATATACTGTATATTTATATACAGTATATATACACACATTTGTTTATATATATATATATATACTAGGGGTGAGCGGGTTCGGATTTCTGAAATCCGAACCCCCCCGAGCCCCCCCGATCCGAGTCCGATCCGAGTCAGGCTCGACTTTTCCCGCCTGACTCGGATCTGAAATCGAGGCAAAACGTCATCTTCCCGCCTTCCGAGTCTCGCGGGTTTTGGATCCTATATAAGGTACACACGTCGGCGCCATTTTCTCACTCGGCTGTGGACAGTGAAGAGGGAGGGTGGGAGTTAGGGCTGTGTAGTGTAGTGTAGTGTAGTGCTGCTGTTGTCCACTACTTCAAAGTCCATAGGGGCTGGCTGTGTTGTGCTGTGCTGCTGTTGTTAATAGGGGCTGTGTCCACTACTTCAAAGTCCATAGGGGCTGGCTGGACTGTGTTGTGCAGTCAGTTCTCCATAGGGGCTGTGTCCACTCCAAAGTCCTGTGCAGTGTCCCAGTCCTAAAGGGGTGCTGAAGTGTTGTCCAGGGGGTGCTCTGTCCATCAGGGGTGCTCCCCCCAAGTGCTAAAAAAATAATATATTTTCTGTGTTTGTGAATTGTGTGCGCAGTAGCCGCACGTGCATCAACAAAGTAGTGCCAAGCGTGCGCCTGTGTCATAAGTAAAGGGCCGGCTGGCTTGACCGTTAAGGGTGCTGTAACCCCCGAAAGTACACTCCAGTCCAAACCAAAAAAAAAATTATTTTCTGTGTTTGTGAATTGTGTGCGCAGTAGCCGCACGTGCATCAACAAAGTAGTGCCAAGCGTGCGCCTGTGTCATAAGTAAAGGGCCGGCTGGCTTGACCGTTAAGGGTGCTGTAACCCCCAAAAGTACACTCCAGTCCAAACCAAAAAAAAAATTATTTTCTGTGTTTGTGAATTGTGTGCGCAGTAGCCGCACGTGCATCAACAAAGTAGTGCCAAGCGTGCGCCTGTGTCATAAGTAAAGGGCCGGCTGGCTTGACCGTTAAGGGTGCTGTAACCCCCGAAAGTACACTCCAGTCCAAACCAAAAAAAAAATTATTTTCTGTGTTTGTGAATTGTGTGCGCAGTAGCCGCATATGCATCAACAAAGTAGTGCCAAGCGTGCGCCTGTGTCATAAGTAAAGGGCCGGCTGGCTTGACCATTAAAGGGTGCTGTAACCCCCAAAGTACACTCCAGTCCAAACCAAAAAAAAAATAATTTTCTGTGTTTGTGAATTGTGTGCGCAGTAGCCGCACGTTCATCAACAAAGTAGTGCCAAGCGTGCGCCTGTGTCATAAGTAAAGGGCCGGCTGGCTTGACCGTTAAGGGTGCTGTAACCCCCGAAAGTACACTCCAGTCCAAACCAAAAAAAAAATTATTTTCTGTGTTTGTGAATTGTGTGCGCAGTAGCCGCATGTGCATCAACAAAGTAGTGCCAAGCGTGCGCCTGTGTCATAAGTAAGGGGCTGGCTGGCTTGACCGTTAAGGGTGCTGTAACCCCCGAAAGTACACTCCAGTCCAAACCAAAAAAAAAATTATTTTCTGTGTTTGTGAATTGTGTGCGCAGTAGCCGCACGTGCATCAACAAAGTAGTGCCAAGCGTGCGCCTGTGTCATAAGTAAAGGGCCGGCTGGCTTGACCGTTAAGGGTGCTGTAACCCCCGAAAGTACACTCCAGTCCAAACCAAAAAAAAAATTATTTTCTGTGTTTGTGAATTGTGTGCGCAGTAGCCGCACGTGCATCAACAAAGTAGTGCCAAGCGTGCGCCTGTGTCATAAGTAAAGGGCCGGCTGGCTAGACCGTTAAAGGGTGCTGTATCCCCCGAAAGTACACTCCAGTCCAAACCAAAAAAAAAATTATTTTCTGTGTTTGTGAATTGTGTGCGCAGTAGCCGCACGTGCATCAACAAAGTAGTGCCAAGCGTGCGCCTGTGTCATAAGTAAAGGGCTGGCTTGACCGTTAAGGGTGCTGTAACCCCCGAAAGTACACTCCAGTCCAAACCAAAAAAAAAATTATTTTCTGTGTTTGTGAATTGTGTGCGCAGTAGCCGCACGTGCATCAACAAAGTAGTGCCAAGCGTGCGCCTGTGTCATAAGTAAAGGGCCGGCTGGCTAGACCGTTAAAGGGTGCTGTATCCCCCGAAAGTACACTCCAGTCCAAACCAAAAAAAAAATTATTTTCTGTTTTTGTGAATTGTGTGCGCAGTAGCCGCACGTGCATCAACAAAGTAGTGCCAAGCGTGCGCCTGTGTCATAAGTAAAGGGCCGGCTGGCTTGACCGTTAAGGGTGCTGTAACCCCCAAAAGTACACTCCAGTCCAAACCAAAAAAAAAAATATTTTCTGTGTTTGTGAATTGTGTGCGCAGTAGCCGCATATGCATCAACAAAGTAGTGCCAAGCGTTCGCCTGTGTCATAAGTAAAGGGCCGGCTGGCTTGACCATTAAAGGGTGCTGTAACCCCCAAAGTACACTCCAGTCCAAACCAAAAAAAAATTATTTTCTGTGTTTGTGAATTGTGTGCGCAGTAGCCGCATGTTCATCAACAAAGTAGTGCCAAGCGTGCGCCTGTGTCATAAGTAAAGGGCCGGCTGGCTTGACCGTTAAGGGTGCTGTAACCCCCGAAAGTACACTCCAGTCCAAACCAAAAAAAAAATTATTTTCTGTGTTTGTGAATTGTGTGCGCAGTAGCCGCATGTGCATCAACAAAGTAGTGCCAAGCGTGCGCCTGTGTCATAAGTAAAGGGCTGGCTGGCTTGACCGTTAAGGGTGCTGTAACCCCCGAAAGTACACTCCAGTCCAAACCAAAAAAAAAATTATTTTCTGTGTTTGTGAATTGTGTGCGCAGTAGCCGCACGTGCATCAACAAAGTAGTGCCAAGCGTGCGCCTGTGTCATAAGTAAAGGGCCGGCTGGCTTGACCGTTAAGGGTGCTGTAACCCCCGAAAGTACACTCCAGTCCAAACCAAAAAAAAAATTATTTTCTGTGTTTGTGAATTGTGTGCGCAGTAGCCGCACGTGCATCAACAAAGTAGTGCCAAGCGTGCGCCTGTGTCATAAGTAAAGGGCCGGCTGGCTAGACCGTTAAAGGGTGCTGTATCCCCCGAAAGTACACTCCAGTCCAAACCAAAAAAAAAATTATTTTCTGTGTTTGTGAATTGTGTGCGCAGTAGCTGCACGTGCATCAACAAAGTAGTGCCAAGCGTGCGCCTGTGTCATAAGTAAAGGGCCGGCTGGCTTGACCGTTAAAGGGTTCTGTAACCCCCAAAGTACACTCCAAACCAAAAAAATATATATTTTCTGTGTTTGTGACTTGTGTGCGCAGTAGCTGCACGTGCATCAACAAAGTAGTGCCAAGCGTGCGCCTGTGTCATAAGTAAAGGGCCGGCTGGCTTGACCGTTAAAGGGTTCTGTAACCCCCAAAGTACACTCCAAACCAAAAAAATATATATTTTCTGTGTTTGTGACTTGTGTGCACTGTGGCTGCACGTGCATCAACAAAGGAGCAGCGCCAAGCGTGCGCCTGTGTCCCATAAGTAAAGAGCCGGCTGGCTCATTTCTTAAAGGGTGGTGTAACCCACAAAGTGCACTACTCTCCAGCAAAAATAAAAAAATATTTTCTGTGTTTGTGTGCGCTTTAGCCGCACGTATATATATCAATATAACATAAATGGAGGACCAAACTTTCTCCGATAAAAATAAAATAGGGAAAGATCAAGAACCACTTCCTCCTAGTGCTGTTGCTGCTGCTGGGAGTTGTTCATCATCCCAGAGAGGAAGTAGGAACATCACTACTTTTACTAAACAATTGACCCTCCAACAGTCCCTAGCGATGAGGATGAAGTACGACAGCAGTCATCCTGAAGCAAAACGTATAACTGAGGCCTTGACTGCTATGTTGGTGTTAGACGTGCGTCCGGTATCCGTCATTAGTGCAGTGGGATTTAGACAATTGATGGAGGTAGTGTGTCCTCGGTTCCAAATCCCGTCTAGATTCCACCTGCATCCTCAAAGCAGCAGCGACAAGCGTGCGTCTGTCTGTTAAAGGGTGGTGACACCCTCAAAGTGTGCTACACAAACAATTAAAATAGTGTTCTTTTTTTTTCTGTCTTTGTGAATTGTGTGGGCTGTAGCCGCACCTGCATCCTTAAAGCAGCAGCGACAAGCGTGCGTCTGTCTGTTAAAGGGTGGTGACACCCTCACAGTGTGCTACACAAACAATTAAAATATTGTTCTTTTTTTTTCGGTCTCTGTGAAATGTGTGGGCTGTAGCCGCACCTGCATCCTTAAAGCAGCAGCGACAAGCGTGCGTCTGTCTGTTAAAGGGTGGTGTAACTCTCAAAGTGCTCCAAAAAATAAAAAACTATTTTTTTAATGTGTTTGTGACTTGTGTGCGATGTAGCCGCACTTGCATCCTCAAAGCAGCAGCGACAAGCGTGCGTCTGTCTGTTAAAGGGTGGTGACACCCTCGAAGTGTGCTACACAAACAATAAAAATATTCTTCTTCTTTTTTCTGTCTTTGTGAATTGTGTGGGCTGTAGCCGCACCTGCATCCTTAAAGCAGCAGCGACAAGCGTGCGTCTGTCTGTTAAAGGGTGGTGAACCCTCAAAGTGTGCTACACAAACAATTAAAATATTGTTCTTTTTTTTTTCTGTCTTTGTGAATTGTGTGGGCTGTAGCCGCACCTGCATCCTTAAAGCAGCAGCGACAAGCGTGCATCTGTCTGTTAAAGGGTGGTGACACCCTCACAGTGTGCTACACAAACAATAAAAATATTCTTCTTTTTTTTCCTGTCTATGTGAATTGTGTGGGCTGTAGCCGCACCTGCATCCTTAAAGCAGCAGCGACAAGCGTGCGTCTGTCTGTTAAAGGGTGGTGACACCTCAAAGTGTTCTACAGAAACAATTAAAATATTGTTCTTTTTTTTTCGGTCTTTGTGAAATGTGTGGGCTGTAGCCGCACCTGCATCCTTAAAGCAGCAGCGACAAGCGTGCGTCTGTCTGTTAAAGGGTGGTGTAACTCTCAAAGTGCTCCAAAAAATAAAAAACTATTTTTTTAATGTGTTTGTGACTTGTGTGCGATGTAGCCGCACTTGCATCCTCAAAGCAGCAGCGACAAGCGTGCGTCTGTCTGTTAAAGGGTGGTGACACCCTCAAAGTGTGCTACACAAACAATAAAAATATTCTTCTTTTTTCTGTCTTTGTGAATTGTGTGGGCTGTAGCCGCACCTGCATCCTTAAAGCAGCAGCGACAAGCGTGCGTCTGTCTGTTAAAGGGTGGTGACACCTCAAAGTGTTCTACAGAAACAATTAAAATATTGTTCTTTTTTTTTCGGTCTTTGTGAAATGTGTGGGCTGTAGCCGCACCTGCATCCTTAAAGCAGCAGCGACAAGCGTGCGTCTGTCTGTTAAAGGGTGGTGTAACTCTCAAAGTGCTCCAAAAAATAAAAAACTATTTTTTTAATGTGTTTGTGACTTGTGTGCGATGTAGCCGCACTTGCATCCTCAAAGCAGCAGCGACAAGCGTGCGTCTGTCTGTTAAAGGGTGGTGACACCCTCAAAGTGTGCTACACAAACAATAAAAATATTCTTCTTTTTTCTGTCTTTGTGAATTGTGTGGGCTGTAGCCGCACCTGCATCCTTAAAGCAGCAGCGACAAGCGTGCGTCTGTCTGTTAAAGGGTGGTGACACCCTCAAAGTGTGCTACACAAACAATTAAAATATTCTTCTTCTTTTTTCTGTCTTTGTGAATTGTGTGGGCTGTAGCCGCACTTGCATCCTCAAAGCAGCAGCGACAAGCGTGCGTCTGACTGTTAAAGGGTGGTGTAACCCTCAAAGTGTGCTCCACAAACAATAAAAATATTCTTTTTTTTTTTCTGTCTTTGTGAATTGTGTGGGCTGTAGCCGCACTTGAATCCTCAAAGCAGCAGCGACAAGCGTGCGTCTGTCTGTTAAAGGATTACATCAGTGACAGAATCCAAGTAGGCATGTCAGACAGTCCGTACCTGTACTGGCAGGAAAAAGAAGCAATTTGGAGGTCCCTGTACAAACTGGCTCTATTTTACCTGAGTTGCCCCCCCTCCAGTGTGTACTCCGAAAGAGTGTTTAGTGCAGTCGGGAACCTTGTCAGCGAAAGGCGTAGGAGGTTGCTTCCACAAAATGTGGAGAAGATGATGTTCATAAAATGAATTATCAACTCTTCCAGGGAGACCAGCCTCCAGAACGTACAGAGGGACCTGTGGTTCCTGCAGGGACGAATTAATACTCTGTGAGGATGAGGATGTACACACTGAAGAGGGTGAGGAATCGGTGGATGTGGAGGATGAGGATGACATCTTGCCTCCGTAGAGCCAGTTTGTGCAGGGACAGATAAATTGCCAGCTTGTTTTGTGGGGGCCCAAACGAACCAATCATTTCAGCCACAGTTGTGTGGCAGACCCTGGCGCTGAAATGATTGGTTTGTTAAAGTGTGCATGTCCTGTTTATACAACATAAGGGTGGGTGGGAGGGCCCAAGGACAATTCCATCTTGCACCTCTTTTTTTTCTTTGCATTATGTACAGTTTGGGGCCTAGTTTTTCAATGCCATCCTGTCTGCCACTGCAGTTTCATGCCTAGATGGGTCACGTGTTTGTGCCGCCCACTCGTGTCGCTTAGCATAGTCATCCAGCTACCTCGGTGCAACCTTTTGGACATAAAAACACTATTGTGAGGTGTGATGTATTCAGAATAGACTGGAAATGAGCGGAAATTAAGGTTATTGAGGTTAATAATAGCATAGGAGCAGAAAAACCTACAAATTCTGTGATTTTAGCTGTTTTTATGCTTTTTTAAAAAAAATACAGATCCAAAACACAAAACCCAGAACCCAAAACACGGAAGGGTGGTTTTGGCAAAACCAATCCAGATCCAAAACACGAAGAAAGATCCAGATCCAAAACCAAAACACAAAACACGAAAAGTGGCCGGTGCACACCCCTAATATATACTGTCAAAGTCAAACAATTGGATATGATCGCTGTACAATTATTATCTGATGATAAAGTTGTCTATGGTTGGATGACATGTTGCTAGGATGCTACTTTGCGTCGGTGTAATCCAATGTGCACAAATGCGAATCCACAATACACATACACTGATGCACATAACACACACACACATATATATATATATATATACACACATAGATGTTCGTATGTATATTCACATATGTACACATAGATGCTCATATGTGTATTCACATACATACAGACACATATTTGCTATTTCAATACACAGATGCACATATGCAAATGCATACATATAGAATGGTTCCCACACATTATAGTTAATAACCAGAGTTATTAAAGGTATTGTTATCTAATAATTATAATGTAATATGTACTTAAAAGAGATCTAAGGTTCAGAATACAGTGGACATGTCATGTTTGGTATCATACTAAATCCCTGTTTATTTGCAAACATCTGTTTCTATTGGCAAAGAAGTCGCATCATACGTCCGCTAGTTATGGATGATAGGGAGTTATTGAATAGAATGTTATTACCCCGAACCCCAATACCAGTCCCAAAACTGACACAGCATATATATAATAGGTCTTACCCTCAGTGAGCCTCACCGTGATTAGCACCCCTCCCACCTGTTCCTGGGTGTTTTTAACTAGCAAGGAGTCCTTGCACTCCAAAACTGCACATTTAATGAGGCACACTGAGGGTAAGACCTATTATATATATGCTGTGTAAGTTTCGGGACTGGTATTGGGGTTCGGGGCTCTCTGGGCTGGTGTGGCTGGACTGCTTCATGGCATCATAATTTACACTTTTTCATTATAGTTAATAACCAGAGTTATTAAAGGTATTGTTATCTAACAATTATAATATAATATGTACTTAAAAGAGATCTAAGGTTCAGAATACAGTGGATATGTCATGTTTGGTATCATACTAAATCCCTGTTTATTTGCAGACATCTGTTTCTATCGGCAAAGAAGTCGCATCATGTGTCTGCTAGTTATGGATGATAGGGAGTTATTGAATAGAATGTTATTACTTGTATTTAGTGTTGTAGCCAGTATTAACCAGTTCTTCGGCGGGAAGCTACACAATGTGACTGCTGGAAGACTGAGCCATACACCTGATGACCCCATATGAACTGACCAATGAACAGATTGACCTGAAGCAAGAATCAATGTGAACCTGTCAATTTGTCCCTTTGTTAACTCTGAAACCTGTAAGGTATATAGGCTGTGTCTTGACCTCAGTGTACACACATCTTCTTTGTGACCGCAGACATCTGGACTGATGACTGTATACTGGGACCAGTGCGCACGCGTATGTATTGACTGTACTGTATAATTGCTTTTTACTCTAATCGTTAACTCTTACATCGAGTTACTCTTTTTTTACATAAATAACTTTTTGTGCTTTGGAACCACATGATTGGACTGGAAAGCAATTCTTTCTTAAGCGACTTGCAGCGCTAAATAGCGACTGAATGGTATTCATAACACATGCACATATATATATATATATATATATATATATATACACACATGTTCCAATAAGCGGCACTCAGTGGTCTTAAATAGATAAATGAAGACTCTCAAACAGGTCCTTCAAGCAATGTTTCGGGCTTTTATTACCCTTCGTCAGGCTGCATACATAGAAAAAATATAACATAAAGTGCTTACCTTAAATACCCTTGACACTTTCCGGGCTGTGCTAAGGCCACCGCTGGCTTTCCTCCGCCTCGTGTGCTCAATTTCTGGGAAACACCGGAAATGCGTCACCGCATCACCAGACCGGAGTATCACCATGGAAACCCAACACCCACCGGACAGTGTCCTATACTAGACACAAAATCGTGACATCTAAAAAAATAAAAACAATGTGTGTAAACAAAAAAACAAAATCTATACATAATCAAACTAACATAATTAAAAATGAACCCATATGCATTTGAGGCTAGTAAGCACAAACACGAGGCGGAGGAGAGCCAGCGTTGGCCTGAGCGCAGCCCGGAGAGTATCAAGGGTATTTAAGGTAAGCACTTTATGTTATATTTTTTTCTATGTATGCAGCCTGATGAAGGGCAATAAAAGCCCAAAACGTTGCTTGAAGGACCTGTTTGAGAGTCTTCATTTATCTATGTAAGACCACTGAGTGCCGCTTATTGGAACATGTTGGCAGATGGTTATTTGGAAGTAGTGTGCTGCACTATTGGAACTTTTGCATATGTGAGAGAATTACTCTTGATACTTTTCTCATAGACCAACAAGCACCCCCCCAAGAACAAACCTTATACCTGCATACTTACAGATCTGTGTCTGTTTTTCATTGACCATTGAAATTCTGTGAATTCTGCACAGTGTTTTTGAGATTTCACTTGAATTGAACTACAGGGATTATGTATTCTTTGCAATACAGCACAGTTGTTGCAAGTTTGTGAATCCTTTTTTGACATTTGACAGAGTACCACTTTATTGAAATACCAATATGGATGAAGCAAGTGGCTTCACGTGGACGGATGTCCCTACAGGAGAAACGCTAATGTTCTCTGAAAGTGAGATGGAGTCGGTACTTTTTAAAGAGAGATTAGCGGAAGCTGTTGGTGAAACATCTACAGAAGAACTCTTCAATATTTTGTTAAAATATAAGAAAAAAGTGGTTGATTTTTTGCTACACAGCATTACACTGTCAGAATACCTACGCAAGAAGAAAATCCCTAGAGGGTTTAGGGTTCGTAATACACCTACAATAGGATGACACAACAAGGATTTTGTGAGACAGTGGATTGCTGTGCTCAATAAGTGTTCTCTAGATCTTATTACCTTAGTAGTAGAAGAGTCAGCAAGAGAGTTTATGGTAATTAGACACAAAATTACAGAATTTTCAAATTCCAATAAAACCGATTTCTTGTGTGAACAAACAAAGCATGATCAAGAGAAACTTCAACAGCAGATCGACAACTATAAAAGAGAATTAGTCCTTTTTATGTAACAAAATTTGAGGTGGTTAATAAGAACTATGAGGAGTGGTGAGTATATCGCTGGTTAACGGGAGATTCTGACACTAAATCACGTAGATATCGTCGACCTTATCCACATACCCCTAGAGTAACAGGAGGAAATAATTAATCGAGTGATCTGCCCTCTACTTCAGGCGATGAAAGTACTAATAGCCAAATCAAACCATCTAGACAAAGACCCACTTTAGGATGAATGTGAATGAGAATGTTAAATTCAGAAACAACCTTGATAAGGATGAGTGGGTGGCATTGAAGAATTTGAGTGCTTACAGAGATATTGTGATAAGATCAGTGGACAAGGGGGGAGGGGGGGTGGTGGTGCTCAATGTAGAAGATTACTGCAATGAGATATATAAACAATTATTGGACACATTGGTATATGAAAAATAAAGATCCAACTGATGTATTTAAAAAGGAGATTGATACCCTGCTGGAGATGGCTCTCAATGGAGGGATCATCACAGAGGATATATTTAGATACTTGACAATAGATCATCCAATAGTACCATAACTATATACTTTACCAAAGGTCCACAAGAGCCTCACCCACCCCTCTGGATGACCTATAGTATCTGCAAGAAAATCACTCTACAGTAATATTTCCTGCTATCTGGACTACTCTCTTCAGCCCTGCATTCAAGCAGGTGATACCCACTTAAAGGACACCACAGAGTTCTTATTGTGTCTGGTAGACATAAATAATATTCCATCTGGTACATGGCTATGTACGTTAGACATAGCCAGTCTATATACTGATATACCCCACATTGAAGGAGTAGCAGCTGTAAAAAAATTAATCGGCAACAACAACCTGTATCTGGGACCTAAGGTTGACTTTTTTATAACATTATTAGATCTTTCTTTGAGAAGAAATTATTTATTTTTCGCTGGACAGTATTACCAACAAAAGAGCGGCTGTTCAATGGTCTCGCACGTGGCTCCAACTTTTGCCAATGCCTACATGGCAGAAGTTGAGAGAGAATTTTTCATTGACCGAAATGCAAGAGACAATATTCCCTTTTTTAGGAGATATATAGATGATGTATTTCTCCTATGGCACGGGAGAAGTGCAGATCTGATAGAAAACAACAATATACTGGATCACCCAATCAAGTTCACATATCAAATGAGCTTTCAAACTATCAACTTTTTGGACATCACCATTTCAGTGAAGGATAGTAAAATTTCAACTAAAATTTTCAACAAACCGATGGACAGGAATACTCTTCTGAGAGCGGACAGCTTTCATCCGAAATCAACGATCTATAGTTTACCGTATTCTCAATTATTGAGAGTCAAGAGAATCACTAGTGATGAAGAAATTTTGGATCAAGAAATGGACAATATGTTGAAAAAGTTTGAGGAGAGGGGGTATTCTTCAACTATGTTATGTGCCACAAAAAATAAAGTGGACCTTGTCAAATGGGAAGATACTCTACATCATAGTTACAAGAAAGATACAGATGATGTTATCAATTAGGTATATTCTTACTTCTACTGCCCATGAGGAGATCAGGAAAATTAACAACCAATTTTGGCCACTTATACAGAATGATCATAATCTACCCCTGTTATAAAAGGGGCAAAAATATCAAGGATTGGGTAGTACAATCTGATGTTACAGAACACAATAAAGTATCTAGCTATACTTGTAAACCAAAATATGGATGCCACAGATGTGTGGGCTATACAACCTGTGGACATATGATTTCGGGAAGTCAATTTGTTCATCCACATTTGGGAATAAAATTCGACATACGGCATAAGCTAACTTGCAGCAGTTCTTTCGTTGTCTATTTGATTAAGTGCCCATGCGTACTTTGCTATGTAGGGAAAACCATACGTTCCTTCAAGGAACGTATGGCCCTACATAGATCAGCTATTAGGTCTGCTATTAGTGGCAAGGTTGTAGCAAGGCATTTTGCCGAATACAAACATAATCTATGTGTTCTTAAGCATATGGTGATCGATCTTGTTACTGATGATGAGAGGAGACAGGAACAAAAAGCTTATGAGACTTGAAGCGAAATGGATCTACCTCCTTTATACTGTCAGACCTAGGGGTCTAAATGACCAGTTGAATTATAATATTTTCCTGTAATATGGAGTATATTTTTGGGACATCCACTATAGCTTTGCTGTCCGTAATAAATTTGGGTTTCTTTGTTTGTGCTTAAAAGCCTCAAATACATATGGGTTCATTTTAATTATGTTAGTTTGATCATGTATAGATTTAGTTTTTTTGTTTACACATATTTTTTTTATTTTTTTAGATGTCACCATTTTGTGTCTAGTATAGGACACTGTCTGGTGGGAGTCGGGTTTCCATGGTGATACTCCGGTCAGGTGACACATTTCCGGTGTTTCCCGGAAGTTGATCACATGAGGCGGTGGAGAGCAAGCGGTGGCCTGACCGCAGCCCGGAGAGTATCATGGGTATTTAAGGTAAGCACTTTATGTTATATTTTTTCTATGTATGCAGCCTGACTAAGGGCAATAAAAGCCCGAAATGTTGCTTGAAGGACCTGTTTGAGAGTCTTCATTTATCTATTTAAGACCACTGAGTGCCGCTTATTGGAACATGTATGGATGAATTATTAGCGGGCACTGTGGCAGATGGTTATTTGGAAGGAGTGTGCTGCGCTATTGGAACTTTTGTGTATATAGATATATAGAATCCGTGGTCAGACCGGCACTCCACCCTCAAAGACAACATGCTCTGTTGCCCTCTGGACATCAACATTATGCAGTGGCAATATGAACAAGCAGTGGCACTCAGAGACTTTGTGGAAAGTATAAATGGTGTATTTTTAAAAATGCATAACCTCGCTCCAACGTTTCAGGACACACATATCCCTTTCTCAAGGTGTAAAAAAAACAGTTACTGTTGGAGTGAGGTTATGTATTTTTAACAATACACCATTTATACTTTCCACAAAGTCTCTGAGTGGCGCTGCTTGTACTTATTGCCACTGTATATATATATATACTGTGTGTGTGTGTGTATATATATATATATATATATATGTGTGTATATATGTATATAATATATATATATATATATATATATATATATATACACACACACATACACAGATCAATATATAATGTTTATACAGTACACTAATAGCCATAACATTAAAACAACTGACAGGTGAAGTGAAGAACATTTAGAACATTGACAATCTCATTACAATGGCACCAGTCAAGGGGTAAGATATATTAGAGAACAGATGAATACTTTGTTCTTGAAATTAATATTTTAGAAATAGGGATAATGGGCAAGCATAAAGACCTGAGCAAATTTGACAAGGGTCAGATTGTGATGGCTAGAAGATTGGGTCAGAGCATCTCAGAGCACTATGCGGTGGTTAGGACCTAGCAAAAGTGGTCCAAGGAAGGACAACTGGGGAACCAGCGACAGGGTCATGAGTGCCCAAGGCTCATTGATGTGCATGGGGAGAAAAGGCTAGCCCGTCTGGTCCAAATCCACAGAAGAGATGCTGTAGCACAAATTGCTGAAAAAGTTAATGCTGGCTATGATAGAAAGATGTCAGAACACAGTGCATTGCAGCTTGCTTCATATGGAGCTGCATAGCTGCAGACTGGTTACAGTACCTATGTTGACCCTTGTCCACTGTTGAAAGCACCAACAATGGGCTTGTGAGTGTTAGAACTGGACCATGGAGCAATGTAAGAAGGTGGCCTGGTCTGATGAATCATGTTTTCTTTTACATCATGTGGACACTTGGGTGTGTTGTTTACCTGGGGAGGAGATGGCACCAGGATATACTATGGGAAGAAAGAAAGCTGGCATAGACAATGATCTGCTGGAAGATTTTGGGTCCTGGCATTTATATGAATTTTACTTTGACACGTACTACCTACCTAAACATTTCCTTATGCAGTGGCCTCTTTTGCAGCATAATGCACCCTGCCACACTACAAAAATTGATCAGGAATGGTTTGAGGAACATGACAAAGTGCTCAAGGTGTTGACTTGGCCTCCAAATTCCCCAGATCTCAATCTGATCGAGCAACTGTGGGATGTGCTAGAAAAACAAGTCAGAATCATGGAGGGCCCACCTCGCAACTTACAGGACTTAAAGGATCTGCTTCTAATGTCATGGTGCCAGATACCACAGGACACCTTTAGTGGTCTTGTGCAATACATGCCTCAATGGATCAGAGCTCCTGACATGAGGGTTACCTACACAATATTAGGAAGGTGGTTTTAATGTTGTGGCTGATCAGTGTATAAATATAATGACAGTTGGTAGGAACTCATCCCACCAGTCTCCAAACACTTCTGTTATTTCCCATAGTTTCTCTTCACATACCACCTCACCCTGTAGAGGAGGAAAGGTGATGACTTGCGTAAAAGTACAATAGTAAATATGAAAAGAAAAAAAGGTAATGCTAAAAATAATCTCTACAATTAAATCAAGCGCTGATATGAGACATATACAGATGAGTGGAAGAGAGAGATGGAGAAAGAGGGGTAGAAATACAAGTAGAAAAAGAGTATAGAGAGTGCTGAAGAGAGAGAGGAGGAAACAGAGACAGGACGAAAGAATGAGAGATACCCCAGATATCATCAGGGGCAACATCTATAAACAATATAAACACCAATTGTGCACTTACTGCATAGTAAATTTTGTAATTTTCAATTGGTATTCTCTTATATGCAAATGTTACATAAACAATTCATGTTAAATTGCTAATTTTGGTAATTTTTGTATAAGCTCATCCTCTGTAATGGTTTCATTTAAATCCTTCTTGGATATTAGGACTGATGGCCTGATTCAAAGCTGCTCGTAAGCGGCCGCTCGTTCGCTCTGAGCGATGTTCGCACAACTGCGCATGCGTATGGGTCGTAATGTGCATGCACAAACCAGTCATTGCGGTCGGAAATCATGCGCTTGCAAAACAGCGAAGGGGCTGCTAATTTGATTGAAAGAATGTACCGTTTGTGGGTGGTAACAGGGGAAGGTGTTTGAAAACGGGGGAGTGGAGGTCCGAACGCAGGCGTGCCTAACAGTCAAAAGGGCGTTTTAATGGGAGTGCATAATTAGTAAAGGAACGTCATCGACCACGTGACTTGGTTGTCTTTTAGCATGAACTGCTCGCAATGATAGCGGTAAGAAAAACCTACCACAAGCACTGCGAGCAGATGCCTTTCGATGTACCTGATTAATCTAATAAATACCGGAGATGACGTGTGATGCGAACGGCAAAGGGGCATCTTTACAAAATAGCAAGCGCATTTTTCGCTCGCTCAGACATAGAGGCATCAACAAACCGCAAAGAGCGAGCGCTCAATTTAAATAGCCGGCCCCTTTTTTGGAACGACCGTCCGCAAATAGCGTCAGGCTCTGAATCAGGCCCTGAATCTCCTTTAGGTTAGTTTTTCCTCATGAGAATAACATGCCAATGGGATTTTTTCACTTCTTAACTTCTGCAAGTATACCCGTGCAACAAAACCATCCAAGAAAAGGTACAAGACTACTCATTGTGTACATATGTAAAAAAAAAAAACATTATGCTTATAGAAAACTGCTTTTCTAAAAAAAAAAATCCAATTCCACATACATGGAACTGAACCTCATCAATGGCGGAAGTAATCAGCTCATAACACCTCGCCCTATGAAAGGATGTGAGCTCTCCATAGATACAAGTGACACCTCTGTTGTGCACCTACCTGTAGCCACCTCTGATACCTCTGTTGTGTACCTATCTGCAGCCTCCCTATGTGATTTGTCATGTGAACAACATTTTTAAAGATGTGGTTTTCTATTGTCTCTAAAGAGCACCTACAATAGATGAACCACCGTGTTTTAGTTGTGCTTTTGGTTCTAATTCATCATTGTGTTTTGGGTTTGCTAAAAGCAGCCTCGCTTATTTTTGATTTTGCATCTGGATTTTGAAAAAAAAATTAATACAAATTATGATCATGTAATTTGGGGCTGTTTTTGTTCCTACAGTATTATTAAACTCAATAGTGTTAATTTCCAGTCATCAATTTTGACCACCTCACAGCTCACAATATTGTTTCCACCCATATTGAGGGGATTTTCCAGTACTCAGCATGGTGCTAAGAGATGGGGAAAGGGTGGAAAGAACAAGGAGGGGGATGGTAGGAGGAGGGGTGGTGGTATGGGGTATGAGGGGTGGGTATGTGAGTGCTGCACCATATGCAGGAATAGCTAATCCTGCTATATTGAGACTAGATTTAAAGATGGGTGTGCTCTCTAAGAAAAGATGGTACAGGGAAGGGGGTATAAGAGCGTGGGTGTGTGGATGGAAAGAGGGGGATGGATGAATGTGATGTGGTGTTATGGGGAACAAAAGTAAGCATGGCTTGTGGAGATGTAGGTGGACCCCTTCAGGGGGCTCCTTAACTTGTGGTTCTTGATGAGCACGTTGCCCATGCTGGACTGAGCAGTCAGGCAGTCTTAACTGTTGCAGGTGTAAATGTCTGGGCATATTATGTAGCGGTGTCCTGCATAGGTAGGGGTGAGAAATGCTTACCTACAGGTAGGGACCACTTCCTCAGTGACAGTGTCTTAGAAGCTGCAGGTTCACCTTCTGTGATGTGCAATACCTTGGTCCTGCTGTGGATGGGTCTGTGGAGTTCTCGGTGTGGAATCAGCTTTCTGGGGTGACACCTCACTTTGTCCTGTCATGGATGGGCTTCTTATGTAGATAAATTGACCCCACAGTTTCATGTGGTCTGGACATGCCGGTCGCTGATGGTGCTAACGGCTGTATATGACACTTGGTATCCACACTAACAGGTGTGAATGCCGGTCACTGTACAGACTGCAGCTGTGTGAGGTAATAGGGGGGGCTGGTCACAGAGATGCTCTCAGCTGAGTGAGACAAGTGGGTACCGCACTTGTCATTCAGGCCTTTCCAGTAGAGCCTTGAGGGAGGACACTGCTGGGCAGTGAACAGCGCCTGGTCCAGTTCCCAGTTTGACTGCTTGCAATCTGTTCAGAAAATCTCTGTAAAATTAGAGTAGTGGTGCTGTAGTCTCTGATGCATTAAGACCTCTGGGCCTTCTTCCAGGAATTACTGATGTGGCACTATGTGAGGGTCTTTATGCCGTGCGTCCGGGATGAGTCCTGGTCACGTGTATTCTGTCAGCCAATCAATTTTCATCTAGTGGATTGTGCTGTGTAGACGGGATGTGGTGGGTGTGTATGGGTGTCACACCCTCCCTACATGGTAACCAATAGGGTTGGATGCATTATGAATAATGCCAGCATCATAAATCAGCCATTGGGTAGGGTTACATGACTAGTACATATGTTGTGGGGAACACTTAGCACTGTAAATAGTAAGAGTAGTGGGAAATAAAACTATGGTATAGTGCTGAGGTATGTTAGATATGGGTAAAATAACTGATTATATACATATCGGGGGAACATTAACAATGTGTGGGTGGGGATGGTATGTGGTACTGGGATTTTGATGTAGAAATAACTATGCTCCTCATATGGAGTCTGCTATAGTAAAAAATTGCAAGTTGCATGTACACAGGGGGTAGGTGGGTACATAATTATGTAATATGTGGGATACGGAAGGGGGCAAGAAAATGTTGAATAGAACTGGGTTACAGACTCAGATCATGGCTATAAAATGTGTATACCTGTAGAAAGGGGAAACTGGTATGATAGGGATATTTAGATGCTACAAGTGTGTCTGGATAGTAATGGGTGGGTAACAGGTAATTAATTTGGAAATTACCAATTTTAATTCATTGTCTATGTTGAGACCATGTGGAACAAGTGTTTGTCATATGATCAGCCATATAAGTTCTTCTTTGTTAAGTTTTTGAGGGGCCTATTCATCATCACTTATTTTTTATGACAACAGTTGAAAATATTAATTTTTAATATTAAGTGACAGGGCCATTCATCAAGTTCTGAAAAGGCATTTTTTGGGGGAAATTGATGGTGTTACTGAATGGCATCCTGAGATGGCGTTCAGCCCCTGATAATCTTCACAGGCTGCTGTTTACATGGCAGCATGTGAAGATTTACATGCCAGCCACAGCAGAATGATCTATTTAATGTGCAGACTTGTGGCCCATACTCACCAACAGAAGACAGGTGAGCTGGGAGGAGAGGATGCATTGGCGGCAAAGGGGTGGCATCAGACACCTGCGGTGGGGAGGGGGGATGGATTGGACACCGGTGGGTGCGTTGTGCTAAGTTTGTCTATTTTTTTGGTCTGTGTCTGTTTTTATTTCAGTCTATTGTCTTTCTTTGTGTGTGTGTTGGTGGTGTCTCGGTGCTGTGTGTGATGGGAGTGGAGCAGTCTGTTTGTCTGTCTTTAGTTTTCAGTATTAATTGTTAAGTATGTCATGTTAGGGCCAGAGGGTAGTCAGGAGGAGGAGATGGGTGGACAGGATGTGCAGTCCTCAGAGGCAGAGAGTGTGGTGTAGGAGAGGCCCCACACCAGGAACAGGACAGGCCACAATGTCTGTTGCTCTTTTGCTGAGAATATTGCCATGTGACAGAGGTTATGCAGCACCATCAACAGTTGTTTGGCCGGGAGGCTGAACGTGTAAGTACAAAGTGCAAAAACGTCATATTGGAGAAGGTGGTGGCATCTGTCAAGAAATGTCTGTCGGACATTAAAAGGAGGGTGAATCAGAAGATGAGGGATGAGGCCAAGTTGGCTGCTGGTACAGGCGGTGGTTCCCCATATATATCCACATACCTCAAATATGAGGAGCCACTGAATGCCTTGATTCCGCCTGAAGTTGTGTGGAGGATGCATGTGCAGGGCACTAATCATCTGAGAAAGCCTGGAAATTATTTCAATAAAATTTTTATCCTTAATATATTACTTACTGTTTTTTTAAGCAAAAAATGTAAAATACAAAATTAGTCTCCCATATCCAAATATTCTGAAATACGGAATAATTTTGGCATGACTGAGATAATGAAACCTTTGATTTTTGATGGTTCAATGTACACAAACTTTGCCTAAGGCACAAATTATTAAAAATATTGTATAAAATTACCTTCAGGCTTTGTGTATAAGGTGTATATGAAACGTAAATGTATTTAATTTCTGTACACAAACTTTGCTTGAGCCAAAAAATTATTAAAAATATTGTGCTTTCTTCCATAATATGTGGGAATGTGGGAAAATTAGAAAATTTTGGGATAAGATTATGGCATTTCTAAACAATATATGCGCCTTACATCTCATGAAGGACCCCTTGGCTATGTTATGTGCTAATTTTATAAATTGGGACCTGCAAGGTCGTAAAATGGAATTATTGCCCTTTCTTACGATAGTGGTAACCATCTCTCCAAGCAGTTAAAACCATATTGCTACAAATACTGTATTTTGATAGAAGAGCAACTATGCCTGGTGTTGAGATGGGGGTGGTTCGCTTTTATGCTAAATGGGGTATATATATTGACTCCCTGGATTCTGATGTTAGAACTCATATAATGAGATTATTTGAGAATACGAATTGGTCTCTACTTCGTAATTTGGAGTGATGTTGTATATTTAGATCTTTAAATCCTATATTTACGGTCAGGGGATAAGATTCTTTGTCTCCTGTAGAGGAACAATGTTACTTCCTCCAGTGTAGGAGTATCCAATCAATGGAAGGGGAACAAGCTGCACCAGGGTTCGGGGGGGGGAGGGGGTGTATGTGTTTATTTTATTTTATTTTACTTTATACATATATAATTTGTTTTTGTTTTCTGTTATTATGGTTCTATTTGAATTATATATTCTATCTCTGTGCTTATGTTTAACAATAATTTTTAACTTGCTATATCCTACAGACAAAATGTATGTGTTTGATGTTGCACTTGAATTGTATTGCTTACACAGATTGCAGTTCTGTATATATGTGTACATGGATTTATGTAATATATCTGTATGTTTGTAACTTTGTATAGATATACATGTACATGTATGTTTGCACTTGTGAGTATATAAAATAAAAATAAAAAATTGTTTTGGAAAAAAATATATATTGTATATAATTACCTGCAGGCTGTGTGTATAAGGTGTATGTAACACATAAAAGCACTGTGTGTATATATTTGGGTCCCATTCCCACGATATTTCATTATGATATGCAAATATTCCAAAATACAGAATATTCAGTTATCCAAAATACCCTTGGTCCCAAACATTTTGGATATGGGAGACTCAACCTGTATCACTTTAGAGTGTAAAATATAATAATGTAGGACTTAAATATGTTTTTTTGTGCCATAAGCTTGCAGCTCTGATGGTGGTTTGTATCCTGTCATTATATTTTTGCATAAAATCTGTTTAAGGTGAGGTTTAGGATGGTGCATATGTATCAAAGTTTTTATTTAAGAAAAATATGTTAAAAATGCATTGTGTACATAATTGTATGGTACAAACATAAGTACAAATGGCACATTGCTGCAGTTTTCACAGTAATCTCTTGCAAAGGGGATGTAGTTAATAGACTGGCAGACTACATGCTGCCAGTCTATATCCCAGAAGCCCGGCAAGGGACAGAAGATAGGCATCAAAATACTAATGCCTATCTTCATCCCGATGCCGAAGTGCCGAAGGACGCCGGACCAATCGAGGTGAGTCTGGCCGTCCCTAGCACTTAGCCGCAGAGGGGGGAGGGTTGGATTTAGGCAACCACGAGGGGGCTTAGGTTTAGGCACCCTCCGGGGAGGGTTAGGGTTAGGCTAGGGGAAGGGGGGTTAAGCACTGCTGTGGGGAGGCTAGGGTTAGGCATCCCCCGGGAGGGTTAAGTTTAGAGTGTGAGGGAGGGGGGTTAGGTTTAGGCACCTCCATGGGGACGTAGGGTTAGGCACCGCTAAGGCATAGTTAAGGGGGGGGGAGAGTTAGGTGACTTACCTGCCGCTGTTGGGATTTCCTTCTGTCAGGCTGATGCCGGCATTTCAATCCCATTCCCTTGCAAAATACTACACCTCATCTTGCAGTGCCCAGGATTGTCAATGGGGACTACAATATGAACCTATGTTGAAATTTCCAAAATGCATAGTTTTTGGTTGTTCAACTATTTGTAGTTTTTAAACAAGAAATAATGTTTAAAATACATGTCTGTATTTTTTGTTGGACATGTTGTACTTTACAGTTGCATAGCATGTGTTTCCTTAAAAAACAAAGTTATCCAGAATTTTCCATGCAGCCATATGCATTGTGTAGTATTGTCTTCATGGTCACAACACCAACACCAACATTTAGAATGTCTGAAAAGCCAGATGCAGCAGATTTCTGAGCAAACAAAATCTACCCAGCTTGTTAACAGACATGATGTTTCCCAGGTGGCTAACACCCTAGAATTAATGCATGCAGACCATAATAGCTTCCATGAGTATTTTATGAGGCTTATGGAAGACAACCAATGCTTTCATCAAGCATAAATACATCTGCTGGAGACCAATACCACAAACCAGCAGACCCTAATTGGCCTATTACAATCTCGAAATGCAGCATTTCGGGATTTTAACAACACTATTTCCCAAATAGGGTCACAAATAATTGCCAGCCTCCCTGTGCCAACATCCAGTACATCTGGTGACCCCACACCGCAAAACACACCTGTTGTAACTCGTGAGTCCTGAAAGGCGATCCATCTGCAGAAGATCGGTCCAAGGCTCACAACGTCCAGCTTCTCAATCCACTAGAGGTCGGCTGTGATATAAAATTGTTTGGATCAAAAATGTTGCAAATGTTTAATAATTGTCAACTATTACATTATACATTATAATTTTTTGAAATGCGTAGCATTACAAATATGCTTTGTTTTTTCTATTGCTAGAGACTACATTTATGCAAAACACTATTGTTTACTGAAAAGTGTCAGTAAAGACACATTGCCAACTGCAGAGTTTAACTCAGTTATCTTGAGAGTACCAACCTACCCTCTACATTTTCAAATACTGTATATATTGTTACATTTTTGTCACAATTTGGCAAGTCATTTGTTCAATACATTTGATCGATATAATTGCTTTTAAATTGTTTGTGATCTATCATACAATATGGGCTCACATACATTTTGTATTAAAATATTTTATAAAATTGTCAGTAAAGACATTTCAAAACACTGTGAGATATATTTATTTATTTTCTAAAGAGTTTAATGTAATGTTATGTCCATTTGTAGAGGTACAATTACTCCAATTTGTATTGGTACAACAAAAGGTTTTTTGATTTTTTTTACTAAAGTTAGAGTTTTTTACACATGGAGATGTTGCCCATAGCAACCAATAATCTTCTACATATTATCTTGTAGAAGGTGCTATTTAAATGTAAAGTACAATATTTTTAGTATGCTATGGGAAACATCTCCATTTCGAAATAATCTCACGTTAATAAATATATCCGTAGAAGTGTTTGGACACTTTCCTAGTCAAGGAAATTTCTTAGCACAATTGGTTATTTAGTATAAAAAATATACTTACTGCTGTAGTTTTGCCAGATGTGGTTCTGCCTTATCTGCCTCCCACTGTCTGATGTCAAATTGTCAACAGAAACATCCAAATCTTCTGCCTGCTCACTGTCTTTTACATAATCATGTACCTGAGGTTGGCGCAAACATTAGACAGCAGCTGTGCACAATGTCCAATATTTTAGCTGGATTATACAACAAAATGCCACCAGAACTGTCCAGACAGCAGAACCTATTTTGTAGTACCCCAAAAAATCTTTCTATCACCACTCTAGTGGCCTTATGTGCATCATTATACTTTTGCTCAGCATGGGATTCAGGAAGCAATAATAGAGTTAGTAGCCAGGAGCAACAGCCATACCCAGAGTCCCCTTTAACAAACAAAAAAAAACATTAATCATTAATAAACATACATGTCTTTAAAAATTTTAAACAAAAAACTCATAAAGAAAATAACCCTCTGGCATTTCTCTGGCCTCAAATTTATCATGAAGGGCTGACTGACTGAGGATAAATGAGTCATGACATGTGCCAGGGTAACCCACCACAACACTCATTGCTTTCATGTTTGCATTACAAACCATCTGTACATTAGTGGAATGCCGCTGGTGCCTATTAAGATGTACATGTGCACCCACCTTAGGTGGTCTCAGCCCAATGTGTCAATCGCACCCAGCACTTTTGGCATGCCTGCAATATGATAAAAGTGTACCCTGACTGCATGCCAATGTGACTCCTGGCTAGGGAAGCAGATATAGGTGCCAATCAAAGGCTACAATGTAGCCAATACCTGGGTCAGGTAGTGGGAGGAGGTTGCTGGTAAGATTCCTATGACTCTACCTGTGACAGACTGAAAATCCCAGTAGCCAGAAAGTGCAACACAGCCAGGAGTTTATGCAGGCCTGACACAGAGGATGAGCGTGCTGACTCAGGGTCTAGATCAAGTTCGACAAGGTCATACAGATGGAGTAAGTTGTTATGATTGAGCTGGAACATCTGTATGACCTCGACATTGGCCAATGAGTTCAGGTTGAAATGCCCTCTAAATTACTGAGGCCTGCCCAGCCTCTGCAAAACCTTCTAACCTTGCTCAGTTTCTTGCTCCTGGGTCCTTTCAACCTGGTGGTAGAGTCTATAAAATCCCACAGCACCCTGCATCAAAGCCATTCCCAGGTATTCTGAAATGATGTACTGTAATCAGGGGAAGGTATGCAGCTGGTTTGTCCCCTTTAATAGGCATAATAATTGTGCACTGAGTGTTCTAAAGTGGTTACACATGATCAACACGCTGGCCAAGATGTGTTCTATTTGAAACTTCTATTTACTCCCCAATTTGGCACCAAAATCATCCGATTTGAACAATATAAATAATGGTAAATTCCCGTGTACTGCTGAAGTATATGAAAAGTACTTCTGTGTGGAGACGATGGTGTATTAATGTTTTTCTATTTGCAAACTTCTCCGATTTTTAAGAATAAACACTGACAAAATTGACCCCGGAAAATGACAAACACATCTGATTTTAACTATAGTAAATTCCTTTGTTTGTGAAAATAGGTATTTACGCCAAAAATAGCAAACTTGGACCAACACAATTCATAGTAAATTTACCCCTTGGGGTGTATTTGTTTCTGGTCAATTAATATATTTAGGTCTAGGGAGTTAACATCTGTCTGAATGCAGGGGCGTATGGAGGGCGGCTCCAGTGCAGCGCAAGTTCCAGGAGCCAAAAAGATTAGAGGGTGTGCCACAGCCTGACTCCGGCACCTACTGCCTGGCCGCCTTCAGCTGTCTGATCAGTGACAGCCCGTGCCATGTTAGCTTGCTTCCTCCCTCCTTGCTCCTGACCTGAGTCGTGCATGTGACATATGATGCAGACAGGCGGGGACTGCACTACACAGGAGAAGAGACTGGAAAGAGGACTCACCTGGTACTCACCAACAAACCGTGGAGGGTGCCATCCAGCAGGGGAAAGTTATCCAGAAGGTGGACACTGAATTGTACACTGCCGGGCTGGCACTGGGTATGGAACAGGGGAAGTGCGGTGGCATAAACTACAGTGAGCGCAGGAGGCATGCTACTTCTTGGAGGAGGGTTAGTGTAATTGTGTGTGTTTGGATTTGTAGCTTCACTGGCAATAGCATGCATCAGGGGATGGAACAATACCTGGCTGCCAGACACTATGGTGCAGTGTCTGAGATGCAATCTTGCCCAAGCAGTGCAGAGGGGATAGGCAAGGCATCTGTACAAATGCAAATATGTGACCAACCAGTTGCTGCACTCCTGGAGCAGGAATTCAGAGGTAGCTGCATTCGACAGGCAGTGGGGAATTTAGCAAGGGGAGGGGATACAGATAGAGGCACAAAGAGGAATAGGGGGTACAGGTAGAGGCACAGAGAGGAATAGGGGGTACAGATACAGGCAGAAGCATGCACATATAAAGGCACAGGAGCCTATTCATTAACCAATAAATGGCCCAGTAACCATGTGGATATGCTAGTTTCTGCATATGTAGGTTACCGGGCCATTCATCATTAGGGTTCCCAAATGTAGCCCCTGATAGTTTGCTGTTGAGAACAAGCGCCATCTTCAGACGGTGCTTGTTCTCGGATCCCTGCTCCTTCCTATGGGAAGGAGTTCCAGGATGCAAAGTGGGATCCGAGCAGAACCCTCCGCCACCTCCTCACTACCACCCCGGTGGCTGTGCACATGTGAGACCTTTGGTCATGCATGCATTGCTGGGATGATGGGGAGGAGGCAAGTAATGCAGCTACAAAAGTAGCTGTTATACTAACCTGAGGAGACAGCTGCATTTCAGAGCAGCTATCCACCCACCGGAGCAATGATTCATTTCTCTGATGTCATGTTTCCCCTGCTGTGAATTGTTTACTTAAGTATCCCTCACAGAGAGATCAATCCTTCATCATTGGAAGCCATACGGCCACTGATGATGAATAATCCCCACAGAGAGGACTAGGGGGTACAGACAGGCTGAAGATGGTACAGTTAGAGGCACAGAAAGAATAGGTGGTAGAGACAGAGGCAGAAGGGGTACAGATAGAGACACAGAGTTGCAGAAGGGAGCACAGATAGAGGCACAGAGAAATATAGAGGGTACATATAGAGGGGAGGCAATTGGGAAGCCGACTGCCTAAATACCGGCAGCCGGCTTCCTGACTGTCTTATCCCGGCAAGGGTGAAATGCCGGGTGTCTAGATGTAGACGCCCGCATTTCCCCGAGACCGGCGCCCGGCACCACGATCGTAGTGATGCCGGGCGCCGCGAGCGGACAGCCGCAGGGGGGGAGGGTTAGGTTTAGGGCTCCTGGGGGGGACTTAGGGTTAGGCACCCCCCCGGGAGGGTTAGGGTTAGGCTAGGGGGAGGGAGGGTTAGGGTTAGGCACCCCTGGGGGGACTTAGGGTTAGGCACCCCCCCGGGGGACTTAGGTTTAGACAGCGGGGAAAGGGGTGGTTAGGGTTAGGCACTTAGAGGGGGGATTAGGGTTAGGCACTTGGGGGGGAAGTTAGGGTTAGGCACCCCTTAGGAGAGTTAGGGTTAGGGGGGTTAGGTTAGGTTAGTGGATACTTACCTATCCACGATCGGGATTTCCAGCGCTGTCGTGCTTCTGCTGCATCGCACTCTGCTTCTGTCGGGCTGCCGCTGATGGGAATCAAACCGCCAATTCCATAAAGAGGAACAGAAAGGCATAAAGGGGCACAGAGACAAAGAGTCAGTAGAGGGTACATATAGAGGCACAGAGAGGCAGGAGGCAGAACAGGTAAAAGCATGGACAGACACAAGGGAGAACAGATAGTAGGAAATGTGCAATTGGTTGGTTTAGATAACACAATTAATTAATTCATTTTGTACAAAGGTCACTTGATTAAGAAAAAAAAGTAGTGTAGAGGCATGTGGGTCTGGACTCAGAGAGTGGGCTGGACGTCTACTGGATGTACCAACAGGCCGACACCAATAGGGTAAATGTCAGTAAAAATGACAAAGGCTTGGCTATACTGACAATGCAGTGGCAGATCAAATGGGGAGGTTCCCTGAATCTTTAACTTTCCTAGGACTTCACGAAATGATAATCCAGCTCTTCCGCCCAAACTGTAAAAGCAACCGTGGAACACACACACTGTCAGTGTGTGTCAGTGTGTGTGTGTGACAATGAGACAGACTAGGTGGCTGAGAGTGCTGTGGGTAACTGCTGAGGCAGGGCTTGCTGGCACTGCTCACCTCAGTATGCAGGACACCCTGGGGCAGGGTAGCTACTGATGACAGTCAATGTGTCCTCCACCCTGGACACAAACAAGTGAGTGAAGTTGGGCCATGAGTAACACCCAGCAGTGTGCACTGGGCAGGGAGTGGTGGGTTAAAGAAAGTCACAGTGAGTAGAGGGACTCAGAGAGGACAGGGATGAGATGAGAGCCACACAGGGTGCATTTAGCAAAAGACTAACTCTGTAGTCATTTAGGATTTTATTACATTTTAACTTACTCACATGTTTACCATGTCCACTTTACCAAAATTCAGTGTGGGGGGGTGCTAGCATAGCATGGCTCCATGTTACCCCTTTGTCTGACTGTAGTGTCTTGAGAATTGGAGGTTATGGTCATTGTCATTAATGTATTGTATGAAGTCCGGGAGTGTATGTAATGGTCCTTTCCAGATGCAGAATGTTGTCTATATATCTTGTCCAAAGGACCAAGTTTGCCTCCCAATTATGCCCCATCCATATGTGGGAGTCCTCCCACCTGCTCATGAGTGCACCCATCTCTCAATCTAGTCTCACTATAGCAGGATTAGATACTCCTGCATACGGTTCAGCACTCGTATATCCCCATACCCACCACTTGTATCCCATACCACCACCCCTTCTCCTACCCTTCCCCTGTTCATTCTCCTCTTTTTCCATCTCCTAACACCACACTGACATAGACAATAAGCCAACCCATTAACAGAATACACCCATATGGGCTTGCTCGATTTTAGAACAACCAAACTAAATAGGGCAAACCACCTCCTCTAGAGCTAGAACATAGGGTCACCTTGCAGAATAACAGTACCTCATTTTGCCAAGCATACTTACAACTTGAGAAGCTGACTACAAAAGTGACAAAAGTTTGGTGGAATTCTCATATTTTACAATGGTATTTTGACAAAAACATCATCCATAGAGGCATCACCATTCAGAAAACACCAACACACAATAATGACATTTTCATGAACAAATGGAACAACATATTACATAATTGCTCCAAACAATTAATTCAACTTATCTTTGACACCCACAAAGAGGAATTAAAGAATTTGTACAAAACAATCAACATACTTGACACCAAACTCGAACCCTTCAAAGGAGAGGAAGAGTTTAGAAATGTAGTGATCCTCTCTAGGGACAAACTACGCAAGAGTGAGGAACTAATTATAGAGAAGAAAATATCCAAAATTATACAAGATAAATGTGGTAACAAATAGCATGGTGGCACTAAAACTAACAATAGCAACTTAAGACAAAAAACAACAAAACAATCAACAACAAAGAACAGGAGCAGTACAACACAAAAAACAGAAACAAGACATCTATAGCATCTATCTACAAAAAGTTAGAACTCACCTCCCAACAATACATGTCCAAAATACATATAGCACATAATAGAAAAACAAACATTCCAGTGTCATCAGATGACCCCAAAAACAATACAGATTCAGACTCCAACCTAGAGACCTCCTTCAGTATATATGAGATAGAAGAAGATATCTGCACTGAACAGTATGAACATTTTGCCAGACAGTCACTAGAACAAGGGTGGGTAAACACTATCAGAGACAGAGTCACACTCAAACCCACACAGGAGAAAGATACACCACAACAAACCAAAAATCTACTGGTAACCATCAGTAATACAACATCAGATCAAATAAAGGATTAATGGGCAATCATTTTTTTAGACTTGGAGGCAGGCAGCTGCACCTACCTACAAACAACACCAACAGACACACCAGAACAAAAAGAAAACTGGACCAATGAGACAAGATTGCAGAGGAGGACAAACATCCATAAAACTTTCCGACAGCAAGCTGTCAAGTTTACATGACACCAAACGCATCTTCAACCTTAGCGACCATACACTCTCAAACAATGACATTACCTTACTCAAAAAAGGGCCTTAAATTTGTGCCACACAATCAACTAAATAAGTTTGAAACCTACCAATTTCTAAACCGGTTTGTATGCAAACTCACACTGTACAAATATTATGTCTAATCCTATCACAAAAGAACAGAATAACATAGACACTAATCTCTTTAAACACTCAATATTAAAACCACCATCCAGTTTTTTCCCAAGTCACCTAAAGAAACACCTTATATACACATTTGCACAATTGGTCATGGAATATGTCAATAAAATTAAATCGCCCAACAAAATCCATAATCACAACATCACCTCACAAAAGCAGACAGCATTGATTGAATTGAAACAAAACCACAACCTCATTATCAAACCAGCAGACAAAGGGGTGGGGGGTAGTGTTATTGAACAAATCAGACTATATCAAACAATCACAGAGAATACACAATGACCCTGATACATATGAAGCCCTGAAAACAGACCCGACACAGGTTTTTCACCAGAAACCATAAAAGATACTCAAAACAGATTTTGATTAAGGCATTCTACCTAAACAAAAACATGACTTTATACACAACCCACACCCCATAATTTCTGTTTTCTACTACCTCCCCAAAGTCCATAAAAACACCACAAATCCACCAGGCAGGCCAATAATCTAAGTTATAAATTCAATTTCATCCAATACATTGACAATTTTCACAAACAAGGACTCAATGCCATCCATAATTACCTTAGCAGTGACACTACACTAGACCCATTACAGACATCATTCATTCTGACAGGCATAGACTACATACTCACACACAAATATTTCTGGTTTAACAGTGACTTTTTCCTACAAAAGACCGGTACTGCATTGGGGACCAAGTTCACCCCCAGTTATGCTAACCTGTGCATTAGCAGGTGAGAGGAGTCCCACAACTGGATGGGGCATAACTGGGAGGCAAAATTGGTCCTTTAGACAAGATACATAGACAACACATTCTGGATCTGGAAAGGACCATTACATACACTACTGGACTTCATACAATACATCAACTACAATGACCATAACCTCAAATTAACAAGACACTACAGTCAGACAGACAATTTCCTGACCTAAATCTATTCATTGACTGGAAAAAATACACATTATGACTTTTCAAAAACCAGTAGATATGAATAGTTAAATTCTCTCGAGTAGTGGTCATCATCCAAACTGGCTACAGAATATACCGACAGGTCAATTTAAATGGATTAGACAGAACTGTACTAAATTGACAGATTACCAAAGGCAAGGAGAAACACTTAAACAACAATTCATCGATAAGGCATATGATAAAGATACCTTACAGGCAACTTTCACACTGATAGGCAAAGAAGAAAGGTCATTTCTTCTAGAATACCAAACAAAAAAAGAGGACCACCTTAAGGACCATATCACCTTTATTACACAATACAATACTGATGCAACCTGGATCAAAAGAATTACCAAAAACATTGGTACTTACTGCTGAAAGACAATCAACTTGCATACATACTCCCTATACAGCGAAAGGTGATATACAGGAAAGCCCCCAACATCAAGAATAAACTTGGGTTGAAACATATCCCACCACCACTGCAAAACATTAAACTATAGTAGCAAAAAATCAACTACAGCCTTCTCTTCCACAAAAACAGGAAAAACCTATAAAGTAAAGGAACAACATCCCTCTCCATTTCCGCGGGCACCATCACAAAGGACTGGAGAGGTGGGGACCACATTAATAAACTTAACAAAGAAGAACTTATATGGATGATCACACTACAAACCCTCGTTCTGCATGGTCTCAACATAGACAATGAAATAAACTCAGTCATTTCTAAATGAATTACAGAAACAAAAAAAACTCTCACATGGGAGCCTAGATAATGTTGATTAAATTGTTGCAGCTATGAAGGAGGAGTGTTATCTCTCCAATAACAATCTATAAGAAGAAACTATAATAAAAGAAAAATGGAACACATCGCTACAATGTAAGCAAGTAATAATAAAAATTGTAGACAATATAAAAGTCAGTTAAGTTTTAATTTAAGCAAACAAGCCAATAGAAGAAATTCATATATATGACTTATAAAAATGGGAGCAGTAGGCAAAGAACCACTTTAATAACCACAATTACGGACAGATCAAGAAAACAGTTATAACACATACTGAGAATGGGAAGCAGTCAGGAAGCCGATGGACGGAATCACAACCGACTGCTTCCCAACTGTCTAATCCCGGCAAGTGTTAAATGACAGGCATCAAGATCCCAACATCTGTCATTTTACCTACGCTGGGAGCCTGACGCCCGGCATCCCGATTGAAAGGAAGACGAGCACCCGGGTGTGGATAGCCATGTGGGGGGTTAGGTTAGGGGCTCCCGGGGGGGACTTAGGGTTAGGCACCTCCCCCAGGAAGGTTAGGTTTAGGTGGGAAAAGGGGGGGTTAGGGTTAGGCACCCCCGGGGGGAGGTTAGGGTAGGCACCCCCCAGGAGACTTAAGTTTAGGCAGTGCGGAAGGGTTGGTTAGGTTTAGGCACTGGAGGGAGGTTAGGTTTAGGCACCCCTAAAGGAGGATTAGGGTTAGGGGGGAGAGGGTTCGGGGTACTTACCTTTTTTAGCTGTCGGGATCTTCACCCCTGCCGGGCTTCCGATGTCAGTCGATGGTAAATCATACCAATCCCCTCGGAACATAGAGTTTGATGATATTAATATTAGCATGAGGGAAAGGTTCTAATTAAGCTGGAGCCCAGAGTTGTACCCTGTAAAAAGGAGGTGTCCTATAAAACTCAATAAGCAGTGTCCAAACAATCAGCGGTCGTTAGTGGTAACAAGCCACTGGGCTGGTGATACTTGTGAATAGTCTGTATATAGAAAAGCACCTGTAACAGCACTCTCACCCGTCACAGTCCGATGGTGATGAGAGCCGCTGTTGGCAGTCAGGGCCAGTGGTAAGAGGTTGTTGAGCGTTGATATGTAGCTCCAAGTGCAGCCATAGTTAGTGAAGAAATAGCCGGCAAATGAAAATGTCCATGTGGCTGGTTCAATGCTATATGAAACTCGCACACCAATATTATAGTGTTTCTTTGCCTACTGCTCCCGTTTTAATAAGTCATACATATGACTTTATTTTATTGGCATGTTTGCTTAAATTAAAACTTAACTGACTTTTATATTGTCTGCAATTTTTATTATTATTTGCTTACATTGTAGCTCTGTGTTCCATTTTTTCATTTCCAAATGAATTACCTGTTACCCCCCTTACTATCCAGACACACTTGTAGCATCTAAATATCCCTATCATACCTGTTTCCTCTTTGTACAGGTATACACATTTTATAGCCATGATCTGAGTCTGTAACCCAGTTCTATTTGACATTTTCTTACCCCCTTCCATATCCCACATGTTATATAATTACGTACCCACATACCCCCTGTGTACATGCAACTTGCAATTTTTTACTATAGCAGATTCCATATGAGGAACATAGCTATTTTTTCCATATAAACATCAACATCCCGGTACCACATTCCATCCCCACCCACACATTGTTAATGTTCCCCTGATATGTATATAATCAGTTATTTTACCCATATCTAACATACCTCAGCACTATACCATAGTTTTATTTCCCACTACTCTTACTATTTACAGTGCAAAGTGTTCCCCCACAGCATAAGTACTAGTCATGTAATCCTACCCAATGGCTGACTTATGATGCTGGCATTATTCATAATGCATCCAAAGCTATTGGTTACCCTGTAGGGCAAGTGTGACACATCCCAACTACACAGCACAATCCACTAGATGAAAATGGATTGGCTGACAGAAGACACGTGACCAGGACTCATCCCAGAAGCATGGCATAAAGACATTGTGCCACATCAGTGATTCCTGGAAGAAGGCCCAGAGGCCAAAATGCATCAGTAACTACAGCACCACTACTCTAATTATACAGAGAATTTCTTAACAGATTGCAAGAGGCCACTCCGGGAGTCAGACCCAGCGCCATTCACTGCCCAGCAGTGTGTCCCCCGCAAGGTGTTACTGGAACTGCCTGTATGATAAGTGCAAAACCCACTTGTCTCATGTGGCTGAGAGCATCTCTGCGACTGGCACCCACACTACCTCACTGAGCCGCAAGTCTGTACAGTGACCAGCATTCACACTGGTTAGTGTGGATACCAAGTGTCATATACAGCCATTACCACCATCAGCAACCAGCACTGACCCCATGGGATCATGGGGTCCAGTTGTCTACATAAGAAGCCCATCCATAGCAGGACAAAGGGAGGTGTCACCCCAGTAGGCAGATTCAACTTTGGAAATCCCCCAGACCAGTTCATAGCAGGACAAGGTTATTGCACATCATGGAAGTTGAACTTCCAGCATCAAACACACTGCCACTGAGGAAATGCTCCCTATCAGTAGGTAAGCATCTCTCACCCTACCTGTGTGGAATGTAGCAACATAATATCCCCAGGCATTTACACCTGCAACAGTTAAGACTGACTGACTGCTCGGTCACAAGACTGTAGACAACAGGTCCAGCAGGGGTTATTTGCTGGTCAAGAACCACACATTAAGGAGCCCCCTGAAGGGGTCCACCTACATCCCCATGAGCCAGTCATACACACCCCCCTTCTTTTCATATGTACCCATCTACTACTATACAGTGGTAGATATTTATCAAGACCATTTAATATATTGCCATCTGGAGCAGCATTGTGTCTTCTCATTAAAACAGTTTGGCCCCAATATTTTGGTTTACAAATTACTTTGTTCCCCATAACACATTCATCCATCCCCCTCTTTCCTTAGAGAGCATACCAACTTTCCTTAGAGAGCGTGCTTCATTTGTTCGGGCCCCCACAAAACAAGCTACCAATAGTTTTAAGGCAGCTGATAGCTTTGTTAATCATCTCTACATTGGGAAGATGTCATTATCATCCTCATCCTCTTCACCATCATCAGTTTTAACATCATCATCACACAATATTAGTTTATCCCACTGGAATCCACGTTATAGAAGTCTCTGTACTTTGTTGCAATTGATGACAAAGGTTTTCCTCATAGAATTTGTAGTTCAATTTTATGAACAAAATTTGTGGAAGTAGCCTTCTGCATCAATCACTGTGCTATACACTCTTTCTGAGTACACACTGAAGGGTGGGCAGCTTAAGTACACCAAAGATATTTTGTATAAGAAACTCCAAATTGCCTTTCTCCTCCAATTAATCAAAAGGACTATGTGACAATTATGATAATTTGTACATTGTCATTAAAATAATCCTCACCATCCTATTGATACTTAGTGTAGCAGATTGAATTATGGTAGAGGTGTTCTTTTAATCCTCACCAGATGTCAAAATGGTGTTTTACTTTGGTGCAATGAGTTGACTCAACATCTACACTCTCAGTGGGTCTCTTGGTAAAGGTCAGTTTTTGCCTGGCAGCAGCATTTGCAAGAGAAACTGAAACGTCATCGCGTCATGTGCCATTTGAGCTAACAACTTGCTGGCAAATAATTTTTTGCATCTCATAAGATCTAAGACAGTCAGAAATAAAGACATTACGTATGACTATAACCTGTGGTCAAGAATGGTTGCCAAAATGTAGTGCCAAAATGTAGTGATCCAATTGCAAAATGTATTGATCCAATTGCAATATCTTGACAAAGTAGTGATCCAAAATGTAGTGAACCAATTGCAAAATGTAGTGATCCAATTGCAAGATATTGACAATCCTTTGGTCCTGGCAAAGAGAATAAAGAAGTTGACCTACATGTCAAACATACTTAGAGAAATTACTTTGTTTAATCTCCTCCTTCATTTTCTCTAGTGGCCTTTCTAGTAGTTTTATTTAGGGAATCATCTGGCTCAAGCTGGCAGTGTCTAAACTCACTTCATTAGTTTCTACTTCAAATGGTTTTAGTAGCTTGCAGAAAACAGAGAGTATTCTCCAGTGTGATGGACTAAGGTACATTCCTCCTCTCCCTATGTAATGGCTTGTTGTGTAGGTTTGTATGGCTTGTTGCTGTTCCTCCATTCACTCAAGCATATAAAGGGTGGGATTCCACCTGGTCAATAGCTCTTGGTTCAGTTGGTGGCATATCAAATTGAACTGTTCTTGCAGATGATGCAATCTTGTACATGCAGTTGTTGAATGCCAAAAATGTCCAGAAATTTTCTGGCCACAGGCATCTTTTCCTGCACAGCCCAAAGAAATTTGAACCAACAAGTTTATTGTGTGGGCAAAACATGGGACATGTTCAAATTCACCCAGTTATAATGCTCTCACAATATTACATGCATTATCAGAAATGATAAATCCTGAGGAGAATCCAAGCGGGGTAAGCCATTCAGCTTTTATTTCTGAAATTGTGTAACAGGTTGACACCAGTATGCCTCTTAGTAAAGTCAGTGATACAGAGAGTAGCCTGACTATGAGTGAGCTGGCATTGTACTGTATGTTAGATGCTGCTGCTGAAGGTGATAAACCCACCCAATGGGCTGTCACAGTTATGTAATCTTTTAACATCCCGGTAAAGGTGAGGGGTTGCTGTTCTTTTAAAATGGAATTGTAAAGGAATTTGGTAGCAGGAACACAGGACCTAGATTAACTGTCTAAAACCAGATGCTTTGATGGCGGATATTGGATGCAGATCTACTGCTAACATAGCCATTATTGCTTCAGTAATCCGCTGTGCAACAGGATGGCAGCTTCCATACTTGTTTCCTCTTGCAAAGGATTGTTTCATAGTCAATTGTTATTTGAAACTATTTATTTTTCTATTCTTGCCAGTAAGCAAGGAGAAGACAAAAAATGGCTTTTTGGAGCACATTTAAACATAATAATTCAAACAATATGATAAGTATATTTATTAAAACACAAATTTTATTGGATACTATCCCTTTAAAATATTCCCAATGTGTTCAAAATGGGGGTATATCAAAGAAAATATCATTAAAACAGTATTAAATGTTGTTTTAATGATATTTTCTTTGATATAACCCCATTTTGAACACATTGGGAATATTTTAAAGGGGTAGTACCCAATAAAATGTGTGTTTTAATAAATATACTCATCATATTGTTTGAAGTTTTATGTTTAACTGTGCCCCAAAAAGCTATTTTTTGTCTTCTCCTTGCTTTCTGGCAAGAATAGAAAAATAAAAAGTTTAGATACTTAAAATTTGGGAGCACCACCAACCAAGAGCTGTACCATATGTATTGTGTCAAAACAGCTAATATGTTGGGATCTATTATATATTATGTCCAATTTAATCTTGTGCGGATTCAAGTTGTATATATGAATGTTCTTTGAAACCAGTCTTCTTGGTGCCCTTCTGGGATGATTTACCTTTGGCAACAGGAGCAGCAGCTCTCTTAGGTTGCAAGGATTATTCTGGGAAATCCTGGATAGGGGAGGAGTCAGTTAGCTTTTGCAAATTGGATGCAGGAGGACTACCTCTGTTCATTAATTAGGAGATGGATGATGAAGGTTTTGGTGGTGGAGATTGCATTAACTGGGATCAAGCTGAGAGCTGGGAGCTAGCTGATGCTGGACTGCTTGTTATAATATTACAAGATTTTTCCAAAAACTTTTCATAAACTCACTGCAAATGATGTAACAGGGGGGAGGTTCCTAGATGGCTAACATCCCTACCTCTACTTACTTACTTCAGCTTCACAAACAGTATAGATGGCTTGACAAATATTGTCAGGATTTTTGTAAGAATAATTGCACAAAAAAGATGTGACTTTTTTTGTATTTTACCCATGCATGACAATGGCCTTCTTTTTAGCATGGGCAAGAACTGCTGCCACTGGTGGCTAATTTACTTTCACACAAGCAACATCTTCATCATCAATATCAGCTTCAGATACACAAATACCCCCCTCACCCATTTGCACTAGTCCTGGGTTGCTGCTATTGCTCTTCTATCAACTGATCCATATCGACTTGCAGTGTCTTTAGTAATAGTGGCACCCTAATGATTATATATTTTTTATCTTTTTGATTTTTGTACAACACAGTGCCTCACAGCACCCCTAGTAAAGGTGGCACCCTAATGAGGTTATACTGTATGTTTTAGCACACGAGTTTTAAAATTTTAATTTTTGATAACAGTGCCTTAACACACAATATATTGCCTCACAGCACCCTAGTAATTGTGGCACCCTAATTATGTTTCTTTAGCACCCAAGTTTTATGTTATTAGTTTTAACCATGCCTCACCCTGAACACACAACAAACTGCCTCACAGCACCCCTAGTAAGAGCTGGGTGGCACCCTAATAGCGAAATTTTATTTTAAACACACACATTTTGTATTATTAACATTTTGTAACAGTGTCTGAAGGTTATGAACACACAACAAACTGCCTTACAGTTCTCCTAGTATAAGCCGGGTGGCACCCTAATAATGATGTTATGTTTTTTAACACACAAGTTTTATATTACAATGTTTTAACTGTATCTGAATACACAACAAACTGCCTCACAGTTCCCCTAGTATAAGCAGGGTGGCACCCTAATAGTAATGATGGCATTATAATAGGTTTGTTTTCTATAAAAAAGTGCCCCAGTAGGCTTTTTAAGTAACACAGTGCTGCAGTCCATTCCTATAGTGTTTTTCAGCAGCACACAGTGCCTCTATATTGGCCATTAAACAGTGCTCTTAATCTTTTATTTTCAGAAGAAAGTGCCCCAGTAGCCTTTTTTAGTAACGAACAACAACAACACAGTGCTGCAGTCCATTCCTATGGCATTTTTTTGTGCCTCACAGAGAGCTGCAGCCAGCCCACAGTACATAGCGCCCCTGCCTTCAGTGCACTAAGGGCCTGATTCAGATTTGTGAATAGAGAGAGATAGCACTTAACTGTGTACCTGGACAAACCATGTTGCAATGCAAAGGGTGTAAATACCTAAAAAAAATTGCATGTAGGGTAAATACTGGCTGCTTTTACATGTAGCCCACAAATACTGCACAGCTTTATTATTACTCTGCAATTCAGATGTCAGTTTGGACACCTCCCTCTCAAATCTAAATCTCTCTACACATTTTAAATCTGCCCCACCTGCAGTGCAGCATGGTTTCACCAAGATGATCAGTTGAGAGAGATATCTCTCTCTATTCCCAACTCTGAATCAGGCCCTAAGTGCCCTTATACTACCCTCACCCTCTCCCTCTGGTCTCCAGTGTGAAATGATGGGTGATCATGAGGGAGGGACTTTAATATGTAATCCAAAACATGCAAGATTTGACACTGGGAAGATGATGTTTTGCCTTATTTTGAGATCCAAACAAGGCGAGAGGACATGAGTCCCAGCTCGTAATCCCTAAATTTGAGTGTTTTCAGTTTCCAGGAATCTGAACATGTACATCTTTATACAACAGAGTATTCAATCGAATTGGATGTGCTACACACATGCCTACTATCCAAGAATGGCAGGAGGCTCCCAAAAATTGGGTGGCACCGACCACCCAGAGAAGAAGTCAAATCTTCCAGTGCCAGGTGCTATCCTGCTATGGCCGCCAACTTCCCAAGTGAAGTGGGCGGTACAGTCGTCTGATGATATATTATCTTGGTCTTGCCCCCAGCATTACAATGCCAGCAATTTTGGCATTGTCTAGCAGGGGACAGGGCCCAGATGACATGATTGCATCGCCATGCCTTGGAACTGCCCACTTCATCTGCTCCACACCCCCTACAGTGCTAACCTGGCTGCCCCTTCCTACAGGGGGCAGCCCAAAGGTTGGCAAGTATGATGTGCTATTAAAATCCATGACCTTTTAAATTTTGGCTTAAACATGCTAGTAAGTGTAAGCTTTTACAAGCCGTTGCTATGTAAATGAACTTGACAACAACTGTTAGCATGGAGGAGGAGGTGTCTCTTTTCTGGGTACACACAATAAAATTAGTTGTCCAATCTTGCTGATTGGAACAGAAATCTGGTAATGTACAGTATGGGAGCAAATGACAGTCAACCATTTGTTCCCAAACACTGGATAACAGACAAAAGTGATCACTCAGACAAGTTGGCTAAATCCGTTTGATTTAAACAATTGGCCAAGCGACCATTTTTGTCCATTTTCTGGCTTTTGGGAGAATATGGTCCATTGTTTACCACTGGCCCTGACCTCTGCCATGACTTTAATCATTGTTGTTTGCCACCTGCCGTGACCTCTGCCGTCATATTTACTTTGTTGCTGTCAGTAGTTTAGACATTTGTCTGTACCAGAACCACTGTTGCTAATACTCTGTCTCCATGCATGTTTTACCTAACCACTGCCTGTCCTTGTTCCTGAGCTAGATTCTACTTTTTTTTGTCTCCAACCTCTTTCTGTGCCAAAATCAATATTGTGGATACTATGCACACCTACCTTACGTATTGAGATTTATCCAATGTTCTTCTGTTCTACAACTAGGAATGTAACAAGTATAATAGAACACATATTAATCTATTATAATCAGATTCAATTCTTGAATAATTTTTAAACATATTACATTGATTATTGAAATCTGGAGCCACAGGCATTAAAAAAAATAATTACCAGCAACTCCATGGTGTATCTTTTAAGGCAGGGGTGGGGAACCCTTTTCTGCCGACGGCCATTTTGATATATATATATTATTATTTGTGGGCCCGGTGCAGGCCAAGCCACCTCCATGTGACATCACACGAGGGCAGGGTCACAATCGCCGATGAATACAGCAATGTCCGGGGCAACCTGAGGATGCTCTGGGGAGCTGTAGAGTTAGCAGAAGAAAGCTCCGAGGGCCAGACCAAATGATTCCAGGGGCCATATAGGGCCCCTGGGCCTGAGATTCCCCATCCCTGCTTTAAGGCATGATTTTATATCCTTCTTCTATTTCTATATTTTAGTAATGCTTTTATTTTATTTCATAAGTTTGGCAAGTGCTATAAATAAAAATGCTTCAAAAATATATTTTACTATTGTTTCCTAGATGGCCATCAGTTTATTAAAGCCAAATAAATATATAGAAAAATAAATAAATAAGTCAATGCATCTCTAGTATTATGAGATTCAATCATTTTTATTGTTTGTTATTCTCCTACTGCTTACATAATAAAACAAAACATTTTTGTGTTACTATTCCAGTACCATGTGTATTATCTTTATATTTGTGCAATTATGGATTTATCATCTTCATTTCCTAATGTGCGATTACTCATATATTTGTTAGCTGTATTTTTATGATACCTATGTTACTTTATTTTATCTCCTGTAGTGTATGATATAGACAACATTGCTAAGGAAAAAGAAGATAATCATATGAGATTAAAACACAAAAAGGAAATAAAAAATGAAAAGGAATAACTATAGGGTCACCTTGCTGGGGACTGCAATTGACGATACTGTTTGCTTTATTGCACACCTCATCTTTTTTATACTTATAGCATTTTGATTGATTTTTTGGCTCATACAGTATGTAGGAAGTTAATGTAGTTTCTTATACTCTGCACCTTTTCATTTGTGAGTTGATATAGGTATAATTGTAATTTCTTTGAAACGCAAAGAAACAAAGAACCAATGCATAGACACTCACACATCTGGTCATCTAATAAAGCTTGTTATTACAGACAATCACCTATTTCTATGTACAAATTGCTTATTCTTACTTACACCACTTTCATAACAACATATGGGCTTCTATTTATTAAGCTGACTAAAGCTCTATCTCTTGTCAGAAATGTGTGTTTTCACTGGAGACAAGAGCTTCTCCTTATCCACCTTCTAACATAAGACCACGTTAGCAAAGAAATTTGCTGTCTTTCCCCGGGGAAAGGTTCCCTGTGAATGGTGAAGCCAATTTAACAAAGATCTAAACAAAAACACAGATGTTACCAGTGTTACTACTTTTATAAATCTTTATATCTATCTTAATTCAAATATGTCTGGATGGTGCCAATGGTATAGAAATAACCTTCTGTAAAATCAGTATGGGTACTGTATAGTTTTAAATTCAAAGAAGACTACATACTTCAAGGTTCGTATTGGATTCCCTTGCCTCGGGATCCTCTTTTGATGGAGTAGTGAAGATGATGGATTCTTCAATAAACACAGTTCATGTATGGATTCTCTGTATTAAAGTCAATCCTGGAATTAAACCCTTGTATCAGAAGCACCCAGAATGGTCAAAGGTTTCTTAATGTTTAATACTTCATTTTTTTTTATTATGAAATATTTTTAATAATTAAAAATATAAAAATGATTATATCTACATGCATTAAACCCACTTGCAGTGTGATGATAACAGGCTTTTTGTCTTACCCTAGTATAGGGTGTGAGCTTATGACAGGGCGTCAACAATTGATGGTTACTTCTGCACTTAATCACCCTAAGCATTTCATCTTTAAGACTTCAGCAGGGGAACAGTTTTAAGAGTAAAAATATTGGTGTCTTACAGGTATAAAAAACAAATTCAATATCTATAGTATAATATTATTATTAGTCATAAACTATAGACAGTTAATAAAATGTATTTCAATATATTATAATACATTATAACACATACCTAACCATATTTTTTGATATAAATGATAGATAATTGCATTCGACCTACCAATTTTTCAACAATTCGCAGTATATGTGACAAAAACATATCCTACTACCATTAAAACCTCTAATAGCACACAGAATTTTTTTTAAAAGGTAAAGAAATAAGTAGTTATTTTTACAAAAATATCCTAATGTAAAATGGATTTAGAAAAGTGCATATTCCATTTTAAAAAAATATGTAAAATTATACATCTCATAATATGAAGCAGTTCAATTTACATACATTAAGTTTTTATAAAATATGTCAAGAAATATATCTCATAATATTAAACAGTTCAATATACATACATCAAGTTCTGACAGCATAAGTTAGCATAAAGAACCCCTTAACACCAATTACTTACTTGAATTAGCAATACAATTTCACTCTAGCTCTGCGGCAAGTAGAATGACAGCCCTTTCACAGGGAGCTCCTTATATACACAGAAGACTACTTCTTCTATTAAACTCTATTGGCTTATAACTACTGTATATTTAAACAGGAGTATTAGCTACTATACCCTCAACGGGGGAAGAAAAATGATTTGCAGGTTACAATGCCAAGTTTAGTGAAATTTTATTATGTAGTATGTAAAACTCCTAAATGTATTACTTCCTGGTATTCCCGGTTTTATAAGTACTGTATTTGCCCCCATTCCAATCCCAAATTTCACAAAACGGGTTTGCAAACTATCATAATGCATTGGTGTGTTCCAAGCAGCCATCTTGGTTGCAAACTTCTGATTTGCAATCTAAAATTTGTCTCACTGCATTCCAGACAGCCACCTTGGATTACCCTGTGTTCTAATTTAAAAACAGTGCATTCCAAGTGGCCATTTTGGATCCTAATACAGTACTCACTTGATTTTGTTTCTGGGTTATAAAATATTCATTGAATGTTTCTATAAGTATATCTACAGTATATATTTTAAATGGCTATTAATATCAACAGTATTAAAATAAATAAACTTTTTAGTAAAAGGAACATATGGGTCCCAATTCAGCCATATTGGTGTTATTTACTTAACAACACTGGAAGTTGTAATTCATCATAAAGATGAGTCATTTAAGTGAATCCACCTTACAATTTCTAAAAATGTGCTTTTAAATCCCTAACCTATAGCTTTTTCTTAAATGTAAAATGTAAATACTATGAGTGTATGAAATATGTGTAATAATAATAATTTTATTTATATAGTGCTTTTCTCCTTAAGGACTCAAAGTGCTTACATTTGCCTTTACAGTACAAAATACAAAATAAGCTTAAATAAGGGACATTAGTGAAATGCTTGGGTGAAGAGGTAAGTCTTGAGCCTATTTTTGAAGGATTCAAGAGTGGTGGCCTCTTGAATTGTGCGGGGAAGTGAGTTCCATAAGGTTGTAGCCCCAAAACTGAAAGCTCGACCCACAGACGAATTCCGGGAGATTCTAGGTACTGTTAATAGTCCTTCATCAACGGATCACAGTAATTGAGTGGGACAGTAAGGAATCAGAAGCTGCTTTAGGTACCTTGGCCATGGTCATGTAGGGCTTTGTAATTTAGTAAGCCAATCTTGAAAACAATTCACCATCTGACAGGCTGCCAGTGAAGGGAGTAGAGAATGGGTGTTATGTGGCTGGAACGGGGCTGGTTGGTTAATAGCCTGGCAGCTGCATTTTGTACCATCTGCAAGCGGTGCAATTCTTTTGCTGGGAGTCCAAGGTAGAGGGCGTTGCGGTAGTCTAGGCGTGATGATATAAATGCATGTATGACTTTAGGCAGAGCTTCTGAGGGAATTAAGTGCTTGATTTGGGCAATGTTCCTCAGATGAAAGAATGAGGATTTGTTTGTGGCTGATACCTCATGTTTAAGTGTCAAGCCACTATCCAGGACACCAAGATTCCGCACATGTTCAGTGTTTTGTAATTGTGATCCCCCAAGTGTAAGTCCTGTTGGTTGGCTATGCTGTAGCCCTGACTTGTGACCTATCATAAGTACCTCTGGATTTTCAGAGTTCAGTCACAGCCAACTGGCACTCATCCACTCCTGAAGCTCAGCTAGACAGCCATTTAGAGTTGTTATGGGGTCCTTTGTACCTGGAGCAAAGGACAGGTACAGTTGTGTATCATCTGCATAGGAGTGGTATACCAGGCCATGACATCTGATTATTTCACCCAATGGTAGCATGTATACTGCAAAAAGCATGGGAGATAGTATAGAACCCTGTGGAACACTGCATGGAAGTGGCACTGGTGATGAAGAGTTTACTCCAGAAGAAACTCTCTGTGACCTGCCAGTCAGAAATGATTTGAACCAGCTAAGGACTGTGCCATCCAGTCCACAGAAATTTTTCAGGCACTCAATTAGAATCCCGTGGTCCACAGTATCAAATGCTGCTGAGAGATCCAGAAGGATTAAGATTGATAAATCACCTCTGTCTCTTGCCATCAGAAGGTCATTAAGCACACATGTATGAAATGAGTAATTGTGAAAACTAAATAATATATATGTACAATCGATTTAACTATTTGGTATCATAAATCTCACAATACTATTAGAATCAATCGTTACTCAATAATAATATATTAATACAACAAACCTTAAGTGGAGTTCTGGATGGAATCTATATAATACGTTATAAAAGGCCGTTGTTACTTTTCTCCTTTTCCTATTAATATCATCTCCTAAAAGCAAATATTCAATTTTTTTCATCCAATCATTTCTCATAATTGATAACTAATTATAAGCCATTAATAACTTACTTGAAAGGTTTTACACATGAAATAAACATTTAAAACATTAGGATAACTCTATTCAAGAAAGATTGCACATAAGTATGAAGTGAAGTAAAAGTAGGGTGTGTGTTTGAGTGTGAGTGTGTATGTGTGTGTGAGTGTGTGACTTAAGAAGATAGAGAGTAATATGTAAGTAAGTGCTATGATAGAGATATAGGAATGTGTAGTGGAGAAGAGCCATTGTTCAGAGCATATGGCCGCTTGGTGGCAGCCAATTTGTTGAATCCACATGGCTTCCCAAACTAAACCAAAAACACCATCTTTTAATGTTCGGTACCACCCTTATCCCTTTCCAATGTGTTTTAAATTCAACTCCCATGGTAGTAGACCTATTGGATCTACCCAGTCACATCTATCCTTATAACACTGATACCAGCCTCTAATTACATCTAAGATACTATACAAGATTATTCAGACATCTATGCAATACTGTTATATATACAGATTTAGCCACACTCATCTATCCCACTATGCGAGCGCATCACGGCATGGATGGCACGACTAGTGTGTCTGCGTCTATGGCGTGTGTATGGCGTGTGCACACCATAGACTTTAATGGAGTAAACGCCGGCTGCGAGCAAACGAAGCCTGGCAAATGCTGCGCTATGCCGTGATTCGTGCTCACGTGCGGATGCATAATGGCAATGATGAGAGTGGCTACATCTGTGTACAAAATGGATATCGGATGTTGATCACTAAGAAAACATGGTAGTAGGCAAAAGACATCCTGGAGGCACTAAAGGCAGACACATGACCCATCTGTGAGCTGTGGAATGTGTCTCACCATAAAGATGCTTGTGTAAAAGGGGCACCATTGTTCAGCAAGATCTAAAGTGATTACCACCTGATATTAACCTGAAACATACACACTACAACTCTGTGATATATTTCAGGCAATAACTGAATTATAAAGTATTCCAGAATGTATAACTGTATGACACTGTATAATACTTAAGCTGATTCCACTATCCTCTTTTACATTTAGGTATTCCATCTCTGTAAAATATATCTAGTTAAATACCGATATATATATATATATATATATATTACTATCCTCAATACCAACACTTTTTACAGACACAAACTACCATAAACAGCATATCATGCAGCATATATCACACCACACCACATAACTACTACATAACTAAATACTTAAACCATAATATACAGCATCTGCTGCATGCAGTTTATATTACACATACACTATATGGGCAATAGTATTTTGCCCCCCCACCTTAATTATTGAATTGAGGTGTTTCAATCAGACCCATTGCCACAGTTGTATAAAATCAAGGACCTAGCTATACAGTCTCCATTTGCAAACATTTGTGATACAAAATGGGTCATTCGGAAGAGCTCAGTGACTTCAAGCGTGGTACTGTGATAGGATGCCACCTTTGCAATAAGATGGTTCATGAAATTTTATCACTGCTGGATATTCCACGGTCAACTGTAAGTGATATTATTAGAAAGTGGAAGCATTTAGGTACAACAGCAACTCAGCCATGAAGCGGAAAACCACGTAAAATCACAGAGAGGGGTCAACGACTGCTAAGACACATGGTGCATAAAAGTCCCCAATGCTCTGCTGATTCCATAACTGAAGAGTTCCAAACTTCCACTGGCATTAATGTAAGCACAAAGATTGTGCTGCGGGAGCTTAATGGAATGGGTTTCCATGGCTGAGCAGCTGTATGCAAGTCTCACATCACCAAGTCCAATGCCAAGTGTCAATGGAGTGGTGTAAAGCACACCCACCCTGGACTGTAGAGCAGTGGACATGTATCAACAGTGGCATGCTGACAGTGAAAATCCTGACAGTGGTAGGTAAGTTTACTACCACTAACCCTAACCCCTACCCTAACCCTCCCTCCCTGGTGCCTGACCTTAGCCTCCCTCCCTAGTGCCTAAACCTAACCCCAATCCCCCCTAAGTGCCTAACCCTCCCTCTAGTGCCTAACCCTAAAGCTCCACTAACCCCTGAAACTTACTTTTGGGATGCCAGCGATTGGGATACTGTAGCCGGGATCCCAATGCTGTCAGGATTTCAGCGCTTGTATGCGGACTACATCCCGTTCTGTGGAGTGATGAATCAGGCTTCTCTCTTTGGCAGTCAGATGGGCAAGTCTGGGTTTGGTGGATTCCTGACTGCATTGTGCAAAGTGTGATGTTTGGTGGAATAGGGATAATGTTATGGGGCTGTTTTTCAGGGGTTTGGGTTAGGCCTCTTATCTCCAGTGAAGGACAACCTTAAAGCTTCAGCATACCAAGACATTTTGGACAATGCTATGCTTCAAAATTTGTGACAGTTTGGGGAACGTCCTTTTATATTCCAACATGACTGTGCCCCAGTGCACAAAGCAAGGACTATAAAGACAGATGAGATTGGTGTGGCAGAACTTGACTGGCCCACACAGAGTTCTGACCTCAACCCCATCAAGCACCTTTGGAATGAACTGGAATGGAGATTGCGAGCCAGGCCTTCTTGTCTACCATCAGTGTCTGACCTCATAAATGCTCTACAGCTGGGGTCTTCAACCTTGGCCCTCCAGCTGCTATGGAACTACACATCCCAGCATGCACTGCCATAGTTTTAGCATGCTGTTATATCAAAAAGGTGGCAGTGCATGCTGGGATGTGTAGTTCCACAGCAGCTGGAGGGCCAAGGTTAAAGACCCCTGCTCTACAGAATGAATGGGCACAAATTCTCACAGAAACACTACAAAATCTTGTGAAAGCCTTCCATGAACAGTAGAAGCTGTTATAGCTACAAAAGGGGGACCAACTCCCTGTTAAAGTATATGTATTTGAATACAATGTCATTACAGTCCCTCTTGGTGTAATGGTCAGGTGCCCGAATATTTTTGTTCATATAGTGTATTACTACAGATTTACTAAAGACAATCTACCACATAATTACACAATAACCATTATCCATTACCATTAAAACCACTTATTTCACACATTAAACTTTGTAATCCAAGTTCCATTAAATGGTCATACTGTATGTGGGTTACCCAACAGAATGGAAAGAGATACTTAGCCATTTTTCCAGGTGAGTTCATGCCCATGGTGTCTGAGTGAGAGAGTGAGTGATTGAAGAAGAGCAGTTGTTCTGAAACTTGATCATTAGGCCCCAACATAGTTCACATTTTCCAGGTCTCCTGGCAGTTGCAAAGGAGTATTCATTACTCACTGACACATCTTAAAAAATCTACAAGTGTAGCTAATTATTTCACATGTGATTCTGTGAGGAGACCTATAAAATATGCACTGTTTGGGGGCCTGAGGTCCGAGTTTGAGAACTTGTGAACTAGAGTCTTGTGAGAGTTGATAATATTGAGCTTCTGCCCCTCTCTGTATGTGTGAACAGCCCAAGGGTTGGTCCTATACTTTAGTCTAAAGTTTAGTGCTTAATCAGTGAATATGTAATATATCTATCTATCTATCTATCTATCTATCTATCTATCTATATATATATATATATATATTCACATTAAACAGACAGCACACACCTCCAGTTCCAATAGTAGGACTGCCTAGCACATAAATGGTAGCTGTATGTACAAAAAGAGCCTGCACATCCAATTAGTCAAGTAGCATAATTTCTTTTATCCAAAAAATGGAATATCCATAAAAGTACAAAATCACATAAGGTGCATATCAGCAGGAAAAAGGGAGGCTTTGATATTGATAGGAGCAAAAAATTCAATCAAATGTAGGAAAGAAGGTACTTATCATGTCCATATCACATCATACGCCATCCCTGTAGTAGCCAGCCCAACGGCCGTTTTGGTGTTCAATAACCACCTCCGTCAGGATAATAGCTATCAATGGGACCAGAGTGCACTTATATACCATTCACCCTAAACAATAATGAAGCTCACCTGAAAATAAATAATCAGCTCAAACAAGAAACCACTGCCATTCACTGTCCCACGGTAGTCACAGGAAGTGACGCAATGGCAACCCCGCAAAAGCAGAAGTTGTTGCGCGTCACCACAAAGACCAGAGGTGGGACCCAGCTGACATGCACTGGCCGCCCCGGAAAACGCAACAGTCGGCCAACATCAATCAGCGTCCTCCACGCGTCACCACAGCAACCTGGCACAATAAGCTGTAAGAGGCTAGCGACATTACAGATATATCGACATGGCAACTGTAAACAAATATTACCCAAACCTAATACTACACCGGGACTAATACTAAGCAAGTTGAACAATAGAAGTATTACAGTCACCCATACCAAATATCGAGCTAAAAGAAAGAAAATAAATATAAAAAAATAGGAGTTAGAGATAGGGCAAGTATATAAACATCCCAAACTCACAGAAAATATTAATGACAATTTTAAGAGTGCAGCCACCACTATAGAACAAAGGAAGAAAAAAGTATTTCTTAATAATAATCAAATGAAAACAACACTATAATAAAGTTATCAGACTCACAATTCTCTAGTATGGTTACAAGAAACAATTAAAGGAAAGCTCCTCATTAAGTCCATTAGAAGCCAATGAATTTCGGTGGTATATCCAGTAGCATTCCTTTTGTAGAATCAATTTACCATGATCACCAGCCCTCCTGAGTGGCAGAATGTGCTCTATTGGGAGGAATTGAAAGTCCTTCACAGTATGCTTATTTAATGTATAATGTCTTGCAACTGGTGGAGTGTTAGAGTCAACAATAGACATAGCTCTTTTTATGGATGATCGATGCAAAGCAATTCATTCTTTTAGAGAATGTCTGGTCTTGCCCATGTAAATGAGCTGACATGGACATATTATGAGATACACCACGTATCGACTATCACAATTCAAGCTATGTTTAATCTCGTACCTAAATCCATTCTTGGGTTGTAAAAAATGAGAGCCCATAATCAAGTATTGGCAATTAATGCATCCATGGTATTTAAATATCCCATTCTTAGGTTTCAATCAATGGGAGGAGCAAAGCGGTCCAATGTCTAATTTAGCCAAAATGTCTTTTGTGTTGCTACTTTTCTTGTAGTAAAACATTGGTTTCTCCTGACACCGGGTCTGATGTTTTCATCTGATTGGATATCATTCCAGTACTTCAATATCACACCCCGGATGTTTGGACACAATAGAGTAATTGGATATAAAGGTTAGGCGGTCAGGCTGGCTGTTACGATTCCTGCTAATAAATGCTTGCGATTGTGTCAAATTTAGACAATGTGCTATAGACTCATTCATTTCCATGAGGGGATGGATACCCCCTGTACACAAATTTATAGCCCATTTCCTTGAAGGACAATGGGACCTCCAAGGAATTGGATGTGATACAAACCACTCTAAGCAACTGTGAAAGTGGTAGGCCACGTTTAAAGGCAATGGATGGAAACTGTCCCATACAAGCAAAGTGTTTTTATCTTTTGGTTTCCTAAAGATGCAAGTAGAAAGCTTATTGCCCTCAAGGCAATTAAATCAAGTGTTATGTGCCTTTAAGAAAATATGGCATACATATTTCTCATTCTCCATTTGTGATTCAGACTGGCAGGAACTCAATAAAGCCTTCTATAGGCTCTCAGCATTTAATGTTCTGAGAGCCAAAGTTTGTACCCACATTGGTGTCAGAGCACTGTACTTGAGGGGTTATTTGTATGTTAATAGGCATTACTATCACTGCCTTAATGTGTGGGGAGTCTGTGATAGTCAGCTCCATATTCCCAGTGTGGTAAAGGGGCCTATCCATTAGCAGCTGTATTTCTGAGCGATGAAAGACAAAAGATATCCCTTGAAAATTCCGGTGGCTGTGCTGAACGATATCTGTCATGTACATGACAGATTTTGGCAAACGACGAACGATAAACGATATCGCATGACATCATTCAGGGAGTGGATTTTTTTCTCTGCACTGCTTTGTAGCTGCTGCTAATATATTTTGTTGTTCATCGTTTACCGTATATAAGCTGCATGATATTGCTAATATCGTACAGCTATATGCGATAATTGACCAACATGTTGGAGAGATGATAGATGCAATTTATCGGCCACGGGAGTACGCATCTTTCATCGATCAGGGCCTATCCATTAGCAGATATAATGAACGATTGAACGATATATCGTTCAATCGTTCATTTTATCTGCTAATGGATAGGTGCCTTTACAGATTATCCAGGATCTTGCCATGATGGCTATATCCTGCGCCAGTCAGCCCTATGGGAGAAGATTGAAAGTGGACACATGTTGGAGAACTGGCTACTAGGTATTTGTTGTACCCAATAACAATTATTTGTGCTGTACCAGGTATGTGTAAGTATGTGACTGCAGGGCCCCAAACGAGCTTGTACTCAACCACACATTATGCTGGATGATCTGGGTGCTCAACATGGGTATCTTGCAGGATTTCTGCTGATATAACCTGCTTCAGCTCCTCCTCAAATGCAATATAATATATGTGGGCCAGCCCCTTCTGTGTGGCCCATGAAGTGCCTCAACAATTTTAGATTTTTGGACCTGCTTAACACCCAAAAACCAATTCTTGCAGTTTTCTACAGAGTGCCTGCAAGAACTAAGGGCCTGATTCAGAGCCGGACGCTCTGACCAGAGCGCTCGCTCTGAATCAGGGCCCACCTCGATAAATATGGAGCGTCCACCTGGACGCTCGTATAGCTGTGGGTCACCACCCACAGCATATACGAGCGTGCAGGATGATGGTTGCGATGGTCTTGACCATCGCGACCATCGCCACTGCGAGCAGAAGCCTGCGGTTGAGTTTTTCAACCGCAGGGCCAGGAGTGATTTTGGCTCTATCAGAGCCAAAATCACTCCCACTGACATCACTAGTGATGTCAGTGGGGCCGCCTTCTGACGGTAGGCATTCCCTTGGGAACGCCTCCATCTGGCAGGCACGCCCCCGGCACGCCCACCAAAGGGGGCGTGCTGTCAATCAACATCGACAGCACGCCCTCTTTGATCAGACACAACGAGCGAAGGAAAGTCCTTCACTCGTCGCGTCTCGCGCATGCGCACGACGGAGCTCCCTCCTTCGTGCGCATGCGCAGTGCACACCATCGACCCACTTGCGAGCGGACAGCCGCTCACGAGTGGGTCTGAATCAGGCCCTAAATGCATATACTGCATCATAGACTCCCCGTCGAGGTATGTGCTGTGTGCTACTGCCCCTAGGATCCTACCATGCACTGAAACAATTGTGTAATTAGTATACAGTCTTTTGAGAGACTATGTTACATTTTCAGACTAGCTGCCCATTATAGTCAGGTTTCATGAATTGAGATAGTACCCTGCATGAATGCTAGGTTTTTTGTTATTTTTGTTCCTGAATGCTGACAGTAAATCATTTTATTTTATTTAAACATAAATGAGTTGTGTGTGGACCCTTATTATGCACTGTCCTAGACAGTCACTACAACACTAACCCTCACAATATGATGGAAAATTCAAGCAACAGAGCTATGCAAAAGAGATACACAGAAAATGTGGATTATAACAACAGTTTATTGGAGAACATGAATGCTGACTGCGCAGAAAGAAACCTGACTCAGCTGCAGCAATGAAGGAGGTGGTGAGAGAATACAAAAAGCCTGTCTGAAGTTTTACTAGAACAGAAATGTATCTGCATAGGTGATGCAAAACTTGCTAGAAAACAAGTTTGCAAAGTTACTTTTTCCTTTGGAGGGGAAGAAAAATTGTTTGCAAAGCTGCTAAAGTGTTATTTCAAAGAAATGCAAGTGGTTACGACATTTGTTGAAGCAGTGTACAGCAAAGAAAGGGTTAAAGGAAAAAACGTGTTTATCTGGCTGAAAGCACCAAAAGTGTTCCTCAGGCTTGTTAAAGCAAGGTGTGTGTTTTCTGATGAGGAAAATAATTTTTTAAAATCTGCATCAAGTTAGGGGGGTAGATGCATGTATTAACGTGCCGCTATAATGCTTACCGCTTCGCCTCTTTACCGAGGCGAAGCAGGAAGCACTACCAATGAAATGTAAGAACATCTCATCGGCCAGAGAGGGGGAGCGTTAACTTCCCCCTCTGGCGCTACCCTCTAGGGACCACAGCGCATCAGCCTAGTGCTGATGCCCTGTGTCTCTGTCCCGGCCGGCTCCACTGAGCATGCGCGGGATCTCACAAGTATCGCGAGATCCCTGCATGCAGCCTGGAGTCAGCAGCTGTCCCTGCTGTGGAGATAGGACAGTGCCAGGCTGTAGCTGTCAATCACGACAGCTACAGCGGGCCAAACGGTCAGGTGATTTGACCATTCGTACATGGCCCAGGCTATCGGTGCTGCTATCTTATAGAAGGCAGCGCCGATAATGACAGGGGCGCATAGTGCCCCTGTCATTTACCGCCCAGACCCCTGATCATACTTCAGGGAGAAGCAGTATCAGCGCACCTAACATGCGCTTATACCGTTTCTAGGCTTCATACATCTCCCCCAGGGTGTGGTACTGACAGAACAGAGAGATTTCTTTTGCAAGGGCTGTTAATGGGAAAATGCTTGATGCCTGCTGGTAATTGTACCACCACACCAAGCAAAGTGTTTTGCTGTGCTGAGAATACAGTGAAAACTAAAACTGTTCCTGTGTTTTTGCTGTGTACCGATAAATATGGGGAAAGAAGAAAGCTCTCAGAAAAGGCACGAAGCCTATAAGTCTTTAGTATGAAGCTGGAACAATGCAAATCAAGGACTGGAGTGTACAGTCTGGAAGTAAAGCATATGTATTGCAATGAGGTGATTTAAAGTTGTTTGAAATCCTCTGTGTATTGCAAAGTGATGGTCCAGAAAAACCGATATCAAAAGTGCCAAAGCAGAGTAAACGCAAAAGTATGTATGGTCAGTGTATGATGCAAGATCCACGAAGAAAGGACTATATTAGCCTGGAAGAATTTGACCATATGCGTACCATTTTGAGTGAAAGTAATACATATTATGCTGGGCAGATAAATGACTTAATGAAACAGTTTACTGATGAGAGAAATTAGCATAAGCAAGCTGAAAAGAAATCATGGAGTTAGTTGTCCTCTTTAAAAATATACTTTGGGCAAGAAGAAGAAAAAATAAAATTGTAGACTAAGGCTCTTAAAGAGACATTCCTCAAATTGGCAGTTGTGTCGGAATGTCTTGAGGAGGCTGAAGCATTAAAATGTATTACAAAGTGTGAAAATGATGTGCTTCTTGCAAAAAATGCAGGATTGTTGAGAAAAGAGCATGAGAATAAGGTGCTTTTTGCAAAATAAGAGCAAGACATTTTTTGAATTATGCCAAAAGTGTGTGATATTTTAGCAGAAAGTGGAAGAATTAAAAGAATGTGTCAAGGGACATCAGAGTGACGTGAATGTGACCAGATAACACAATTTTGCAGTGGAAAGCAAAGCCTTAAAAAAAGTTAATATTGACAGTCTTGTAAAGAATAATACTCCTGTATGTGAAACGGTGTCTTTATTTAACTAAGATAGAACTTGCAATGCAGCTAAATTTGTCTGTGAGGAAGTGAAGTTGTCTCCCACTACAAGGCTTGAAACAGTGCTGATGAAACATGTTTGAAGTTGTTCACCATAATTTCAATGCCCAACATGTGGATTCCCAAAAAGATCCGAGAGATATGAGCATTTTTTGAAGTGGCAGATTGCCATCAAACTTATGTGATTAAGTTTTTGGGCCAATGGAAATATTGAAGTATGATATGTGGACAAGAGAGTCCAGAATCTGAGAGTAGCAGTGCCAGTATGTCCTCTGATGAAATACAGCCAAGGTGTGAAAATCATGATCCTTGTGGGTCTCTGGATGATTGGCAAAAATAGTGTAAAATGCTTTATTTAAGATGTGTTAAAATGGGGGAAATTGTTGAAAAAGTTAAAGGAATTGTCGCACAACTGCAGGGTAATATACAGAAGCATATAAGTTCCATGAGTTAAAAAAAAAAGAGAAACAGGAATGTGGATGATGAGACCACCAGATGACAGAAGAGTTTGGATGATGTTCGTGAATGCGATGGATGGCCCTCATAAGAAAAATTGACAGGGACTTCACCATACAAATGACTCACCCCAAATCGCTTAACGCAGTGGTTGTGAACTGGGAAGGGCAATGTGTGGCAAAATCAAGCTAGGTGGCGATAGTGAGCCAAAGATTCTGTGTGGGACTGGTGGGATCCACCCACACAGAGAAGAGAAAGTGTGACCACACCTAAGAGCTGCCAGATGACCATCAACCGAGCTAAATTTCCCCAGGTTATCACTAATATATATATATATATATATATATATATATATAAAAGTACAGTGCAGTGTAATATCTATTTGTTAAGCCTGTCTTGGTCTGTTTCGGTGTGGGTTTTGGAGTGGCTTACAGATCCTTGTACTTTCATTTTGCCAGATATAATGTACTATATACAGATTTATTAAAAGTGAGGACAAATGCTGTCAGCAACTGTCGTTTTGTTTTGTACCTATTTAGACAACTGAATATATAGCAGTGACAATATATTAATGGTACACTTATGCAATGACAGATTTTTATGGCTGGAATCAACTAATCTGTGTTTTGATACAAATAAATAGGGACCTTTGTTGTGTTTATTCTCTTCATATCAGATTCCCTTAAAGTTTACTTCTGCATTTACTGTCTGCACTATTCCATGCAAAACTGTGATCATTCTCTGCTTATCACAAATAAAATAAAGGAATAAATTGATAGCAGATGGTTTTTAGATGATACATCTGTTTAAAGCTAACAAAGTATAATAGGGTTTTTGGATCGAAGCCTGAAAGATAGAGGAAAAGTCAGTTACAAATTTTGCCAATTAATGCTAGGATTGTGCTTAGATAACTATATTAATTTCAAAAATCAACGGGAGAATAAGGTGAGTGAATAACATGAAATTGAATGCTTTCTTGATTTGTACTTGAAATTTCAATAACGAGGAAATGAGTCATTATTTTGCTATCAAATGAGAACTTGGAATTGGGTCCAGTGTGGTAGTGAGAAGAGACAGTGCTCTTGTCTGTCAAGGTCTCCTTGCACCTTCATATTGTCCAATATATATAAAGGACAAGGCTACATGCCAACAAATTTATTAAATTTTTCCAAGAAAAGCTTATTAGCTTTTTATTACTGGATGCCTGGTTGCACTAATAAAAAGCTCATATGGATTGTTATTGGAAAAATCATATTTTTGGCATGCAGCTTTGTCCTTTATATATATATTCATTGAAGGAGAACTGTCAATACACTCAACTTGAGGAGAATGACTTTTAAGAACAGAAGTGGAGAGGAACTAACTGGTAAAAAAAAATTTAAGTGTACCCCTAACATTCATTACTTGGGTCCCAGACATTGCTCCCACCAATGATCCTTAACTGTACACTGATTTTTTTTTCTTACTAGTATGCATTTTTTATTTTAATTGCACTGTTTTTCACAAAAAATATAATAATTGGAATTGTTAATTTTATTATTCAAATAATTTTATAGAATTCTAATACAGATATTAACAAACAAATGGATTTAAATGTAGAATAGTGTACATAGTATAATGATCTTGACAATTGAAACATTGACAAATGAAAGCATAAATGACAGGGAAGTAAACTCTAACTAATGAAAGCCAAGAGATTGTAGGGAAAGAGCCAGAAAGATCACACATGCCCACAGTAAAGGTACAATTCCACTGTTTTTTATTATTATTCTAGAGGGTTGAAGGAGATGGGGGGAAGGTAATAAATCTGGAGATGGGACAGGAAAATGAAAAGTTAAGAGTCAGGTATGGCCATAGCTATCCCTAAAGGGGGCAACCAAAAAACAAGACCAAATTTAGCAGTCTCATCAGTGGAGGATACTTTGAAGAGTGCAAGGCTAGGGCCGATTGGTAGGTTTAAGGGTAGGGAAGCAGGTTTGGGGAGGGAGGGGAGAAAAGTAGAGCAGAGGAATGATTAGTTCATGCAAGGCCAGGGATGGTTGCATTATGCATTCTATACCAAGATGCCCACACCACATGGAACATATCCACTATGTTATTCTGAAGGCTGCTAATATTTTCCATTTTGGATACAAACCAGATATGATTTAATAGTTCTTGACAGGATGGGGGAGAGGGCTATTTCCAAGACCTTGCAATCTCAAGTTTGACAGCACACATTATGTGTAGAGTCAACTTGTTAGAGTGTTTGGGTAACTGGCAAACTGGGGCACACAGAAGCATTGAGGCCAGAGTAAGAAGAGAGCAGGCAGTAATTACAGATGTAAGGAGTGATTGGACCACTGACCAGGGTGATATGTGAGCAGGTCCACCAAATATTAAAAATAGATCTGACCTGGCCGCAAAGCCTCCAACACAGATTTGAGGCAGAGGGGTACATCTGGTGTGAGCGGGTCAGGACTAATTACCCACAATTATAGAATTTGTAAGAGTTCTCCTTAATAGAGACACTTGTGGAGCATTTTGAAAAGTTTAGGTATATAGCTTCCCAAGTGTCATTGCCTAGAGGTGCCCCAAGGTTCATCTTCCAGGCAGGTTCATGGTGTTCCAAAAGAGGAGAGTCCAGGGTTAAAATGAAGTGATACAATTGGAACATAATACCTTTATCCATGGGTTGATAGATGCATAGTCATTGCATCGCTGTGGGTTTGAAAGGGAACCAGAGTCAGGAAGAGATGAGGTGATGAAACTACGAATTTGAAGCTATTTATGTAAAAAGATTGAGGTAGTAGATGCTTCTCCTGAAGGTCTTTAAAGGATTGTGGGGCAAAGTCACCCAGAATATGTTGGAAACAAGTGATTCCAGTTGCAATCCAAGTAGAAGCCATGCGGGACAATTGGCCAGGAGGAAAGGAGGGATGGTGCCACAGGGGGTTTGATGTGAGGGATAGGTGTACAAAGAGAAATTGGGATGAGAGAGTCCCAGATGGACAATGTGAGAGTGACTGTGGGAATTGACAGGGCAGAGGAAGGTCTATGTTGACAAAGAAGCCAGGGAATGTGGGAGACAGAGGTAACTACACCCAGGTCAGATTCTAGATCAACCCATTATTTATTACCTCTAGGGGAATACCAGGCAACTAATTGTCTAAGTCTAGAAGCCTGATAATATTTAGAGAGCAATGGGAGAACCAGACCCCCCAGATGGGGATCCTTGAAAAGTACATCTCTACAATGGTGTGGGTTTCCTGTTGCTCCAGATTAAGTTACAATATGAGGTTTATAAGGAAGTGAGAACATAGGCTGGGACCACTATAGGGAGGGTCTGGAAGAAATACAATAACTTAGGAAGTACATACAAAGTATCTATGTGAATTAAGTGGTGATGCCCTGAAAAAAGGCCCAGCCAGAGCAACTCCAGGGGCCCCACACCCAAACACTCACCCTAAAATAATTATTGCTACCTAATAGTAGTACCCACTCTGGGTCATATAATTACAAATTAATGTACTGTATAATAACAGCACATGTATAAGCCAAGAGCAGACACACCTAGGAGGTACCCCAGAAACCTCCACATGGCACTATACGGACCAGCACATCCTCCCAATGCTGGCTCCCTTCATGCCACTCAAAACTGCCAACAAAAAGTATGGTGGTCGCTCACATCAGCTTAATGACATTGCACAGGTGCTAGTAAAGGGCAGGGTTTACACTGAAGCACTCGGCTTATACATGTGCTGCTATTATACAGTACATTAATTTGTAATTATATGACCCAGAGTGGGTGCTACTATTAGGTAGCAATAATTATTTTGGGGTAAGCATTTGGGTGTGGGGCACCCGCAGTTTCTCTGGCTGGGCCTTTTTCAGGGCGTCACCACTTAATTCATTTAGATACTTTTTTTATCATCTCTCTATTTGTTTGTTTATTATTTATGTAATTTTAATTCTTCCTTATTTTATTAACTTATTGATTATCTTTACACATCTATATTTAACACTTCACTATCACCTTCTTTCCCCTTTTCATGTGATGCCCTGGGGGTGGTCCATGGCTGGAATTTTTGGGGGTACCTTTCACCTCGGACGTGAACCCCTTAAAGTCAGGGATGCCAGTATAGAGGAGCCTTGACGCTGGCCTGGCACTTATTCATATATTTGCAAATGTATATAACTAATCCCTCTGTATTTGTATTATCATGTAGGATTCAAGTATTTTTGTTGATATTGCTGTAGTGTGCTGAAGGGAATCTTTTTTTCTCTGTGTATCATAGGTTTAGTAAGAATAAAAGAGGGATATTGTATTGAAAGTTTCCGAAAGGGATGCCAAAAATTTCTGGGTTGGATCAGATCTGAGTAGCAAAAGGCATTATACCTAGGGCAAAAATAAGCAGTGACAATGGGTAGCCCTGCCAAGTACCATTTGATGTGCTGAAAGGGTTTGAGAGGATACCACCTGCTAAAGCTGAGGTGTAAGGGTTGTGGTAAAGGGCTTGAATATCTGGTAGGAATTTTCCTCTAAAGCCAAAACTGATTGCGTTGGAAAGGGCCAAGAGACCCTGTCAAAGGCCATTTCTGCATCCTGGGCCAAGAGAAGTGAAGGTAGTTTAAGAGCATTAGAGTGGTGGATGAAATTCACTGTTCACCTTGTGTTGTCAAGTGCATGACAGGCTGGGATAAAACTCCCCTGATCTGGATGGATGAGCATGGGGAGGATAATTTAGGCTGTTCACAAAGACTGTTGCAAAGAGTTTAAGGTCCTAATTTAAAAGTGAATTTAGGCATTAATTGGGGACCAGTTGGGGGTCTTTGCCAGTCTTCGGTATAACCATTATTATTAGCTCTGGTGGAGTCTGGATGAAAGAATTCACCATCGAGAATTTGATTGAAAGTGGACGTAAGATGGGGACAGAGTGCCCCAAAAAGGAATTTTTTTTCTTTTTGCCTGTGAAAAATATATTTGAGTTGGATTCACTTTAATTCCTGGTAGCACCAAAAACAACTTGTTACTGTAAAAAAGGTTTATCCTCTGGGTAATTATTTTTTACTGTTGGTTTACTATTGCAATTAACTTACATAGAGTCCTGTGCAGGAATCCATTCCCTGAACCACCCTTTTCCTTACCCCTCATGGAGTGTTGGGATATGTCTGTACCCCCTTTTTTAGGAGTTTTAGCTGTGGATTTCCACATGTGGAGAGAGCCAATAAAGGTGCATGATAGTAAAAAAGTTCACTTTAAAACAGAAAAGGGGCACCTATGGAATGAGAGACTTCATAGTTAAAAGAATAAGCTGTATAAAAGGCAGTGACCAACAGCAAACAGGGATGAATATAGGACACCCAGGGGGTGTGGGGGCAGCCCACTAAGTATACATTACATCCATTATTATTCAACCAGCAAAAAATAGTAAGTAAGTGGGTCAGAGGTACTGGAGGTAAAAAACTTGAGGCTACTATGGGTCTCAAAACGTAATGTACCACAAGTAATTGGTGCTGCAGGGAATGTGCTAAGCAGAGACTACTGGGGTCCAGTTGAGCAGAATAGCCCATGTGCTGTATATAGCATGGGAAGATGGTACTATCTTAATGGGCTAATAGATTCACCACCATATAGCCCCATTACAGATGATCCGGACAACAGCTTCTGATTAAAACCAAGCAGGGTGAAAGATGACCAGGCCGAAGGAGCTTTCGAAGTAAGTAGAGGTCGTCAAGGTCACTATCCCAAGTAAACTTGAGGCTATTGTGGGGAAGGAAGGCCATGACCTGCAGGGACACAGAAGATATCCCATGGCTCAGTGGACCAGCACCCAACAAGCCCCAGAGATCAGCAGGGAGGGAGAGTTGCAGGGAGTCCATTAGGAGACAGCTGTGGGGTCCGAATGGGATTTGGGGTATTTCTGCAGCAGGATGATGAGTGCAGAGCCCCGAAGCAAGTGTAACTACAGCCTTTGGATGTGGGGTACAGAGAGAGGACCCATGGGGTCCAGCTATGCCCCTATGAAAGGAATGAGGCTCCCTTTAATAGCCTGGGATTGGAGATAAGGTCAGAAGCAAGAAGCCTGACCAGATGAGCTCCAAAATTGCGGGCGTGCTGTGGGTCCTGAGTCCTCCTTACAAGAGCCAGGTATGTCCCTCCTGCAGAGAATGGTGGAGCCTGCGGCATCCCAGGCGGCAAGGACATCAGTGGGAGAGCAGGGCACCAACCACGGATTGGCTGCAGAGATGGGTGGCAGTCATGGCAGTCCATGTCTCCCTCGGCTAGGTCCCGTATGTGGGCTGCAGCTGGATGTGCATTGGATATCAGTCAGAGCATCCCTGGGAGACACCAACCAAAGCGGGCCTCCAAATTAGTAGGCAGACGAGAGGTGAAGCCCACAGGATGGCTTTAAAGGGAGCCGGAGCAGGTAAGACTTGCGACCGCTCTCAAGCTCAGCTAGACCATGCCTCCTTGTTTATTAATTTGAAACAAAGAGTTTACACTATCAATGGCACACAAGCACTGACAGGGCAAGAAAGGCTAAAGAGGATCTAGAACAACAATTTTAAATACAGGTCCACAAAGAGTTAGTTATTCTTCATGTTCACATGCAGTATACTCTATAGCATATTATTAAAATATATGTTCCATATATTAGTCTTTGAAAGTTTTTTTTACATTTATTACTATAATTTTTATGTCTTTTCAGTATTGTAGTACATGGGGAAAACTCAATCAAGTATGGGGAGAATATAGAAGCTCAACGCAGATAAGGCCATGGTTAGAATTGAGTCCATGACCCCATTGCTCTGATGCAGCAATGCTAACCACAGTGCCTCCATCTTGCACAATATTAAAATAATCATAGAAAAGTATAGATTTTGGTAAGACTGTCTTAATGCATTTAGTACAGAGCCCAAGTTACAGAGTTCTAAACATAAATTGTATTTTATTGCACATTTTTCCATCTACTGTACCTCATTTCAAAATCTATTTCGTTTTCTTTCTTGACAATGCTAGTACAAATTGCCATGGCAATAAACTTTTATTGAATTGATTTTGAGAAGCTATTGCATACAGTGAGAACTAAAATAAATACATAAGAGTTTGTTATCACTAAACTCCTTCTATATTTAATTCACTTAATTGTCTTAGTCTATAAGCATCCTATTATGTTCCTGTCTTAGCTGATCCTTTATTATAAAGAGAACAGAAAGAATTGACTGCAGTTTATAACATAAGTGATCTAATTTCACTAAATGGCATTTTATATTGAAATTATTATGGTTACTCTTATCTTATGTGCATGAAACAGACACAGTACTATTGTATGTTCTCTATCAGCTGATGAGCCAAGGTTCCCCTATAATCTGTGTGCTTCAAAAGTTTTATGTGACTTTCCCATCTTCAGTTTTATATTGTTTCAAAGAGAATTACATTCAAAACACAATTTAAACTTTTTGGGGATGAAATACTTTTTTTATAAAAAATAAAGGCAGAATATAATGTACAAATGCTCATACTGAGTAATGGCAGTTAAATAGAGGATAAATATAATTACTGGTGGGTCATATAATGTGATTACTGTATGAATTCAATTTGGCTTATATACCAACAACCAACCACAAGTGTCTGTGTGGTAGAATTAAGATAGCCCTGCATTATAATAATTATGGCACCCACAGTGCAAATTAATTATTCTGTTAGATTGCTAATATTCCTAACGTCTGAGTAATTTAGCTTAACAAATGCACTGCCAAATTAATAAAATCCAATTAGTGCCTTAAATTCAAACTACTGAGAAGTACTTCTTATACAAGGGTAGAGACAAGAGTTATTACCTGGCCATATTTTCTGTTCTTCTTCACAAAATATGTTTGGAATTTGTTTGCTTGCAATAACTGCTTTAGTACATCTGAAATATCACAATGTGAAATGGTGACATACTCAGAATGCCAACACTTAAGGTGCCCACACACATACCGACTTTTCAACCAATTTGTCCGATTTCGACGAATCGTCACGACAGATCATGTAAAATATGGCCAAATCATGAGGAAATCATGAGTCCCCACTCACGAGCATGATGCCGATACACGTCCCCGCTCGATGTACCACGCATCCTCTGATCTGCCGTGCTGTAGGGCAGATTAGCCAACCTGGAACATGATGGAAGCCGATCGTGAGGGTTTTTTCCCTCACGACGAATCGTACGATTCATCGCACAATGCGGAATTTAATTGACAGCTTCCTGTGCACACCCCATCGCCATTTTGTGCAGCATCGTGTATGGAGGATGATAGATGCACAATCTGCAGCCTGCACCCGAAGTGTTGTTTTGTTAGAAGTTTGGTGAGTATTTGCACATGCAACCACACTGACCACCAATATGTGCTCCCTCACTGCCCACCAATGTGTGCCCCCAGGTAATAAATGCATGACCCAGCCACCATCCGCTGTAATGAGGCGGGCTGTGGCTGAGTCATGCATTAAGCTTCCACTGCCCACCAATGTGTGCCCCCAGGTAATAAATGCATGACCCAGCCACCGCCCGCCTCATAACAGTGAGGCGGGCGGTGGCTGGGTCATGCATTAAGCTCCCACTGCCCACCAATGTGTGCCATTTACCTAACCACTAATTGCAACCAATGCCATGGTGCCACCTAATATTTAATTAGAAAACCAATCTTTTTTTTAAAAAAATTAATAGACAAAAATATTTAATCAAGATAAACAAATACACTCCAGGAAGATTATTCATATTGAAATAACATATAATATTAATAATAAACATGTTGAAAAATCAATTCAGTACTGATAAAATATAAATACATTTTAAGTAATATAACAAAAAAATAAAATAAACACCTATTTAACAAAATAATCACCATAATTGACATTTAAAAACACACATCATTTAAAGCTGGGGTCTTCTACCTTTCGGTCTCCAGCTGTTGTGGAACTACAGATCCCAGGATGCCCTGCCACCCACCCTTGGGAAATAACAGCATGTTAAAACTGTGGCAGGGCATCCTGGGATCTGTAGTTCCACAACAGCGACAAGCCCAAAGGTGGAAGACTCATGTTGTCAAACAAAGAAAAACATTATATTACCAAGAAATGAACACATGACATTCCTGAAAAAGAACACTCGATTACAATACCATAACAAACCTTTAAAATCCTGTAAAAAAGAAAATATTAAAACATTAATGAAATGTTAACCATAACAACATTAAATTTAACAAAACTATGGGCCTGATTCAGAGCCGCTCGTAAGCGGCCGCTCATTCGCTCCGAGCGACGTTCGCACATCTGCGCATGCATATGGGCCAACCAGTCATTGCGGTCCGAAATGGAGCGCTCGCAAAATAGCGAGTGCCTGCTAATTTGAGTGACAGGATGAGGCGTTTGTGGGTAGTAACAGGGGAAGGTGCTTGAAAACGGGGAGTGGTGAACCGAACGCAGGCGAGCCAAACGGTCAAAACGGGCGTTTTAAGAGTGTGCATAATTAACAAAGCAGCGTCGTCGACCACGTCACTTGGTTGTTTCTTAGCCTGAACTGTTCACATGATTGCGGTAGGAAAATCCTACCACAAGCACTGTGAGCAGTTCAGACGCCTTTCGATGTACTCGATTAATCAAATAAATAGCGGAGATGACGTAGGATGCGAGCGGCCAAGGGGCATCTTTACAAAATAGCGAGCGCATGTTTTGTTCGCTCGCTCAGACATAGAGGCGTCAACAGACCGCAAAGAGCGAGCGCTCAATTTAAATAGCCGGCCCTTTTTTCTGAACGAGCGAGCGCAAATAGCGTCCGGCTCTGAATCAGGCCTTATATACACAAATACTTAAATGTCCTTTTTTTTCCTCTGCATAGATATGTCCATGGATAGTGAACGTGAATTCGTTACAGGATTCATTGAAATCCTGCACACAAAAGAGTGTCTGTGGCACAAGTCGCACAAGTTGGCCACACTACAGGTTTTTTTGGAGTATACGAAAAAGTACATTACTGATGCAGACATGAAAACTGTTCGCCAAAAGATTCAAAATCTCAGGACAGTGTACATAAAAGAAAAAAAGAAAGTGGATGACTCCAAAAAATCAGGAGCGGGCACAGATGATATATATATTTTTGCTCTCTGGTACTACCATATGATGTCATTCATCAGTGATCAAGAGCCTCAAAGGGAATCAATCGTCTTGATGGCTGAGCGTGAGGGAGAAGAGGAGGTTGCAGAATTGCCTGGACCGTCTGCAGAAGTCTTGGTAAGTAGTGACACAGTTTAAACTGAAACCTTAATGTTTTTGTTGTTAAATCCCAAATGTCCAATTTAGTCAGTAGTTCACAGACAGTCCTCCTGCTATGGCACAGCACCTGGTCCGTTAAAATAGGCCATGTACTCCTCCCTCACTTCTTTGGCACGTGCAGTGGATGTTGTTGTAATTGGTGGTGCAGACACAGATGTCAAATGTTCAATGTGCTCCAGGAGTCCTACATCTTCTGGTCTAGCTGGTACTGGTCCTCATTGGGTAGATTTTCTTTGCAGAAAGTTGTGTAGCACACAGCACACCATAACGACCCAGTCTATCTTCTCAACACGTAGATTGATGGTGGTGTGGAAAACGCGGAAGCGGTTGCTCATTATCCCAAACGCATTTTCCACAATTCGCCGTGAATGGGATAGACGGTAGTTGTAGATCCTCTTCTCTCTGGTCAGGCCCCTCTGTGCAAATGGCTTCATCACATGTTCATGTAATGCAAAAGCCTTGTCTGCGACAAAAACGTAATTTAGGCCATGCTTTGTCTGGTCCAGTGAGGGCAAGTTGAGGGTTTTGTTGGCAAGTTTCTGGTAGAAAGCCATCTTTTTGAAGGACCCACCATCTGAAGCACGGCCATTCTTGCCGACATCCACAAACAGACATTCATAGTTGGCATTCACCACTGCCATGAAAACAATGCTGAAGAATTATTTGTAGTTGTAGTAATATGATCCGGTGTTGGCAGGTGGGTTGATGTGGATGTGTTTCCCATCGATGGCTCCTCCACAGTTAGGGAAATTCCAACGTTGTTCAAAATCTTCCTCGATGCTGGTCCACTCCTCCATGGTGGTAGGAAACTGTAAAATTTGTAAAAAAAAAAGGGGTTAAAACATGACTATAATATTTTTTTTTATTTTTTCCTATATAGACTCCCACCCAAGACCCTTATTTAGCATCCACATCGGACCTCAGACTACTCGTTGGTGACAGTGAGCCAGAGAATACCACACAAGTGGAAACTCCACTTCTGCCTGGACCCTCATCTTCTTCTCAACAACCCCAAAAAAAGAAAAAAAATAAGGTAGAAAGGAGAATCTTATGGAACGTGAGGACAAATTTTTCCAAAATGCAGAATGGCTGCTGCTAAAACCCCCTGATGCAATCGATGATTTCACAGCTCATGTGAACAGTACATTGAGAAATATGGATACAGATATCCAAAGAAATTTTCTAAGGTTAAACTACGACCGTTTGAGTCGCTGTATGAGCAAAAATATTACCAATTCAACATACATTGCAGACCCAATGCTATTTTACCCTACCCCAAATAGGTATGTCCATCCCCCCCCTGCCCAGTTAGATATTACTCCCCCACCAAGCACCCCAAGCACCAGCATGACCTTGTATAATGCTCTGCTGGACGCAGCAGATGAATCGCCCCGTTATACAGAGATGTAAATTTTTCTTGCTTTTAATATCACCAAATTTTTAGAATTCTAATAGGTGCTTGCTGCATGGGATAGGGTGGTGATGACGCCATTTGGACAAGGTCACTATGCACATAGCACAAGTACACATTGCTGGAAGCCGGGGCCACAATGCATACTTGTGCCATGTGTGTATTGGCCTGTTCAAACTGGCGTCTGACCCACCCTATCACATACAGCTGGCTACCTATTGGGATTCATAAAATTTGGTGATATTTAATTTTGTTGTTTTTTTTTCTTGCTTTTAATATTACCAAATTTTATGAATTCTAATAGGTGCTTGCTGCTTGGGATAGGATGGTGATGACGCCATTTGGACAAGGTCACTACGCACATGGCACAAGTACACATTGCTGGAAGCCAGGGCCACAATGTATACTTGTGCCATGTGTGTATTGGCCTGTTCAAACTGGCATCTGGCCCACCCTATCACATACAGCCAGCTACCTATTGGGATTCATAAAATTTGGTGATAATGTTCTTTGTAAAATTGTTATAATAAAGGATATTGCACACAGTTTAGTGCATACTTTCAGTTGCCTGCAGGTCAGTACACATTGTACTAAATGCAGGCTATTTTTTTCTATATGTTGAGTAAAAAATAAATAAACACATTTTTCTTTACACAAGAAACCAATTTGTGGTGTGTTTTTTTTACTTACCTTGCAATACTGGTACTGTAGCACTTTAATGATGGCTTTGCAGGTCTCCAGAATGATGACGCCCAAGGACTGAGGTGAGATGAGTGTCCCAAACTTCAGGTCTTCAAATTACCTTCCTGTAGCCAGGTACCTCAGGGTAGCCACCAGTCTCTCTTCAGCAGGGATTGCCCTCCACCACCTCGTGTCCTGTCTCTGGATGTGGGGGGTCACCAGATGCAGCAATTCCTGGAAGGTGACGTCATCCATGTGCAGGTAGTTACGATAGTTGTCCGGGTTGTTCTCCTTGATCTCCATCAGCAGGGACATGTGAGAGTGGGTATCCCTTTGTAGCAGCCATTCTTTGGTCCAGCATGCTCTCGTCCTTCTTCGCTGGGCCCTCTTCCTAATCTCCCGGACCCCAGCTTCAGCGACCAACACTCTATACCGATAGGGATCCATCAGCACAGAATTCAGGAACAGGATAGAATGCAGGTAGGTAGGTAGCACACACTTGCAGGTAGAATAAACTTTGTAAAAGGCAAGCCAATTTCAAAGAGCACAGTAGCAATGTACAGGATTCAGTAGGAATACACCTACCCTCATCTAGTAGCAGAGCAGAATGTACACAGATTTTAAAGGGCATCTGCTTTTTATACTCCCTAGATAGCCCCTCCCACTGTTATGACTATTTAAATTTCCCACCAATAGTCAAGAGTCTGTTTTTTTTTTTTAACTCACGATTTATTATGCCCAATCTCACGATGCTTACGATCCGATAGATCGTGAGATCGTAAAATAGATTGAGTGTCTTTTTTCCAAAATCATGATCACGACGGCAAGGGAGCTCCCGTAAAAGTTCATGAGGAAATTGGCCGAGAAATCGGATGGTGAGCACATTGTTATGTGTGTGTGCACCTTTAGGTTTAGGCTCCACATGGAGGGTTAGAGTTAGTCACTAAAGGGAGGTTAGGGTTAGACTGCCATTGGGGAGAATACTCACCAGAGCTGCCGCTCGTCAGATGTGTGTGCAAGAACTTCTTGTCACATACTGCTGGGACCCATAAGATGGCACTAGACACCACTGCCACCAGGACCATGTAAGTGACCACTGGGTTACCAGGGAAGTTTTGTCAACCTTCTATCATGTTGACATGTCATGTATAAATGATGAACGTCAACCTGGTAACTGTCGACCTGCTAAGCAGGTCAACATTTTGACCATATCGACATTCTCAAGTTGACCTTGTGTATGATATCATAATTGTCGACATAACATACCACACCTAAGTCCCCTCCCCATTGGCACAGTCTAAATTCCCTACCACAAAAACACACATACACACACTAGGGCGCAGAGAACAATTAGATTCCACATACGGGGTCAGAATTGAACTCATGGCCCCAGAGCTGTGAGGCATCAATGCTAAACCCTGCGCCACTGTGCTGCACATTGTTTTCAACTTTATTATCCAATTGCTCATGAAATATAATTTAACTTAAATGTAAACACTGTAAATTGGTTGTTGGTAAAGTTGCGTCTTGCTTTCTATATCAATAAATAAAATATACTAGTATGAGTTTAATGATGCTTCTTTTTTAACCACTTAACTGACAAATAGTTTTTTCTGAAAACCGCTCAGAAATTGATGGGATTGTTTTGAGTGATTAGGTGAAGAACATGTATTTCAAATTATCTAAATTGATTTCATTAAAAAAAAAAGAAAAAGATTTTTTTTTTTTAATATTTGTAAAAAATTAGCTTTTTTAAAGCATTGGAACAACCATTGCGACTATCATTTTTACAGTGGCTACATCCAGAAGGTACACTCTAGGGGTTGTAGAAGGTTAATTAACTTTTTCCCAGTGGCTGCTAATCTCTGCAGATGCTGGGTGGGTGGTCCTGCTGTGCTGACCGATCAGCAGTGATCGGCAGAACGGCAGACACTGGGGGAGGATGCAGCCAAGCAGAGGGACCGGAAGGTTCCTCTGAGAGTAGCAGCTGCAGGAATATTCTCTTCCTGCAGCTGCCCACACTGTTTATCTGACTGGTCGAAATATTGTGACCAGATCAGATAACGTACTGCCTGGTATGGACGGAAAAATGCGACCATGCCAAGCAAGTGGTTAAGCAATTAGGTTTACCATTAAAGACAGCAGTATTTCTACATCTATGAAATGTCTTGGAGTACAAGAGAATATTTTATATGTTACTAAATGATTTCACCAAGAGAAATGTTTTGGTAAGGACATGGTATCTCTATGGCTAAAGTTGTCCATACAAATATCATTTGTACTGCTAATCAGGTCATTTTTAAACTAAATGGCCACAAATAGTAGAATTCTGTGCATGCAGTCAATGTCCAACCTCTCCACAATGCCAGTAATCTGCCCTTAGAATTGAATGCAGGGACCCACACTGCTTGCCAGATAGGCTCATGCCACTTTGATAAATTACGTTCATAAAGGCAAACATTAAAAAATGTATGTTACTATAGTATTATAATATGCTAATCTACTTTTATATAAAGAATTCATTGTTCTGTTTGTTTGCCTGTCCAGTTATGAATTTGGACACCCTTGCACTGATTGGGAAGAAACCAATGCAAGGTGGTCCAGTTGGATCTTGGCCAGGTTTTAGGGGGATAGAATCTCGGTCAGAACTTTGACCCAGGGAGCCTGTTCTGAGCCTTCCACTGGATGGATTTTGATGAAAACTTCACAGAGTGGTAACAATGGATCCCTGAAGACATGCTAGGGGTTTGAGGTCCAGGTCGCGCCTCCCATTGGTGTAAGCTGGGCAGAAATTTGACAAGTGGAGTCTGTTCTGGGTCTTCCACTGGATTGATTTGGATGAAAACTTCACAGAGGGATGGCAATTGGTCTGGGATTCCTGAGAAATGGTCTGGGATGCCTAACTTAATAACTTGAAGATTAGGTCCCTGTCAGACCTCCCGTTGGTGATGAGTTTGGATGAAAACTTCACAGTGGTAACATTGGATCCTAGAAGACATACTAGGGGTTGTGGTCCCAGTTTCACCTCCCGTTGGTGTTTGCTGGACAGAACTTTGACCCAGGCAACCTGTTCTAAGCCTTCCACTGGATGCATTTGGATGAAAACTTCACAGAGGGGTGACAATTGGTTTGGGATGCATAACTTAATGACTTGAAGATCAGGTCCCAATTGGATCTTCCATTGGTGTGCGCTGGGTAGAACTTTTACCCAGGGAGCCTGTTCTAAGCCTTCCACTGAATGGATTTGGTTGAAAACTTCCCAGAGGGGTGGCAATTGGTCTTAATAATTTGTAACTTAATAGCTTGAAGATTTAAACTCAGGCACTTTAGCTAGTTATATATATATATATATATATATATATTCAAATATGTCTAGAAGGCACCAATGGTATAGAAATAATAGTCCGTGCAATTGGTATGGGTATAATATAGTTGTAAATTAAAGGAACCTAATGGGAACTTCTTATTTTAATGGAATAGTGAAGATAATGGTTTCTTCAATAAACACAGTTAATGTATAGATTTTCTAGATTATAATCAATCCTGGAAAAAAACCTAGTACCAAAAGCACAAAAAAATTGGCGAAGGCCTTTTAATGTGTGATTTTGTTTATTATGAAATATTTTTAATGATAAAAATGTATACAAAGCTTACATCGATATGCATTAAACCTCAATTGCAGTGTGATGACAACAGGTTTTCTGTCTCACCCTACTATATGGTGTAAGCTCACAACAAAGGCGTCAACATGTGGTGGTTACTTCTGTAGTTAATCATACGATGTGTTTCATCTTTAAAATTTAATCAGGGGTACAGCTCTGCACTGTGTTTATGAAAGAATCCATCATCTTCAGTCTTCCATCCAAACAAGAGGATCCCAAGGTATGGGAATCTGTTATGTTCCTTGAAGAACATGGTCAACTTTAAATTTAGAACTATATGGTACCTTTACTGATTGTACGGATTATTATTTTTATACCATCGGCGCCTCCCTGATATATTTGAATTCATACAATATATGGATCTGTTGCTGAGGGGACCTATCTGGAGGAGCTGCCAATTTATTAGTATACATATATCTGTGTTAAGATTAGTGCATAGAAAGTGTGTTTACATGTTGAATATATATATATATATATATATATATATATATATATATATACTCCAAGCTAGAACCGGCACACGATCAACTGAATATATGTGCCATTGTGCCTTCTGTAAAAATCCAACATCCAAACAAATAAACAGCGGCACTCCCGGACTTGTATCCTGATGAATACGTTTTTAATGCATGCCAAATAGCCGACGTTTCAGGGCCATGTAAGACCCTCTTCTCAAGGCAGGCATTGCAACATCATTTACATAATAAACAGCAAAAAGAAACACACTTGTTTCTTACCATTATATAGCAAAGTCCTTCCTGTACTCTGGAGCAGACCAAGGCAGGCAGGGGGAGAAGATGCCGCGCACACGGCAAACACTGTCCTCCGCTGATGACGATAATCCGAAGCTTATGGGTTGCCTTGGTAACAATCCACTAGTCGGGTATACTGTCTCGTCGGCTATTTGGTATGCATTAATAACTTATTCATCAGGATACAAGTCTGGGAGTGCCTGTTTATTTGTTTGGATATAATATATATATATAATATATATATATATATATATATATATATATATATATATATATATATATAGTCTTGCCTCTTCAAGATAGAAGAAAAAACACTCTCCAGATTTTCAGCAAGATTATTCAGTATTTAATGATTAAACCAACATAATTTGCCAACGTTTCGGTCCAATATGGACCTTTGTCAAGGCACAATAGCTTCCAGGACATTCTCTGACAGACCAACACTGAGTGAACCATTGATGTTTAGAAGTTATTGTGCCTTGACAAAGGTCCATATTGGACCGAAACGTTGGCAAATTATGTTGGTTTAATCATTAAATACTGAATAATCTTGCTGAAAATCTGGAGAGTGTTTTTTCTTCTCTCTTGAAGAGGCAAGACTATTTTCTATGGGAACCTCTATATGAATTTCCCTAAAAACACCCCAGTATTTTGAACATTATAAATTGAGAGTGCCGGACTATCTATATGTATATATATATATATATATATATATATATATATAAATTAGTGATGAGTGGGTCTGCTTCTCAGAGAACTGGCCCCACCCGAATATAGGGGTTCCAAGTGGGATCCGAATACTGCTCGGGTTTTCCCACCTAACTCAGAATCCAAAACGAGGAAAAATGTCATCATCCCGCTGTCGGATTCTCATGGGTTTTGGATTTTATAAAAGGTCCCAGTGACCGGTGCCATTTTCACTCTGGCTGTGGACAATGTACAGAACAGACATGCTCTATTCTTCTGTTGTTCAAGGGTGCAATGTTGTTGGGCTGGGACTGCAGTACATAAAGTGGGGGGTGCTGCCGTGTCACTGTTGTCCTGTCTATCAAGGGGCTCTGTTCTTCTCTGTTGTTCAAGTGTGCAATGTTGTAGTTGTTCAAGTAGACCTCGTCTTTACCTCTTTTTTCTTTAGAATCAAAGGTGCAGTGTTGTCAGGCTTGGGCTGCAGTACATAAAGTGGGGGGTTTAAAAGAAAAGGGGGGTGAGATTTCTGCGCTATAACTCTATAAATCTCTGTGATGCTGCCTGGGGATGATATAACAGGGGTTCACCTTCTCTGTATGTTAATAGATGAAAGATTGGAGTATCCCTGGCGCTTCAGTTGAGATAAAATACTTAAATCATATAGTAGATCTAATAACTTGGTTTATTATAAAAATTAAATACAAATTAGATAAAAAAGGGAGGGTCTGCATTCATATATAAATATATAAAATAAATCACAGGCTACTACCAGTAGACGACATAGAAAACATAATACATATATGACAAACTACATGAAACAATGCGATTCTTCTGTGGGAAGAGGGATTAAGAAGGAAGATACGCCTGTGGCTAGTTACGCTATTATTATTACGCTGTGTGCTAGTTACGCTATTATCAATTGGTGACACTGCTGGCCAGACCACAGTTTATCATCCACATATCTGTGACTCTACAGGTGATCCGTCCGCACTCCGCAGTGCTGTTTGTTGTCCATAAAGTGATGCTGTGTTGTTCATCAAGGGGTTGCTGCCTCATACAGGGGGTAGCGCAGTGTGTTCTTATTTTCTTATTCACAAAAAATATCACTGTAGGTCATTGATACCACAGTGTAATATTTAAAATTTGTACAAATTGATGTGTGTGCTCTACCCCACTTAATTCGTGTTTGTTGATATGGAGAATGATCAGTTGAGAGGAGAGTAGGAACCTCATACTAGGGCTGGAGCTGCTGCCAGTGCCATCAGTTATGACAATACTAGTCCGTCCACATAATCTACTAAAGCTGATGCCCAAGGGCATACAGGGTTTAAGTCAGAACATCTAAAATAAAATAAACAATATTTTACATTGGTAAAGAAAAAAACATCAATGGGAAAGATTGCTGCAGAAAGACATAAAATTGGCAATATGCCTTTCACCACACAAAGTGGCAAGGAAAGACCTTTATTTATGACTGGTGGTTTTGCGTCTTATGATGATGAAAGGCCTTCTCCCTGTAGAAGTTTCAAAATTTTTAAATCTTTATGACACTGGAATGTGTGCACTCAGAAATGTTACAAATCCCTGAGGAGAGTTTAATTGTTATGGCAGGCACCATGTGTGAGCCTGACCTTTCCAAAATTGTATTTGAAGAGGAGCCTCCTTCCACAACTTGTGCATCTTTGGCAAATGTGGGGATGAGCAGGACAAGTCAACATGCTGACATAGAAATTGAGGATGCTACTGTTGAATTACACCAGGATGAGGAGGATATTTGTGTATCTGACACTAATAAGGATGTTAGAGATGAGGATGCTGATGATGAGGATGTTGTTGATGAGTAAGTTGTTGATGAGGTTGTTTGTGTAAATCAGGCCCCAGTGGAAACAGCTGTTGTCCATGATAAGGAAAAGCCCATTGTCATGCCTGGGCATAAAACAAAACAATCCACATCTGATATGTGGAATCATTTCTACCCAAATCCAGATAACAATTATCAAGCCATCTTTACCTGTTGTCATGCCAGAGTAAATAGAGGTAGGGACCCTTACCATCTAGGAACCTCCTCCCTGTTACATCATCTACAGCACATCCATCAAAAGTGTTTACAAAATTCATAAACTTTGGCTAAAAAAGTAGCAACAAGCAGTCCAGCATCAGCAATCTCCCATCTCTCTGCTAGATCCAAGCACCTGGCCTATTCACCACCAACACCTTCATCAACAATATCCTCAATCATGATCAGAAGTAGTCCTGCATTCAATGTGATAAGGCTAACTCAGTCCTCCTCTATCCTGGATTTGACAGAAGAATCCTTGAGCACTACACCTGCTGCTGGGAGTGGATCTTCATCCCAGAAGGGGACCAGAAAGACTACTAGTAGTAATTCTAAAAAAACAATTGACTGTTAAACAATCCTTTGCAAGGGGGAGCAAATATGACATCAGTCACCCAGTTGCACAGCGGATCACTGATGCCATAACATCTTTGTTGGTATTAGATGTGCATTCGATATGGGTTTTAGACAGTGAATTGAGGTCCTCTATCCCCGCTACCAAATCCAATCTAGGTTCCACTTCATTAGAAATTCCCAGCCTTTACAGGGATATTAAAAAAAACTTAGTGTCCTCCAAAATGCTGTTGTACCCACTGTACACTTAACCACAGATATGTGGACAAGTGGAACAGGGCAAACTAAAGATTACATGACTGTAACAGTCCACTGGGTGGGTGTATTGCCTTCAGTGGCACCAACAGCAGCAGCATCTAAGAAAAAGCAGTTTATTCAGAGGCAGGCTACTCTGTGTATAACCGGTATCACTAAGAGGCATACTGCTGACAACCTCTTAGAAAAACTTAGGGAAGTCATTGCAAAATGGCTTACTCCACTTGGACTCTCGTTGGAATTTGTGATTTTTGACAATGCCACCAATATTGTAAGAGCATTATAGCTGGGTGAATTCCAACACATTTCATGTTTTTTTTCTCACACTAACTTGGTGATGCAATTTTTTTTTTAAATAACAGGGCCGTGCAGGAGATGCTCTACATGACCCTCAAAATTTCTGGCCATTTTTGCCATTCAGCAGGTGCATATAGAAGATTGCTGCAACTGCAAGAAATATTGAATTTGCACTATCACCAGCAGAAGCAAGAGTTAGTTATGAAGTGGAACTCCACCCTTTATATGCTTGAGCGGATGGAGGAACAGCAAAAAGCCATCCAAAGCTACACAATGAAGTATGAAATAGGAAGAGGAGGGGGACTGTACCTTACTCAAGCTCAGTGGAAAATACTTTCTGTGTTGTGCAGAGTGCTGAAACCCTTTGAAGTAGCCACCTGTGAAGTGAGTTCATACACTGCCAGCTTGAGTCAGGTAATTCCCCTCATTAGACTGTTGGAAAAGCAGCTTGAGAAACTGAAGGAGGAGCTGAAACAAAGCAAATCTGCTAAGCATGTTGAACTTGTATACCAAGTCCTTTATTCACTTGGACATGATACAAGGGTTGTCAGGGTCTTCCAATCGGAGCAAAACATTTTGGCGACTGTGCTCAATCCTAGGTTTAAGTCATACGTTGTGTCTTTCTTGCCAATGGACACAGATCTGAAGAGATGCAAGGAGCTGTTGTTAAGCAAATTGTCAGCTCAAGCAGAACGTGATGCAGTGATTGCTCCTCCTTCAGTTTCCACAGCAAGTGCAGCTGCCAGAAAAAAAACTAAACTTTCCCAAAAAAAGACCCACTGGTGATGCAGATGATTTAACACAACCAAGTTTTGACATCTGATCAGTTATAAAAGAATTGCCTAAAATTAATGAGACCTCTACCATGACTCCATCTGATATGGTCACCATTCATAGAATGGTTGAGGCCTATTTTAATGATAGCATCCTAATAGCCATGTTAGACAGTCCGTTTCACTACTGGCAGGAAAAAAGGCAATTTGGAGGTCTTTGAATAAACTGGATTTGCTTTACTTGAGCTTCCCACCCTCCAGGGTGTACTCAGAAAGAGTTTTCAGCAGAGCCGGGAACCTTGTCAACGATCGGCATAGGAGACTACTTTTCTTAAAATGTGGAAAAGATGATGTTCATCAAAATGAACTACTAGTTTCATGAGGAAGACCTTTACCACCAATTACATAAAAAAATTTCAGAGGCACCTAAGGCTATAATGGTGGATTCCAGCGGGGACTAATTAATATTGTGTGAAGATGATGTACACACTAATGAGATTGAGGAGTCGGATGATGATGGTGACAACATCTTGCTTATGTAAGCCCAGTTTTTGAACAGAGAGATCATTGCCAGCAATGTCAGCTGCCTTTTGGTTGCTTGTTTTGTAAGGGCCCAAACAAGCCAATCACTTCAGCCACAATTGGCAGTTCCTGTCACTGAAGTGATTGGTTTGTTAAACTGTGCATGTCGTATATACAAAATAAGGGTGGGTGGAAGGGTCCAAATTCCATCTTGCACCTCTTTTCTTTGCATTATGTGCTGTTTGGGGCATTGCTGTCTGTTATTTTTGATTGTGTTGTTTATGAAACTGCCATCCTGTCTGCCACTGCTGTGTTGCAAAAGTTTAATAGATGTCCTATATTTTTTAAACTGCTGTGCTTTTGTGCCACTGCTCTGATGCTTACTTTTTTTATAGTTTCATACTGTATTTATTTAAACTAAAATCACAATTAGGTATACTTTCAAAATACTTTTATGCCATTTTTCAACCTTGATTTGTAGACACCAACCTGGTGGGCTTGGTTTTCCTTGAACATAACAGCCAAGTTTAGTCAGACGCAACTCAACCACCAAATGGAAAGGCTATTTTGTGATGGTATCTGGAGATGTTCTCTCTCCTCCCCTCCCAGCCATAATCCCAGAAGCACAATGATAACAGATGTTTAGCACCAGACTTTAAAAATCCCTCTGCCCCTTCCTGTTTGTTTTGTGTGCTACCACAGACAGCATCTCCTGCATGCCCCTTTCATTTATAAAAAAAATACTGGACCACCACAAGAGTGCAACTGGGACAATGACTGATGTGAATGAGTCAAATATTCTTTGAAAATTACTCCTCATCACCCTCCATTATAAATTTGCTTTGAAATCCAAACTTAAATTAAATTTACTATGAATCAACACTTCCTTTCCCTGCCTTCATCTACATACATTCTCCATCTCCCTCAGGCCTATTGATTTATGAAAACATATGTTACCTTATGTAAAATGATTGAAATTGAACTGCCACATGTTTGTGCCACCTACTGCTTAGTTAGCCAGCTAGATTAGTAAACCAGCTAGCTTGGTGTAAATTATGGTCCTAAACTGGATGAAAACAGTATTGTGAGCTGTGAGGTGGTCAAAATTGACTGGAAACAAGTGGAAATTAATGTTAGTGAGGTGAATAATACTGTAGGAACAAAAACAGGCCCAAATTATTTGATTTTTTTCTATGATTTTTAAAAAAAAATACAGATCCAAAACACGCAAGGGCGGTTTTGCCAAAACCAAATTCAGATCCAAAACATTAAGGAGATACAGATCCAAAAGCAAAACACACGTGCCCAGCATAAATCCCTTATATATATATATATATATATATATATATTCAAAATGTAAACACACTTTCTATGTGCTAATCTATATATAATCTATATATGTATCTAGTTTTTTTGAAGCAAAAATTGATCAACTATCAACCAGGTGGGGTCCCAAAACTGAGTATGCCAAGTTATAGAATCATGGTGTCAGATCAGGGCAGGTTTTACATAGAGTGTGACACAATCCTCAGACAGACCACCACTTATTCTTACTGTCTTCTGGTCCACATTTATTGTGTGAGACAGATGTGTTGTGGGATGGTCAATCAGAATTAGCCCTTCATTTTATATTTATCAGAAAACATGCTAGTACTGTAACTGCTAGTGTTATGTGATATCTAATATTTAAAATGATATGAAATGTATGTTAACAAATGATAGTCACCCAAACAAAAATGGAGAACTATAATTATTATGAAAGCGATATCTAATAATAAACCAATACTCTACCAACCTGCAGAAAATCCCCTCCTATCAAGAGTCCATGACTTTGTCACATACAGTACAGGATATCTCCTAATTCATGCCTTTTCCCCATAACAAAATACAAAATATCTGCACTCATTTTCTCTCAATCTACAGAATAACATTAATAACATCAACACATTTTTTAATTAATGATTTTGCAGTACATCTTAAATTCTCAGATATAGAGCACATCAAACATTATAAAATGTTGAAAAAAACAAGAATGAAGGAGGGGGTAGAGCAAAGTATACAGATTCAAAATAAAAATACAAAAGCTATAGTATGAGGTAGTACATGTGGTCAGGTGGCAGTAAAGCCTGGAGGAACCCAAGTATAATACAAGGAATATAGTTACAGGCCTCTGGTCAAGGAGGAGAAATGTGGTAGGGCTAAATATTTGGAGTAGTAGTCAGTAGCAGTCAGGACACATATGCTATTATACAAGGGTTAATGAGACTGAAGTAGAGTACCTGAAACCTAGGGTCTCCATATAATAACTTTGTCTAATCTCTGTCATTCTGACTCTTAGCGGAGACTCAACATCTGACAGTATTCTACAGACACTACTTTCTCCACACACATCAAAAGCACTTGTAAAAGCAGTTCTCAAATACTGTACTCTGTCAAGGTTGGTTTCCAGCACACTTTTGCTCATTTGGCCTTAGTGATGCTGTTTTCTCCTTATTTACTTATCTACCAACCACAATTTTATTTCTACCCTGGAACATCCTACCTTCCAGTCCCTTTTGTTGTTGTCCAATATGGTTCTGTCCTGTGCTTTTCTCACTGAATATCTATTTTTTTGTTCATTTAATCTCCAGTAAATGTTGATGACATTAAAGTCACCTCTCCTTCCTGATCTCTACTCTCTACCATCCCTTATTTATAGTTGTGATACTAACAACAAAGGTGATCCTACACCAATATGTATTTACTACAGATAATAGATGTTATCTTGGTTCTCAATGACTCACAGAAACTCCATCCATATTTATTGGTATTTAATTATATATTGTTACATGTAGAGGTGCTCCCTAATAGTCCCATAATTGGCATTAATCAAAAAACAAAAGAGAAAGTAGGACTAATATCTGGTGCACTTGTGGGTCAATATGATGTAATTTCAAAATGTATTCTCTGGATTTAAAATATAACTTTTATTTCTCAATCAAATAAAATATAGGATTAGTCCAAAGTAAGGCAAAATATATAACACAATTAAAATAAAAAAATATAAGAAAAGGTTTGTGTACTTGTGTAGAAAATAATAAATAATAAATCCCACCTATAACCGGTCTATACCACGTCTATATTATGGATTATTGATACTTCAATTATTTGATATTAAATAACACAAAATACTTCAGGTGATAGTTTACTATTCTTGTGACTACAAATCACTGTTGTTACGGGGCAGGTTATTCAACAATTATGTTTCCTTTGCTGATTACACTTTAACTCTATTGCACAGGGTATTCGTATCCTTCTGGCTATGAATTACTGTTACTGTGTAGCAGATTATTTAACAATTATGTTAGTGTCGCTAATCATACTATAATTCCTCTGCACAGGATTTTAGTAACCATATCTTTCTCTGTTGGTTACTCTCTTAATTATTACAGAACTAACTGGTAGTCACATTCATGTCTATAAACTGGGTAAAGGCAAATCCCATGTCCATAGCATACAATCTCTTTCAGTGAGTACACTTTACAGAGTATCCCCTGTTTCTTGGTTCCACCACAATATACAGTCATATAGCTGATGCGCATTTACATGTTATCAGTATCCACTCTCACTACATATTTTTAGCATTCAGATGTGTTTATAGCATATGATAGTGTAAATTCTTCATTTAATCCTTTCAGATGTACTACACTGATTTTTTTTCTATCAAAAATTGCTTCTGTCTTAAGTAAAACCTCTTTCAAAGTATAACCACATGGTGGCAACCATAGCTCCAGCAGTATCTTCCCAAAAAATATTGGGTCTGATTTTTGAGTTGAAAGCAAAGCAAAAAAAATTAATAACTTTGCATCTTAGCAAAGCCATGCTGCATTGCAGGTGGGGCATATTTATAATGTATGGATATATTACATTCGGGAGGGGTGTATAAATTGCAGTGTAAAAATAAAGCTATCCAGTATTTGTGCATGCAAAAGCAGCCAGTATAAATCTTATATACAAAACCCTGCATATAAGTAGCCGGTATAAACCCTACATACAAGCTGCTAGAATAAACCATAAATAAAAAAATAAATGTTTTTGCACACCGTGCAATGCAATAAATTTTGTCCAGATACAAAGTTACTCCTTTGTTCACAATTTTTTAGCTTAACATCCCAATTCAATGTTCTTGCATTGAATTCATGCTCTTTAATGTCCATGGCAATTGCCAAATGTTATGGGGTAAATAACCCCCATACCAACATCTAGCATAATACCATAAGAAATTGTTTTACATTGGGATTCAAGTGAGCTGGAGGTTTTTAAGATGTCATTACAATTCCCATCAGTTATACCAGAAAAATTCCAGAAAAATTCCCATATTTGGGAGCAGCTACAAGCTTACAAGTGACAAGCGGTTCTTTCTCATTTCTCAAGAATCCTATCATCCTTCAAAAATTGGCAACAATTATTTACAATATGCATCAATTTACTATCAAACATACAAATGGGATCTTGTCAAAAGATTTCAAGATTTTATTTTCTGTTGTTAATTATATTTTTGATATTAATCTAATTTGGGCACTTGAGTCTTAATTGTGACACTTCTGACAAAATTATCCTATTTCTATTATTATAATTTAATGTATACTTTTGCTCTCTAAAAAATATAAACTAGTAACTATAATGTCATATATATTTGTGACAGACCTACAATTATCAAGCTGTAATAACGCACTTAGGCCCTCATTCAGAGCCGTACGCTCTGAGCAGAGCGCACGCTCTGAATGAGGGCCGCCCTCCATAAAAATGGAGCATCCTCCTGGATGCTCTTATAGCTGTGGGTCACCACCCACAGCCTGTACGAGCGTGCATTTTGATGGGCGCGATAGTTGTGACCATCGCGACCATCGAAACTGCGAGCCGGAGCCTGCGGTTGAGGTTTTCAACCGCAAGCTCCGGAGTGATTTTGGCTCTATCAGAGCCAAAATCACTCCCACTGACATCACTAGTGATGTTAGTGGGCCGGCTTCTGACGGGAGGCGTTCCCGTGGGAACGCCCCCGTCAGGGAGGCACGCCCACCAAAGGGGGCGTGCTGTCAGTCAACATCGACAGCACGCCCCCTTTGAAGAGACACTACGAGCGAAGGAAAATCCTTCGCTCGTCGCGTCTGGCGCATGCGCACGACGGAGCTCCCTCCGTCATGCGCATGCTCAGTGCAGAACATCGACCCACTTGCGAGCGGACAGCCGCTCGCGAGTGGGTCTGAATCAGGCCCTTAGCTTCAGTTCAACAGGTGTAATAGTTTTGTCTAGAATTGTTTGTATGCTTACTGAAAATAAGTGGTGTTTCATAATCAAACAGTGGGAATCTTTATTTTAATGAAATAATAATGAGTATATTTCATTAAGCTCAAGTATATTTTAATTGCTGTTATCATTTCACAGGGAATAGCCAAAAGCTTTTACCCATAAATCCTGTTAAGCAATAAAACTTGGAATTAATCTTGACTTAATGCAAATAATCTATTATGTTCAGTAATATTGCAATAGCTGATCTAATTTCACATAAAGTATAACTAAAGGCTGGTCTTTGTCATGTAATTCTCTAGAAATTATAAACTGATGCACACGTTTTGACACTGCTGCCCATGTCTAATAAAAAAAAGCTACTAAGTATAATTAGGTATTTTCACTCTTATACTGCAGCTCTTCTACCAATGACCAATTAGATAATGTAAGGTACATGTGGATGGGATGCAAACTGTGACATTGTAGTCCCTAATATTAGTTCCAGCCAATGTTGGCTATTATAATTTGATGTAACATAATATATACAGACTAACAGAATTGTAAGAGTACAGTAGGCCATGTTATTTAACAGCACTTACAGTATTAATGCCTCTTCTAGGAATTTCAGTCTCCTCAACAGAACACCCAGAACATTGTGTTAATTTGACTTATAAAGAGGACAGGAAACATTATCAGCATCAAGCTTACATATGTATACCAAAAACTGCTGTAGAGATCACTGCTACTGACAGCAGGATCTCTCTTCATACAAGATGCACTTTGTTATATAACCTAATCACTGGCAGTCATTTGAAGAACCACAGTATAAGAGAGAAGAAGAATCAAATTTGGATGATTAATAATAGGAAAACGTCCAACTGTTACAGTTTTTTTAGTAATCATTGCTTGTACAACTCATTGTCATTTTTAAATAATTACCTACATACTTGAGAATACTAGGAAATTATAATGTTGTTTAACATAACATAGACAAAAATGATGACAAAAATAAAATAGATTTGAGAGTGCCCAAAGTGTAATATTCTCTCTTTCTCTGTTAGTTGTGTATCACTGATATACTATATTCTTTCCAGGAGGCAACTTTCTTTTGGCTCAACATTATGTTAGTCAGACTATTCACCACTTTTCTCAAGCTGACTGGTCAAATCCTTTTCTTCAGCAAGCACTGCCACGGAGAAAGACGTTTTATCAAGGTTATGGACACTTCCAACATATTACATTATTGCCTTCACATTATGTGGAACACTACTGAAGATGACTAATCATGATTACAAATTTTGATAAACACTTTTTATAGGGTATACTGTATGTCAGTAAACATATAATTTTTCTTGTGTAGGTATTTCATTTTTGTTGCATTCCTATTAATTCCTTTTCCTGGTTGAGTTCTTTTAACATTTCCTTTCTGTACAATTTCTGTGTAATTTTATCCAGCCTCTCATCAGTTCTTTTCTCAAACATATGATCTGATATTATCCTCGTGCTAATAAATTTTATTCATTTAAATTTCTCCTAGAGAATGGAAACTACTGCAATATAAAAGATCATTAGCAGTTGGTCTACTATTTGTCTACACCATGTGTATCTATACAGAATCGGTATGACATACTGCCGGACCTAAGACTGGCGGATGAAATACCAATGCCAGAAGTCTAGCAGATAAAGATCCCAACAATGCCTGGTAAGTATCCTAACCCTCCGCTCTCCTCTGTTAACCCTAACCCTCCCTTATGGGTGCCTAACCCTAACCTACCCCCCTACTGCATAACCCTAACCTCCCCTCAGGGGTGCCTAAACCTAACCGCTCCTCCCCACTCCCTAAACTTAACCCTCCCTGGGGGGTGCCTATCCCTAACCTTCCCCCCACGGGTGCCTAACCCTAACCACCCCTTCCCCTAGCTTAATCCCAACCCTGCCGGGGGGGTCCCTAACCCTAAGTCCTCCCAGGAGTCCCTAAACCTAACCCCCTCCGCACGGCTACCAGGTCCCAAGGCCCGGCTTACCTATGTTTGGTATGCTGGGCATTGGGATTTCAGCATGGGGATGATGACAGGTGTCAGTATTTAGATGCCTATCATTAGTCCCATGCCGGAATTTCACAGTCGGGAAGCCAGCAGTCTGCATTTCAACCGCCGGCTTCCTTACTACATACTGTCCATACCAACACATCCAAAATAACAAAGTATCCTCAGCACTTTTTCCCCAAATAAAATGTAATAGTCTTATATGTCTTTCTGACAAATTTGACCATATCCATTAAACCTATCTCATTAGATTTATATAGGTAAAAAATATTATCCACATACCTATACTAATTTTTAATATGTTAGGCACACTGTATAGCTTGCAAAAGAAGGGCTTACTATGTTATGAATAAAAATATTTTCCCAAATACTTGTCCCTTGTTCAAAACCTACAGTAGTGTTTCCTCTAACAAAAAATGCACAATGTATTAAAAAAAGACAAATCTTCACCAAGGAAAACCTGCTCAGCATAATCTCTCCCTTTATCATGGGATATAGAAATATACAAATTTGCTCACCAATGCTAGTGTGCACAGTATATTATTTGCTGCTAGTTTACCAATCTGTTACAATTAAAAAAAATACTTTATAATCATATTATACTTATAGCTCATAGTTGGAATGTGTGTTACCTGAAATAATGTGTCTTAATAGTAAATTGCAGCATTTGTAATTTGTTTTTATCCACAGCTATTGTAGCACCAACCTTATCAGAATTTAATTAAGATTTTTTTTAAAAACTTCTTATACTCTTGATTATTTATCAGTCATAATAAATACTCTTTGCTCTTTCTCTTCATATTGTTTATTAATATCCTTTAATAACACTTTTTAAAAGGTATCTGGTGAATGATTTGCTGCTGGATACACAAACTTACTTTCCATTTTAACTTGTGGACTATTACATGTATTACTACTAAGAAATCAGGTATGCAAGTGCAGCGGCTGCATCCAGGGAATGGGTATGATTTACTGCAGGATGCTTGTCCGGTGGTTGGAATCCCGACAGCGGCTGCCCGACATTGGTGAAAATCCCGATCGTCCCCAAGTAAGTATTCACTAACCTAACCTCCCCCCCTAACCCTAACCCTCCTAAAGGGTGCCGAACCCTAACCTTCCCTCCAGTGCCTAACCCTAATACCCCCCTCTAAGTGCCTAAACCTAACTCCCCCCTTCCCCACCACCTAAACCTAAGTCCCCTGGGGGTGCCTACCCTAACCCTCCCTGCCCCTAGCCTAACCCTAACCTCCCGGGGCGGTGCCTATACCTATGTCCCCCGTCGTGGGGCGCTAAACCTAACCCCCCTCCCCCGCGACTTTCTGCACTCGGCACCCGGCATCGCTTCAATCGGGATGTCGGGCACCAGTCTCCCGGTGTCAGTAAAATGACAGGCGTCTAGATTTAGACGCCTGTCATTTAACCCACACTGGGATAAAGCAGTCAGGAAGCCGGCTGTCGGGATTAAGTCTGCCGGCTTTCTGACGGCATACCGTATCCAGTGTCCACAATGTAAATGGCAGGAACAAAGCAGCTTCCTATTAATGTCCCCTTGATGCATTTCTCCCCTCTCACACATTTTTTTTTCAAAAGGCAATAATGGACCCACTGTCAGGTGGATAGTAATTTATATCATTGCCCACCAATAGAATCATTTCTTAATCAGCATACATCACTTGCTTATATGAAGAGAATAATCATGGTAAAATACAACAGACTTGTAGCAACAGCTCTTGGATTATATATAGAACCATATATGTACCAATACAAAAATGAATTGTCCCATCTCCTGTGCTTCACAGCAGATGGGATGATTCAATGAATGACACAGTGTAGTTACATTCAGTATTTAACAATACATAACGTCATCATATGCCAGATCATGAAGAATGTATGGTGTGCACAATGTTTCCTTACAACATTTGCTTGAGACCCCTCACTCAGAATCCCTGCCCATTAATCTCCAGTCTAGTCTGTTTCTGTATTCCTTTCTTGTAGCCTGTTGCTCTGAAGGGACCAAACAGATCCTAACTCTGGACAGTTAAGTGCCATTAAAGTTGTGAAAATGTTTTAATGTTATCTAGGGGTTGGTATATTTATGCAATGGAGAGCGGTGTATTTGTTTTTTTCTGGGTGCGTGTTTTAATACTGTCTGTAGTGGGGTGGTATATTAGTGCTGTTAGTGTGTTAATGGGGGGATGTGTATTAACATTGTGTACAGTATGTGAGGGGTGTATTCAAATTCTCTGTGTTATATGTGGGTCACTGATGGTATCTGTTATATACAGTAATGCTCTTTGCCCTAGGAGAAAGAACTCCTAGCTTCACCTATGGTAAGAAAGCCTTAATTTCTCCCTACGAAAAGCTCCCAAATACTTAATTAAATGTAAGGATATGTAAGCACCTGTTTTTTTATGTAATCAAGTTGGTTTGAGTTTGGAAGTGTTAAATTATAGTAGAGGACCACCAGTTTGGGTGGCATGAGCAGATATTCTACTGTATGTGTTGTCAAGGTAAGCGGTTAGGTTACTTTAAATAAGATACCTAAGCCATATTTTTTATTTTACTTTATTCTCATTTTTTTCCAAAGGGGAGGCACAACTACAGTAGGTGGAACACTGTGCAGCTTGGTGGCATCTTATGGAGCAAGAGTGGTTGGTTGTCACTTCCCCTTTGAGAGTGACAAGTTTTGTCTCTAACTCAGGTGAGGATCTGATTGAAAACTCACAGAGGGACCAGTGTTAAGCCAAATAAGGGAAGATGTACTGCCTAATTCTGATTGCGCTTGGGCAGATGCCACCTCATTATATAAATGATCATATCTGGCTGTGGACAAAATTGAACTACTTTTTCTGCCACCCTATCTAATTCAATTCTAATTGGATTAATACATTGGGATGTGACCTCTTTCTGCCATTCTTTTGTGTCCATGTCTTTATTTCCTATTGTAGTTATTGCTTTATTTAAGATTAGTGTTTAGTTAAAGTGTTATGTTATTGATGAAGTAATAAAACAACTGGGTGACTTAACTACAACTAGACCATAAGTCAATCCCACTTATCATTATCCAAATAAATAACCTGTAGTTCAGATATGTAGAATTGATTAGCCAAATTCACAGCCAAATGCATTTGATAAGAATCAAGACATCAAGCTTATTAAATGAAGTTTAATATGAGAAAATACAATGCTCAAATGATATTTAGAAACATGTAATAATAATGCCATACAAATATATTTTTTAGACAATAGATTGTTAGAAAACAAAAGGGAGAACAAAAAAAAATGTTTCACTTACATGATCATAACTGTTTGTGGAAGTCACAATAAATCAGGAACAATTCTCCAGTAAAAGATCATGGATCCCAAAAGATTTGAACAATTCTATTTATTTCTCACAAAATTTTATAGCTACCTTGGGTTGTCTGATTGACCCCTCCGCCCCCTCTGTTCCTGTGTAAATAAATTTTTATGACCCTTTTGTTTGATTACATTCCTAACTCAGGAGTACTTCAAACATACAGTATTATTTATCTACATGATTACATCAGAGAAGGCTAATATCAAAATAAAATAATAGAGCATCTCCTAATGAACAAATACATAGAAGACATTATAACATTCTAGAGGCTACAGGATAATCTATTCCCCACCTCCCTCAGAAAAAGTGTCTCTGCCTCTGACCCTTATCAAATGCAGGTTTAAGTAGCTCCATCTATGTGTACAAAAAAGCAAATACCATAATGTCATAATTCCATATGAAAAGCACATAAGTAATATATATAATTGTATACAGTAAAAGCATTTTTCTCTTAACCTCACCCCACAAGTCTATGCGTATTTTTTCAAACAATGTTTATTTTAAAAAAAATTCTAAAAAAATATTGTGTTCATTCTTGTGTGACCTTGATCTCTCCTGTTTGTTAGGAATTGCAATATATGTAGTTGACAAGAACAAACTGCAAGTTTCATTGTACTGAAAAGATAAGGTTTGTGAGTTATTGTTGAAGTGCATGCGTGCCATAAGAAAAGGTCACTATCTCCAAAAGACTATGCACAATATTTTAGGAAGCCAGTTAATCACATTTTTACAGCTCAATTTTAACATAACTACATAAAGCAAGTTGTGTTTACTATTCAAAATGCTTTTTGGTGGCATTAAAACAATAAATGTCCTTATTTTATCTTTATACATTGGATATAGAGAAATGTGAGGATAGTGTGCTATGCCAGAGGGGTTATTGCAGATTCAGGGGTCTATTTACTAAGCTGTGTTAGGAGATAAAGTGAACATTGATAAGGTACCAGCCAATCAGATCCTAACTGCCATGACACAGGCTGTGTTTGAAAAATGGCAGTTAGGAGCTGATTGGCTGGTACCTTATCTCTATTCACTTTATTTCCTAACACAGCTTAGTAAATAAACCCCTCAGACACTACGACACCTAATCGAATTGTACTTAGTCATAAGAACATCTAAAGAAATGTTAATGTATGTTAGAGTAATAGCAGTTAGCTCTTTATGTAGCATTGGGGAAGAAGTAATGTGCATGATGCTATGCAATCCAGACTTGTTTAGAGACTTATTTTCCAGAAACATAATAGTAGACTTAATATTTTACAGTATGATTCCTCTATTTAAGTTCCTTAATGTTAGCTCTGAAAGTTTCTTACATGCTTGTTTACAAATAACAAGTTCTGAAAATGCATTATAAAGCAACAGAGGCCTACTTAGTGATTATATGAAAGATTGTATGAGCTTTTAGAGAAATGTGTAACCTGAGGGATTGTATAGAACTTATTGTCACAAAACATTATTTTTGTCTTTCTTGAGGCAATGGATCTAATAAGAGATTAAGAACTAGCCAGTACCTACAGGATATCTTTATTTAATATTTTATACAGTAGGGAAACTAGTTAGGAAAGTGTTCATTTGTATGTGACAATTTCATTAGCAATCCTTAATTTACCATTATTAGAAAGCATTTTATTTTTGCACCTATCTGCATCATTACTTAGGACAATAGTTCCCAAACTGTGTGCCGTGGCACCCTGGGGTGCCTCAGGACTCTTGCAGGGGTCCAGGCCCAGGTTGGTGGTCCAGCAACAAATAAAATTATTTATGGTAAATTTAATGTAAATATGTGGACAAACAGAAGTGCATACCTGTCAATCACCAAATAACTGAACATAAGGATGACAGGTACTCACAATTTACTTAATCATTTTGTACTGAATTTCTCAATAACAAACATTTGGCTTGGGGGGGGCCGTGAAAACAATGCTGGTGATCTAGGAAGCCGTGATTCAAAAAAGTTTGGGAACCACTGACTTAGAAGATTGCTTTAGCGCTACTGTATATGAACATATACTGTATGCCTTTATCTTCTCCCACTAAGAAATAACCAGTACAGTATCTCATTAGCACATGTCTCTATGCAGATATGCAAAGTCAACTACAGAAATAATCCATTCAGTATACAAGCAAAGTTTCTCTTTGACCTTTCTATTGAAATTCACTTGATATACTGTACAATGTCACTCGTCAATTAATGTATTCATGCTTTTCTGTTTACAATTCATCTGTGAAATGCTACATTGTCATATAATGAAAATAAGAGATCATTCACTGTAAAACTACTATTTTGCATAGGAGCAAACCCCAATTTACAGACAAGGAGATTGAAGCAGATTCTTTGTAGAATGTATATTGAAGGAAATCCCATGTCCAAAACATAGGCCCTCATTCAGAGCCATACGCTCTGAGCAGAGCGCACGCTCTGAATGAGGGCCGTCCTCCATAACTATGGAGCGTCCTCCTGGACGCTCGTATAGCTGTGCGTCACCACCCACAGCCTATACGAGCTTGCAGTTTGATGGCCGCGATGGTCTTGACCATCGCGACCATCGAAACTGCGAGCCGGAGCCTGCTGTTGAGGTTTTCAACCGCAAGGCCCGGAGTGATTTTGGCTCTATAAGAGCCAAAATCATTCCCACTGACATCACTAGTCATGTCAGTGGGCCGGCTTCTGACGGTAGGCGTTCCCTTAGGAACGCCCCCATCAGGGAGGCACGCCCACCAAAGGGGGCGTGCTGTCAATCAACATCGACAGCACGCCCCCTTTGATCAGACACAACGAGCGAAGGAAAGTCCTTCGCTCGTCGCGTCTGGCGCATGCACACGACGGAGCTCCCTCCATAGTGCGCATGCTCAGTGCAGAACATCGACCCACTTGCGAGCGGACAGCCGCTCGCGAGTGAGTCTGAATCAGGCCCATAGTTCAGTAACATGTAGATATTATTGATATAGCCTATTGTGGTGGTGGTCACAATAGGTGTCAGACGAATGTGAAAGTGAATGACTAGTATACTGGGTTTATTTATATTAACAGGGTAATAGGTAACCAGAGATGTTATTAGCCATTTTGGTGCCCTGGGCCAGAAAGAGCATTGATGTTCCCACCCCAATATTAGCTGTATTGTTGAATGAGACAGGCAGGATAGTGAAAGGGGGAAGAGACAGTTACAGTAGAAGCTATGTAGTGGAATGAGACAGGCAGGTTAGTGAGAGGGGATCGGTATGATTTACCACTGGCCGCACAGCTGGCGGTTCAAATCCCGACAGCAGAAGCCCAGCAGAGGTGAAGATCCCGAAAGCAGGCAAGGTGAATACAAACTAACCTACCCCTCTAACCCTAACCCTTCCTTAGGGGTGCCTAACCCTAACCTCCCCCCCAAGTGCCTAACCCTAACCCCCCTCTAAGTGCCTAACCCTAACCCCCCCTTCCCCACTGCCTAAACCTAAACCTAAGTCTCCCAGGGGGGTTCCTAACCCCAACTCCCCCGGGGGTGCCTAACCCTAACCCCTCCTTCCACTAATCTAACCCTAACCTCCCAGGGGGGTGCCTAACCCTAAGTCCCCCCCAGGAGCCCCTAACCTAACTCTCCCCCCCCCAAGTGGCAGCCCACGCCCAGTGCCCGGCTTACTTTCGATCAGTAAGCCGGGTGTCGGGCTCCCGGCACAAGTCTAATGACAGGCATCGGGATTTTGACGCCTGTCATTAGACACTTGCCGGGATTAGACAGTCAGGATGCCGATGGTCGGGATTTAGACCGTCGGCATCCCGTCTGCATACCAATGAGAGAGGCAGAGACAGGTAGAGTAGGAGCTGTGTAGAATGGAATGAGACAGTTCGGTTAGTGACAGAGGTAGAGACAGGTACAGGGAGCTGTGTGGAGTGGAATAAGACAGGCAGGATAGAGTGATAGGGGCAGAGACAGGTAGGAGCTGTGTAGTGGAATGAAACAGGCAGGATAGTAAGAGGATGCAGAGACAGGTACAGTACAGTAGGGGCTGTGTGGAAAGGAATTAGACAGGCAGGACAGTGAGAGGGGGTAGAGACAGGTACAGTAGGAATCAAGTGGAATGGAATTAGACAGGCAGGTTAGTCAGAGAGGCAAATACAGCTAGAGTAGGAGCTGTGTGGAATGGAATGAGACAGGATAGTGAGAGAGGGCAGAGATGGGTACAGTAGAGCTGGGTGGAATGGAATGAGACAGGCAGGGGGCAGAGACAGGTAGGATATAGTGAGAGGGGGCAGAGACAGAAAAGAGCTGTGAAGAGAGGGGTGAGAGAGACAAAAGAAAGGTGCTGAGGATGGAGCTGTGCTGTTATGTGACAGGCAGGATACTTACAGAAGGTATGAGTAAAGAATATGGAGTCCAACTACACTGTTCCAGGGTTCAGAAGAGCATGAGCTGACTTATTTCCTCCAATCATGGCTTCATCCAATCACCCTGTGCTGAGCTCCTCCAATCAGGGCTCAGCAAATTCTTTTCTGATCCCTGTCACTAGAGAGAAGACAGTGCAGTAAGAAGGAATCTCTACCGCTGCACTGTGAGAATGGGTTGCTGTTAGACAGGCACTACCATTAACCATAGACATGCCAGCCTGATGTCTCTCCCTACACACAGTTAGCGAGCTGGGAGACTGAGCTCCAGAGTAAGCTCGGTAGTGCCAAGAAGGAGCCAGATGCACTGCTAGTAACAGCATTGCAGTGGGCGCCCAGCAAATTGAGATTGTGGCTGTGGCTGATTTTGCCCCCAGAGCAACCTGCTATCTATTTGATGCCATGGCTGCACCACCCTAGTTACGGCCCTGCAGGTAACAGTGGTAATAAAGTGGCATCAGTGGTAAGCAGAATAGCATACCACTGTACAGCAGTATTGCTGGGCTTAACAGCAGTATTTAGGCATCTCACCTCAGGAGTTAAGAAGCTAAGTACTGTGCATCTGCACAGTACTGTGATACTCTACACAGTAAAAATGGTGCCAGCTGCATATGAGCAGCGGTGACATCATCAGGTTGGAGGTCACACCTCCCTTGGTCCTAATATCTAGCCTGTAGAGTAGATAGAGGAGACAATGTACTGCTCTCTAACAGACATAAGGTAGCATGACATTTATAGTACAGATGTGAAATTCGGTTTGATTAGAAACATCCAAGTTTAACATATGTGCATCAAACCTTAGATTTACTTGAAATTTCCCATAGTCTTTCGGTCTGAAAGCAAGGTAAATATCATTTTCATGTGGAGTCTTGTAGAGTTTTTGAATCATAAGAAACATATAGGAGCATAGATGAAGCACAAACTAATGAGAAAAAGTAATACATTGTTGCATATTCATCAGAAATGTGAAATATTTGAGACAGAGCATTACTGTATTGAAAAAAAGGTTTGTTATATAATATTGTTGCAATATAATTGTAATCAGTAAATCAGCTCTGTCCATTTATAATCTAATGTCACTCAGTGAGTAGTCTTTATTTTTTTAGAGACTTGAACAATTTTAGTTATGGTCACTGCATTTGAATTAATTCTAATACAAAAAAGATGGCAAATGCTCCCGCAGTCAAGCTCCAAAATGATTGTATTTTCAGAGCTTTAGGAATTCTGTCCCCATACTAGTGTATGGGGACAGCGGTCCATTCCTGTAGAGAAAGGTAAGCAAGAGATACCTGTGATATCCCCTCATTAACTTTTTGATGAATGGCCCAAAAATGTTATTTCTACAAAAGCTTTTGTAGAAATTAAGTGCTGATGAATAAAACCCAAAGACTGTACATTGTAGATCTTACATTTAAACTTTTAGCAGAGAATAAAATTAAGGTAATTGGCCATTTTTACATTTGTCACTTTGTGTGTCTGAACATTTTTCCACCAGCTGTATGTCCAAGATTAGTCTGGCTCACTGGGCTGTACACGGGACCCTCTGCCAGTCATGTATGCTGGGACAATGTTTAGAGACATGTCAGCAATGTTGCTTGTATGTGTAGGTGTATAGAGATGTGTTCCCCTAAACATTTACCTAGGATACATAGTCTGGCAGCAGATTCTAATACCCTCCACTATTCTTTATAATTTAATTTTTGTAAATTTGGGCAGATCACATTTCCCATTAAAAGTATGGGAAATGCAATCTGCTTACTAAAAAAATGTGAACTTTTGAGAATTCTACTACAAAAGCCTTTCACGCATGTAGGTGATACTAAAATAAATCAAAAAGGGTATGAAAAAAAATCGTTTTCACATTATTATAGTAAAAATAGAGATAAATGCACTTTGGAATGGAGCAATACCTATCTAAGTTGCTAAGTGCACATTAGGCACATCAAGAAATCTGTCCAAAAATAATCATTGCATAGTGGTATAAAAACAGAAAGGTTGTAAATAGTGGCGTATGGCAAAAAAATTGATTAGAAATTTATATTTATGCTGGAATACATCTACATTTAGTTCTGTGCAGTACTACTATTGTTTTTATGTTGTATATGTGCATATTACACCAAAGACACATTTAACTGAACTGCAAATAAAAATATACAGGAATTATATGTTTATTTTCATTGTAGTAATAACAATAATGCAATCAGTCACATGCCTTATATAAATGTATCAACGGTACTAATCTTTTTAGAAATAATATCAGCAAAATAATGTCAGATGCTCAAAATGGCATTTGGAGGTGAACTTTTTAATGTAGCATTTACATGTTTTCACAATTCACCTCTCACCAGATCTAGGCACACTTCTAGTCCAAGGAGGTGACTTCTGAGAGAAGAGTAGGCATGTACCGATGTGACCAGCTAAATTTTTGCCGATCGCGCTACAAACGTGCGCACGCATCATGTCATGCAATTAATCGCAGCAGCATACACTACGGTACGCTATGGAGCGCACTGCAAATGAACATGCATTGCTATGGAGGAGCGGGTATGAACGCAGTGCACGTATCCGATCATAGGTGCACGCCTCGCACCATGCATGGCGCGATTTGCTGAGTATGCAGCAACAATGTAGCAGGACACATCTGTAGCTTAAAGTGCAATTTACCAAACGTCTAAGCACAGAGTTGAAAAACGAAGGTATTGTCAACTGTTCAAAAACTGCATTTCATGAATGTCATCCACCAGATTTTGAAGGTTGATGGGTAACTACTTCACTGAAACACATGACTAAAATTACCCTTTAAATAGCAGGAAAAGAAGACAATGGAGCAGGGCAGTAGTGTGAAGATTATTATGACTCACCAGTTAAATAATTTGCTGCAAACCTACAGCATTTATCCAGGCACCGACATTGAAGAGGATCATTTTAAATGATGTTCTCTGTTCAGCCACTTAGATACTGCCCTTCAGATTTACACGCAGCATGGTAACATACAATGACAGGTTTACATAAAACATGTCAGGAGATCAGTCTCTGTAACTTCAAAAGAAAGAAGTAGATCTTTTTGTAAATAAGTGATGTACTAGGTTTTTAGTCTGCAGTTTTCATAAAATCAGCAAGACTTAAAAATATAAGAGACACTTATTGTACAATAGTTCAATCATCTGTTAACTCAAAACAGATTTGTACCTTGACTAAGTAGGTATCTATACAGAAAGATGTCACAAATAATTGAGGATAAATTCAAAAGGATATTTTAGATTATGAGCGCGTCTACACCATAATACTTAACAGTAGACACAGCTTGCATTGTCAGTACCTTTAGAGAGACTAATTATAATGTTAAGGGGACTTTCAATATAAAGGTTAAAGAGCAAGTATAATATGAGTTGGGGTCATCATCATTATTAAATTGTATATTACATGATTTAAGTAACTCTCTACAAAAACAATGGAATGAAAAAAAACACATTTTCCAGTATATTTTCTTTATTTGAAGCTGCACAAAAACATGATTGTAAAACTGTCTGGAACATTGCATAGTGTTGCCTATTCATGGTCAAAATGTCTGTATTTATACTGTACAAGAACACAATAAACAAAATCTCTCTTCAACCCATCCACTTATAAATTGTGCTAGGAAACACAAAAGGCATGCATAGTCATAATAGATCAGCAATGAATTCTGAACATTATGGCATAAAAGTACAAATATTTATTTATTTTCAGGATAAGAAAATGGAACCCTCTAAGAATGAGCCAGGAGATTGAGGACTTGTTTATCCAGAAAGAGATGGAAAAAATCACCTTCAGCTATGAGTAGACATGAGCCAAAGACTTTAACTGGTTAATGGTGGAGTCATGACTTAGTCAAATAGAATGATTTTTGACAAATCAATAAATAAATCAGTATTTAATGGTATTTAACGGTTGTAAAAAGAGTTAATTAAAAATGTTTTAAACATATTAAAATATTTTCTGTTTATACTGGGTCATAAAAATCTATCCATTGACCTATGTGTCATTTGGCATGGAATTGTTACAGGCATGTCTTTTCATGATCCCCTGTGAATTATTTGGTAAATTCAGTGGATGTCAAAGTATGTTGTATACTGTATTTATCCTGAGAATTATACTAAATATGGAATATGTTACTGTTGTATGATGTCACTATATTATTGTTTCTTTACTTTACCTCTTGTTTAAACCAGTGGTTCTCAATTTGCGGATTTCTCTCTGTGGAAATAGGATGTGATAATTACTGACCCAGCAAAAATTATTAAATCACCTGTGCATAATTAAAGACATTCACAAAACATAACCTTTTGGTGGCACTTGAGGTACTGGAGAACCCTTGGTATAAATAGTTTACAGTATATGGCTACTGATTTTTAAAACATTTCCATTGGAGAGTTTACTACAGCTGTGTCCTGCTACATCTTTGCCGATCACGCTACAAACATGCGCACGCATCGCACCATGCGTTTAACTGCAGCAGCATACACTATGCAGTGGCATGTGAAGTGATTTGCTGTGTACGCAGCAAAGATGTAGCAGGACACATCTGTATGTAAATGTATTGTACAGTCAAAGATAATTCCACCTAAATCTAAAAATGTAGGTGAGATAGGATATACAGTAGTTAGGATATATAAGAAGAATATGCCAGAACCCTAAGCTCTACTGAACATATGATCCTGTGGAACTCACGGTTCCTACAGCTCTCCTGTTCAGGGTGGGCTTTGTCTGCCCAGATACACTTGTTTGGAGGCATATCATTTTCAAGTACTAGAGGTCTGGTGTAAAGATACTCACTGATGATACTCCTTGACTATTCATTTGCTAGTACTTCATGTTTTAGAACCAATGTTTGATAAAGGATCAGAAAATATGACTGGCCTATAGCATGTACAGTATATGGACAAGGCTTTCTGGAAGTGGGTGTAGTTTTACCCACCCAGGGAAAATTTACAAAAAAATGCCATTTCAAACAGTTATTATTAAATATAACAGAATACAAAGCAACACTATCATCAGGTTACCACACTAATAGGTAGAACACTCATTTTCTGAATCTTTATATTCCTAGGTGCTAGTTTGTAAAAGTGAGTTTGTTTCATGAAACTTGCATACCTGAGAAATGCAAGATCCAATTAGAAATGGGAATTTGTAGCAGGTGAAGCAATGGTGCGTAAAATGCTACTTGGGGAGAAGTGTATGAAAAAGGGGGGAAACAAACCTGGACTCACAAAAACCATCCTGGACTCACAAAAAAATTAAAACTGAGATAGCAGGGCCATATAGAAGGCTGTTAGTGGCCATAAGGAAAGGACTGGTGGTTTTAAAAGGTGTCAAATGCATGATTTTTGCACTTTTTTATTAATGGTGGAAAAATTATAACGAGCAAGGGTTTTTCATCAAATTAAAGTTTTTCCAGCATTTTGGGGTACAGAAAAATGTCTGTATAGTAATTTTTCAGTGTTTTTGTACAAGTTTGTAAATAGTTGAAATAAACACATCTACTGTAACTCTCATCTGAAAGTTCAAAACCCATCTCTCATCAATAGAACACCTCAACATACCTGTCCCACATTATTTACACCTACACATACCTGTCTCTTATCATTTACACCTCCACATACCTGTCCCACATCATTTACACCTCCACATACCTGTCCCACTTCATTACACCTACACATACCTGTCCCATATCATTTACACCTCCACATACCTGTCCCACATCACTTACACCTCACATACCTGTCCCATATCATTTACACCTCCACATACCTGTCCCACATCACTTACACCTCACATACCTGTCCAGCATCATTTGCACCTTCTCATACCTGTCCAGCATCATTTACACCTCACATACCTGTCTCTCATCATTTACACCTCCACATACCTGTCTCTCATCATTTACACCTCTACATACCGGTCCCACATCATTTACACCTCCACATACCTGTCCCACATCATTTACACCTCCACATACCTGTCTCTCATCATTTACACCTCTACATACCTGTCCCACATCATTTACACCTCCACATACCTGTCCCACATCATTACACCTACACATACCTGTCTCTCATCATTTACACCTCTACATACCTGTCCCACATCATTTACACCTCCACATACCTGTCCCACATCATTACACCTACACATACCTGTCTCTCATCATTTACACCTCTACTTACCTGTCCCACATCATTTACACCTCTACATACCTGTCCTACGTAATTTACACCTCTACATACCTGTCCCACATCATTTACACCTCTACATACCTGTCCTACATAATTTACACCTCCACATTCCTGTCTCACATCATTTAAACCATTATTGAGCTTATTAAACCCCTCCAAGTGTGTGATTTTTCATTGGGAAGGGTGTACTTATGGTTGCCACCTCATGCCATTAATAAGGGACACATGCGTATTACACAAATTATTTGGTTGGCTAACTTCACATCTCCATTTAACCTGGTTTTAGTCAGCCAGAGAACCTGTGCAATTCATATGTGTCCCTTATTTAAAGGATGATCTGGCAACTCTAGATGTACGGGAAAGATTTTTGGACTGCACAACCTGACTATATATATAATGGGAGGTGCTACCTGATGAGACTAATTGCAGGCACAGAAACAGACAAATCTCAGGTGCACAACTCCAAATTATTAATGATATATATAAATGCAATAAAATTTTGCAATCAATAGAGGTTTTTAGCATAATCATGGCCATGATTATGCTATAAACCTCTATTGATTGCAACTCTAGATGTACCACAGGGTCTGCACTATGTGCCGATATTTGTAATTTAAAAATATTTTTACCTAGAAAAATAAAGATTTTCCACACCTTTTCTCCTGCTTAGGGAGGTTTGCACAAAAAAATGTTAATCTTCCAATGTAAACTCAATTAGATTTTGGAAATGGATTGCAAATGTAAATGTGAGTTTGCTGTGGGAATGGCAGGAGCCAAAGCGCATCTAATTGGATTGACCCCCTGTGCTAGTTTAGTTCCTGACTTATGCTATGATTGTTCCACAAGTCCAAAATGCTCAGAGAACTTCAATATTTACATGCAGTGGTCATAAACTGGGTGTTCAGTATGTCTCTTTTCCAGTATCATCTACTGCAAACACAGGGGGACAGATGTACTAAGCCTTGGAGTGTGATAAAGTGGACAGAGATAAAGTACCAGCCAATCAGCTCCTAACTGCCATATAGATTTTACACACCTTTACTCAAAATCTGCATAGCACTGTACAAACAATGTCCTGTGTGTTTTGCAAAAAAATGTTACTTAGGAATCATAAAAATGTTTTGTCCACACAGTAATAATATATTTTGTCGAAGCTGGTTTAGTGGCAGAGACAGAATCAGTGTAAAATTAGCTTGGAGCAACGCCATCTTGTGAATGGAAACCAGACTCTATCTTAAAAATAAGAATTTGTACGATGCCATTTTGCAAATGGCCGTCCAGCGCCATTTTAAGTTACAACTCACGAGCTAAGTACAGATGGCAATGTTTTTGGTAATCCTTTTAGAAGCCATGACAGGCCCATTCTGGGGACAACTTTAGATAGAAAAATACCAAAACAACTAGAAAAACAGCCTCCTGAGAAAAGTAATTAGAAAAGACAATACACCGGGAACTGTGGGTGTTTTTGCATGTAAAGGGAGAGACCCCACATGTGGACAGGTGTAGCTGTGGCAATTGTAATATGGCCCAGACACTTGAATTTGACTGAATGAACAATGGTAAGAAATCTGCTTGAAAAGAACTTACACAGGTATCCTAATTAGGCAGAGGAAAGCTTTTAAACTCACTGTCAGACAGAATGGCACCAGCAATCGGCAGGGGGTCTCCACCCTGTTTGAGAGTGAAGCTCACTGCCCATAACACATTGCATTGCAGTTTAAAAATGTCAGTAAGGAATGATATATATGTATATATATATATATATATATATATATATATGTTAAATCCATCATAAATAGAATCACATGCATAAACACCGCACATTATGCACAGTTGCGCTGTTAACATGTCACACATTAGCGGATGCATAATACCCTGAATGCGAACTCTGTTTATTAGCTTTGTGCGTACGCATCTGCCCCAAGTTAACTAGTGTCTTTTCCAAACTCCTAATACTTACACACTGCACATTCATGTAAAAGGTTCCATAGCTTCAAAGTATATGATTCAAGTTTTATCTATTTATTACTAATGCTGTGAAATAAAAGATTATTTGGTATCTAAGGTTTAGTACATTATAAGCAAACAGTGTTTGGTGTTGTACTGATCGACTCTTTCTCAACAGCTTTCCGATATCATCGGTGAGAAGATCGCAACCTGCATTCTCAACTTATGAACAGTAGAGAGTTAAAACACTAAAATGTACTTTGTAAAATTAACAGCTTAGATTTGCATGCAGGGGGAATAGAGACAATAGGCTGTCAGAGGCTAACCTGTGTCCATTTGAATCAACCTGTTAAATATCCTGTAACAGATGCACCCGCACTGGGAACCAATGAAACCATGCCAAACTTTTCTATTGTATAGTCTATTTCTGTAAGGGTATATATATATATGTGTGTTCTGACCCCAATCTGGAGTCTTCATGCTGATGCTGTTGATGGAGGTTTCTTGTTGATGCCGGAATCTGGTCCCAGAGCGCGTGCGTATGTATAACTGTACCTTGGGTCTGTATAATTTCTTTCCGCTAAATTGTATTTAGATCACAGCATGTAACTATCTGTACTTTGCTTGAATAAAATACCTTGTGCATTGGAAACACATTTTCTCAAAGTCTGAGGGTATTTATTTACTGTATGACTGTGTACGCAAATAGCAGGAGCGTATAGAGGTTTAAAGTCAGTATCGTTAGATGGGGGCTCGCAGACTGTGGTCACTTACCTATTCACACGATAAACATACGGTTATCAATTTCTCACCAAAGGGAGAACTGTGGCCACACGCAGTTTACTGCAACCACTTGATGCTGAAAAATCGCTACCCATTTTCGTATGAGTCAAGGTACGCTGACTAGAATCCAGGGACAAGAAAGGAAAAAGTTTGTTTTCCTTTGTTGATAGAATTTTACGCTAAAAAGGGTGCCGCAGTATTGCATATGCGGCTGAGTTGCATTTTTGCGTGCGCAGCAAGAGATGCACTTTTGCATACGCAGCTAAGGGTAAGTCATACGGTTGTGTAGTAGTCGCATTATTGTGTATGCGACTATTTGAACAATAGCATATACGTATTTCCAGATGTGCTGCCACATGTTTAAACAAAGCCGTTGAGTTTACTTTATCAACTGTTGCCAATAACTGGGTTAACGTGTATTTATCTGCGTAGGAAAAAAAGTGTGGAACTGTGAGTATTTGTTTAGGGTGTAACATGGGACCTAAATATTAAGGGTATCATAGGACCTTAAGTGCTAGGCGCAGGAGTTAGCCTAGTAACTCGGTAGCAGCTTACCATATACTTTACACAAGGCAGGTGTATGGGTTGTTATTTTTGTTAGGATTCAGCTCCCAGTGTGATTATAGTATTCAGTAATCAGTGTGTGTGATCTGTTAGGCTTATTTGAGCACTATAATTGAACCGCATAGTTTTGGGATAAACTATGATTGTGAACTGGTGAGAGAGTGGACGAAATCAAGTGCCCCCCTGCAGTTGGAAAGTACTCAAAAAGGGATTGCTGCGTGGAAGCGGCCTTTCTTCCATAGGTGAGTGGAGGCATCTAGAGGTCTTCCATAGGGTTTGTGGATACACCCTTTTTCCAAGGCATCCACAGGTAAGTGAAATTATCTTGACTGTCTTTCACCAGTTTAAATCTTTATTGAAAAACGTAGGCGTTGTCCCAAGATGGGAGGCACGCAAACAATAGAGATGTTAGACAATGATGTGCTGCTAATGAAAGCGCCGCTTGGATCAGCCCATCGTATTATGCATACTAAGTACTTATGCATTAAGGTATTGTGCGTATGGTTTAAGATAACGATGAAGATGTTAGGCCATTTCCCAGAATTGGTAGTTTTGATAAAGATGTATTGAATAATGTCCGAGATCACATCATCCTGATGCGTTCTCGAGTGAAAAAGGTAAAATATTACGAATGTTTAAAATTGTGGCAGCATGAAGCGGATGCATGGTTTAAAAATGTGCAAGCGACGCAAACTAGCGTTGCGAACGCATTACCAGAAAGTACACCTGCAGCGCTAAATTGCAATGCGTGCGAACCGCAAAATAGCGCGCATGTGCAGCAAGGTAGCTTTGTGGAAGATATTGCCAGTGGTTCACGCCACCTTATGTGGATGGGGGTGCAGGTACAGTGATTGGAAAAAACTCATAAAAATGTAACAAGTAATTTGTACCCTCTCTTAAGTAACCATATAAGAACATCTCTAGAGCTACCCAGAGCGAGAAACTAATGGCTGTCAGTAATCAAGCTCTAGAAGGAATGACGGTAACATCACAGCCAGCAGAAACACCTGCATCTGAACAGTTACACATCCTCACTAATCTTACACCACCACAAACACAGCCCTACCCCACTTATCACACACAACCACAGTTCCCATACTATCCTCTCCATCAATATCCTTACCCATACCCACCACCTTTCCCTCCTGCTCAACCCCCACAACAATCCTTTCATCCACCCTGCTCACAAAAATGTTTTGACTGCAACCAAGTGGGACACCTAAGTAAGTACTGCAAAGTGAAGAATGTAGGACTGCCAAACCAGACAGTACCTGTATACCCTCATAAAGGATCTACACAGAATACAGAAAACCTCCAACAGGCACCAGCTCCAATTCTGGTCGTTAATGCTTTATTGGAGAGTGGGAGCCAACGCTAGGAGTAGGGTCATACCTGTGGTCTACAGATAGACAGGTTGACGGGAAGTACTAGGGTAAAAATGGTAATGGTAATTGATGTAACTGATACCCAATCTCAGTTCTGCTTTCTTCCCTGTGTCCTAACACCCTGACTGTCAGTATCTTTTTGCTTTCACATAGGGGGAGGTGTACACTACACATGGACATGGGTGTCCCATGGGTTCATAGACAACCCCAGTATTTTCTCCCAGGCCTTATACGACTGTTTACAATCTTTCCAACCTGCCAATGGATCTGTGCTCTGATACAATATGTGGACAATTTATTGTTATGCCCGGTTTCATTTATACCATGTTTAAATGATACTAAACTGTTGTGCTTCATCTCTCACACACAGGACACAAGGTTGCTAAGGACGACTTGCAGCCTAAGGTCAGGACTTGGAAAACTGTCCAAACCCAGGGGCTGAGACACTACCTAGAGCAGTAGCTATTAATAACAGGGTTTAATTGTACAGAAGGTTGTATGATACGGTATCCCTAGAGTATAGAGATACTCATTTCACAGGTGTGGTCATCCAGAAGCATGTATAAATTGATGAGTAATAGTAGCACCAGGATCACCCCCAGGCCCCCTCTAAATCTGTCCCCCTTTGAAATACTGTTTGGTAGACAGCCTCATTTGATTATAAGTCCACAGGAAGGTTCCAAAGGTAACAACGAGGTAACTGTAAAGTATCTTATATCAATGAGTAAGCAGTTAAAACAGCACAGCAGAAACTGAAATTGTGGTCACCTGATATGCCAGAAGCAAATTGTCAGGATGTCAAACCTGGAGAATTTGTTATGATCCAAAATGTCTTACGCTCAGGTTGTCCAGTAAATCGGTGGGAAGGTCCGTATCAGGTGTTGCTGAAGGTGGCCAAGAGAGATACCTGGGTCCATTCCACTCACTGTAGAAAGGTCAACCAACTGGTGGAGATACAAGGCGGAGTCGAGGCAGATAACGTGAACCTGTCGATTGTGAGCCTGTTCTGGGAGGGTTAAAAGGTGCGGTGAGATTCCTGAGCTAAAGAATATGTGTAGATCAGTGCTTCCAGCAATGGAGTGGTCTGCTGTGGTCATCCTAGTTCTTTCTTCCAGAGTTTCTGTCATGATGATCTGTTTGGGGATATCCAGTTTCTGTGATTGAGGACAGAGGATGGAGAGGAGAGCTGATAGTGATATCAATGAAGTGGAGTCGAGAGGAGGAGTACTATGCCAAATCAGGGGAGTGTCTGACCAATCTTAGTAACATAATTGTTATGTTATTTGGGAAGAATACTTCCAGAAATTATGACCCTTACACATGTTGAAATGCTTGGTATTCATAACAACACACTGTCACCATATCTTCACACGCAGTATGAACACAGAGACCAAAGAAATATGATACCTGGTGATGTGCATAAAGCCACTCAGTTAATTAGTGAGACAACTGGCTTTCAAGTTTTAGTAGCATTGGATCCCACCAGGATTGCTCGGGGAACAATAAATTTTAGATATTTTCAGGACCTTGCTAAATTGATAGATAATATCACCAAGATGTATGATGACACATTCAGGTATACAGGTAGGGAATTGCAAACATACAAGAAAGAACTGGTGCAACACAGGCTAGTGTTAAATTATTTAACAGCTGTCACTGGGTACTGCGTAACTTTGGCCACCCAATGTGGAGTGAAGTGTTGCACCTATGTCACCAATGATACCAGCGACCCCAAGGAGGTGATAGACAGGAAGATGGATGAAATTCTGCAGCTAAAATGGGAATTTCAGAAGAACCATAATGCTTCAGTGGCTGAAGTAGAGGAGAAGGTAGAGGAATGGGTTTCATGGTTGAACCCAGCAAAGTGGTTCTCAGGTCTAGGGGAGTGGGTCCAGGAAATGATCACAAGCATAGGTAAACTCCTGATCCTTATACTGGTTGTCATCATAGTAATTGGCATATGTGTCAAGTGTAGTCCTAATGTGTTGAAGTGTAGAAAATATTAAAATATGGTAAATCGGAAGAGCAAAATTATGATGGTGGTTAGTAGTGCACATATGAATACTAAGGTAAATGTAGAACTACATTACAACCCTGAACTAGGTAATACCATCATATAATGTATTATATTTAGACGTGCACAAAATGTATTAATCAAATTTTATTTTTAAAAACACCTCAAATAAATGTAAGTCCCTATTCCCCCTCAAGACTGCCTTTATTGGATTGATGCATCCCCACATCATTCCCATGATCTCCCAAGATCCACGGCGTGCATATAATGGTAGTTTTATGTCCCCTCCCAGAGACACATTATAGATGGATTGAAACCACCTTGTACCATCCCATAAAAATAAAGTTAAATTAATACCCCATATGCAAGCCTAAAATTAGTTTTAAAATTAGAGTATGATAGCATGTTGTTTGCTATCAAAGGGTGGACTGTCGAAGCTGGTTTAGTGGCTGAGACAGAATCAGTGTAAAATTAGCTTGGAGTGATGCCATCTTGCGAATGGAAACCAGACTCCATCTTAAAAATAAGAATTTGTACAACGCCATTTTGCAAATGGCCGTCCAGTGCCATTTTAAGTTACAACTCACGAGCTAAGTAGTAATCCTTTAGAAGCCATGACAGGCCTGTCAAAGCTGAATAATTGGCTGAGACAAGTTCAGTTTAAAATTTAATCGCGACGACGCCATTTTGCGACTGGTCTCAAGACACCATCTTGTGAATGGCAGCAAGACTCCATTTTAGAAAAGAAAGCTTACACAAGCACCATTTTGTCAAAAATACATAGTACACAATCCACAGTGCAAAATTGCTAAAAGTAGCAATTTTGCTACTCACAACGCAAAGTTGCTAAAAAGTAGCACGAACAGCTTTTTCACAATCTTCCTCAAACACCTTCCGACGGTGTTTAGCAGACATAAAATAACTTAGCAACACATTAAAATCACCACAAACATATTTGAGCAGTAGCAAAGTAGTGGTGTTTTCCCCTGCATTCACAATAACACATACGCGATGTAGCAAAAGTAGCAAATTAGTGGTGTTTTTCCTGCACTTCATGTTAAACATAAGACAACGCAAAATAGCTATTTAGACGCACAGCCAGCTTTTTAGTGATCGTTCCCAAACCCATACTGGCATGCTCACACACATACACAGAAGCCTTTCCAACTTAGTGCTGGTCGCTAAGTGCCCCACAGACCCTCAAACGCACAACACAATTTAATGTCATTTCTCCCCGCATACACATTTAAAAGCAGTGGTCCCGCAGCACGAAAGGAATGATTATTATTTGGTTTAATCGCAATGTCAGCATATGAAGAAATGAATGTTTTCTGTAACTATGGTTTAGTAAATGGCAAATGGACCGTGATTGGTGCCGTACTGATCTACTCTTTTCCCACAGCGTTCCGGTGGCATCGGTGAGGAGATCAGAACATGCGGCTATGAAATATGAATGAGAGAGAGAATAACTCCTTGAAATGTTGTATGCCATAGTTTAGACTAGATTTATTATGCAGCGGGAAAGTGGACACAATCAGGCTGTTAGAGGCTGGTTTGAGTCTTTGCACTGACCTATGAATTGTACCGTAACGGAAGAAGCAAGAAGAGGAACTAATGAGAACCTGCCAACGTATTCTATTGTATTGCTTATCCCAGTACGGGTATATATGTGAGTGCTCTGAAACGAGATGCCAGTCTGCGGTGGTCCTGTTATGCTGTTTCGACGAAGGTTTCATTACTGATGCCGGTATCTGGTCCGAGAGCGCACGCGTATGTATTGACTGTATCTTATGACCTAAATGTTTGTACAATTTAGTTTGCGCTCATTGTTAGATCATAGCGTGGTAACATCTGTACTTTTACCTGAATAATAATCTTTAGCGCGTTGGACCGCTATTCCACTGTCTTAGAGTCTTATTAATGGTATATTTAAAACACACCGCGAATTAGCGACACCTTATGGTTTTAGGAGGTATAGGCAGGTTTTATCTTAGAGGTTCTAGGCAGGTGAATCTAAGAGGTTTATAGGCAGGAATGTACTAAAGGTTCAGTTGCACGATTCAACAGGCCCATTCTGGGGACAACCTTGCATAGAAAAATACCAAAACAACTAGAAAAACAGCCTCCTGAGAAAAGTAATTAGAAAAGACAATACACCAGGAACTGTGGGTGTTTTTGCATGTAAAGGGAGAGACCCATGTGGACAGGTGTAGCTGTGGCAATTGTAATATGGCCCAGACACTTGAATTTGACTGAATGAACAATGGTACGAAATCTGCTTGAAAAGAACTGACACAGGTATCCTAATTAGGCAGAGGAAAGCTTTTAAACTCACTGTCAGACAGGATGGCACCAGCAATCAGCGAGAAGTCTCCACCCTGTTTGAGAGTGAAGCTCACTGCCCATAACACATTGCATTGCAGTTTAAAAATGTTAGCAAGGAATGATATATATATGTATATATATATATATATATATATATATATATTTAATCCATCATAAATAGAATCACATGCATAAACTCTGCACATTACGCACAGTTGCGCTGTTATCATGTCGCACATTAGCGAATGCATAATACCCCACATGCGAACGCTGTTTATTAGCTTCGTGCATACGCATCTGCCCCAAGTTAACTAATCTTTTCTCAAACCCCTAATACTTACATAATGCACATTCACGTAAAAGGTTCATAGCTTCAAAGTATAAGATTCAAGTTTTATCCATTTATTACTAATGCTATGAAATAAAAGATTATTTGGTATCTAAGGTTTAGTACATGATATGCAAACAGTGTTTGGTGTTGTCCTGATCGACTCTTTCTCAACAGCTTTCCGGTATCATCGGTGAGAAGATCACAACCTGCCTTCTCAACTTATGAACAGTAGAGAGTTAAAACACTAAAATGTACTTTGTAAAATTAATAGCTCAGATTTGCATGCAGGGGGAATAGAGGAGACAATAGGCTGTCGGAGGCTGACCTGTGTCCATTTGAATCAACCTGTTAAATATCCTGTAACAGATGCACCCGCACTGGGAACCAATGAAACCATGCCAAACTTTTCTATTGTACAGTCTATTTCTGTAAGGGTATATATATGTGTGTTCTGACCCCAATCTGGTCTTCTGTTGATGGAGGTTGATGCCAGAATCTGGTCCCAGAGCGCGTGCGTATGTATAACTGTACCTTGGGTCTGTATAATTTCTTTGCACTAAATTGTATTTAGATCACAGCATGTAACTATCTGTACTTTGCTTAAATAATATACCTTGTGCATTGGAAACACATTTTCTCAAAGTCTGAGGGTATTTATTTACTGTATGACTGCGTGCGCAAATAGCGTCAATTTTAGAAGGTATAGGCAGGCTTTTAGAAGGTATAGGCAGGAGCGTATAGAGGTTTAAAGTCAGTATCCTTAATTTTTTGCCATTATTTTTGCTTGTTTGGCAAACTTACTAAAGTACTTATTTTCCGATTAAAATGTGTGTCCAATCAATGTGCATTTTTTTAGGCAGTAATTGAATTTGAAAAGGCAAGTTTCCTTGTTTTGAAGTGTTTACATTATGGCTATATAAAGTACAGTTGCTTCCAGTGGCGTCTTAGGAGAGGAGGGGGCCCGTGTGCCCTCCCCATGCGGGGCCCCCTCCTCACTCGCCGGTGGCCGGCTGCCGACTGACATGGCTGGCCAGCCACTGGAGCATTAGTAGACTCCGGGCACTAGAGTGTGCCCGGAGTCCACTGCTCATGTGCAGAACACCGGGAAAATGGCTGTGGCAACCATTTTCTGGTGTTCTGAGCAGCGTTGACACCCACCGCAGGACCATGGACAGATAAGTTTAAAATAATATGGGTGTGCAGGGTGTGCGGTGCAGGGCCCCCCTGGACCCGGGGGCCCATGTTCCCTGCACACACTGCACCCACTACAGATACGCCACTGGTTGCTTCTATGGTATTGAAATGGTTGACCCAGGCTTCATACTGTAAGATCTCTCTCAAATAGATATCTATACATGCCTACATGTTTATTTATTTATATTTACAAAATAAGAACATATTGGATTACAGTACCTTAATATTTTTTTTACCATGTTACATCATAGGCAAAAGCAGAAGTGCAAGAAGGACTTCTTTACAGCTACCCTTAAGGCAGGATGAGGATTAGGCGGGTAATATATTTTGTGGTTTATGGTTTCTTTTGTCTCAAAACACATTCAGCACTTCAAATTTACACACTTCAAGTCTTTATGGGCCATCTTCAGCATGACAACCCACCAGCAAACAACAGCAGCCTTCTAGCCCGACTCGGCACAAGCAACGCAGACAATTGGTCCATATGTTGCATACACTTCCTTGTGCATAGCCATTTGGTGAGAATCTGTAAAGGATATTATCAAACTTTAGCATGTTTTATTTCAGGCAAATTTAATTTTAACAGCATCACACATTGTTAAATTATGGGTGGTTATATGAAGCTTTTTAATTTACTGGCACAATGGAGAATGTATACTGTACATACAATAGCAAAGAATCTTCATCTACTGTACATACTAGATATTAAAGTGTCCTTACCAAATGCTTTTGTCAATCTATATTGTTGGTGTGGCAAATGTAAGAAATTGGTAATTTTAACACAATTTTCAAAGCTTCATACATTAACCTCTTAACATTTCCAACAGAAATCCAAACATCTGCATATTTACCTGCAAAACAGTTGTGTGTTTTTTGGAGGGTATGTAGTTATGAGACCGGCGGATGCATGACCGCCAGCCTCAATACCGACAGTGCAATCCCAGCAAGGGATCTAACATAGGTAGGAAATGAAATATTGATGCCTATGTTAATCCCGATGCCAGAACTCCGACAGGATGCCAGACCGATCGTCCAACGCCGGGGGTAAGTATCTGGGGATGGGGGGTTTAGGTTTAGGGTTCCCCAGGGGGGACTTAGGGTTAGGCACCCCCTCAGGGAGGGTTAGGTTTAGGCTAAGGGAAAGGGTGGTTAGGTTTAGGCACCAAGGGGGGAGGTTAGGGTTAGGCAATAAGGGGAGAGGTTAGGGTTAGGCACCCCTAAAGGTGGGTTAGTGTTAGGGGGGAAGAGGGTTAGGACTAGTAAACTTACCTCTGCTGTCGGGATCTCCTCAATTGGGCTGCCGGCATCAGGATTTGAATCGCCGAGCTAACATCCCTTGGTCAAACATACTGATTCCATTTGGAGGTCCTGTCATAATTGTGGAAATCTTAATTTTGCTCCACATTCCATAATTTGACATTCTTCTATGTGTACTTTTGCATTTCATTTTTTCAGACAAACTCACCTCATGCTTTGCTTCATTTCCACAGAGTGACAAGCCACATTCGCCAACATTAGACATACTTGCTCGACCTGTGGAAACACAAGAAGACTTCATCATCTTATATATGTTTCCAGCAACACTGGTAAGGCCAGAAACACCATGCCCACCCTGCCCACACTTACAAGAGCCTAATAATCCAAATGCTAATGCTGCCTCTGCCTTCCTCACCTCTATAGTTGCTTTCAATGACCATCCTGTGGAACAAACGGACACACAAATGGGACAGTTGTTATAAATGAATCTCTATTTGCATAAATGTAACAGCAGCCTCACAGCCATTAATGTCAGCATGAAGCAGCTAACTGACACTGTTTAAAACATTAATTCTAATATTAATACTAATCTTGAAAATGTTGTCTGATTAAAGGAATCCAACCATCATGTGCTTGAGGCACAAACCAATGCAAATATTATATATCAAGAGAACATTTTAAGAATGAACCAAAATGACATCAAATAGGGATATGAATGTTAATATTACCTAAATAGGTATAGAAATAATTTACCAGTTACCAGAGCCACAAAGTAGTGGCAGCACCAGTTTATATTAGAGATGAATGGATTTGGATCTCTGAGATCAGAACCCACCCAAATTTAGCAGATCCGAGTCGGATCCAAGCAGGCTCAATTTTTCCCGCCTGACTCTGATCTCAAACCAAGGCAAAAATATAGAGTCTGAAATCTCGCAGTTTGCAAGGTTTCGTCTCTATGATCAATGTAGTATATAAGGGACTACACGACGGATGCCATTTGACTCTGGCTGTGCAGACTGAACAGAGAGGGTGGGTAGTGTAGGGCTGGGAGAGGTGCTGGTGCTGTCTGCTGTGTCCTGGACTGGTGCTGATCCATTCTGGGCCGGTGCTGTCACTATGCTGTCTGCTGTGTCCATCTGGGCTGTTGCTGATCCATCTGGGCTGTCTTTGCTGTCTGCTGTGTCCTGGGTTGGTGCTGTTGATCCATCCTGTGCTGGTGCTTTGATGTCTGCTGTGTCCATCTGGGCTGGTGCTGATACATCTGGGCTTGTGCTGTGTCCATCTGGGCCCAAGTTCTGGACTCAAAAAAAAAACCATATATATATATATATATATATATATAGTAAAAAAAAATCAATCAAAGTGTCATTTATATTTTTCTGTGTGTGCACGTGCGTGTTAGGCTTAACCACAGTAACGTACAATATCCAGCCAGCAACGCAAGTTGCAACCTAGTGCTGCCCGACTCCAGTCGTGATAAAAAAAAACAATAAAAGTGTCAATTATATTTTTCTGTGTGTGTGCGTGTGTGTTAGTCTTAACCACAGTACCGCACAAGATCCAGCCAGCAATGCAAGTTGCAACCTAGTGTTGCCTGACTCCAGTCGTGCTAAAAAAAAAGAAAATCAATAAAAGTGTCTTATATTTTTCTGTGTGTGTGTGCGTGCATGTTAGGCTTAACTGCAGTACCGCACAAGATCCAGCCTGCAAAGCATGTTGCAACCTAGTGCTGCCTGACTCCAGTCATGATCAATCACTGCTCTGGGCCCAAGTTCTTGATTATAAAAAAAATAAAATCAATTGTTTTTTTTTTTTTTGATCTTTTACTGTCTGTGTGTATCCAGCCAGCAATGCAAGTTAAGTTGCAACCTTGTGCTGCCCCACTCCAGTAATGATCAATCGCTGCTCTGGGCCCAAGTTCTGGAGCTGAAAATTTTTTTCAAATAATTTCTCTTTTTTTCGTCTAAAATTTTAGTGTGTGCGCATGACTGCATGTGTGTGAATTTTGTAACCGCACCTTGGCTACACTATTGGTGCTTGTGACACTGCTTCAAGACTGCAGAAAATATGGAGGGCTGTCACATGACAGGAAAGCAAGGCCAAGAACCACATATTGTAGCTGTTGCCAGCAGTGCAAGGCTGTCAACGTCCTTGAACTCTATGAAGGCCCATGCCCCAGGGCTTAATCCACGCCATCGATATGGTAAAGCTACTTTTACCAACTTAAGAAAAAAACAGTTGAAAGGAAATTTGCCTTTAGATAAACAAAAAAATTGGCAATATGCCCATTCACTACACGAAGTGGAAAGGAAAGGATAAGGCCTTGACCTTTCTTTTATGAAGACTGCTGATTCTGATAGCCCTTCTGCTTGTAGTAGTAGTGGTGGTGGTACCATTAAAACTGTTAAAATGAGAAAGCCACCTCCGGAAAAAACAACTGTGTGCCCTGAGAAATCGAAATCACAAATCCCCGAGGAGAGTGCAAGTGTGTCCACGGTTGCCATGTGTGAGCCAGACCTAAATTACTAGTGTACTGGAGGATCCTCCAAGTTCCAACATTTGTGTGCCCTCTATAAATGTGGGGAAGGGCAGTCAACATCTTGCAGACGTAGTCATCGAGGATGCTTCTGTGGAATTGCACATGGAGGAGGAGGATATTTTGGTAGTTGAAGATGCTAAGAATGATGAGGATGTTGATGATGAAGATGTTGGTGATGAGGATGTTGATGCCGAGGATGTCCTTTGTGTAAGTAAGGCAACAGCTGGATTGAAAAAGACAAAGCCCATCGTTGTCGTGCCAGGGCAAAAGACAAAAAAATCCACTTCTCATGTGTGGGATTATTTCAGCCCCAATCCGGACAATAGTTGTTAAGCCATATGTACCCATTGCCAAGCAGGAGTGAGTAGAGGGAGGGACCTAAACCACCTAGGATCCTCCTCCTTGTTACATCACTTGGAACGCATTTATCAAATATCAAATTGTATGTTGCCAAGTTCCAAAACTCAAAACGTAACAAGTCCCTCTCTGTGGGGTCCAAGCGCCTTTGATCTACAACACCAACACCTTTATCATCAACATCCACATTCATCATCGGGAGTAGTCCTGCTGCATCCAATGTTGTTATTCAAAGCATGATTGACTCCTCTCCTATCCGTGATTCCTCAGAAGGATCCTTGATGACTACGTCTGTTGCTGTTGTTGTTGCTGTTGTTGCTGTCAGTGGATCTTCATCCCAGAAGGGGACAAGGAGGAAGTCTACTTGTAGTGTAGCCTCCAAAAAACAATTAACAAGTATGACAGCAATCACACAGTTGCACAGCGGAATACTGACACCATAACAACTATGCTGGTATTAGATGTGCATCCAGTATCCGCCATAACTGCAGTGGGTTTTCAACAGTTAATTCAGGTCCTGTGTCCTCGCTACCAGATCCCTTCTAGATTCCACTTCGCTAGAAGAGCAATTCCAAATCTGTACAAGGACATTAAAAAAAACCTTATTAATGTCCTCAGAAATGCCGTTGTACCCACTGTCCACTTTACCACTAATATGTGGACAAGTTGGACAAGGTAAACTACATGACTGTGACAGCCCACTGGGTAGGTGTATTGCCTACAACAGCAACAGCAGCAGCAACATCTCCCAAAAGACAGCTGATACAGAGGTAGGCTACTCTTTGTATAACTAGTTTCACTAAGAGGAATACCGCTGAGAACCTCTTAGAAAAACTCAGGGAAATCATTGCTAAATGGCTTACCCCACTTAGACTCTCCTCGGGATTTGTGATTTTGGACAATGCCACCAATATTGTGAGAGCATTACATCTGGGTGAATTCCAACATGTCCCATGTTTTTCTCACACAATTAATTTGGTGGTGCAACATTTTTTTTTAAAATAACAGGGGCGTGCAGGAGATGCTCTCAATGGCCCGCAAAATATCCGGACATTTTAGACATTTGGCAACCACTTGTCGAAGCTTGCATGACCAGCAGGTACTGTTCAATTTGCCCTGCCATCAGCTGAAGCAAGAGGTAGTAACTCGGTGGAATTCTACCTTCTATATGCTTCAGCGGATGGAGGAACAGCAAAAGGCCATCCAGGGCTAAACAATGGACTATGACACAGGCTATGGAGGGGGAACGCACCTTACTCAAGCGCAGTGGAATATAATTTCTGTGTTGTGCAAGGTTCTCAAACCCTTTGAACTTGCCAAGTTAGTTCTGACACTGCCAGCTTGAGTCAGGTCAATCCCCTTATCAGACTTTTGTAAAAACAGCTGTAGAAACTGAAGGAGGAGGTGAAACAGAGTGATTGCGCAAAGTATTTTGGACTGGTGGATCAAGCCCTTGATTCATTTCACCAGGATCCAAGAGTTGTCAATCTATTGAAATCTGAAAAATATATTTTGGCAACCATTCTGGATCCCAAGTTTAAGTCCTACCTTGTGAGCTTTTTTCCAACAGACTGAAATCTAAAACTGTGCAAAAGGATGTTGGTAAAAATAAATTGTCAGCTGCAGCCACACGTGAAACACCATCATCTCCTCCTTCAGTTTCTGCAGCTGCCAGGAAAAGACTAAATTTTCCTTACAGAATGCCTGCTGGTCATGCAGATCAGTCACCAAAAAATTACATCTGGTTGGGCCTGAGAGAACTGCCTACTAGTGACATGTCTTCTACCATGACTATGTGTGATACGGTCTCCATTCACAGAATGGTGGAGGACTATTTCAGATATAACATCCTAATAGGCATGTCAGACTGTCCCTTTCAGTACTGGCAAATAAAGCTGCAATTTGGCAGCCCATACACAAACTGGCTTTGCATTACTTAAGTTGCCCACCCTCCAGTGTGTACTCGGGAAGAGTTTTCAGTGCAGCTGGCAACCTTGTCAGTGATCGGCATAGGAGGTTACTTCCTTAAAATGTGGAAAAGATGATGTTCATTAAAATGAATTACAAATTCCATGAGGAAGACCTCTACCAACAATTACATAAAAAAATTACAGAGGCACCTATGGTGGATTCCAGCAGGGACGAATTAATATTGTGTGAAGAAGAGGATGTACACACTGATGGGGATGACGAGGATGAGGATGACAACAACTAGTAATGTAAAGCCAGTTTGTGTATGGGATAATTTTCATTTCCATGTCACATTGGCAGCTTGTTTTATGGGGGTCCAAACAAAGCAATAATTTCAGCCACAATTGGCAGTCCTTGTCACTGAAATGATTGGATGGTTAAACTGTGAATGTCCTGTTTCGTATACAACATAAGGGTGGGTGGGAGGGCTCTAAGACTATTCCATCTTGCACCTTTTTCATTTCCATTATGTGCTGGTTGGGGCATTGCTGCATGACATTTTAAATTATTGTTATAGTTGGTTTAGGAACCAATGATTTGTTTTTAAATTAATATATTATCAATTTTACAGCCAGGGGCTGCACCCAATGAATTGTTTTTTACTTTTTTAATTAAATTATTATTAATTATTCAGCCTGGGGCTGCACCAATTAATTGTTTTTTATTATTTATTTAATATCATTTTTACTGCCAGGGGCTGCACCAACTAGTATCAACTATTAAGTCTTCAATCCTCAAGGGTATCCCAACCATCATCTTTGCACAGTCCTCCACTCTATTAATAATTATATCAATCAGTTTTGAGCCAGCAAGCTGGATGCAACCTTTTGGCCCTTTAACTAATAAAAAAATCTATATTGTGAGCTATGAGGTGGTCAAAATTGACTGGAAACGAGTGGAAATAATTATTAATACTATAGGAACACAAAAAAGGCCAATTTTATATGATTTTAACTGTTTTTTTTTATTTTTTAAGAAAAAAATACAGATCCAAAACCAAAACACAAAAACAAAATACGGAGATGAGGTTTTGGCAAAACCAATCCAGATCCAAAACCAGGGGAGATCCAGATCCAAAATCAAAACACGGGGGTCTGTGCACATCTCTAGTTTATATGCCTCACCTGCACCAATGCTACCCAGTCATGAGGCCTGCACCAGAGGTCCAAGCTGCTTTACACCCTACTCTATACATCCTCCTAAAAGAAAACATTAAACATTAGAGTCATGATTATTATGAAAAATGTGTTTGTACTTTATTCACACATATTAATACTTGTATTATTGTTCATGGCTTATTGAAGGCATTTCTGGATGACTGAATGAGCACTATTGAAATTGTTCCACCCCAAACATTCTAAGATGTTGTGGAAACAAAAAATAAATAATAAAACCATGTTTGAATGTATTATCTTTTAAGGTAAACTTGATCAACCTGTTTGCATGCTATTACTTAATTGATTACATAATGAACATTATATTAATATTAATTCATTAATACTGTATGTAGAAAGTTAATTACAAAACTTGAATATTGGTCAAATAGTGTGTGACCAAAATACAGTTACATAGGTATACAACACTTGACCACACAAATTGAAGGTAAGCTGAAATGTCAAAATACATAATATGCAGCACAAAGAGAGGGAACCTAAAAATCAGGGAGTTTACCCATTTTTAAAGATAAACATTCTAGGCTGATGAGTTTGCTGAGAAAAAGTAAAATTGCTGTTACTTGAGAAATGTATGGTGTTTAGTAGTACATATGAATCTGCTTTGAAACACTTTTCCACACCTCCCAACAGAAGACATTTAAGGATGGGCAAATGTTCTGCACCTTGACATCCATCTTAATTTGTTGCAAGACATTACCTGTGGTGAAACACCATGGTTAAGTAGTTAATATAAGGTGAGGTGATACATTATTTAACAGTAAATTCAATAAAGTAAACACATAATTTGGTCCACACTGGAACGGGTCAGATTTGGAGGTGGTTTTTTTTTTATGCTGTGTAAATTTTAAACCATTACAAACCCAATTTTTATTCAAGAATTAAGGCCCTGATTCAGACCCACTCGCGAGCGGCTGTCTGCTCGCAAGTGGGTCGATGTTCTGCACTGAGCATGTGCACGACGGAGGGAGCTCCGTCGTGCGCATGCGCCAGACGCGACGAGCGAAGTAAAGTCCTTCGCTCGTTGTGTCTGATCAAAGGGGGCGTGCTGTCGATGTTGATTGACAGTACGCCCCCTTTGGTGGGCGTGCCGGGGGCGTGCCTCACTGATGGGGGCATTCCCACGGGAACGCCTCCCGTCAGAAGCCGGCCCACTGACATCACTAGTGATGTCAGTGGGAGTGATTTCGGCTCTGATAGAGCCAAAATCACTCTGGAGCTTGCGTTTGAAAACCTCAACCGCAGGCTCCGGCTCGCAGTTTCGATGGTCGCGATGGTCATGACCATCGCGGCCATCAAAATGCACGCTCGTATAGGCTGTGGGTGGTGACCCACAGCTATACGAGCATCCAGGAGGACGCTCCATTTTTATGGAGGGCGGCCCTCATTCAGAGCGTGCGCTCTGCTCAGAGCGTACGGCTCTGAATGAGGGCCTATGTACCAAGTTTGTGTAAGTTACTTACAGGTAAAATAGCTGGCAATCACTTAAACTCTAACCTGCCTCCCACTTTTTGTGCTCACAGAGAGGTTGTTGCAAGAACAGATATGCAATAGACAGCAGATAAGCACAATGTTGGATATTTTATCAAAGGAATACAGCAAACTCCCACCAGATTTATCAATACAACTGAGATTTTAATAGTCCAAATATATGCTCTTCACAGATCTAGTGGTTTTATGTGCATCATTGATATTTGTGCTCAGCATGACAATGGATTTAGTAGCCAGGTGAAACAGCCATATCAATGTGTATTTACCCACCAGACATCCTTCTCTCATTTGCCCAGCCTCAAAATTTACATAGAGGGATAACTGACTGAGGATAAAGGCATCATTACATGAGCCAGGGTAGCCCACCACAACACTCATGATTCATTGCTTTGCATCACAAACCACCTTCACATTGGTAGAATGCCTATGGTGTCTGTTGAGGTAAATATGTGCCCTAGCCCTAGGTGCTTTCAGCCCAATGTGTGTTCAGTCTACAGCACTCAGGACATTTGGCATGCCTGAGATGCTCTAAAAAACTTACCTGACATCATGCCACTGTGACTTCTGGATAGGGAAGTCATATATAGGTGTAGGAAAGGGGCTTGTGATTCCAACCACTTTTCCCATCACTGACTGAATGTTCCCAGTAGCAAAAAAGTGCAGAACAACCAGCAGATTGTGTAGGCCTGATATGGCTTGTGACCTAGTGTCTAGCTCAAGGTGAGTTTTAACTAGGTCATACAGGTACATTAAGTTGTTGCAGTTGAGGCAAAACATCTAGATGACCTTGCCATCAGAAACTGCATTACCACCCACAGAAGAAGCTAGGCTTATGTAGGCTCTGTGGTATCTCTACCTGCTGGTTCCTCTGTTCTGTTTCTGCTCCTGGGCCCTGTGAATAAGCTGGTACAATCCACATGAAAAAGTGCTTGTGCCCACATGACAGAAAAGCCTGCCTGAGCCATGTTTACAATCACAGACAGCGCTGCAACTGAGTTAAGCACCTTTTATAAGTATCATGTTTGAGACTGTCCTAATTGAAATGATTTGCACTTGAAAACACTCCACTGATTTGGTAGTCTATTAATTTAGTGCATTGTGTTGCAATTATGGTTGAGGTTGGTTGTGTTGTCTAACACAATTCTTAGTAAATTTGTGATTTGCATTAATGACGAAGTTAAGTATACGATGTTTAGTTCAATGGTGATATGCCATGGTAAGGAGTGCAAAGACATGTTTGACATGTGATAACCATGCATGCAGTGAATTCACGATTTGCAATCTCACAGCTTTATCACTGAAAATCACCAAATCGCACGAACATGATTCTTAGTAGATTTCCCCCTCAGGCTTTCTCATAAGGAAGCCTGGAGCTTTATTCAGCTCTATCTACTCCCTTGCTGATACAGCCCTGGTTAGAACTGGAGATGAGCGGGTTCGGATTTCAGAGATTCGAACCCACCTGAATTTAGCAGATCCGAGTCAGATCCAAGCAGGCTCAATTTTTCCCGCCTGACTCGGATCTCAAACCGAGGCAAAACTATAGAGTCTGAAATCTCGCGGTTCGCGAGCTTTCATCTCTATGATTAATGTAGTATATAAGGACCACACGACGGACACCATTTCACTCTGGCTATGGAGACAGAACAGGGAGGGTGGGTAGTGTAGGGCTGGGAGAGGTGCTGGTGCTGTCTGCTCTCTCCTTAGCTGGTGCTGATCCATTCTGGGCTGGCGCTGTCACTATGCTGTCTGCTGTGTCCATCTGGGCTGTTGCTGATCCATCTGGGCTGTCTGTGCTGTTTGCTGTGTCCTGGGCTGGTGCTGCTGATCCATTCTGGGCTGGTGCTTTCCTGTCTTCTGTGTCCATCTGGGCTGATGCAGATACATCTGGGCTTGTGCTGTGTCCATATGGGCCCAAGTTCTGGACTCAAAAAAAAAAAAAATATATATAGTAAAAAAAAAATCAATCAAAGTGTCTTTTATATTTTTCTGTGTGTGTGTGCGTGCATGTTAGGCTTAACCACAGTACCACACAAGATCCAGCCAGCAACACAAGTTGCAACCTAGTGCTGCCCGACTCCAGTCGTGCTAAAAAAAAAATCAATGAAAGTGTAATTTATATTTTTCTGTGTGTGTGCATGTGTGTTAGGCTTAACTGCAGTACCGCACAAGATCCAGCCAGCATCGCAATTTGCAACCTAGTGCTGCCCGACTCCAGTCCAAGTTCTGGAGCTGAAAAAAAATAAAAATATATTGGGTTTTTTTTGTCAATTTTTTTGTGTGTGTCAGCCACACCTGGCTGTGCTGCTATCTGTCAAGGGGCTGCATGAGTATTGCAATGAAAACTTTTTTTTAAGTTATTGGGTTATAAAAAAAAATTTTTTTTAATCTTAAACATAGCAGAAATGTTATCCTAACAGCTTATAAAGTTATATGCTCTAAAAAACTAAAGCCTATATTTATTTACAATCCTATATAGAGTAGACATCCTAAATTCTAAAACTGTTCTATTCAAAAACATAAACAAAAGTCAGGAGAGGCCTCAGAGAACATGAAAAAAGATGCTCTAGGTGCTGAAGTTCAAGGGATTTCTCCATCACGTTCTGCAGTGTGGAAAGGTTTCATTCACATGTTTTCTATAAAGCAGTTTAAAGTAACAGCCTTCAAAGTGTCTGGCTATAACACCCTCCTTTGCCAGGAATTACCAAATATTATTACAAGCAAAGGATTCATCTGTCCAAAATCTGTCTGGGAATTCATGGATCGTATTTGGCCTGAATGCACTAAGACATCCAGTAATTCTGTCACTGTGTTCTGTAGCTGACTTCATTCCTAACTGAATCACAAACTGAAATACGGAATAGTAAGCACAGACAACATGGAGGCCTTTGTTATTCCACTGCCTGCATGCCAAACAATACCTCCCAGACTACACCTACTGGGAGGACCAGGTCTTGATAATGACCATCCCCATCTGTTGCTAGGCCTTCTTCTTCCAAACCATCCATCCTGGACTTCCTGTCCAAAAAGGGTGAGCAGGGTACAGAAAGAGGAGCTAGATGTCCCCGATGACATTTTTTTTTCACCTATAATAAATGATGGGGAGAGATAAGAGTTTCAGATGTTTACTGATGATGTTTGGTTGCCTAGGTAACAGGTAGTGGCGCACAGCAACCTCATCATCAGCATGGGACGCCACCTGCAGCATGCAAGGAGCGATCAACCTGGACCTCACTATCACACCTGGGTGTCTACTTAAGATAAGAAGTTGATTTTACTTTTTGTATATGACCTTGACAAAAGGGCTGATGCCCTGAAACATTGGTGTATTTTATGGAATAAAAGTTATTAAGTCCTCCAGTGCCACCTCGAATCTCTACTATGTTACAATATTAAGGAGGGCACGGAGGCAAGCTGCATTTTGTACAGGAGAGTGCCGGACCGATGCAACTCTCTCTCTCTCTCTCTCATATATATATATATATATATATATATATATATATATAGGAAGCACTGCACAGTTGGAACAATAAATTCTTGATATTTCACCAATACTATATAATCAATTATTTATTACACACATATTGCCATATAACAAAGAATCATAAAATTTGAAAGTTCATCATAAAAATTCAAATTAAAAAATCACAATAGAGAATTATCAGTAATAGGTTGTCTTTCTGAATATATGTTACATAAACTGTAGTTCTTATTCTATAGTCCAGAACCACTGGTAATGAGCAAATAACAGGCTCCTTATATTACTTTGTTAGTATGGCATATAACATCTATATAGGGCACAGTTTTTTCAATGTTAATCTTTCATGTGCTCCAAAATATCATTCATAACTGATTAGTGTATTATTAGACAGTTAATATACCGGATCCACAGACTCTGTTGCTGTATTAATAATTACCCACATCAGTGGAGAGGTATCTTTTCACCTCCTGCCTCCCTGCTGCTGGATTTCCACTTTAGCGCAATCCTTTATGGAGAACATTTAGGAGACCTCTTTAGCATATATACACAGCCAGTCCCATAGTATATTACACTCCCACTTGGTCAACGGAACTCAGACAATGCACCAGGAGTATATATGTGTGATGCATTTACCCACCTTTTTCCAAAGAATAAACGGCGGTTTCCTCAGATATACAATAAACTAACAAACTAGAACACTTACATACTTACAAACACTCCCCAGACAAACAAACAAAAACACTGACAGGTAAATTTTTAGTAAATTTTCAGTAAATATTTGTGTCAATTTTTTAGGTCTATTTTAGTCGAATTTGAATGGAAATTTAAAAAAAACCAACAGACTATACACTACTAAAAGCTGACCAATGTCGATTTTCAAATCAATATAAAACTGACTGTTAGTAAATGTGCAATTAAGACCCTGAAACATGACGTCGCTGTCTGTCGATTTCAGTCTATTTTAACATCAACCTATTATAAATTTACCCCCAAGTGTCAGTTTCTTCTATACAACTGAACGTTTGTGTTGGGCGAGTGCTATCTTGCTACAGTTTGAGACCACCAGTCTTGTAAAGCAGCACCCACTGTTGTGATTTTCACAGTCACATCAGCTCCTTTCACTTGTGTCTAGGGAGGTTATTCACTAACAAAGAGCAAATACACAAATGTGCAATAACCCAATTCAATCAGAAAATCGATTCCATTGCCCAATCAATCATGTTAATTGCTAATTGGTTGACATGGATTACTGAAAACGTTTGTTTCACAGACTGTTCAACATTTCTTGAAGCACTAGTTTCAGAAAATGATCTGGCAATTTTAGAAGTACATCATCTTTAAAGTCATAGAAAAAAACCTCTTCTGGTCAGAGTATGAAATTTTAATTAAAATCTATTTCACCTAAGGAATTTTAATTACTTTAGGGAAATGGCATTGTATCTGAAGTTTTTCTTTAGAAGAAAGAACTTGGTTAAATCAGTTCTTGTATTTTCATCTTGATAAATGTCCTTTAATACTGTTTCTAAAAATATTCACTGATTATCAGCTAACAATGGATCAAATGAAATATAATTAAGACCCTTTGTCATCCTTCTAACATGAGCATGAACCTTAATATTTATATTTTATTCAACTGCTATTTTATTAAACTTTTTTTTAAAAGGGACCATAACAAAAGATACAGTAGGTTAGAAGTTCAGCTATAACAGTATATTTATAAAACTTTTGTATCTAATTAAACTTAGTGAACATTTTCTTCTTAATACTGTCCCATTAAGGATAACAATTAAACTATTATAAATGAGTTTCATTTATGTTTATATAACTTTAAAGAGCATATTCTGTGTTTTGTACTGTATATATAAAATATTACATAAAATCTATTTATTTTGTATTATTTAAATAAATGCTGCCTAATAATGAGCTGGTAGTTATGTAATTAGCTTCTCTACCTCAGCCTAAAAGGGCAACTTAATATCAATTTATGTTATTATTAAGTAGCTATTACATAGTGATTATGAATAAGAGAAAGTACTCTTATATTATTTATAATTCCTTGGGCTACACCTAAAATGATCTTATTAGCTTTTGGTAGATTTAGCCTTTAAAATGATCCCGTTTGAGGAACAATTACTATTGATGAAGGTACTTTGATATAATTGCAATGTTTTATTGTAAGGTTACAGTATAGTATTTTATGCTGCAGTGTTTTATATGTTTTCTATTTCAAAAGTGTCAATTGTGCAGTAAATGGACCTTGCTTATCTGCTAAATATGTTAGGTTGTGTTTTGTCCTGGCTTGGCTATATCCCAATGCTTTTAAACCTGGAACATTTTGAAAGTGAGTAGACCTTAGCCTGAGTAATTAGATACAGCTACAACGTGTCCCTTTTAGTACCTCAGCTAAATTACTCTGATAGACTTAGGGCCTCATTCTGAGTAGGACTTAAATTGGCTTTAATAGCAGGAAGCCGTGGAGGTGAGCTTAACTACCTTGGGCTATTGCAAGTACGTGCAGCTAATGTGAGTATTCAAGCGACAAGCTGCTCCGTCCACAGTTTTTACATCCAGAGTCGCAACCATCATCATTAGAATCAGCACTTGTATCTGCCCCATGCTCACTGTAAGAGATTTATCAGAAATAGGCTTCCCTTATGTATGGAGATACACAAGCCTCTAAATAGCACAGAACTCTGGCTACACACCCACAACACTCCCATGACACTCCCACAAGATAGATATGTTGTGTGTGACCATTTACCATAAAACAACAATGGGAAACCCTCCAAAACAATAGACCTGTCTAAGGCGAGTTTGGGAGAAGCACTGCACAGATTACTATCACAGATCTATGCTTTCAACCATAATGACCCCATGCTGTGTGTCTCCCTGCTATAGGATTATCCCCTGGCTAAACCAATCAGGAGGATAATGCTATAGCAGGGAGACACAAAGTTTGGAGATCATTATGGTTGAAAGTATAGAACTAGCTAAAACAGTAGAAAAAAAATATGTAGGGTCCTCCTCTAAATCAATAATCTGCCCCAGACCTCTCAGCCTGGGTTGGTATTGGAAAACCGGGAGTAAAAAACGGTGTGGGGTTCCCTCAAATTTCCAAATACCAGCATTAGCCCTCTGGCTGGTTCAGCCTGGTAATAGTTTTTGTAAGTTTGGAGAAACTCAATGCTATTTTTTCCCCCAATTTTGCAATACCAGCCCAGGCAGAGTGGTCCAGGGCTGGTAATTGATTTGGGGAGACATGCAGTTTTGTTTTTAAATTTTAACTAGTTCTGTACACCTAACAAAGCCTGCACAGATCATAATGATCTGTGCAGTGCTTCTCCCAAATTAGTCTATTGCTTGGGCAGATTTGTCATCATTTTACGGTCTAGTTTTGGTCAGTTTTAAAACCAACAATTAGTAACTTTGTGGATCCTATTCTGGTATATGTTAAATAATCTATTATTGGTCTGTTGTTCTAAAGCCTGTATTTTGATTGGTAACCCATCAGTTTTACCTTTAGTAAATGGTCGGTTTGTAAAACCAACAAAAAATCGCCCCAAAATCCCAAACCATCCTTTAATAAATATACCCCAGGGTCATAGAATATTTTTATCACTTCTCTATTTGTTTGTATATTATTTATGTCATTTTAATTCTTTCACATTTCATTAACACTTATTGATTTATCCTTACACATCTATCCTTTACACTTCACTATCACCTTTTTTCCCCATTTCATGTGATGCCCTGGGGATGGTCCTTGGCTAGAATTTTTTGGGATGCCTTGCTTCTTGGACGTGAACCCCTTAATGTTAGGGACACCAGTATAGAGGAGCTTTGACAATTGGCCCGTCGCTTATTCATATATTTGCAAATATATGTAACTAATACCTCTGAATTGCTATTATTATGTAGGATTTAAGTATTTTTGATTTTGCTACAGTGTGCTGGAGGGAAAATCCCTGTTTTCTGTGCTCAGTGTAAACCCCTCCCTTTACAAGCACCTGTGGTATGTCATTAAGCTGATTTGAGCAGCTACCATATTTTTTGTTGGCTGTTTGGAGCTAAACAAGCTTGCTGTTTTGTCATCTTGACAAGTAAACAGAAGACCTGGTTCAGCATATAAGTGTGAGGTATCATCATCTGGGACTACCTTTATCACACTCAGAAAACAGTATTGATATCTAATCTGACTTTATAATATCCTTGAAATTTATACAAATATACTTGTATATGTATATAAGGATTAAACTATATTTATCTGGTCAGTTTTACAAAAGTGACATTTATTATTTTTTTGGTTAAAAGTTTTTTTTGGGAAGAGGGTATTTAAGTTTTGCACAAAAAAACCCAGTGATTGACAAACACAATTTTAAAATTTAGTGTTAGGTACATTATCCACATGTGCTTCCTACAATTGTCATGTAATGCAGGATATTATTACCGTTAGCAGAACATCCTAAATTCTGTACTTCATCAAAGCCATTAGGATATTTAGGATTTTTCTGACACATTTACATGTTAACTGTTACATATTGACATTATGCTTCATTTTGCATTATTTTAAATATGATAAAAATGTAATAAATTATTTCAGGGCCTGAGCTGTTAATATTGCCAATGTAAAAATATTTGTCACAGAGCACTTTAAGACTATTCACCAGCTACTTCCGCATCATCCTGTGGTGGTTGGTAGCATTTTGCTGGGGCCTTATTTCAGGATTGCAGCTATGGAAAATTTAAAAGTGTAATTAAAATAAAAACCTGGAAATTAACAGAACTTTTGTTTGCACTTTTAGCAGCAAACATATTAAAACATTAGGTACCCCAGGCAAACTACACAGCCTATATTATTATGAGGATTATTTTCTAAATGTTTAATTAAAATCAAATCAAATTATTCCACGGTGTAAATAAAAAATCCATACTGTACTATTGATTACAGGTGACTCTGTTTTCTACCTATGTTTTTTTATGCTAAAACAGTTGTTTATGGAGAAAATAAACATTTATTTAGAAAAAAGATAATTTGTGTGTTTTGTTGAAGTTAATAGAACACTACTGCACGGTCTCCTTTAGGGGTGTTTCAATCTCTAACCAAGATGGTTGCCTTCTCTACTTCTGCACATGTGCTGTGCCATCTTGTCATTATGATAGAGCTCCACAGTGGTACACAGATGTGAGACCATATGTTTACTGCTTGACCCGCAACACTGATACCACTCATACTGTTAGTATCCTGCACCGCTTCCGACATACAGTCGGTACCACTAACACCACCTCCCCCTTCACCTCCTCCTCCTCACTAAGCTGTCTCTGAGTCCTCAATGTACTTCCCTTCCTCCAACATGCAAAATACAAATAACACTTATAAAAGAAAGACAAAACAAACAAATGCTACTTCACACCTTTCACACACAAACTAGACAGACTAACAGGCACAAAATAAAAGAACAAAGTTTAAGAAAAAATATAATTTAATAAAATAAAATAACTAGACACACAAAGCTATAAAGAAAAAGCATTCAGGAATCACTTTAAGCATTTACTAGACTCCAACCACAATACTTCAGCACACTACTATGCTCTCTCCTACACCTATTAGAGAAAATTATGCATAATCTGTTCTTATACAGTATAGGGATAATAAGGTCAAATTCCCACAACTTTAAGCAAGTAATACCTACAATGTTATTTATCCAAACACTTCTTTATATTATGAAACTTGCTGAAATATTAGTGAGTTTTTGGTGGGTTTCAGTGGGTGCCAACTCAATAGACATTGCTGTTAAGTTACTGTACATAGGCACTTTCTAGGTTGTTAACCTATTACATCCAGCATTTTGTTATACAAACTCACCAGAAATGTGCCCTGGGTTGCAGAGTGAGTAATCTCAATGGAAACTTAAACCCTATTACATTTCCCCAGAGTATATTATAAAGGAAGCAAGTTTAAGGATCCCTGGGCAGTCTCTCCATGGGAATTAACTTCTTTCACATGCATATATATATAAAAAAAACAATGGGTTAGCGCAACCTTCGTATGGGTATAAGAACACACCAGATAGGTGTATAAAGTCACCAAGGTACCTCTTTACCACTATAATGGCCTTTCTTCAAGTACTGTATATCAAATGGCATACACCAAGGTGCTTTTCATTCTTAATGGCACAGTCAATTCATGACAACAATTTTGACATATTCATCTCCACTTTCTTCGGTTTTCATTGTTTGTTTCTGGTTTTCTCCTATTCCCACCTAGTACTGGGTTGCTCTCCCAAAATACATGTAAGGAGGGAAAAAACAGGAATCCTCTAATAGTGAAACTCTGTTTTATTACATAAATGTGGATAAAACATATAAAAAACCATCCAAAGGCTAGGCAGTGTACCAGATTATGAGGTGTATGCAGTACACCAACAACAGCTCAAGACAATTACCAGGTACCTCTCGGAAATGGAAGTCCATCATAGATGTCCAGGTCTGTAACAACTGTCCTACCCCTGCTCTCCACCAACGCTTTTCGACTCAATAGAGCCTTTTTCAAGGTGTGACTAACTGGGTTGGGATTCTATTTATTTCCATTGGTGGACCCATTCGGGAGAGTGTCCTTTACACATGAACATCAAAAATTCTAGCTCCAGCTGGAAGTACATAGACAACTTACATTTTTTTTAACTTCAAGTTACTATAAGGTGGTACATAGATTTCAACTGCATATGCATTATTATTAGGAAAAATGCACTAATTGTGTTCCATGCTGGTTCCGGAAGTCCCGCCATTTGTGTGTCACTGGGATCTCTATCGTGCCCTCCTCATCTCTATTGCAGGCTTCTAAATGGACAGGAGCACTGTCTTTAGCCACTGGTCTCCAGGACAGAAGTACATCACCTCACTGTGCAATGTGCATTCCATACACCTAGGGTGTTTTTTTATATGTTTTATCCATAGTTATGCAATAAGACATGTGTTTTGGGAGAGCAATATGGTACTAGGAGGGAATAGGAGAAAACCAGGGACTAACCGTGAAAACCAAAGAAAATGGAGATGAATATGTTGACATTTATTGTCACGAATTGACTGTGCCATTATAGATGTATAGTACCTTAGTGTATGCAGGGGTGCATCTACAATGGGTGCAGGGGAATTTGGTGCACTCAGATCGCTGGGTCTGTGTGCACCACACACCCTGCATCCATTGTAGATACACCACTGTCCACACATCCTCCACCCATATAGTCTTTAACTTATCTGTCCGCTGTCTCTAAAGTGCTACTCTGCAGCACCTGGCCTGGCCTTTCACAGCAAAAATCACTGGGAAATGGTGGTGTCCATTTTTGCGGTGACTCGCGCATGTGCAGTACTGTTGTTCCCGAGAAAATGGTGCGGATGCCATTTTCCCAGAGACTCCCGCATGCACAGTAGATTCTGGTGCTAAGCCAGAATCTACTCTAATGCAGCCACCATGGCACTACTAGAGAGAGGACCATACAAAGTCTGCAAAAGGGCCCCCTCCTCTCTTAAAACGCCCCTGCGTGTATGCCTTTTGATATAACTGAAAGACCATTAAATGGTATAGATGTACTTTGGTGACTTTATACACCTATCTAGTTTGTTCTTGTTGGACCCATTCGGGGGAGTGTCCTTTACAAAAGTTGCGCTAAACCTTTGTTTTTTTATATATATTCATCTGTTTGGTTTTTTCTGGTGACCTCCAGGTTTATTGCTGCACAAATTTGAAGCACATGGCTTATTATTTGTTTATTTCCTTTATATGCATGCTTTTATCTCAGTCTGTTACTTATTTATCAACACTCAATGTCTACTCATATATCTGCTGTTGCTAATGAACATGTTTAGTGTCTATAGGATTCTAGTGATCATAGGTAGAAGGGATGCTGGATGAGTTTAAAGCTTGATGCATGCAATATGGTCAGTTAAAATTGACATGTTTCAGATGCAAAAACACTTTCTTCCTCTTTCTGTGGAAAATGATATTGACCGTGAAACCCATTAAGGTTTAACTGATCATATTGTAGGGAAGATCTGTCAACACTTGGAAATAGATAAAGTGTAGTAGTTGCTCAAAGCAACCAAACGGTGTCTAACTGTCATTTCAATGACTGTGCTAGATAAATGAAAGTTAGAAGTTGATTGGTTGCTTTGCATAACTTCACCCTTCATCTCTCTCTGTGGCTTGATACATCTCCCCTGTATACGATATTATGGTATTCACATAAACTCCACTCCATTTTTGAAAATGGAAGGAAAACCCCTGGACAATGATATGGTTAACCTAGACAATCCAATAGCTCTTTATTCTCCAGCATTCAGAGAATTCTAAAAGTGAGCAGGACTGTATCAGAATGTCAAAGCATATTATGATAATTGATGATGATGATTATGATGATAATGTATTTTAGTAACATTGTAAGTGCAGGTGAGCTGTTTTGCTTTCTTGTCTAAAGTAACTAGTTCAGGCAGAACTTTTGCTTTTTTAAAGCACCAGGAGTTAGTTGGTTCTTCTCATACAGGGAGAGATGTATCAAACCTACCAGAGAGATAAAGTAGAGAAGTTGCCCATGCCATGTTATAGACTGTGCCTAGCAAATGATAGCTATAAGATGATTGGTTGTTATGGGTAACCTCCAATTTATCTCTTGAAGGTTAGGTACATTTCCGCTACAGTGCTTTCCAAAATTAGTATATCCACCTACAAGGAGCTATTATACCAGTTTCTGATACAACATGTTACCATAACTAGCCATTAAATAATAAATATTGCCTTATTATAAAAATATTTGGGGACAGCAATAAACAATTAATTAATATTGTATTGTATTTTCTCATCTTCTGATGGCCCAGATAGATGCAGCAGTTTTACAGCAGTTTTATGGTGGCTCTATGGCAGTTGGATCAAAATATGATTAAAGAAAATATACCACAAAACTACTGTAAAACATATGAACATCGCCAGTCATTTACAAAAGCCCTTCAAAACCACTGCATGGAAATTTACTGGATTGGTGCTTCAATTTGCATTCACATATAATGCATGTATAACAAAGTCCCTGGATTATTATATAAATTCTGTCTGGTTACCTTATGGATAATACCTGCAATTTTACCTTCATAAGAAAATCTGGAGTAAAAATAAAAATTTAATTGGATTAGCTTTAAAAAAGATAAAAAATATTAAGAGATCATCAAAACAGATAAACAATATTTATGTAGTGCCATTTAAATTAAAATCAATAAAATATTAATAAATAAATCAATAAAACAATATAATTATGTGACAATTTAAAATTTATGAACTCAGTAGCACTTAGCTTTAATAGTTATAATAAATCAGTTTTAAATAGTACAAATTTTCATCCTTAAAATACTGTAGTCCCCTATATATAACATTCTTGAATTAATTAAAAACATAAGGTCGCTTACCTTGTGCCTGTAGTTCTCATGTGTACTAGATTTCAGATATAAAGCAGAATCTAAATAGTCTAATATCTTAAACTGAATTCTCCTAAACTGTACCCCACAAACCCTTTACTCAGAGCTTCCTTTACTCTGCCACCATTAATAATAATACTAATTATTCTTATTATTATTTTATTTATATAGCACTTTTCTCCAGTAGGACTCAAGATGCTTTACAGATACTATGAACATAATACGGGTTTATATTTTCATAAAATACAGAAACCATGCAAATAATACAAGAGCACGGCAGCTATTTTGAGTCATCAGTTCCAAGTATTATTTACCCTACCCACAAATGATCCAAGTGAGGCAGCCATTTCAGGCATGCTACGAAGGATTACACTGGGCAGAATAGGCAATGCCTGGAAGAGATGACACATAATGGGGAGATAGAAATATTAGGTGAGATCACTGCAAAATCATCAGAAGCATGCTTTATTCATTTTAAACATTAGAGTCCCAGATGAGGCAGCCATGTTAGGTGCACTGCATGATGGATAGCATGCCATGCCACCAACACCATGTAACAGGTTGGCCAGCCCACTAATCCATTTCCCCATGCCCCACTTACCTACCCAACCAGGGTTTATTCAATTTATAGCAGTGAAGAACACACCAGAAGGTCTGTAGTGTGTCCACATCTGTGATGACATAAAAAGTGCATGCATGTTGCCATTAAAGAAGTAATAAAAAGATATAGAGAGAAAAGGGTGAGAGACCAAAGGGAAGAGATAGAAAAGAGGGGAGAGAGTAACAAGAAAGAAGAGAAGAAAAACAGAGGGGTAATAGAGAGGGAGGGGGAAAGTAGAACAAGAGAGATGGGGAGAGATGAAGAGGGAAAGAGGGAGTGAGATGAGGGGAAGAGAGACAGGGACAGAAGGGTTTAGACAGAAAGATGGACAGAGAGAGAGGAACAGAGAGAGATGAGAAGAGAGGGATAGAGAGAGATATGGGAAGAAAAAGGTGGTTTAGATGGGAAGGAGGTGGAGGAGAAAAGGAAAAAAATCTGTCAATGCCGAGCACAACAGTTAAATACCCGGCAAGTACAAATAGATATAATTAAGAGCACAAAGAGTTAAACTACAAAATAATGTTATAGCATATAAAATATTTAAAAAAGGTTAATCGGTATGTTCTAATATCATACTGGTTTGTATTCTGTCACTATTGTAAATGGAAACCACTTTTTTTCTAGAAAATCGAAAGAGAAATTTAAATAAATCTCATATTTCTCTATGATAGTTCCTCCAGGTTATCTTCCTCCATTGCCCCATGGAGATGTGGAAACAACAGACAAGCAGGGTTGGTTGGATATATAGTTTATTTAAAATCATGCTGAGCTTCAGTTGATTCTTAGATTGAGTATAAAGAATATTCCCTTTTCTACGCATTTCATCAAATAGAATTTACCAGGGGCATGGCTTCTTACTGTTATGTTAGTTACCTTTGGGTGCTTATCCTGAATACAGATCTTTCCACTTTTTTAAAACCTCAAATTGAGCCAGCTGATTGTGTTTTAATCAGGTGCCAATTGAGTGACTTACTGTACATCATGATGAAACTACAGCTTCTGGCAGCGGAGATGAACAATGATTCATATTCCTTATGTCCTTAACCACTTGGCAGCTACTGTACCATGATGTACAGTGGAACTGTAGCACAGCCATGACAATCACAGCCAATCACAGCCATGTCATATTGGGTAATTGGCCTAATGTAGGTTAGTAAAAATTCATAGTTTGTGGTTGTATTATGCAAATTTTATTGGAGTTTGTATATATTTTGTAGAAAATATAAAAGTTTAAATGGGAATGGCATCAGCAAGGACTTTTTTTCATATATTTAAGTAAAACCATTAAAGGTATCATTTAGAGGCTTTTTTTTATTTTGATCATTATAACAGAGATTATAGTTTGATAAGCATGGAAAATGTATTAGACAGTCCATTCATTTCCCCTTTTTTATTCATGTCCCTCTTGTTTACACATTTCTATATATCTTTTGTTGTTGCTATTATATACATTCACTCTTTATTTGACTTAATGTAAAGTAGCTAACCATCTCATTCTCAATCACATTATTTAATTACATGATTCAATGTCTATTCTAACCGAATTACCATTTTTTTCTAGGCCATTTTTTTGTAGTCAACTTCATTATTCAGTTACATATGGCATATTATGGCATATCTTAGTATAGGTTCATATATATATATATATATTATAATATATATATATATATATATATATATTATTACCAGTTATTTATATAGCACTCACATATTCTGCAGCGCTTTACAGAGAACATTTGGCCATTCACATCAGTCCCTGCCCCGGTGGAGCTTAAAATCTATATTCCCTACCACATGCTCACACACACTAGGGTTAATTTTGTTGGGAGCCAATTAGCCTACCAGTATATTTTTGGAGTGTGGGAGGAAACAGGAGTACCCGGAGGAAACCCACACAAGCACAGGGAGAATATACAAACTCCACACAGTTAGGGCAGAGGTGGGAATCGAACCCACGATCTCAGTGCTTTGAGGCAGTAATGCTAACCATTACACCGTCTGTGCTGCTATATATGTAAATTGAAACTGCATCATTTGGAACCTATATGACCCAGAAGGATTACAACATATAGCAAAAGAAATTTATGTTTTCTTTCTTTTTTACTTTGATTGAACTTGTATTATTTTCAGATCAGTCCTACTAACAGAGGACTTACTGAAGGGTGCAGCTGTGTTTGATTTCAGTGCATGTTAGGTTTATATATATATATATATATATATATATATTTAATTTTGTTTCAAGTCTACAGAAGTTTTAGAGATTTAAATATATGTTAATGATATCTTAATTGTAACTTTAATGGTTTTAAGTAATATAATGTTATAACCCATTACCGACCATTAGGATCCTAATGGCACAATTAAGCAGCTATGACACATCTATGTGTCTGTTAATTGTCAAAATTATTTATATTGCAATCAATACAATTAATCTGATTTGGACATATTTATGCGCTTCCCTGCATGGGAAAAAAAATCACTATTACATTATTAAATAAAATGAAACACTACAAGTATTTAAATAATATGTATCATGTTGTATATAACAGATACAGCAATTTGCTGACAGATAACAACCATTTGGCACATCTAGACTGCTCATTTTTATTTGTGAAACCTTATATGTTGATACTTAGTTTGTCTCAGAGTTTGGATAGCTTATCTACAAGTACACACTAATGATGCATTACATACAGTATGCTGCTGATGCAGAGCAATGGGCATCTCCAGATGCATACAGCTATCCATGATTATTTTGGGTATTATACAGTATACCCATTTAGTAGTTCTTTGTACAATCTGTAATTTATGATACGTAGGGACCTATTCATCATCACTTATTTTTCATAAAAGCATGTGAAAATTTTAGCATGTGAAAATTAACATTTTAACATACTTTTGTGAAATGTACTGTATGTGTCAGGTCTATTCATCAAGTTCCTAAAAAGTATTTTTTTCAGAACTTAATGGTGTTACTGAATGACACTTTCAGATGGTGTCTAGCCCCCGATCACCTTCACTGGCTGCTGTTTACACGGCAGCCTGTCAAGATTGACGAGGCTGCCACAGCAGAGGGATCTATTCCGATCCCTCCCTGCTGTGTCTGCACTTCCAAGCCCCAGAGCTCTCACTCTGGGGCACTGCAGACATGTGGCCTGGCTCACCGAAAGAAAACAGGTGAGCCTGGCTAAGGAGAAGGAGGGGGGCCGGACACCCACGGGGGGGATCGACATGTTCAAAATGACAACACCTATTGACCCTAATGTTAACACTAACCCCAACGCTAACATTAATGTTTGTATTGCTGACACTATGACTGTGTAGACATGTCACATGTCGACATTTTAACTATGTTGACATGATACAATTGGACATTCTGGTGTCAACATAATGACTGTCTATATAGTCATTGTTGATATACTTGCTTCATACCATGTGTGTGGTTTCACTAGTGACCTACATAATGCCATTACACTGTCTCTTCCTGTTATTATTATCTATTCCCATGAAAATTGTTATGACTGGCCATTCTCATTGCTTTGGTACATTGTCTGCATTCTGTTAGGTCATCTTTAATAGTGAGTTCTCATCTTCTATCCTCCTTAGTTTTGTGGCATTAATATTATTTTCAGCTTTTTTTTATTTTTGAGACCCATTTAAATGTAGTTGGTACACTCTAGTTAATTATTCTAATCTACTTTGATCATTAATCATTTTAGTAAACCTTCTCCTCTCGCTGTTCTCTATGTGGTGTGGGACTATAGCTTATATTGCTGCTAAAAGTATTCAAATGCAGCCTATAAGAGGAATATGAGTTGTGGGTGCTCTGACTCTGGTATACATGTAACTATGTGCCGTATTCAGTTACCTATCTTAATTTAACAGGGCTGAAAAATGTGGTAACCTTGGGCTTTAACGCATGGGGCTATTAAATTCCATACCCTAGTTTTAACCCAAGACCCTTTTTAATGTCTGTTAAATTAACGTGATATCGGGCGTTAACACATGTTTACTGGGAATTGTTGCATAGAATCTGTGATAAGTTCTTGGACCTATGTATTAACTAGGCATGTGCGCCGACCCCCATGTTTTGGTTTTGGCTCTGTATCTCCTTTGTTGTTTTGGATCTGGATTTGGTTTTGCAAAACTGCCCTTGCGTGTTTTGGTTTTGGATCTGGATTTTCTTTCAAAAATGGATAAAAACTGCTAAAATCATATAATTTGGGCCTTTTGTTCCTAGAGTATTATTGATCATAAATAGCATAAATTTTCACTCATTTCCAGTCAACTTTGACCAGCTCAGAATTTACAATATTGCTTTCATCCAGTTTAGGCCCAAAAGTTGCAACAAGCTAGCTGGCTGATTAAGCTAAGCGGCAGCTGTGGGCGGCACAAACACATGGCAGTCTAACCCCCAACATGGCACATAAAGAAACATACGTTTTCATTAATCAAGAGGCCTGAGAGAGAGGGAGTATGTATGTACTGTGGTTAAAGGCAGGGAAAGGAAGGGTTGATTCATAGTAAATTTAATTTCATTATTTTATTCCGAACAAATTTATGAGGGAGGAGGAGAGAGCATGGGTGAACAATATATCCAATGTTTTGCAAAAAAAATAAACTTGGTGGTTTAGAATATTTTTTAAACTTAAAGGGGCATGCAGGAAATGCTGTCTGTGGCCACATTTCAGCATTCAGCAACCACTTGTCAAAGATTGTAGCAGCTGTGGCAGTTCCCCTTCCAACATGGCACATCAGGAAGCAAATTTTGTTATGGCAAGGAAAGGAACGGTTGATTAGTAGTAACTTTAATTTAATTTTTTGATTCTGAAGCAAATTAATGAGGGATGAGGGGAGCCATTTACAAAAAATATTTTACTCATTCACATCAGTCCTTGTCCCAGTGGAGCTTCTCGGTGGTTCCAAATTTTTTTAAAAGAATAAAATTGGCATGCAGGAGATGATGTCTGTGGTAGCAAACAAAACAGAAGTGCTGAACAGGAAGGGGGCAGAGGGATTTTAAAGTCTAGTACTAAACATCTCTTATCATTGTGCTTCTGGGATAATCTATGGGAAGGCTGGGAGGGGAGGAGGAAGAACATTTCCAGATACCATCACAAAATAGCCTCTCCATTTGGTGCTTGAGTTGCATCTGACCAAACATGTCTGTTATGATCAAAGGAAACCAAGCACACCAGGTTGGTATCTAAAATCAAGGTTGAAAAATGGCATAAGAGTATTTTGCAAGTATACCTATTTGATGTTGTTTTAGTTGAAATAAATAAACTAAAAATAAAAGGAAGCATTAGAGTAGTGGCACGAAAGCATGGCAGTTTAAAAAAATATAGGATATTTATGAAACATTTGCCACACAGCAGTGGCAGACAGGATGGCAGTTTAATAAACTATAAAATGTCAGGCAGCAATGCCCCAAAAAGCACATAATGCAAAGAAAAGAGGTGCAAGATGGAATTGTCCTTGGGCCCTTCCACCCACCCTTATGCTGTATACAGTAAAGAGGATATACACAGTTTAATAAACCAATCACTGCAGCAACAGGGACTGCCAATTGTGCCTGAAGCGTTTGGTTTGTTTAGGCCCCCACAAGTCAAGCTACCAATGTCCAGCTGACATTGCTGGCAATGATCTTTCCATGCATAAACTGGCTTTACAGAGGCAAGATGTTGTCACCATCACCATCCGATTCCTCACCCTCATGAGTGTGTACATCATCTTCACACAATATTAATTCATCCCCAATGGAATCCACCATTACAGCCTTAGGTGCCTCTGTAATTTTTGGATGTAATTGGCTGTAAAGGTCTTCCTCATGAAATTTGTAGTTCATTTTGATGAACATCATCTTTTCCACATTTTGAGGAAGTAGCATCATACACCATTTGCTGACAAGGTTCCCGGCTGTGCTGAAAACTGTTTTTGAGTACACACTGGAAGGTGGGCAGCTCAAGTAAAGCAAAGCCAGTCTGTGCAAGGGCCTCCAAATTGCCTTTTTTTCCTGCTAGTAGTGAAATGGACTGTCTGACATGCTTGTTTGGAGGCTATTATTAAAATAGTCCTCAACCATACTTTGAATGGTGACCATATCAGATGGAGTCATGGTAAAGGTCTCATTAATTGTAGGCAATTCTTTTAGACCTGACCAGATATCAAAACTTATTTGTGTGACTCATCTGCGTCACCAGTGGGTCTTTTTGTGGGAAAGTTTAGTTTTTTCCTGGCAGCCGCACTTGCTGGAGAAACTGAAGGATGAGCCATTGCTGCATCATGTGCCGATTGAGCTGCGAATTTCCATACCAACAGCTCTTTGGATCTCTTCAGCTTTGTGTCCGCTAGGAAGAAAGACACAACTTATGACTTAAGCCTAGGATCAAGGACGGTCACCAAAATGTATTAATCTGATTGTAAGATCCTGACAACCCTTGGATCCTGGCAAAGTGAATAAAGAACTTGATCTAAAAGTCCAACATGCTTAGAAGAATCTCTTCATTTCAGCTCCTCTTGCAGCTTCAAAAGCTGCTTTTCCAACTGTCTAATTAGGGGAATTACCTGACTCGAGCTGGCAGTGTCTGAACTTACTTCACACGTGACTACTTTGAAGGGTTTCAGCACTCTGCACAATACAGAAAGTATTTTCCACTGAGCTTGAGTAAGGTACAATCCACCTCCTCTTCCTATGTCATACTTTGTTGTGTAGCTTGGGATGGCTTTTTGCTGTTCCTCCATCCGCTGAAGCATATAAAGGGTGGAGTTCTACCTCTTACTTCAGCTGGTGACAGGGCAAATTCAACATTTCTTGCAGGTGCTACAATCTTCTACATGCACCTGCTGAATGACAAAAATGTCCAGAAATTTTGATGGCCACAGCAAGCATCTCCTGCATGGCCCTGTCATTTTTTTTTAATTTTGAACCACTAAGATGATTGTGTGATCAAAACATGGGACGTGTTGGAATTCACGCTGCTGTAGTGCTCTCACAATATTGGTGGCATTGTCACAAATCACAAATCCTGAGAAGAGTCCAAGCGGGGTAAGCCATTTTGCAATGACTTTCCTGAGTTTTTCTAAGAGGTTGTCAGTGGTATGCCTCTTAGTGAAACTGGAGATAGACAGAGTAGCCTGCCTTTGTATGAGCTGCTGTTTCTTAGATGCTGATGCTGTTGGTGGCGCTGAAGGCAATACAACCAATGGGATGTTACAGTCATGTAATCTTGCATTTGTCCTATTCCACTTGTCCATATTTCTGTGGTTAAGTGAACAGTGGGTACAACGGCATTTTTGAGGACATTAATGAAGTTTTTTTAACAACCCTGTACAGGCTGGGATTTGCTTTTCTAGTGAAGTGGAACCTAGATGGGATTTGGTAGCAGGGACATAGGACCTCAATTAACTGTCTAAAACCCACTGCACTAATGGCAGAGATCAGACGCATATCTCATACCAGCTTAGATGTTATGGTTGTGCAACTGCTGTAATACTTGCTCCCCCTTGCAAAGGATTGTTTAACAGTCAACTGTTTTTTAGAGTTACTAATAGTAGTCTTCCTGGTCCTTTTTTGGGATGAATATCCACTCCCTGCAGCAGCAGCAGGCATAGCGCTCAAGGATGCTTCTGAGGAATCCAGGATAGGGGAGGACTGAGGACCTGACTCAGACCTGCTCATGAGCGCTGAGCGCTTGCAAGTGGGTTGATGTTGCCCAAGTGCGCATGTGCATGACGGAGGCGGCTCCATTGTGCGCATGCGCGAGACCCAAATATCGTCGGCCAAGCCGTCGTTAAAGGGCTCGCACCAAAGGGGGCATGCTGTCAATGGTGATTGACAGCAGCCCCCTTTGGTGGGGGTGCCAGGGGCGTGGCTGCCCAGATGGAGGCATTCCCATGGGAATGCCTACCATCTGGGGCTGGCCCCACTGACATCACTAGTGATGTCAGTGGGAGTGCTTTTGGCTCTGATAGAGCCAAAAGCACTCCAGGGCTTGCGGCAGTGAGACCCTACCACAAGGGTCTCATCACAAGCCCGATGGTCGCGATGGTCTTGACCATAGCGACCATCATTTTGGCCGCTCGGTATAGCTGTGGGTTGTCACCCACAGCTATGCGAGTGGCCAGGAGGCTGCTCCAAAAAGTAGAAGGGATGGCCCTGATTCAGAGCGAGCACTCTGAATCAGGGCCTGAGTTAGCCTTATCAAATTGGATGCAGGACTACTTCCAATCATGATTGAAGATATTGTTGATGAAGGTTTTGGTGGTTTAGATGCCAGGTGCTTGGGTCTAGCAGAGAGAATGAGCTAGCTAATGCTGGACTGCTTGTCGTTACTTTTCTAGCCAAAGTTTCTGAATTTTGCACATACTTTTGATGGATATGCTGTGGATGTGGTAACAGGGAGTAGGTTCCTAGATGGTTAGGTTCCTTACCTCTGCTTACTCTGACATGACAACGATTACAGATGGCTTGACAGTTGTCTAAATTTGGGTAGAAATTATTCCATACATAAGAAGTGGATTTTTATTTTGTTTTGTGCCCAGGCATGACAATGGGCTTTTCCTTATTATGGGCAATAGCTGTTTCCACTTGGTCCTGATTTACACAAACAACATCATCATCAACAACATCCTCATCATCAGCATCCTCATCATTAACATCCTTATTAACATCAGCTACACATATATCCTCTTCATCCTGGTGCACTTCCACAGAAACATTCCTCAGTTTGTATGTCAGCATGTTGACTTGTGCTGCTCATGCCCACATTTGCAGAAGACACACAAGTTGTGGAAGGGGCTCCTCTTCAAGTCCAATTTTGGAAAGGTCAGGCTCACACATGGCACCTGCCGACACACTTAGACTCTCCTAAGGGATTTGTGACATTTCGGAGAGTACAGTTGGTTCCTGTGCCTTAACGACTTTAATTTTTTTAAATGGCTACAGGGAAAAGGGCTTACATCATCATAAGGGGCAGAACCACCAGTCATAAATAAAGGCCAAGGCCTTAGCATTTCCTTGGTACTTTGTATGGTGAAAGGCATATTACCAATATTATGTCCTCCTGCAGCTAACTTTCCCTTTGATGTTTTTTTCTTATCCAATTTAAAAGATTGGTTCTTTGATTTTAGATGCCCTGACTTAAGCCCTTGGACATTGGCTTTAGCAGATGACATAGATGGACTAGTATCAACATGACTGGTGGCACTGGCAGCAGCTCCATCCCTAGTATGTGGATCCTGCTCTCCTCTCAACTGATCATTCTCCATAGCAAAAAACTCTAATCAAATGGGTTACACACACGTCAATTTGTACCAATTTGAAATATTACACTGTGGTATCAATGACCTACAGAGTCAGAATATTTTTTTATGAATAAGAAATTAATAACACACTGCACTACCACTTACAGTGTCACAATATTTTTTTATGAATAAGAAAAGAATAACACACTGCGCTACCACTTACAGTGTCACAAGATTTTTTAGGAGTAAAACACTGCACTACCTCTTACAGTGTCACAAGATTTTTTAAGAGTAGAACACTGCGCTAACACAGTGTCATAATATTTTTTAGGAATAAGAAAAGAATAACAGAGAGAACACTGCACTTGTTTTACACAAATAGGGGCATATTCAATTGTAGGCCAGGTTTTAGTGAAATAAAAAACCTTGCACCCCTCGCGCCCAATTTTGGATTACAGTGAGTATACATGCTCCCGATACCCATGGTATCTATTTAAAAAAAAGTGGTTGCAGGGTATTCAGAGCTGAAAAATATAGAATAAAAAAAAATACTCATCTGTCCGGGGGTCTCCGGTGGTCTCTGTGGCTCCTGGTGCCTCCCCTTTGTCTTGTCACTAGGGAGGTGGTTGCTGGGTGTCTGGGGGGCTTCTCTGAGGCTCCAGGGGCTACTGAGAGATGTAGTTCTTCCAGAGCCGGCTACCGGTGGTGTATACACTCACATGGGGGGTCACACACACCGAGGATCATTTACACACACACACACATACTCATGCACGCACACACTCACTCATACACACTTGCAAACACTCACACACACTCACATACTCACCCAGCTGCAGAAGAACTGGCTTTCGACGCTGGATGCAGAAGACTCTGCTTCAGAAGTTGACTAATGAAACTAATTGGAAACTTTCAATTGCTTAATTAGTCCTCATGGGGGTACTGCTGGAGTCCCAGAGCAAGTCCCACTGACTTTTCCTAAAATGAACGATTTTAGGAAAAATCAGACTTGCTCTGGATGTACGAGAAAAAAAAGACACAGTGATTTCTATAGAAACCACCACATCCCATTTTCAGGCACCTAATTCAATAGCAAAACCCCGTGGCTGTGGTAAAGAAGCCCACCCACAAGTATATTCACCCCCTTATGTTTCAGTTTGAAAATGGAAGATTACACTTTTAAAGTGTTGTCACTAAATAAAATAAAATTTGCTATATGCATCTGCTACTATTATACATGTTCCAATTTGCTTGGGTACTTATTATCTGGTCATTAGCTGTAATGTGTTTCCATTGTGTACTGCGCATTTTAGCAATTTAGTGAAACCACACTTCCAGTCACAATCCAGCTGTATCAGACCCAAGCTCTAACAGCAAAATTATGCTGGGTGTAAATGTTGTTCAGCCAGTTTCCTAACAGGAGAGAATACACTGGCCCAGAGTATATGTGATGTAGTGTGTTACGCAGTTGTTTGGTGCTGGTGGCGGTTAGTCCACACATGGCACAGCTTAACCAGTTCTTAAGTTTATTGAACCAGGTCCAAACTATAGGACTGATTCACGCATGCAGATACCCAATGTTTGCGAATCTGCGCAGGTGCCTGACCCATACTGCGCATGTGCAGTACAGGTCCTGCATGTTCACATGCAGAGAGGCAGCAGACTGTCAGTGATTGACAGTCTGATGCCATTTGTGGTTGGCAGAGGCAATTTCCCGAAACAGAGACTTGTCGCTGTCATTGAGGGAGAGGGAAGAGGCCGAGATCTCCATCGGCTGATGATTTCCTGGCCTCTTTCTCTCATCTGCGGCTGGCTTGCATGAACCCATGGGTCACTTAGCCGGCCAATGTTCTCGCAGACTATCTGATGCTGCATTGTACAATGCAGCTAGGGTAAGTAATGCATGCAGGCAGCGTGATGCCTCCTGCAGCATTATCATAATTGCAAGGACGGAATTGCAAAGCTGCTTGCGTGCAGCTTTGCAATTCCATCCTAAGCTGAATAAGGCCCAATAAGCAGTATAAAGACACAAGGATACAACAGGTGTAACAGTAGTAATAATGCAGTCTGGAGCTTTACTGTACCACTGGGTATTGTAGTGCACCAGGCACCAGCAAATGGTAGTACTACATTATGCTCCTTAACTATAGCAGTGATGGTAAAGTGAACTTGCGATGAGTTAGTAGACTCTGCACAACTATTAGTGAGGGAGAGTCTAATACCTATTTTCCACCAAAAACCCGGGTATGACCTGGGTTTTTGGACATGGTTCCAACCCAGGTCAGACCCCATTTACACTACACCTTTGACCGGGTTATTCCTGGTTCAGCCCCATCCACACTGAACCCGGGTCTGCCATGCTAAACTTGTGAGGTCATAAAAAGTAGGAGGGGACTGCTCCTCAGCCACCAAATAGCTCTTTAGGCATGACCCAGGTCAGATAACCCGGGTCACGCCATGTACACTGCACCATTACCCAGGTGCATCTCGGGTCCAACCCTGGTATATACCTGGGATGGATTCCCAGGTCACTTGACGGGTTATTTTTCAGGGACCCTTTTCCACTGAGCCACTACCCAGGAAAACCCAGCAATAACCTTGGTTATTGCAGCAGGGGAAAAGGGGTATTAGTGTTGTGTCTATTCAGCAAGAAGCCTGTGAGAAAATGCGCAAAAAGGATGCTCAATTGCAGTAGCAGGTTTGGCCTCCTGCTGAGCTCCGGCAGGTTTTAGAGACTGCCAGCTCAGTAAATCTGTATGCTGTGTGCATGGAGGCAGTACAGATGTACTCCTTATCCAACAAGTACAATAAAGGGATGAATTCAGAGGAATTAGTCTGCAGCATAAAAATCCACAGGTAGTAAAGGGTCTGCTCATTAGCTGTTGCATAACAGTATGAAAATGTCATAATTGAAGAAATTGAAAAAACAGTTTATGAGGAATAACATTTTTTTTTGGAACTCAGAGAACAATGGGAAGGTGGATCCTCTGGTAATGTCATTTAAGAATCCCTTTCATTATCCAGGGTAGAAATAACAGAAAGGAGAGATCATGGGGAAAGTACAGGTAATTGTATAGGTGGGGAATAGGAGAGGAAGCTTTACCATAACTGTGTTTGAGAAAATCCCAGATCACAATAGAATAATGTATGACTGGATGTTTGACAATTGTTATCGGTTGGTGACATCAAGAGACCCACAGGAGAAAGGAGATTGATCAATTCCCAAGCATATAAGCTTCAATCACAGACCAGATACTGTCTAAGGTAGGAGAGTTCCTTAAGTCACACTGGGCAAGCTTAGCCACTAAATAATATGACCTAAATTTGGGAATGGTCAGACCCCAACCCCTAGACGGCCTTTCACAAACCTGTAGCCTGACTCTGTCATGCCTCTTGGACCAAATTAACTGTTGGATATGATGTTTCAAACATTTTAATTTATGTGGAAGGACATGGACTGGAAGGGTCTGGAATATACATAATATTCTTGGGAGGAAGTTAATTTTGACAGCATTGACCCAGCCAATCCGAGATATATATTGTTCTAACCACCTGTCAAGGTTGGTTTTTATTAGAGAGAGAATGTAAGGAAAATTAGCTTGAAATAATTGGTGATATTGTTTGGAAATTTGAATACCAAAGTATTCAATCTTAGATTGCTGCCTTTGAAAAGAAAATGTGTTTTACAGTGTAGACTGTGTAGTGATGGAAAGGTAGAAATCTAAAATGTCAGTTTTCTGGGTAGTTATTTGATAGCCAGACAGTAAGCTATATTCTTGAATAATCACAAGGAGTTGGAGTAAAGAACTGTCTGTATCTGTGATAGTAAAAAACACATAATTAACATAAAAGGCGATCTTATGAGCCTGAGCACCAACAGTGACCCCATGGATATTTAGGTTGGTGTGGATTTTGGCAGCCAAGTGTCCTATTATCAGTACAAAGATAAGGGGAGAGAGGTGCATCCTTGCCTAGTTCATTTGGAAATACTGACTGGCAAGGAATGCATCCCATCGGCCAAGAATTAACTGTCTTGAAAAACTTGACATTGAAAACCCATTGGAATCAGGTATGGGTTCAGCTTATCATGTCCTGACAGTGGTGTATTGTTAGGCAAATTATACAGGGCCCGGTAAAAAAAAATGTTGGTAATGCCAGAATGGTCATAAATGGGATGTATGCCAGGGGAAGGAATTATTTTTTTCTATAAACCATGTGAACAGCTTTTTCCTGAAGTTTGGCTGCCAAAAGATTTTCTGACATAATTGCTGTAGATGTCTTTGGAGTGTACAAGGTCGTCTGTGGGATAAAATGGCATTTAACTGACCTTTTAAATATTCAATGCATGACTGTAGTTCACGTCAGTGGGATATTTGAAGTTGGAATGTTAGTTACGCAATCTTAGTTTCCAATACAGATAGCTCGTATTCAGGGGCAGAACTATGGGAGACAATGGAGGTGCCTGCCGTCAGGTGCCAGCACTTAAGGGGCACCTTCTCCATTGCCCACAATATATTCACCCCACTTAGGGCTGTAACTATGTACCTGGAGTGTACCATCATGGCCGCCCAATACATGGCACCTCTTCCCGGCACCTGAGAAGCCACCATACACTAGTGGAGAGCTCCGTGTCAGACTATCAGCTGCTGCCTCCATCTATCTATAGCCTGTCTCTACTCATTGGTGTCACTGCTCCTCAGCAGTTTCTTATGTCAGTGTGACACGTCCGACACCCCCCTCACCCACAATTCTGGCGCACTCCCTCACAAAAAATACCCATCCCACTCCTCCCTGGTGGCAGCCCTAGCCACGGACCTGTACAGCAGTCTCGGCACACTCCCTCACCAAAAACTCCCCATCCCACTCGTCCCTGGTAGAAGCGGAGCCATGCAGCAGAGTCCTGAGTGGCTGGCCCAAGCATAAGTGCGGCTGCAGATCTTCTTCCTGGAGCTGAATGTCAACAAGTATGCACCTGATGGAGCTGAGGGTAAGAGGGCATGGGAGACGGAGGCCTGGGGTACCAGTGACTGAGTCTGGGAGGCAGATCTTTTGTGGAGCAACTTCCTGGCATGTGATGCAGTCGGCAGCAGACTTGGCATCTTGTGATTTGTATTCCCACCACAATGGCAGTCTTACAGTATCTTGACTTTAAATCAGTCCTGAAAGCCACAAAATCAGGTGGCTTTCCTCTCCATCAGGGGTATCAGGAAGGCTCCCCACCCCACTTCAGGTGGCTTTCGCCGGGAGGACTCTGAGCCTCATGCTAACTGCACCATACAGGTCACTATGTTATCTGTGAGTGATGCATACAGATGTGTCAACATACATCTATCCTCTGTGCACTACAAGTCGCTTTACACAAAAATTGTGAGCGCAGAGTGACTTGGTAGCGTTAAGCATCTTTCATGCAACTTTTCCCTTCAAATACATCTTATTCATACAGCAATGCAAATAGGACACACAAGCAGCTTCTAATATGTGGCATGCCTGTATTCTTGGATGAACTTACGCCACTGCTCCTATTGCATTAGCTTTTTATGGGCTGAGGCTTTATTGATAAGCATGACCTGTTTGTAACTTTATGGGCCTCCCATACGATAACAGGGGAGAGATCATCCAAGGAGTTGAGCTCAAAATAGTCAGTGAGTACTGTCTTGATCTCTAGATGGATTTAAAAGGATAGAGTTACCTAACAGCCATTTACTGTATGAGTGCAAGATGCAAGTTTGAATAGTTCAAGATTGAGTTGGACCTCATGTGGTCCATCCAAGAAAAAGAAGAAATCCCTGCCTCTGAAACCACATATGAAATGAATTGGGAGACAAAAAACATAATTATTCTAAAATAGAATTGATGAGGTCCAGAAAAGTGAGAATAGTCTCTTGCTTTGGAGTGTCGCTAATGCCAAGAGTCACACAGAGTCAACTGTTTTAACCAGGCAGCCAGAACAATAGTGTTCCAGGAGAGAAAGGACTCTAACTTGGAAGGAGAGAAGTAAAATTTTTCTAAAGTTAGATCTATAACTGTGTTGAAGTCACTGCCCAAAACTAAGTGACCTTGCATTTGTCGAAGCTGGATTATTGGCTGAGACAAGATCAGTTTAAAATTGGATCGCAGCGAGGCCATCTTGCGACTGGCCACAAGACGCCATCTTGGAAATGAGATTGTAAGACGCCATTTTGCGAATGGCCGCCTAAGCGCCATTTTAGATAAACTCACACTTTAGTACATGTGGCGATATTACTATTAGCATCATGCAATTGCATCTGTGACCATTGCCATAAGTTACAGCGATTCATCAAAAGCCCATTTCATGACTTTACGTAGTTTGGGTGCTCTGGATAAAGTGTGTGAATTATTATAATTCCCCTAAAGGATATATTTCAGAAATGGCTGTACAGTATGTCAAAATTGGATTGCATTAGCTAAACAGAGCAAATGGCCACGTGACAAATAGCCTGTGAAGACAAGCTTCATGGACATAACGTCTGCTCTCACTCCAGGTGGCCCTGCTCGAATACAACAAGAGGGTCGTTTGTAGCACCTTACATTAGCAGGCTTCCTACAATAAAATACCTTCAAAGCCAAGAGTGTTATCTGAGGTTTGGGTCTTGTAGCTGTGCTAATTTGCATCCACACAGGCCCTGGGGGAACAAAGATCAGTATTTTGGAGCCTGAAAAGGGTGAAGGCTGCTGGGGCATAGCAAGTCATGGAACTATAAGGCTCAGCATTCCACACTGCTAGGTGTTCATTTAGTTTAAGTGAGATTTAAGTGCACCATTTCTCATACACACATTAATACACACAATTGCGCTGTTAACTAGTCACATATTAGCGAATGCATAAGACCCTGTATGAAAACGCTGAATATTAGCTCCATGCACACGCATCTGCCCCAAGTTAACTAGCGTCTTTACATCAAACCCCACATACTCACACATTACATATTCACATACAAGGTTCCATAAGCTTTAAGGTATAAGATTCGAGTATGCACATTTATTATCATTGCTAGGAAATAAAGGTTATTTCATAACTGTAGCCATGTTTGGTATTGTACTGATGCATACTCTCTCAACAGTATTCCGGTAATATCAATGGAGAGATCGCAACATGCATTATCAACTTATGGACCGCAGAGACTTCAAGAAACAAAATGTACATTATATGAACAACTGTTAGGATTTGCATGAGGTGGGAAACCAGAGACCACCAGTTGTTAGAGGCTAGACAGTGTCTATTTGAACTAACCTGTTAAATGCCTTGTAACATATGCCCTCTCCTTTAGGACCAATGGTATTAGCAACAAACTTCTCTATTGTGTTGTTTATTTCTGAGGGGTATAAATATGTGTGCTCTGACCCTGGGATCCTAGTCTTCATGCTGAATGCTGATTGACGAGGGGTTTCTTGCTGATGCCTAACATCTGGACCAGAGAGCGCTGCTTATGTATAATTGTACTTGGGTCTGTATTATCTCTTTGCGCTAAGATTATATGAGGATCATAGCGTGTAACTGCTGTACTTTTACTTGAATAATACTTTGTGCTTTGGAACCACAGGTTCTAGGTCTGGAGTGTTTATTTACTGTATGACTGCGTACGCAAATTAGCGTCATCCTTAGAGGTTTATAGGCAGGATATTAGAAGGTATAGGCAGGGGTATATAGAGGTTCAAAGGCAGTATCCTTACATTATTTGCCCAATGTGTCTAAAGTTCCTGGAAAAGAAAGAGCTCTGACCTTCAATAGGAGCAAAAACTGTTGCAAGGGGAAGCATTCCAGAAAGGAGGGTGCAAACAAGAATAAGAAAATAATACAATGTGATTCAGCGCTTGGGTACTCAATGATATATCAAGGGGCTATTGCATTAGGAGTCCCACCTTCACAACAACATTCAGAAACAAACAAAATCAATGAGGCGCTCACTTCAGATGCTGCAAATAAGCATGTGAGTGCCCATTATGTAGAATCCAGAATAAAGTCAATATGGTTAAAAAAAGTCTCATAATGTCCTCCTTACATATTCACTCCAACATGAATGGTATACAATTGGTATCGATATTTCTCTAATATTTTATTTAAGGTTAACACTAAGGACTGAGGGCCTGATTCAGAGCTGCTCGTAGGCGGCCGCTCGTTCACTCTGAGCGATGTTCGCACTACTGCGCATGCGTATGGGTCATAATGCGCAAGCGCAAACCAGTCATTGCGGTCGGAAATCGTGCACTCGTAAAACAGCGAGGGGCTGCTAATTTGATTGACAGTATGTACCGTTTCTGGGTGGTAACAGGGGAAGGTGCTTGAAAACGGGGGAGTGGAGATCCGAACGCAGGCATGCCTAACGGTCAAAAGGGCGTTTAATGGGAGTGCATAATTAGTAAAGGAGCGTCATCGACCACGTTACATGGTTGTGTTGTAGCCTGAACTGCTCGCAGTGATAGCGGTAAGAAAATCCTACCACAACCACTGCGAGCAGTTCAGATGCCTTTCGATGTTCCCGATTAATCTAATAAATACTGGACATGATGTGTGATGCGAACGGAAATGGGGTGTCTTTACAAAATAGCGAGCGCAATTTTCGAATGCTCACTCAGACATACATGTGTCAACACACCACAAAGAGCGAGCGCTCAATTTAAATAGCCAGCCCCTTTTTTAGAACGACCGTCCACAAATAGCGTCCAGCTCTGAATCAGGCCCAGATTCCCAACAAAGTCGCATCACTGGCTGCACAGAATGGGTCAACCAAATTGCAAACACTTCTCTTTCCCTTTTATAGCATGGTCCACACCAAATGCACAGCACCTCATAATAAAGAATATAGGCAGTATCAGGTCCATGGACGCTATTGTACACAGAGCTAAGGATGGTTTTTACTACTAAAGTCCACCAACACCAATCAAGTCTTTTAACGACCCATTCATCGGACATCCACCATCGCACTGGTTTTTCCTGTATTCCTCATATGGACAACATGTGTCGATATAGCATTACATGTACAGTATAATACCAAAAATAAAATGAGAAAAAATAAAACATATAGCGTAACACAGTTTTTAATTTGCAGCCCATGAGTAGGTGAAAAGAAGGTAAAATTGTTATTTTAAGGTAAAAATGTTGAGACTTGTTTCATAACCTGTGGTACCTTTCCCACCAAATAGAATATAGAATAATAATGCTTTTAGAGGCACATAACCTGCAGAATTTAGCCAATAAGAGGACAAGCCATTTTTTTAAAAAAGCCAAAAAAAAGGTTGAATTATATGGGATGTGTTATGGGGTGTTGTGCAGATGATGTTATAAGTGGTTTATCACAATATTTTTTTAAACTGGCTTAAAAACAACTACAAACTACATTACAGACATTTCACTGAGCCCCAAAATATGCTAGAGGCTGTAATTTGGTGAAAAACACTTACTATAATATTCCACTGCTAAAAAAAAGTAAAGTCAACAATTGAATACCTTTTAAGAACCTCAACTACTTTGCTTTTGGCCAGTAATAACCTTCTACACTATTATCCAAACATATTTGCCACTTTTAAGGGGGGAGGGGGTGATTTCCCTTTTTCTTCATGCAGTCCTCCAGGTTGCACCATGTAAACTACTGACCGACATTGTAGCAAGTGCCAGGAACAGGCTTTTACAATTGAATTGTGTGATTTGAGGGTGAACGCTTGAAGGAAAATAGCCCACAAAGTATGCCATAATGTAACCCATGACATCTGTGGAACTTGCAGTTATTGAATTCGGTCCTTAACAAGTTTACCAGCATTAGGGGAAGTTTGAGTATGTTTGATGTGATATAGTACAAGGTTGAAATCTAAAGAAAATATTAGACTATACTGTTAGGGAATCGGTATGAATTACCGCCGGCCGCATTTCCGGCGGTTCGATTCCCGGCAGTGCCTGGCCGACAGATGCAGAGTTCCCGGCAGCAGAAACCCAACAGTGCTGGAAATCCCGATCGTCCTAAGATAAGTATCTACTAACCTAACTTAACCCCCTAACCCTAACCCTCCTTAGGGGGTGCCTAACCCTAACCCCCCCCTGTAAGTGCCAAAAACTAATCTCCCCTGTAAGTGCCTAACCCTAACCCTCCCTTCCCCGCTGCCTAAACCTAAGTCCCCTGGGGGGGTGCCTAACCCTAAGTCCCCCCCGGGGGTACCTAACCCTAACCTTCCCTCCCCCTAGCCTAACCATAACCCTCCCGGGGGGTGCCTAAGGCTTAAGGCAGCCGGATTCCCGATTGTATACCACTGTTAGTGTCAGACTTTCATACAGTAAATGATCCTGATTAAAGTTCCAAGTACTGTACTACAGTAGGCATCTGGCCAGGATTTCTTATGACACTGGACAAATTACTCCTGTATCAAGGCTGTCAGTTAGAAGAGCTACTGTTTACAGTTTTAAGTCTCCTGTTTACTAATACCACTTTCACATACTTTTCCTGGGCTTTTGAACCTGGGTAGGTTCCAGCTATCAGCTCCTACCCCTTTTCACAGAAGAGATGAAATTGTAGGGTCAAGCATTTGGACCTTGGAAATTCATGGGTCAACCTGGGTCCTTTCTCTGTGTGAGGTATTCTGCCAATAAGAAGCGCCCTTTTCCCATTGGTCTTAAACTCAGGATAGTAGAGGTTTATACTATTATCAGGTGATCACAGGGTTAATGCTGGATTAGTAGAATAACAAATGTGAGTACAATGAGACTGTATAATATACTAGTGCAGAGGTTCCCAAACTCCGCCATTACAGACCATATTTTAAGGATATCAGTACCTCAGTCAAATTGATGGACTCAAGCATGGCTATCCTTAAAAACTGGACTGTAGTTTGGGAACCTCTGTAGTGGATTTTGACAATAACAGCAGGTGCTGTAACAACAGAGCTTGACAATGGTAACTGCAAACAAATGACACTTTTCCAATATTAAGTAAAGGGTTACTAAACTACAGGTGATGCAGGGATCAGGTGACCATGAATTAACCTGGATAGCACACAGAGATTCAGGATACCAGCAGTACAGTGGCATAACTAGGGCAGGGCGAGCGGGATGTGTGCCCTGGTCGCCGTTGGACCGGTGGCATAGGGGGGCACTGCGGCCACGGTAGCGGCCCGCCCGCCCTAGTTAGCAATGAGTGCGGTCAGCGCTACACATTTACACAGGAGCGGCGCTAGGCTTCCAGCGCCGGTCCTGTGCTTCACACCTGAGCCCGTTCCCTCCCCCTGAGCACTTGCCCAATAGCGCTAGAAGGCGGGCTCAGGCTGTGCATAACACACGCATCGCCACCAGCGCTGGCGGCGTTGCGTGTGTTAAACAGCAGCCAATGAGAGTCAGATAGACTCTCATTGACTGCTGCAGCACCCACTGCAAGAGCCGGACTTCCGTCCAGCTCCTGCAGTGGGTAATGGGACTGACGTCATGACGTCTCTCCCATACTGCTGAGCGTGCCAGCCCGGGTGGGAGCGGCATCGCGAGCAGGACCAGGAGCAGGAGCAGAGATTCAGGTAAGTATATTTTTATATATATATATTTTTTTTTTAACCTATCTGAACAACGGGGGAGGGGGGTGGCTACTACTGGGGGGACCTCTACTGAGGGAGGGGTGGCTACTACTGGGTGCACCATTGGGAGGACCTCTACTGGGGGGGGGCTACTCTACTGGGGACTACTACTTGGGGGGGAACTATCACTAGGTCATTATAAAAGGGGCCTACTACTAGAGGCACTGCACCTGGGGGACCACTACTGGGGGCAATAATAGGAAGGGCCACTACAGGGGGCACTGGATAGGAGGGATCACTACAGGGTGCCTGCATAAGGGGACCACTACTGGGAAAACTGCATGGGGGGGACTACTGCTGGGGGCACTATATAAAGGGCACTGCATAGGGGGGGGACTACTACTGGGGGCACCATATAAAGGGCACTGCATAAGGGGAAACCGCTACTGGGCGCACTGCATTGTGGGGACTGCTACTGGGGGCACTGCATAAGGGGGAACACTACGTGGGGCACTGCTTTTGGGGGGCCACTACTGGGGGTACTGAGTAAGGGGAACTAATTGGGGGTTGTATAAGGGGGACCACTACTGGGGATACTGTATAAGGGGCACTACTATGGGCCTGCATAAGAGGGACCACAACTGCATACTGGGGGTACTGTATAAGGGGTACTACTGGGATTAAGGTGCATATGGATAGGAATGTTCAGTTTGAAAATAAAGCGGTGTGTCATGTTGACACGCCCCATTTTTAAGTGACCACACCCATTTTTTGCCACGCGCGCACAACGGGGGGGGGGGGCTCCCTTTTCAAATTTGCCCTGGGCTCCAAATACCCTAGTTACACCACTGCAGCAGTACATACAGTAGTATTCACCAGACACTCAGATCTGCATGCTTACACCAAGACATGAAGCTATAACTGACAGGGATGTGAAGGTCTGGCTTTCTTTTTTAACACACACACAGACCAATCATAAAACATCAATTAAGACCGACCCCCTGCAAGTGAAATGATTTACTAGTGTGCAGCTGCACATAGGAGAGCAAATAGTGAGATTCCCAGCAATTAAACACTAGCTGCAGAATTCCAGTACAGCCTCTGATCACATACATTGGTATCCCAGTCTCCTAGAAATGATCATGACCAGCATGCCCAGCAGTTACTGACACTGGTGTTCAGACCTAGGATGTAGTCGCTGCGCTGGACCTAGGAGGTAGTCGCTGCGCTTTCCACCGCAGTTCCTAATAGCATGCTGACAAGTTCTAGAAAAACTTTCATAAAGTTTATTTCCAAACCTCAATATTGGGGTTCCTTGAGCCCTCATTAAAGGGAGGGGGTAATGTAAGCAGCATGGTATCGGGATCCCAAAATAAAAAAGCACTAATGTGTTCTGCGTTATTTGAAAGAAGGAACTTTATGAACTGTGAACCTGTTTCCAGCTGGTTGAGCCCCATTAGTGACCATTCAGATTTCTGTTTTGGATGTGCTTGAACTTTCTGTAATTTTACTGCTCTCCGCCAACTTCCGGGCAACAACCAATCTCCTGTAGGCTCAAGATATAGGGCCTAAGTCAGAGTTGTATGCTACGCAAATGTTTTCATAATTGCGCATGCGTCAATTTACGTTACCATAGTCGCACGCTGTCAGTCTTTAATTGCAGTGTGACTGACACGCAGGGAGCATTTGCGGGTGGCAGCAGGGAGTGTGGGCTAAAAATGCAGCCATGTATGATTCAGAGTTGTACACTAACGCCATCGCAGCTGCCAATTTGAATGCAGCTGATATGTGAAAATATGCTAATGTCACAGCTGCTGGCAGATGTGAAGAGATGCCCACCTGCAACTTTGCAAATCCAAGCATTTGCGTAAAATGTTGCAGCATCTGCATACAAAGTTGCAGCATCGATTACAGATCATTCGATTATCGATGTACTGAGTGAGTCGATAGTCCTGCAGAATGGCTGTTGGAATTGAGATGCAAGAGCCATATTCCTTGTGTATGGAATCTCAGTCGCAGAGTGAGACACTCCCCCGAAATGGTCGTGACATGCCTGCATTCTGATGTGCCACTCCTAATTACATCACCCTAATGTCCATCACACTGCAAATAAATAGTTGCTGCAAGTAACTACGGTAATGGTCCTTGACTCATGTACATAGTAACGTAGACAAATGCGCGATTTACTGATAACCGCTCAACTCAGTAAACATCGGAAAAGCGTACAACTCTGAATTAGGCATATAGATGGCAACAAATATGACAGTTGGAAGCTTTACCAGTTGGAAGCCGAATTATATCTCTACCATTTTAATTTATTTTTTACTGTGTTTTTATGGCATGTATGCATGTATTTGCAGTAGACTGGAAGAAGATGCACAAAACCAGTCGTGCCTAATGATAAAATAGTAAGGAGCTCTGGAGCTTGATTTTATCATAAATTGTTATTTTAACCTTTACAACTTTTAACGAGCATCAGGAAAACTATACAAAAATAGTAAAAAAATCAATACGTCTGAGGAATCATTTTTACTGCAAATGCACATTAGGAGAATAAATGCGATTTATTGATCCAAACATACAAGACAAATTAAAAATACCTTTAAAGACACTTTTGTGTTATACTAAAACAACATGAAAATCATTACTTCTCAGTATGATTCCCTTGCTTTCCTTCTTGTTCTTTTTGTAGATGCATAGATTAGATTGATGATAGATAGATAGATAGATAGATAGATAGATAGATAGATAGATAGATAGATAGATAGATAGATAGATAGATAGATAGATAGATATACAGTGCACATATATATATATATATATATATATATATATATATATATTTGCACAGCTGGCTGGCTGGAATTACATTTTAATATGCTCTGTATTTGGTGTTATATTTCCTAAACATACTGTAGTCTACAGAAGCAATTCCTTAGAAAGGATTTGCCTGCTCGTTTTCTATGCTTAGGGTATAGCCTAGTGGTAAAACATAGTTTTATGAAAGCTGAACACAAATCTTTGCTTCTATGCTGAAGTGTACAGTAGGTGTGCTGTAAACAACATAAGTAAAAGTCATTTATCTACAATAGAACTGTTCAATACCTCACACTGTATATGGAGGACAATAATTTTTAAGCAATCGGAGAAGATGTAATGTTAGTCATAAAAGAAACATGCTTTCAAAAATGTAAAATAAATACTATACAATGAATGATACTTCTAGCAAAATTGATTTCATAATGTATTCCAAGCCATCATCCTCGCACACTCTTGGTGCTGATTTAGAGTCTCATGCTATCCGATGGCAGGTGCAGCTGTATTGTGTGCTTTGAAATACATGTGAATCTTTGACTGAATAGAAGGCTGCATTTATGCAGCCACAATTTCCCCATCCATCAGCTTGTGAAGGTAACTATCGTCAGCAGTGCACACCATTGCATCAGCCCTATACCTTGTGCAAGAGTTCTGTCTGAAATCAGACGGATCTCTAAATACTCATAGCTCTGCATATGCACAATTCTTTATAGTCTGTAACTCAGGCTACAATTTTTACTGTGCAGGAAATTTTATTGGTTTTATTTCAGGGCCTGTACCAACTGTTCCTTTATAGAAGGGTGGTGCTGAGGGAGAAACCGCATCACTTCTTTTACAGTTACAGTTCTTACAACTTAACTCTCTCCAAAATTTAACTTGAGGACATTCACACCTTCAACCAATTTGCTCCTAAATGCCAGAAAACAGATGAAAATGGTCGGTCAGACAAGTTTGTTAAATGTTTGATCTAAACAATTTGTTCAAACAACAGTTATTGTCCATTTTCCGGCATTTGGGAGCAAATTGCTGATTGTCATTTGCTTTCATACCTTACCAGATTTTCATTCCAACCAATCAACTAGTTGGATGGTTGGACAGAAAATCTTTACATGTGTATGCAGCATATGAAAGATATATTTGAAAGATATCTTTAAAGTCGTTGGTGGTACAGATGGTTCCGTGTGTATGCACTTGTACATTCCAATCTATTGAGCATATGAAAGTTACTGAAGTCTGTCTCTAACTATTTCAAAGTATATAAGCTTATGAATAACTTTAAAGGCATAAAATGGAGTCTACTGTGGGTAGCCTAAAATCAACTTTCTCACAGTATGTCCAGCAAACACAATGGCCACACTATTCCTCGGAACTATCCAGAATGCTTCTTGCACCAATTCTAGACAACTTGAGACTGATGCATTGTCCTGTTGAAATATATTTTATCACTGTGGGGTTACCTGAAGTCTGTAAAGAGCTGCAAATGGTCATCAAGCCTTGCAACATAGCAGTTGCCGATCAATGACATGTTCAGGTGACCCAACTCATGCCATGTGAACACATCCCACCGCATTACAGAACCACCGTGAGCCTGCACGGTGTTGATAACTGTAGGCCAGGTTGATTTTGCATTTTAAAGGGCTGATACTTTAAAACATAAATGCATATTGGTAGCTGCTCAACCACCTCAGTAATACCACTCAGGTGCATGAAAGAGAGTGGTTAGCCTATAGAGGAAACAACAAAGGGTATCCCCCAGCATTAATAATGATATCAGCAATAAGATTTCAAAAACTAGATGGTGGTAGATATTTCAGAGATCTTAGTTGCATATATTTGCAAAAATATGTTTAAGCCTCCAGGCCACATCATGGCATCTCTGATACTGGAGGTTCCTACTTCTAAGTCTAAGTCCAAGTCTGGGGCGCAGAAACCCAAAAAGCCAGCAAAGGCCAGTCACCCCAGGGCAGCACACCAGTGAAAGACTAAAGGTGTTAGTAAGTGTTAATAATAATATTAATAAATCAAAAGTTATGTGTTAGGGGGTGATACACAAGTGAAGGGTGTAATTAAAATGCTAAATAAAGTAGTATTAGCAAAACAGTACAGCAAACAGTTGCAACAAACAGCCCCTTTTCCTCTTCTTTTTTTCTCAAAAATGTATCTAAGTCGCAATGTAATGCAACTAGGATGCACTAGGAGACTGTGTTGATTAATTTTATATGTATATGTACTAAGGACCTCATTCAGAGGCGCACGCAAAATGCGAGCGCTCGCTCTGAATGAGGGCGGCCGCTTCTTAGTTCTGAGCTGGCCTCCTGGCCACTCGCTAGGCTTTGGGTGACCACCCATAGCTTCAGCGAGTGGCCAGGTTGATGGTCGCGATGGTCAAGACCATCATGGCCATCGGGGCTTGCGACAAGACCCTTGTCGTAGGGTCTCATCTACCGCAAGCCCCAGTGAGCTTTCGACCCTATTAGAGCTGGAAGCTCACCACTGACGTCACGAGTGATGTCAGTGAGGCCGCCCCCAAATGGCAGGCGTTCCATTGGGAATGCCTCCGTTTGTATAGCCACCGCACCGCCTACAAAACGGGGCACGCTGTCGATCACCATCGACAGCCGCCCCTTTTGTAGTGAGTCCCGGAGCAAGAGAATTTCTCTCTCGCTCCGGGGCTTGCACATGCGCAGTGCGGCCACTGCGCATATGAAGGGCCTCAACATTTATCCGCTTGCGAGCGCATAGGCACTTGCGAGTGGGTCTGAATGAGACCCTAAGTCTGAATCAGCATACAGAGTGCAACGATGCAGCAGCCGTGGCTTATTTCCACACCAAGTTCCATATACAGACTTCAATCACACACAGATATACAAATGTTGCATATTAAATTAATCAGCACAGTCTCCTGGATACATATGGATTCTAGCAGAGTAGCACAGGGCCTGGTGGCTCAGTCATGCCAGACATGTTGCACTTCATGGCATATTGAGGCTGGACAAAGGAGGACATATCTGTACATCTAGTCCTTCAAGGATGACTGGATTTGATCTGCTCCTTGGGCAAAATTCACTCATAACAATCACTATCATGAGTCATCTGCTTATATTTTATTCTTCAATGTATACCTGTTGCTTTCAACCTGTCTTAGAATCCTGCCTTCGAATTATACTCAGAATTGGCAACATGTCAGCCTCTCTTCTCTCAAGCAATCCCAGCATTTTAAAATCCAAACTTTTAAGAAATTTAGAGCCATCCCTAGTCTGCAGCCCGGAGACAAAGTCTGGATATCTACCCAAAATCTGTGGCTCAGAGTTCCATCTATGAAATTCGCTCCTGCTTCATCATCGCATTTAATATTATGCAGGTGATCAATCCAGTTTCCTACAAATTACAGTTGTCTCAATACCTCCGAGTACCCTGCTCCTTTCTTATCTCTCTGTTGAAACCCTTGGTCATCAACTGGTTCTCTCCCACTCAGAAGACTCCAAAGATTCAGACTCAGCTTGGAGTAGAATATGAGGTTAAGAGCATTCTGGATTCTCATATTTGCCATGGACACCTCCAATATCTTATCAATTGGAAAGGCTATAAGCCATAAGAAGTACATGGATAAATGCTTTTGATGTACATGTGCCAAGTTTGGTTTGGAAATTCCATTGATGTTCCCCTCAAAGCCACATACATAAGAGGGGGTACTGTCACACTTTGGGGACTTAAATGTGAATGCTAGGCCAGGATCTAGATTGACTTGCAGCGATATTCAATTTGCTCTCTGCCCTGCCATTTCATTAGATGAGCCTGAATCCTTGCAGATTCAGGATTTCCATTGTAGATCCAGGTTCCTGTGTCTAGAAGACAAGCCCAATCGACGACTTAGTGTAACTGTCTCCTTGTGGTAATAAGACTTACCTAGAGTCAGACCTCCACAGTAGCACATTGGCTATGACTGCTGCCTTACAGCCTGTGGATCAGATTTAAGTAGTACATTTGGGTAACAGAGACTATTTTAGTTTTTTCAATAACCAATGTTACCTTTCAATAACCAATGTTACTTCCTCCATTTACACCTATGGTCCGGGCAGTATGAAAAAAATTAAAGACAGACAGATAAAACTATCTTTATACTGTATATATTATGGGTAAAGATAATAAAGTTTATTTGCTATTATTGTCCAATGGTGAAAATCAGCACTAAAACAGTAGCAATTAATTGCCAATTAGCTTTTATCTGTGAATTGCAAGTAAAATTGATGCTGTAAGTCAACTTTGTAGCAGTTGTTCCATTTGGTCAATGACTAGTGTTTTGGTTCACAAACATGAGTCTCCTCTGGGTAATTAAATTAACTTTAATTGGTCATATGCTTGCAAGCAGGGCCCTCTTATCTTTCTGTCTTTCTGTTATTAGCCAGTCACGTTTTCTTAATGTTTTGTTCCCAATTGTGCAATGCACTACCTCACTTATCAGCACAGTCTCCTGGACTAAGGTATTTTTCACCCAGTGATGGACAACAAGCAGCCCCACAGCTCCTTTCTGCATTGCTGTTTATTTGTTTGTTACAGCTTGTGATGCTAGTTTAACACTTCTGGTAATGTTTCTACATATAGGCATCTCGATTTTTATTAAATGTAATGACTTAACTTATTGCTGAGATTATGGGTAATTTGTGGCCTGTTTGAAGGTCACAAGGATGCTTAATGTGTCACCTGGAATGTATCAGGTTGCCTATCACTGATATAAACTAGGGGGCAGCTAGACAGCTTAGCACTTTCTCTTTAGTGACAAACATACAGGCCAAAGTCGTCTCATTGTTCAAGTCAATCTTCAATCACTGTGATCAAGTAGCACAATTTCAGTTATCAAGGATAACTCCTGTCAACAACTTACCACTGTATAAATCTTTCCTCTACAGAACCTTCCTGAACAGACTAAACATCTACATCCTACTTGCCCAGATTTGGAGCACAGCACCTTACTGTAATAGAGGACTCTCCTTAGCTCCTGACTGGCAGAATCAATCTTCTTGAACAGACCTCTTATCCATTACCAAGTGTTACTAAAATAGGTTTCCAGATTTACAGGATAAACAGCATTTCCTCAGTGAGCCCCATCACCTGGATGCTCCACCTCTTACCATAAGCAAGCATAGCCTATTGCCCATATAATTACTGTTTAGTGTATGCTCCCCAGCATTCTCAGGCATCACATATGTGCAATAATGACTTAGAGATGCTGAGGAGGGAGGAGCCACCAGCCAGAAACAGCAGTCAGGAGAATGATAGACATATGTAAAATAAGTAAACGGGGGAGGGATAACTATATATTACTGTCATAAAAAATAATTAAGCCAGCATTTATGTGTGGGTATGGGAGTTATTGCAACTCAAATCTGGATGTGTCCAGCATGCCACAATCACAGTGAAGAAAAACAAAAGCTACAAGAGCTATGATTGCAGTGGTTAAGTAATCAAAGGTAGATTGTAAATAATCTGAGTGTATATAATGGGTTCAAAATTGTGATTTTCAGCAGTTCAATAAGTAGAGAAGAGAAAAAAGAAAGCCAAGTTAATCAGCTACTGTATGTTCTTGTTGTCTGCCTTGCTTAGGAGCCTTGTCTGACAGAACTGATTGTACCAATACCTTTCACGCAACATTTGGACATTACAATATTGGAACATCAGTAACACATACAAACCTTCCAGGCAAGGATCACACATAGCTGAGTATCCTGACTTTTTTTTCTTCTCTCTACACTGGCAAGCAGGCTTTAACATGTATAAAGAACTCTTCCAAAAAATTTATTCACTATTTGGTAATTTGTTATATTAGGATTAAGTAGAGTGTCTTATTTACCTACAATTTAAAGGGCTGTCACCCTATGTGCTGAGTCCCTGAAGTTCCAACGGCTACACTCTGCTCTCCTGTATACCTTCTATGATTATCTAAGCAGGAAAACACAGTCAAAGCTGCTAGAAAATACAAGCGTGCTCAGAGGAAAGGTGATAAAAGCAGCCACAAGCATATGTTTATGTGAAACTGTTTGTAAGAGAGGAGTATATTAAATAGCTGTTTGAGTAGTTCTCACAGTTTTAGAGTTTGTGGTAGGAAAATTGAATCTCTGTTAATGCATCCTACAGTATATAGCGCTTAAATTAGTTTCATGGTGAAGAATTAAAATTTGTTATAGAATTTGGACTATTATCAGAACTGTGTAACTGATGGGAAGTAGATGATGAGTTGAGTAACTATTTCCATTTTTATTTTGTTTGCATTATTTATTTTATTCATGGATTTAAGAACTGTAATAACCAGTGGTGGCTCCAGAGGTGAGGCTGCAGCGCAGTCGAAAATTCAAATAGGGGAACCACACCAACTGCCATTTCTAATGCTGCCAAAAATAGATGGCTTGGACTCACTGGCAGTTGGTGTGGCTCCCCTATTTGAATTTTGGACTGTGCTGCAGCCCCTCCCCTGGAGCAGCTACTGGTAATAACTCACTTCAAAGAGGAGACTCTTCTTTAAAATAAGGGATCATTTGTCTTCCTAAGGGGTAAAATTGTGTCTGTCTGAGACTGCATTCCTGGGCGTGTTTTCCCTGATTTTCAAACATGGAGATTTACTAAAGGCAATCACGGGTGTAAAAATACAGTTCTATCCGCAAAACATAGCTGAACACACAAATACAAGTGAATACATTATCAAAACAACTCACTCAACTCAAGTACTTTCCATAGACAGGAATACAATACGGGCATGTATCGTGTTTGCAAATACAATCATAATTATAGAAAACTCATAGAAGTTTAAAACACACCATCAGTGTGATCTGTGCAGTGCTTCTGTGCATAAATGTTAAAGAAAAACTGACATGGGGTTCCCCCTATTTTCCTATAACCAGCACCGGTCTGAACCAGCCAGGTGGCTTACACTATAGCAGAGAGACATCCCCCTGCCATATTTTAAACCAGTCCCAAACTGGTTAGCCCAGGGATGGCAATCCTCAGAAAGTGGGATGCCACCCCAAAAATGGGGTCCCCTCTCCAGAGATTAACCAGCCTTGGGATGTCACGACCAGGGTCTCTCGGCATGGTAGTCGATGGGTAATACCTGTGAGGATGCTATGGCAAGGGTCGTCTGGCGGTGGCGGTGGTGCCTGGCGAAGAGCATTGGCTGTGCGTGGTTCTGTGGGGGCATACTGTCACTGGTCTGGTTAGGCCTGGGGGTGCTTCCGTTCCGTTCTGGCATGGGCGCCGCCATCTTGCCTCCGGACATGTGACCCAGTTGCCCTATCCTGGTGTGTCACATGCTCCTCTCTGACCAGTCACGGCTGAGCACTGGGGATTTAAGGGAGTTCAGAGCTCCCTTGCATTGCCAGTGCAACGTGTTTCTCTGCGAGAGCTAAGAGAAAGTGTTCCTGTGCTTAAACCTGTCTATTGGATTCATTGCCTAAGCCTGCTTTTCCTAACCTGCTCCAAACCCTGCTGGATTCCCCTACCTCCTCCATATACCTTTCTACCTGCCTGAGTACCTGAACCTGCTGTTTCCCTGCACCTTGCTTCATTTCACTCCCAACTGGACTTCACTACCTCTGTCTGCATCAGCTACAGCTCACCAAATCTGCATTCACTTACAGCTCATCAAGCCTGCATTCTGTTTTAGCTCACCATACCTATACTGGACTGTTCTGCCTGGACATTTGTTCATTAACCCTCACAACAGTTAGCAAGTGCACTTTAGTGCTATACCTGGACTTTTGTTTGCCACTCCCATGTCTTCTCAGTCCCTTATTAAAAACCCCACTTTTTCATTTAAGTCTGCTCCTGTGTCTACTTCTATCACCACCCTGGGTCCACAACAAACTCAGAACCTCACATGGGATAGAAAACCCAGGGCTCTTACCCAGCGGCAGATTGGGCCACCGGGAAGCCGGGCCAGTTCCCGCTGGGCCGGTCCCCTTGGAGGCTGGCAGCCGCCGAACCCACTCTTCAATTACTGTATCGCATCCCGCTGCCGTGATTAGGGCAGCGCAGCTGCTTAGTGATGGCAGCTCCCCCCATCAACAGTCTAACCCCTCCTCCCCTGGGCCACTGCTCCTCCGTCCCGCTGCCGCGATCGGAGCTTAGCTTAGCTCCGGTCGGGCAGCTGAGCAGCACAGCTCCTGCACAACTGCAGAAGCTTTAATGAGGGAGGAGCTGCAGTTTTTGTGGAGCCCGGGGTCGTCAGTCAACACTGACGGCCCCGCCTCCAGCCCCTCCGCGGCCCACCTCCAACACAGTAAGCAGATGCAAACCGGAAGTACTCCGGCTCCAGTATGTGCAGTGTCACCTCCTTCCCTCATCCTCCGTTGCCCGCTATCAGCAGCCCCTCTTTTTCTTTGGGCCATCCCATCCTGTCCCCTGTGGCTGCGGGAGATGATGAACTGGACCACGCAGGGAGGCTGGGTGTGTGCAGCTGTGCATGGGACAGTGAGGAGCGGGAAACGGATGGCAGGGGCTTTTCAACACACTCTGGCTGAGTGAGGATGATGTCATTGCTGAGAGAATGATGGTGGTGAGCTGAGCTGACCCTAGAGTGTAAGTGATTATTGTTCAGTTTCTTTCACTCCTATCCAGCCCATTTATTCCCACCACTACTCCCATCCTGCCCCCTGCTCCACACCACTACTCCCATCCTGCTCCACACCACTACTCCCATCCTGCCCCCTGCTTCACACCACTACTCCCATCCTGCCCCCTGCTCCACACCACTACTCCCATCCTGGTCCACACCACTACTCCCATCCTGCCCCCTGCTCCACACCACTACTGCCATCCTGCCCCCTGCTATCCACTATTACTCCTATCCTGCCCCCTGCTTTCCATTATTTCTCCTATCCTTCACCCTGCTTTCCATTATTACTCCAATCCTGCCCCCTGTTCTGAACTACAACTACTTCCAGCCTGCCCACACTATTATTACTCTAAGCCTGCACCTGCTCTGCCATTACTACTACTCCCATCATGACCTCAGAACCACACTACTACTACTCCCATTCAACCCCCTGCTTCTCAAGGCTACTATTCTCATCCTCCCCCATGCGTCCCACTACTATTACTACTTGCATCCTGCTTCCCACTACTGCTACTCCCATCCCGACCCCAGCGGTGGTGGAGTTTATGAAGTTTGTGCTCCAGGTTCTGGAGGGGATGTACACTGCGCACCCTATTTTTTTTTCTTGTGGAGCACAATGTGTTTTAATATTTTTCCTGCAGTGGCCAGTGTGTTGTTTTTTTCTTGTGTGGTCCAATGTGTTTGTATTTTTACCTATGGGGGCCAATGTATTTGTAATTTGTATTCTGTAAGGACGAATGTATTTGTTTTTTTTTTTCTGTTTGGGGCCGGTGTGTTTTATGTTTTTCTTGTTGAAGCTAATGTGTTTTTATTTTTTCATGTGGGGGCCATTGTGTTTTATTCTTTCCTGTGAAGGCTAATGTGTTTTTTTTTTCTGTCGGGTGTCATTGTGTGTATTTTTTTACTGTGGTGCCCAGTGTGATTTATTATTTCCTGTGGGAGATAATGTGTTTTTATTATTTTCCTGTGGGGACCAAAGTGTTTTATTTTTTTCTTGTGCATTGTTTGCGCATGAGTGTGAGTGGCAGTGCAGATCAGACGAATGCACCAAGTAGTGTATGAGAAATGTGTTGGGTGTTAATGGGCGGTTAAAGGGAGTTGGATATAGGGACGCTGAATTGCTCACAATGCAGGCCATACTTACTGTACATGGATGATCTGCACCTAGCACAGGGCTGTTGAAAGTTCCAATGGTGCAACCGATGGTGGTGTCTAAAGTCTTCGGGGTCTATTTACTAATCCTTGGAGAGAGATAAATGGAGAAAGATAAGTCTCAGCCAACAGCTCCTAACTGTCATTTTTCAAAAACATCCTGTAACATGACAGCTAGGAGCTGATTGGCTGTGACTTATCTTTCTCCATTTTATCGCTCTCCATGGATTATTGAATAGACCCCTTAGACACTGAAAGCAGGCATCTCAGTCCTTGCATATCTGGACTGTTCACCAGGGAATGACATTGTAGCAGTATTATCTTAAAGTCACAGACGAAACTGTAGCAAAAGACGCAAGGACGGCTGCAACTATTTCCAAATCAGAATCAGGCCCTATGAGAAGGGATCCCTCCCCCTCGACAGACCCCGCCCCCATTAGGGCTACTTCCATAAATTTCCCAGCTGGTTTTCCATCCCAATCCGCCCCTGCTCTTACCTGCACCCCTGATGGTTGTGGGTGTAGGGGTAATGGGTTAAATACTGTATGGAACTAATATTGTTCTTCACAGTGGGACTACATGCAAACCAGCCCTGCTACACTTGTAGGTGGCCTCCTCTTAATTCCATATAGGCATCTATAGGTCTTGGTAAAATAAAAAGAAATGCACACAAGGCCACCGGACGCACACGGTACACTGTGTACAGTGCCTAACCCAAAATGACCGATCACTTGCAGTCACTTCAATTGACATGAATAAGGAAGCACTAATTGACTTATAGCTGTGCTCTCAGCCAATCAACGCTTCCCCATTAATTTCAATGGCAGTGACCTGTCATTTAGAGTTAGACACTGTACAGTGTACAGTACGTTTACAATGAAGAAATGTAAGTAGTTTTAACGGGTGCACTGGGACTGCACCTGGATACATATAAACTGAGTAACAGCTAATTGGAGAGTGGACAAATGATACTGTAAACTATAAACTACATACAGTAATAGATGGCTGGTACAGGATTGGTGCTCTATTTGTAACTAGTGTACAGTACATGTCTGTAGGGTTCAGTGCTCTTTTTTATTTTATCAAGACCATTGAATGCCTACATGGACTGAAGAGGAGGCCACCCAAAGATTTGGTACTTTGGTTATTTTAATATTTTCTTTACAGGAGGATTACAGGTGCCAACAGGCCCTTAATGTCTGGGCATGCTGGCACGTGTTGTTCCACAAGTGCAGGCATGCCACGGTTGGCATTGTGACTACTTGAAGTCTACCTGAAATGTATCCACTGCCACCAGGGATGCGAGGAATTCCAGCCATGGGCTGACCAGTCTGTGGCTGGTTAATAATATGGCAGGGGAATGACCCATGCTCTCTATCTCACTGCTATGACATAATCCCCCCAACTAGGAAGTAGACAGGAATAGATTTATTTGCAATTCAAAACATGCAAGATCTGCCATTTTAGGAAATATGATGCTTTGCCTATATTTGAGACCTGGATGTTGCTGGGGGAACTGAGACATGCCTAGGTTCGACTCGATACCCACAAAGTTGGGTGTGTTCCATTACGCTCATCTCTAATAATTAGATAAAAAGGCATTTATACTATAATATTTTACTTTACTTTGGGGTAGATATGCTAGACCGTCTGAGGACAGGTATAGAAGTTGCCTATTGAACAGATGTTTTCACACATGCCATAAGTAGAGTTGTGCGGTTCGGTTCTCCAGAAATCCGAATCTACCCAAATTTTGTGAATCCAGGTAAATCCGAGTCGCTGTTCTGATCTCCTGAGGAGATCCAGGTAAATGCAAGTTGAGGTTCTGATTTCATTGTGGTTCAAAATTCAGGTTTTGGATTGTATAAATTACATGATTTTAGCTGTTTTTTAAAACTTTTTTTTTAAACCAGATCCAAGACCAAAACATGCAGATGAATCCAGATCCAAAATCAAAACACTGGGGTCAGTGCACATCTCTAGCCATAAGGCTGGATTTAATACAGCAACATCTTTAATGGAAAGCCATCATGTAACTGTGTAACTGCACACCCAGATTTGGGCTTTCATGTCCTCTTAGTAGGAAAACAAAATTGTAAAATAGAAAAATAATCAAATATGTATAAAATTGTAAATATATTTTTAAGTTTTAGTTGGTGGATGTTATACAGTAAGTTTTGCGCATGCATGCTTTTTGTTACCACGTAGAGTCGCAGAGTGAATTTGGTTGCAGGGAGTGTGGATTTTAGTGGGCATACCTAGGAGGTAACAGGAGGGTGGTTAGGTAGATGCGGGTATGTACCAGTCATGTTGCTGCATCCAAAGACACAAAGCCGCTCACATAGGAGTCAATGTTCAGATGGACAAACTGCACCTGCCATAAGGCTGATGCCAATACTTTCACTGACCTTGGTGACACCCGGTGCGGCTGGCAGGCATCCTTATCTGTGCCACATGTCACACCCCCATTCTCAGCACAAAGCGGTCTAACCCACTGCTCTAGCAGCTGTTGGGAAGCACCCAGCCTTTCTCTACAGTGTGGCCGCTCGGTGACACCATCCGAGGGGAGACACCAAAACAGCAGAGCAGTTCTACTATTTTGGTGTCACCCCCTCGAATGGTGTCACTCAGTGCAGCCTGTACCCCCCGCGCACCCCTAGTGACACCAGTAGCTGGTGCTCCGAAGTGTGTGTAAAGACTCCCCGAGATGGATTTCCACAGGTGCAAGGCACTGGTAGTGGGTGACTCAGTTCTAAAGAAATGGGTGTGGCATTAGCATAAGACACAGGCGGGACTGCAGCAAAAGATGCAGAAATGCACTCATCTCCGTTATAGATGTGCGCTGAATCCCCCGTATTTTGGTTTATGTTTTGGATCTGTGGGCCTGATTCAGACCCGATTGCAAGCGCTGAGCGCTCGCAACCGGGTCGATGGTGGCCCAGAGCGCATGCACACGACAGAGCTGGCTCCGTCGTGTGCATGCGTGAGACCCGGATAGCCATGGGCACTCCGTCGCTCCGGGTCTCGCAACAAAGGGGGCGAGCTGTCGAAGTTGAGTGACAGCTCGCCCCCTTTGGTGGGCGGGCCGGGGGGGTGGCTGCCCAAATGGAGGCGTTCCCATGTGAATGCCTGCCATTTGGGGATGGCCCCACTGACATCATGAGTTATGTCAGTGGAGAGATTCCAGCTCTGTTAGAGCTGAAATCTCTCTGGGCCTTGCGGCCATGAGACCCTACCACAAGTGTCTCGTCGCAAGCCCGATGGTCGCGATGGTCACCCACAGCTATGCGAGCGGCCAGGAGGCCGTTCTAAAAAAAAAAAGCCCGGCCCTGATTCAGAGCAAGCGCTCTGTCAGAGCGACCGGGTCTGAATCAGGACCTGTATCTCTTTTGTGTTTTGGATCAATTCACCAGGGTCCTGGGGCAACCGGTTGGGGTTGGGGGGAGGAAAACAACTGGGTACATTTTTAAATCTACCATGTTTTGCCCACCCAATCAACTTTAGAATAAAAAAAAAAAATTAAAGAGTCATACAGGGGGTGCTGTCTGTGGCCATAAAAATTTCTGGACAATTTTGGTATCCAGCAACTGCATGTGAAATACTTCAGTGGCTGTGGCCTAAGGGATTTGGTGTATGTATGTAGTTGAAGGCAGGGAAAGGAAGGGTTGATTCATAGTAAATTTTATATATGTTTCAGTTTCCGAAGCAAATTTTTGAGGGAGGAGGAAAGGCATTTACAAAAAATATATTAATCATTCACATCAGCCTTTGCCCCAGTTGAGCTCTTTGGTGGTTCCGCATTTTTTTTAAAAAAATTAAAAGGGCATGCAGGTGATGCAATCTGTGGCCATAAAAATTTCTGGACATTTTTGCCATTCAGCAAACGCATGTCGAAGAGCGGCTGTGGCAGTTCAATTACCAACATGGCAAATCTAGGAAAGAGAATGGTACTGCAGTGGCAGACAGGATGGCAGTTTAATAAACTATAAAAATAATGTCTGTCATCTACACAAAAAAACAATCCACAATGCCCCAAACAGCGCATAATGCAAAGAAAAGAGGTGCAAGATGGAATTGTCCTTGGGCCCTACCACCGATGGGAGTAATGCTGGTGTCACACCTGCCCATTTCGATTCTTGAATGGATGGATGAACTATTAATGTGGCAGCACACAAAATGGAAGCTCTGATCAGGAAGGGGGCAGAGGGATTCAAAAGTCTGGTATTAAACATTTATTATCATTGTGCTTCTGGGATAATGTATGGGAAGGCTGGGGGGGAGGAGGGAGAACATCTCCAGATACCATCACAAAATAGCCTCTCCATTTGGTGCTGGAGTTGCATCTGACCAAACATGGCTGTTATGATCAAGGAAAGCCAAACCCACCAGATTGGTATCTACAAATCAAGGTTGTAAAATGGGATAAAAATATGGCCGGCAGTGTCACAACACTTGTATGAATAGTACACTGCGGTATGACCTATAGAATCACAATACTTGTATGAATATTACACTGGGGTACAGCACAAAAAAAACATTTTTTTTAATTTATAGTTTTATTTTTACACTGGAGCAGAGTCCCTGGAAGGACACAGCAGAGCACCTGGATATACACAGCCAGAAGCCCCTGCCCCTGGATGGACACAGCAGCCCCTGGGTGGATACAGCAGCCCCTGTCCGTGGATGGACAAAGCAGCCCCTGGATGGACACAGCAGCCCTTGAACCCTGGATGGACCCAGCAGCCCCTGGATGGACACAGCAGCCCCTGCCCCTGGATGGAGACAGTAGCCCTTGCCCTGGATGGACACATCAGCCCCTGGATGGACACAGAACAGCCCTGACACGAACAACACAAGACCCACCGCTGGAATGAAAAGGTGCGCTGATCATGAAACCTTTATTGAATCCAAAAACCATGATAATCCGACAGGAGGAGGATGTAGGTTTACCTCGTTTTGGATCCCGAGTCAGACGGGAAAACCCGAGCCTGCCTGGGATCCTACTCGGAATTGCCATGTTTGTGCAGGTCCAGTTCTCTGAGAACCGAAGCCGTTCATCTATAATCTCCGTGCAACTCATAATCCAGCCCTATCTGAAATAACAGAAAATACCTAGTAATTTATGCACTTTATACAAGAGAGCAATAATCGATTTACATTTTTATACTGTGTCTCCTTTCATAACTTTGCCCTTTTGCCACACTCGGTAAGCATTTTCTGATCCTGTGACTTCTACGTTTTCCCTTTTGACCTGTCACTTCAGAACAGCTTTTTGTTGGAATAATAAAGCACCCAATCTGAAAAGAAACTGTGTTTTTGAAAAGATATCTGGTAAGGGAATAAACAAGATGAACTGAAGGGTAAAGTATTGTTTGGACACTAGACAATAAAATCTTATCTACAAAAATAAACCATAGACAGCAATAAAGCTTTCATAAGTCTATGGAGCTGATGTTATTATGGAGTGACACAATGTGGAAACAGTATTTAAAAATGTGGTTGGTTTGAACTATTCAATAATATAAACTTAATACAATTGTATTATATGTCATGTTTAAAAGTCATCAGTATAGTACTGTGGGCCTGATTCAGTATTGCGTACACACGCAGTTCATCTGCGATAGTATGCTAATCCCAGTGGCGTAACTAGGGCAGGGCGAGCGGGGTGCATGCCCTGGGCGCCGTGGGATCGGCGGCGTGGGGGGCGCCGCCGGCCAGGGTACCAGCCTGCCCTAGTTAGCCAGTGTAGCGCCGACCGCAATGAGTGCGGTCAGGGCTACACATTTACACAGGACCGGCGCTAGGCTTCCAGCGTCGGTCCTGTGCTGCCCAGCTGAGCCCGTTCCCTCCCCCTGAGCGCTTGCCCAATAGTGCTAGGAGGCGGGCTCAGGCTGTGCATAACACACGCATCGCAGCCAGCGCTGGCAGCGATGCGTGTGTTAAAACAGCAGCCAATGAGAGTCAGATAGACTCTCGTTGACTGCTGCAGCACCCACTGCAAGAGCCGGGCTTCCGTCCGGCTCCTGCAGTGGGTAATGGGACAGACGTCATGACATCATAACAGCTGTCCCATAATGCTGAGCACACCAGCCCGGGAGGACTGGTGGGCAGCAGCGGCGGGAGCGGTGTCGCGGACCGGAGCAGCAGCGTGGATTCAGGTAAGTATATTTTTATATATATATTTTTTAAACCTGTCTGTAGTACTGGGGGCACAATGGGGGAAGGGGGTGGCTACTACTGGGGGGACCTCTACTGGGGGTGGGGGCACAATGGGGGAGGGGTGGCTACTACTGGGGGCACCATTATTGGGAGGACCTCTACTGGGGGGGCTACTACTGGGGGCACTTAATCGGGAGGGGGAACCTCTACTGGGGACTACTACTTGGGGGGGGAACTACCACTGGGGGCATTATAAAAGGGGCCTACTACTAGAGGCACTGCACTGGGGGGACCACTACTGGGGGCAATAATAGGAAGGGCCACTACAGGGGGCACTGGATAGGGGGGATCACTACTGGGTGCCTGCATAAGGGGACCACTACTGGGAAAACTGCATGGGGGGAGGACTACTGCTGGGGGCACTATATAAAGAGCACTGCATGGGGGGGACTGCTACTGGGGGCACTGCATAATGGGGAACACTACATGGGCACTGCATTTGGGGGGGCCACTACTGGGGGTACTGAGTAAGGCAAACTAATTGGAGGCTGTATAAGGAGGACCACTACTGGGGATACTGTTTAAGGGGCACTACTATGGGCTTGCATAAGAGGGACCACAACTGCGTACTGGGGGTACTGTATAAGGGGTACTACAGGGGTTAAGGTGCATATGGATAGGAATGTTCAGTGTGAAATAAAGGGGTGTGTCATGTTGACACGCCCCATTTTTAAGTGACCACGCCCATTTTTTTGCCGAAATGCGCACATGGGGGGGGGGGACTCCCTTTTCAAATTTGCCCTGGGCTCCAAATACCCTAGTAACGCCACTGGCTAATCCATTGCATACTCAGCACTACGTAAGGATGCCCACTTTCCATTGCACACATCCGTAATACTTAGCAGAAGTATTGGTGCCCTAGGCAAGATTTTGGCTGGTGCCTCCTAGAAGATAATCCTACCACCAATTTTAAAGTGGGTACACACCTGACAGATATATCTGCAGATTATGGTTGTTCATACACACTGAACAACCATCATCTGCGGCCCCGATGGGCTGCCATCACAGAGCGACCCCCTCGCCGCCGGCCACTGCAGCAAGTGTAAGGGCGATCGGCTGAACACACGTACACATGGCATGATGAACAGATATATCTGCCAGCGGCTGTGCTGCACAGCTGACGCGATATGTCTGTGAACAACGTTGTTAACAGACACATGTGTGTACGGGATATGTTTGGCATCTCAGCGGAGGAGATAGGAAGATATATATATATATATATAAAAAAAAGCATGTGGTAGGGCACTCAAGGAATGCGGTTCTTCTGCCGGGTGCCTTCCTATATGCAGATATTCACATAGCAGTTATTCCCCATAATAGAAGCAGGCGGCAATCCATCAGACATAATTAATCAAATAGTGCATCTTTTATTCAGCCAATGTTTCAACGGCTTTGTCATCAGGGTGTTCTACCTTAGCAACAGGTCCTGGTTGCTAAGGTAAAACTTCTACTCAGATGGGACCCAACTGCGTCCCTAGTTACCGCCCCACAATGCCCCTGTCTGCCTCGCGTTGCTGTGTGACGTCACTGACCTGCAGCACCCGACACCCAGAGGAGGAAGAATGGACGCTGAACTAGAACTGTCACTTGTATCATATAAAAGGTAAGCACTTGCATCATTTTTCATACCCTGAAGCCGTTTAGGCTTTTAAACGTCAGCTGAATAAAACTACCTTATGAAATAAGTCCAATGGAGTGCCGCCAGCTTCTATTATGGAGAAGAACTGCTATGTATATGTATATATATATATATATATATATATATATATACACATACATGTGTATATATATTAGAGATGAGCGTGTATGGTTCTCAGAGAACCGAGGCCACCCGAATTTAGCATAATCGAGTCCAATCCAAGCAGGCTCAGAGTTTCTCACCTTACTCGGTTCTCGAAACCGAGGCAAAACCATAGAGATGGAAATCTCGCGGTTCGCAAGCTTTCATCTCTATGATCAATGTAGTATATAGGGGACCACGCGACAGACGCCATTTCCACTCCGGCTGTGTAAAGTGAACAGGGAGGGTGGGTAGTGTAGGTCTGGGAGAGTACTGGTGCTATCTTCTGTGTCCTGGGCTGGTGACTGCTGATCCATTCTGGTCTCTGGTCACGGTGCTGTCACTGTCATTGTGCTGTCTGCTGATCCATTCTAGTCTCTGGTCATGGTGCTGTCACTATCACTATCACTGTGCTGTCTGTGCTGATCCATTCTGGTCTCTGGTCATGGTGCTGTATAGTGATCCATCTGGGCTATCTGCTGTGTCCTGGGCTTGTGCTGTGTCCATCTCTGGGCCCAAGTTCTGGACTCCAAAAAAAAAAAGTAAAAAAAAAATAGTGTCTTTTTAAGTTTTTATATTTTTCTGTGTGTGCATGCGTGTTAGGTAGGCTTAACCACAGTGGCGCACAAGAGCCTGGCAGCAAAGCACGTTGCACTTGCAACCTTGTGCTGCCCGTCTCCAGTCGATCTTAAAAAAAAAAACAATACAAATGTCACTGTCTTATATATTTTTTTCTTCTGTGTGTGCGTGGGTGTTAGGCTTAACCACATTAGCGTACCATACCCAGCGACTACAGTACAGTCGTGTTCAACAAAAACAAAAACAATACAAGTGTCACTGTCTTATATATTTTTTCTTCTTTGTGTGCGTGGGTGTTAGGCTTAACCACATTAGCACACAAGATCCAGTGACTGCTGTCGTGTTCAATTAAAAAAAACAATACAAGTGTCACTGTCTTATAGATTTTTTTCTTTTGTGTGTGCGTGGGTATTAGGCTTAACCACATTAGCGCACAAGATAAAGCGACTACACTCGTGTTCAATAAAAAAAAAAAACAATTAAAGTGTCATATTTTTTCGTTTGTGTGGGTGGGTTTTCGGCTTAACCATAGTAGTGGACAAGATCCAGAAAGTAATGCAAGTTGCAACCTTTTACTGACAGACTCCAATCGTTCTTAAAAAAAAAAACAATTAAAGTGTCATACTTTTTTCTTGCTTGTGTGGGTGGGTTTTCGGCTCAACTGTAGTAGTGGACTAGGGGCCTGATTCAGACCCACTTGCGAGCGGCTGTCCGCTCGCAAGTGGGTCGATGTTATGCACTGAGCATGCGCACGACGGAGGGAGCTCCGTCGTGCGCATGCGCCAGACGCCACGAGCGAAGGAAAGTACTTCGCTCGTTGTGTCCGATCAAAGGGGGCGTGCTGTCAATGTTGATTGACAGCACGCCCCCTTTGGTGGGCGTGCCGGGAGCGTGCCTCCCTGATGGGGGCGTTCCCACGGGAACGCCTCCCGTCAGAAGCCGGCCCACTGACATCACTAGTGATGTCAGTGGGAGTGATTTTGGCTCTGATAGAGCCAAAATCACTCTGGAGCTTGCGGTTGAAAACCTCAACCGCAGGCTCCGGCTCGCAATTTTGATGGTCGCGATGGTCTCGACCATCGTGGCCATCACAAAGCACGCTCGTATAGCCTGTGGGTGGTGACCCACAGCTATACGAGCGTCCAGGAGGATGCTCCATGAAAATGGAGCCCGGCCCTCATTCAGAGCGTGCGCTCTGCTCAGAGCGTACGGCTCTGAATGAGGGCCTAGATCCAGAAAGTAATGCAAGTTGCAACCTTGTGCTGACAGACTCCAGATGTGATCAATCGTTACTCTGGGGCCAAGTTCTTCTGGAGCTGGCAAAAAATATAAATCATCATTTGTTGTTTTTTCTAATATTTTTGTGTGTGCACACGACTGCACGTGTGTTAATTTTGTAACCGCACCGTGGCTACACTATTGGTGATTGTGACACTGCTTCTAGACTGCAGATAAAATATGGAGGCTGTCACATGACAGGAGAGCAAGGCCAAGAACCACATGTTGTAGCTGCCGGCAGCAGTGCAAGGCCGTCAACTTCCTCGAACTCTAGGAAGGCCCATGCCCCACGGCTTAAGTCACGCCATCGATATGGTAAAGCAGGTTTTACTGAAATTAAGAGAAAAAAAATTGAAAGGATATTTGACTTTAGATAAACAAAAAATTGGCAATATGCCATTCACTACACGAAGTGGCAAGGAAAGGATAAGGCCTTGGCCTTCTTACTTTATGAAGAAGACTGCTGGTTCTAGTAGCCCTTCTGCTTGTAGTAGTAGTGGTGGTGGTCCAATTAAAAATGTGAAAGTTGTTAAGACAGCTCCGGAAAAATCAACTGTGTGCCCTGAGAAATCAAAATCACAAATACTCGAGGAGAGTGCAAGTGTGTCCGTGGTTGCCATGTGTGAGCCCAACCTAAATACTAGTGTACTGGAGGATCCTCCAAGTTCGAACATTTGTGTGCCCTCTGTAAATGTGGGGAAGGGCAGTCAACATCTTGCACACGTAGTCATTGAGGATGCTTCTGTGGAATTGCACATGGAGGAGGAGGATATTTTGGTGGATGAAGGCGCTAAGGATGATGAGGATGTTGATGATGAAGATGTTGGTGTTGGTGATGCGGATGTTGATGCCGAGGATGTCCTCTGTGTAAGTAAGGGAACAGCTGTTGCCCATGGTTTGAAAAAGCCAAAGCCCATTGTTGTCATGCCGGGACAAAAGACAAAAAAATCTACTTCTCACATGTGAAATTATCTCCATCCCGATCCGGACAACAGTTGTCAAGCCATATGTGCCCATTGCCATGCAAGAGTGAGTAGAGGGAGGGACCTAAACCACCTAGGAACCTCCTCCTTGTTACGTCACTTGGAGCGCATTCATCAAATATCAAAGTGTACGTTGCCAAGTTCCAAAACTCAAAACTTAACAAGTCCAGTGTCACCTACCTGCTCCCTCTCTGTGAGATCCAAGCACCTTCGATCTCCAACACCAAAACCTGCATCATCAACTTCCTCATTCGTCATTGGGAGTAGTCCTGCTGCATCCAATGTTGGTATTCCAAACATGATTGACTCCTCTCCTATCCGTGATTTCTCAGAAGGATCCTTGATGACTACGCCTGTTGCTGCTGCTGCTGTTGCTGTCAGTGGATCTTTATCCCAGAATGGGACCAAGAGGAAGACTACTTGTAGCATATCCTCCAAAAAGCAATTAACTGTTAAACAATCGTTTGCAAGGGCAAACAAGTATGACAGCAGTCACACAGTTGCACAGCGGATTACTGACACCATAACAGCTATGCTGGTATTAGATGTGCATCCAGTATCCGCCATTACTGCAGTGGGTTTTCAACAGTTAATTCAGGTCCTGTGTCCTCAATACCAGATCCCTTCTACATTCCACTTCGCTAGTAGAGCAATTCAAAATCTGTACAAGGACATTAAAAAAAACCTTATTAATGTCCTCAAAAATGCCGTTGTACCCACTGTCCACTTGACCACTGATATGTGGACAAGTGGGACAGGGCAAACTAAGGATTACATGACTGTGACAGCCCACTGGGTAGGTGTATTGCCTACAACAACAACAGCAGCAGCAACATCTCCCAAAAGACAGCTGATACAGAGGCAGTCTACTCTTTGTATAACTGGTTTCACTAAGAGGCATACTGCTGAGAAGCTCTTAGAAAAACTCAGGGAAATCATTGCTAAATGGCTTACCCCACTTGGACTCTCCTTGGGATTTGTGATTTCGGACAATGCCACCAATATTGTGAGAGCATTACATCTGGGCGAATTCCAACACGTCCCATGTTTTGCTCACACAATTGATTTGGTGGTGCAACATTTTTTAAAAAGTGACAGGGGCGTGCAGGAGATGCTCTCGGTGGCACGCAAAATATCCAGACATTTTAGACATTCGGCAACCGCTTGTCAAAGATTGCATGACCAGCAGGTACAGTGAAATTTGCCCTTCCATCAGCTGAAGCAAGAGGTAGTAACTCGGTAGAATTCTACCCTCTATATGCTTCAGTGGATGGAGGAACAGCAAGAGGCCATCCAGGCCTATACAGCGGACTATGACATAGGCCGTGCAGGGGGAATGCACCTTACTCAAGCACAGTGGAGAATAATTTCCGTGTTGTGCAAGGTTCTCAAACCCTTTGAACTTGCCACACGTGAAGTTAGTTCAGACACTGCCAGCTTGAGTCAGGTCATTCCCCTCATCAGACTTCTGCAAAAACACCTGGAGAAACTGAAGGAGGAGCTGAAATGGAGCGATTGTGCAAACTATGTCGGACTGGTGGATCAAGCCCTTGATTCACTTCACCAGGATCCAAGAGTCTTCAAACTATTGAAATCTGAAAATATATTTTGGCCACCATTCTGGATCCTAGGTTTAAGTCCTACCTTTTGAGATTTTTTCCAAAAGACCAAAATCTAAAACTATGCAATGAGCTTTTGGTCAAAAAATTGTCAGCTGCAGCCACATGTGAAATGCCTTCATCTCCTCCTTCAGTTTCAACAGCTGCCAGGAAAAAACTACATTTTCCTTACAGAGTGCCTGCTGGTCATGCAGATCAGTCACCAAAAAATTACATCTGGTCGGGCCTGAGAGAACTGCCTACTAGTGACATGTCTTCTGCCATGACTATGTGTGATACGGTCTCCATTAACAGAATGGTGGAGGACTATTTCAGAGATAACATCCTAATAGACATGTCAGACTGTCCCTTTCAGTACTGGCAGGAAAAAGAGGCAATTTGGAGTCCTATACACAAACTGTCTTTGCATTACTTAAGTTGCCCACCCTCCAGTGTGTACTCCAAAAGAGTTTTCAGTGTAGCTGGCAACCTTGTCAGTGGTTGGCATAGGAGGTTACTTCCTCAAAATGTGGAAACGATGATGTTCATTAAAATGAATTACAAATTCCACGAGGAAGACCTCGACCAACAATTACATAAAAAAATGACAGAGGCGCCTATGGTGGAATCCAGCAGGGATGAATTGATATTGTGTGAAGAAGAGGATGTACACACTGATGGGGAGGACGAGGATGAGGATGATGACAACTTGTAATGTAAAGTCAGTTTGTGTATGGGATTATTTTATTTTCCATGTCCAAAGCACATTGACAACTTGTTTTATGGGGGTCCAAACAAACCAATCATTTCAGCCACAATTGGCAGTCCTTGTCGCTGAAATGATTGGTTTGTTAAACTGTTCTGTTGTGTATACAACATAAGGGTGGGTGGGAGGGCCCAAGGACTATTCCATCTTGCACCTTTTTCCATTCCATTATGTGCTGATTGGGGCATTGCTGCCTGACATTTTAAATTAATGTTATGGTTGGTTTAGGAACCAATGATTTTTTAAAATTAATTTATGATCAATTTAACAGCCAGGGGCTGCAATCAATGAATTGTTTTTAAATTAATTTATGATCAATTTAACAGCCAGGGGCTGCAAACAATTAATTGTTTTTTAATTAATTTATGATCAATTTAACAGCCAGGGGCTGCAACCAATGAATTGTTTTTTTATAAATTTATTATCAATTTTACACCTGGCTGTCATTGTCATCGGTGTAGCTGTGCAGGGGTGCTGTGCTCCTGTCTGTCGAGGGGCTGCTGCCCAAAATAATAAATAAACAATTTTTTTATGTGTGTGTCAGCCACACCTCTCAATGGCATAGCTGTGCAGGGGTGCTGTGCTGCTGTCTGGCAAGGGACTGCATGAATATTGCAATGAAAACTTTTTTTTAAGTTATTGGGTTCCAAAAAGTTTATTTTGTTTTAATCTTAAACATAGCATAAATGTTATCCTAACAGCTTATAAAGTTATATGCTCTTAAAAACTAAAGCCTATATTTATAATATTTGTAAACAACTAAAGCCTAATTCAGCCAAAAGAGATACTGACACTGCGGCTAAACATAAGAGTCAACTTCTGGATGTGAATTGTCTCATTTGCATGGGGAAAACACAACCTCAACCCTCAGATGAGATTGATCTCAGCCAGTGGACAACATTGAAATCACCATTAAAAAGACACAATGGTAGACTACAGTGTGGAAAATCTTTCTTCACAGTCAGGAGAGGCCTCAGAGAACATGAAAAAGATGCTCTAGGTGCTGAACTTCAAGGGATTTCTCCATCATGTTCTGCAGTATGGAAAGGTTTCATTCACATGCTTTCTATAAAGCAGTTCAATGTTACAGCCTTCAAAGTGTCTGGTAATTACTGGCAAAGGTGGGTGTTATAGATAGCCAAAGATTATTACAAGCAAAGGATTCATCTGTCCGGAATCTGTCTGTTAATTCGTGGATTGTATTTGGCCTGAATGCACTAAGACATCCATTGATTCTGTCACTGTGTTCTGTAGCCCACTAGTTTATTCCTACTTGAATGGCAACCTGAAATCTGGAATAGTAAGCACAGACAACATGGAGGCATTTGTTATTCCGCTGCCTGCATGCCAACCAATACCTCCCAGACTACACCCACTTGGGGGACCAGGTCTTGATAATGATCATCCACATCTGTTGCTAGGCCTTCTTCTTCCAAACCATCCATGCTGGACTTACTGTCCAAAAAGGGTAACAGGATACAAAAAGAGTAGCTAGATGTCCCAATTACATTTTTTTTCTTCTATCATAGATGATGTGGAGAGAATAAGAGCTACAAATGTTGGACTTGGAACAGGGGCTCCCACCTATTTGGCTTCCATCCAGAGAACAGAGCTCTGTTCCTCAGGAACTGTCTATGCCTGAGCTGATAGGTAGGTAGTTTCTGTCTGTTGGTAAACACCCTTCAGGAGATGGAAACCCAGAATAACAAAAACTATAATTAATGTGTCCACTGATATAACCAGCCTGATCCCTTAACAGCAACATACCCCATATGGCCAACTCATATAACTTGACACCCAGTTTGCAGTCTCCTCAAGTTATGACACTAATTCAGTCACCATGGTTGCTCCAGTCCAAGAATAAGTGGACAGTGGGAACAATGGCAATTTGAAGGCCACTAACTAACTCTGTTTTTTTAATGTCCCTTTACAGGTTTGAAGAATTCCGTTACAGAACAGAAGATTTATTTTTGGAAAGTACGCTTCCTGGTCCCCTTCTGGGATTAAAAAAAAATGCCAGCAAGCAGACATGGCGCAGCCGCACAACGTAATACTTAAACCTTAGGTCATAAATGTTGCATTTGCTGCTCGGTTCCGCTTGTTCACAATATATCTCATATGGTTAAGTGGACAGTGGGAACAACGGCAGTTTGAACTAACTATGTTTTTTTTTATGTCCCTCTACAGGTTGGGTAATGCCATATTTATATATTTACACATATATATATATATATATATATATATATATATATATAAAAATATCAAACAAACTCGGCACTCACATGCTTTTCAAACTGCAACTCCTTTGAACATAGGGAATGTTGGTTCCAAAATATTGCAATAATTTGTTAAGCTGGCCACCGCTTCACGGTCATTCCCATCTAGCCAGTCCCTACACTGATTCATGTTTAAAATATATGCAAGCTTGAGGCCAAGATGGCAGATCAAGTTAATTTGTCTGAGAATCAGTGTAGGGACTGGCTAGATGGGAATGACCGTGAAGCGGTGGCCAGCTTAACAAATTATTGCAATATTTTGGAACCAACATTCCCTATGTTCAAAGGAGTTGCAGTTTGAAAAGCATGTGAGTGCCGAGTTTGTATGATATTTTTTATGTAGATGGTGTGGTCACATACCAAGGGCACCCCAGATGGTCGAGTGCCTTGGATTGAGCCTGTCGTTTATTTAAATTTTGTGGTCACACTTGCTAGGGCACCCTGTTTTTCAAATGTAAGACAAACTTTTTTTCTTTTTCCAGGTGCTCATTAACTGATAGCCCTGGGTGCGGTCCTGTCTCTTTAAGGCAGGACCCAGTTTCATGTTTGAAAAATATATGCAAGCTTGAGGCCAAGATGGCAGATCAAGTTCATTTGTCTGAGAATCAGTGTAGGGACTGGCTAGATGGGAATGACCGTGAAGCGGTGGCCAGCTTAACAAATTATTGCAATATTTTGGAACCAACATTCCCTATGTTCAAAGGAGTTGCAGTTTGAAAAGCATGTGAGTGCCGAGTTTGTATGATATTTTTTATGTAGATGGTGTGGTCACATAGCAAGGGCACCCCAGATGGTCGAGTGCCGTGGATTGAGCCTGTCGTGTGTGTGTATATATATATATATATATATATATATATTTATATATCCTGAAGCACTCTCTGTCTAGTGAGTGTACAGTAAGCTCATTTACCGTGAGAAGCATGGCTGGAGTGGGAATCGCTGACTTCGGGCTCGGGCTGTGCTGCACTGCTGTGCAGTCAATGACCTGGTCCGATGGATTGGTGCTTGGTGGAGGGCGGCAGATATGGAGGTGGAGCCGTGGCACTCAAGGCTCTGCAAAGGACCATGGGAGGAGTGGAGCGGCTGGGCATGCGCAGTATGCCCTCCTGCGGCCGCGGCCATCTTCCTTGTCCCCTTAATCCAGAATGAGCTGACTAATGTGCTACCCGATTGGAGCTGAGCTCCGATCGCGGTAGCGGCGGGGGAGACTGCAAAGCCATGGAATGCCCCTAGGCATTCCCGATGCCCTAGGCATTTGCTTAGAATGCCTATGCCTAGGGCAGGCTCTGATCTGTACAATTGAGTACCATCGCAGCCTCACGCACACTTGCACAAGCCCTGACCTTACTCCTTGCTAACAACCACGCCATGAAACCTCAGACTGCATATGGCATCGCAGTGTATAATTTATGCATACCCCTTCAACAACGTGTGAATACACTGGCATGCCTGCATTTCCCTGACCACCCCCCCTCCTGTCATTACCCAAAACTGGCACTTCCTGTCATTCAATCTGCGAGGGGTCTGCATTGCTTCTGCGATCGCAGTCCCGATCACAATAGCTAATTCACGCATGCGCACTGAAAATGCACAGTACGCAACAATCGGCCGATTGTGTGCGTAATTGCAGTTGCGTGCGTTATTGAATCAGGCCCTGTAAGTGTGTTTACCAAATGCAGCACAGTAGTCTTGGCTGTACTAAACAAAATATTAAATGTTCCAGGAGATTATTATAGACTCTGCCCAGAGCCTTCACAGAAGTAAATCTTAATCAAAATGTGCTCATTAGTACACATTGTTATATTGTTCAAGATAAACTGTAATAAATATGACTCTTGAAACCACATTCAACTGTCAATTTACCGGTCTCATAGCATTATTTTGCAATTTACAGTACTAGAACTGTCAACTAAGTACACACCAGTTGTTCAGACTTGTTTCTTACCACAGACATGCTTGTTTTTGTGATATTATACAATAGCAAAGTTTATTCAATCAGAACAAATAACTTTAGCAAAAAATATGTTTTAGATATCATTGACGTCTGACTAGCATCTTGCTGTGTAGTGTCCATAAGTGACACATTTCACAGATCGCAGTTTGCTTCCTCAGGCATCAGGTGACGCTTTTGAACATCACACAGTGAGATTATTATTGATTAAATTCTTTTTTATTTTTAAACATAATTTTTGTTTTAATTCCTTATTGTTTTAAGCCTCTATATTATTTTATCATTCAATTGCTATTTTTAATATTATTATACTGTGAAGTTTTTAGAGTATATTTGCATTTAATAATGAAATAACTTGGGAATGGGATCCAAATATAGACACAGAATGCATTTATGTGTTATATACACCTTATACACACAGCCTGCAGGAAATTTTATACAATATTTTCAATAATTTTGAGGCTCAAACAAAGTTTGTGTACATAGATGAATTTCATGTATGTTTCATATACACCCTATACACACAGCCTGTAGGTAATTTTATACAGATTTTTTAATAATTTATGCTTTAGACAAAGTTTGTGTACATTGAACCATCAACAATCAAAGGTTTCATTATCTCAGTCATGCCAAAAATATTCTGTGTTTCGGAATATTCCGTATTTCGGAATATTTGGAAATGGGAGACTCAACCTGTATATGCATCTGATACTGATTACACTGGTCTACAAAAGTAAACTTTTTAGTACTAAAATAAACTAGTGTATGGGGACAGCTGGACATTCTGCCAGAGGAAGGCAAGCAGGAGATGTCTGTGATATCTCCTGCTTTACCTTCTTGATGAATGGCCCGATAATTTTTACAATTGCTGGTGAAAATGGTAATTTTCACCTGCTTCTGTAAAAATGAAGTGATGATGAATAGGCCTCTATGCCTGATGAGAAAATGCTAATCACATATTTGAATTCAAAATGTAAAACTGCACAAGAGTCAATATTCAGTTTTTGTGTGAAAATAATCATATTGACCAGTGTTATCTGCACTGTCATTATGTGAGTCTATTAGGATCACTTTACTCCTGGACCCACCAATGTATTTACTCTACATTTCCAAACTGTTCATTTTAAATACACTAGTTGTTACTGATACTGTATGTCTGCTGTACTTGAGTATTAACACTCCAGGACAAGAAAATTTTAATATTAATCATACAATAAAGAGCATTTTGACCCTTACTTGCAGTAGTGAACATTTAATCTTGCTATAGCATTTTCTTGGGTTTTAAACAGTGCTGGGGGTAATTTGTTATTTGCTCACTAAGCAGGCATTCTATGAAGACATGGGACCAGGGCCGGTGCAAGGTTTCCCGGCACCCTAGGCATAACTTCAGCCTATTGCTCCCCCCCCCCCCAAAAAAAAAAAAAAATGTGTGTTGTGTGAACGGGACTTCTTTTTCAATATATATTTTTTCATTTGTTTAGGGTTTAGTTGTGTTTGTTTGACGTGCAATTTTTATACTTGTATGGTATATAGTTTATATTTATATTTGCATGGTTTGTAGGATTGTACGGTTCCTTTTGCATATCACACTATATATATATATTTTTTTTTTTTCATTTTTTTATTTATTTCTTCTTTTTTTACTGTTATAAGTTCTTTAGTTCACTAGCAATACCAAGGGCTATTTAGGGTCGCTCCGTGTGCATGTTGTCTGGTATAAGTAATAATGACTGGAACACACGCGACTGACATATAAATCTGGTATTACTATCTTTTTCTGCTGTCTATGTATCCATGGTAACAGGGGAGTTTGTATTGCAGCCGGATGACTGGACTGCGTTCCAGCGATTCGCGCCGTTCATTATGACTCTGGTTTGAGTCATATGACTTAAATGTTTGTTCACTTCCTGGATGCATTTCAGTGTTTCACTGGTAACCAGTGTGTGTGCGTTCCAGAAGGAGGAAGTAGTAGCAGCTGAAACGCATGCTGGCATTACACGTGGGATTATGTTACACAGAATGGTGAGCGATTTTTATATGCTGATTAAGCTGCATTTGTATTCATTATTTATTGATTACTGAGTTTTAACACTCTTTTGTTTAATTTAAATGATTGATATGATTGTCTACAGCAGTATATTGGTATATTGTAGGTGACATGAGGTGGGAGGTTTATGCTAATTGTCTAATCATGTAATTATTATGTGTATATATACTTGCATCTTGACAAAGGTCCTTGGACTGGACCGAAACGTCGATGGCTGTATGTTTAAGATGACCTAAATAAAATCAAATATTTTATGAACATTCCTTGAAGTCTGGTGAGTGCCCCCTCATTTTTTGTAGAATATATATATATATACATATATATATAAAAGTCCAGTATGCTGCACTCACGATTCAGGATGTATCATCCAGGGTGCTCCACTACAGACCACAGAGTCCAAAATGTAGATAACAAAAAATGGGCACTCACCAATCAGTAGAAAAAATCTCCAATTTATTGCTTACGAATCACATGACATTGGTCGACGTCTCGGTCCCCATAGGACCTTTGTCAAGACAAGTGAACCACCACAAAGCTACTTTGGCCAAAGAAGTCCATAGCCCAATGACCCTCCAATCACCTTAAATAGCCACCCCAATTGATTAGGCACCGCCCCCAGTATAATGCCCGGAAGTAGGAACATATAATAACAAGTCAATTGTAGATAATACCAATACTTACAATCAAAAAATACATATTAACCACCAAGTATAGTCGGCAGTCGCTCACTGACACATAGTGTCCTCTTGCTCATGTTGTCCCTACACATTGTAAAACACGTGGCGCCGCGCCGGAAGTGCTGTGCGTTCCACTGTGTGGAATGCAGCCCAACCGGAAAAGACACAGCAAAGCACACTGAGCAGCCAAACAGCATGTCAAAACCCACAGTGGTCACCCGCAGGAGCGTCAACGGTAGCCACCCGCAGGAGCGTCAACAACAGCACTCGAGTACATAACAACTTTAAAGCCTGTTAAGCACGGCGCCACAACCCGGAAGTGTCATGCGCTCCACAGCGTGGAACGCATCACAGCCGGAAATTACGCAGCTAACCATGCACAATTGCTAGGCAGTGCTGCAAACAAACGCTGTGAATACATATCAGATGGCAACATCACAGCCACAGATCTGACTGTTGAGCACAACACAAATCATGATGCTGATGTTGACCCAATAGGTGATGCAGGGCCAGAATATACCTACTAACAATAACATGCACTAAACATATATAATAATGATCATAATAAATAACTATTAACAATAATAAGGTAAAAAATAAAAATTAAAAATAATAAATAATGTGTGCCAGCATAGCTAAATATTCAATATGCACACGCATATCGTATTGATGCGTGTACCTATAGTAAAAATGCACGCACATGCCCACAAAAACACATGTACCCACATATACACGTACTTCACTGCAAAAAAATGTTGTAAGGGTGATATTCATTTAGGCCTCTAGGTGCCACAGTGTCCGACTTGGATATCCATCTGGCCTTCATTTTCTTCAGGAGAAGCTCCCTGTCACCACCACGTCTGGTGGTGGTACGTGATCTATTAGCATGCACTTCAACGAAGCCGCAGAGTGGCCAAGTGTCACAAAGTGCTTGGCTATTGGCTTATCAGAGTGCTTTGTTTGCAAAGCAGCCCGAATAGTCGATCGGTGGTTGGCCATTCGGTCCCTAAATGGTCTTGTCGTCATCCCGACATAGTAGAGACCGCACCTGCACATTAAAATATAAATAACGAAATCCAAATTGCAATGTAACCGATGACGAATATCTATATTTTTCCCACTGTGGGGATGGGAGAAATGAGTCCCCGTGGCCACGGATCGGCACGTAATACAGTCCGGACACCTATAACAGCTGTGTCATCGAGTAGATAACCAGTGTGTCTCTGCCACCTTTGGTTGTTGCATAGGGCACATTAATAATTGGTGCAAATTAGGACCACGGCGGTATGCCATCATAGGTGGTTGTTTGTTAATGCTCTTAAGAGCTGGATCAGTAGTAATAATGGACCAA